>JBAJHW010000004.1:6228765-6881265 GCA_037013535.1 Intellagama lesueurii
TATGGGTAAATCCCAGGAAGGTAAAATATTCTGATATATTTTATTAAAGGTAATGAAAAATCACAAGGAGAAAAACTTCAAAACATTTTCAACATTTACAGAATAGTCAAAAAGGCTGGAGGAGCAAAATAAGCAATCAAAAGGTTGAGGCAAGAACAATTTCAGAACAATCCCACAAGAAAATAAGAAAGCTAGCTAACCTATGCTAATACTTACATCCTGACAAAGCTTCAGCATAGCCTCAGAGCATATATGAAATCCAAGTCACGTAGTAAAGCAGCAAATGAGCATAGCGTTCTTCTAAGAGATAACTAGGCTAAACTAAATAACTTCTCTCCCCAATTTTATATCCAACATTCCAGTTTCCAGACTCTTCCAGAAGATCTGCTAATCAGACATCAAGTTTCCCTGAACGTTCATGAAAAAGAGAGTAAGTTCTTCCCCCTTCCCTCACTTCAGCTGAAATCATTCTCCTAATTAAGTCTGTATCAAGAAGTAAACTCAGTCTGGCCTTGCAGTTTCCTTTCTTATAGAGATAGGGTGCAAGTGTTTGCTGCTTTCCGTACCAGTAGATATCCCACACACACACGGTCGGCTCCTCTTATGCACGAACTACAAGGCCTAATTTTCCAGAAAAACAACAGAAACGATGATCCCTCATTTTCCCAGTCTCTTTATTTATTTATTTATTTTATTAGATTTATACCCCGCCCATCTAGACAGATAGTCTACTCTGGACGGCATTACAAAATTTAAAAATAGAAACAATGAACATGCAAAATCCAAGATGTAAAAATGTAAATATTAAAATACAGCAGGGGGGAAAGCCTGCCTAAATAGCCATGTCTTAAGTTTATTTCTAAAGACACCCAGAGAGGGAGCCAGGCGGATCTCTACAGGCAAGTTGTTCCAGAGGCGAGGGGCCACTGCCGAGAAGGCCCAGTTCCTTGTTATTTCCTTCCGGGCCTCCCTCGGCGTTAGGCCCCTCAATCGCCCGGCCTGGCTAGAACGAGTGTCTCTGGCAGAACTGGGTGGGAGAAGGCGCTCTTGACAAATGGTTTCTTTTAAACTATTATAATGACTCTTCCTAACACTAAAAATAACACCTATCTCAAAGAGTTCATCATGCACTTGGATGTTATGGGAAAGTCAGGCCACACTTCAACTATATATGTGCAGAGAACTCTTTTAAAGTTCATAAGGATTGTTGTCAATTCACAGCTCCCACCTGCTGAAAATGACCCAAACATGAAAATGAACATGGGGGACAGGGGTCAGATTTTAGAGAGAGGAGGAGAGCTGTCAAATTACTGTCAGCAAATATGCTACAGCCACTATCCAGTTATTCTATTGCTGCCACGTCCATCCCCTTCTCCTGTTGAGAGAATGAAGCACACTTCAGCCCATTGTTGGTGATGATTAAAATATGAGAAGAGTCATGTTGGATCAGACCAAGGCCCATCTGGAATACTAAGCAACTGCCCTCTCCCAGTGTTGTTCCCCAGCAACAAGCTCTTCATTCAGAAGCCACTGGACCCTATTCCGGATTTAGCACAGAGCCTTTGTTGTTGTTAGCAACTGATACCTTTATTCTTATTTATTTGTTTAATTAATTAATTTATTTATTTATTCCTTCCTTCCTTCCTTCCTTCCTTTAACCCACCATCAGCTCCTTCCTTCCTTCCTTCCTACCTACCGACCTACCTATATACCCCACCGTTCTCCTTAAAAGGACCCAAGGCGGCTTACATAATTAAAGACACAATATTAAAGCTAACAAAAGCCTAGCCTCCTGTGGGAGGGAGTTCCAAAGTCTGGGAGCAGCCATAGAGAAGGCCCTCTTGTTCTCCACCAATTTGAACCTTTGTCACCTAAACTGGTGTCCTTTACCATAATTTGCAGAAGTGAACTCTGCAGTTTAATCATGTACTACAGTATGTTGCTTTTGTCTTTCTTGAACACACGCCATTCAACGTACCTAATAAGCCCAGTTCTCATATCAGAAGAGCAAATTTAGCTCTATTCACTTTGTCCACACCATGCATAATTTTATATGCCTTTAAACAAGAAAGTAATTTATCATGTCGAAGGACAAAATTCAGGGTGGGATGATGGAGGAAGGGCCCTCTCCCATGTTTTTTTTACTTGCCCCTTCTTGGCAGTCTCCTCCTGGAACTCCCAACACTCCACAGAGAGAGGCAGAAACGTGAATGTTAGGTGTTATTAATTCTTAATACTGCTGACTAATTGTTAGAAGCCAGAATTCAGAAAACCACCACCTTCCAAAAAGACAGGAGCGGCCATCCTGGTGGCTTCAGTGACAGGGTTGCCAGCAGCACTAAAAGAGTCAGCAGAAAAACTGGGACCATGCTGAGAATCAATCATGTTCACCAAGAGCGGAAAGAAAGGAAGGGGAAAAAAATGAAAGGGGAGCCATTTCTTTAAAAATAAAAACAGAGGGAAAGTTTAAAAATTGAAGTAAAAGTGGTTATTGAGAAAGAGAGAAAGAGAAAGAGGACAAAGAACTAATCAGAGCAAACAGAAGAAGCAAACTGGACTTGCCACACTCAGGAGCTGGCCAGTGCAAGCCTCACAGCTGGATTCTTTCTGACAGTTTTAGGATGTCCTCGTCAACAGCATGAAAATTCTTTCTTTCTCAGGTTACTCACCTGTGACCTCTTCTTCTGGCCATTTCCTCCCACTGCTGGGAAAGGAAGTGCCCCCACAGTAAAGCCCAACAAGGAAGCAGTTCAACTGTTTCAGGAAGTCAGGAGTGGCATGCTTCATAACACAGAAGGCAGAAGGAGAAAGGAGAACTGATAAGGCAGCCCGATGGTAGCAGTAGAAGAACTTTATTGACACACTAGCAACATGCAGAGTAGAAAGAGATAAAAGCAGATTCACAGCATCCGGTACCTCTCCTTAATGCATGCAGGTGTTCCCTCACTCTCACTGCCAGATCCTTCAGGAAGATCATTCCAAACTTTAAAAACAATGAATAGGCTGAAGTAATGATCTGCAATTTTACAAACAACACACAAGATAAGATTCTACTTGCTTGGAACAAGTCATGCCATACCTGTAAAACCTGCTCTGGTTTAAAACATAGGAAGGGAAGGTGTAGATCCAAATCAACAATTGGACTGTCAGGATCTTCCTGAGATGGAAATATCACTTGGATAGGCTTCATATTAAATACCTAGTACAACAAAAACATGATGGTTAAGTTTGTTTGGGTTTTTATAGATAACGTCATCAAACTGTAACAAAAAGTTACCATTCACTTCTTAAGCCTAAAACCTAAATAGGACTCCCAAGAACACAGAAAAATGATTTTATATGCAGAAGAGACACAAATCAGCTTAAGTACCACATGCTACATGATCACATTTACTTAAAAACTTTAGCATTCCTTTTAGACTATTGGCTGAGATACTGACTGAAATTCTATTGCTGTATCTTACACTGGATTAGGCTGATGATGTCGTCAGCAACTATGATTTTTCAGAAATGAAACCCTTCCAAGTGCTCTCCTGAAGCTGCTGGATCATCTCTGTCATCATTGGGAACCTGTGGAAGCTATAGGATGGTAGGGGGAAGGTTATAATTATCAAAAACCTGCTAGTGTCCAGAGGTTTGGTCATTAAATAGTTCTTCTTCCTGTACCACAGCTTCTGCAGGTTCCCAACAATGAGATAAATTATCTGGGAGCCTTAGAAACTTTGAGAGAGCAGTCAGAAATGCTTAATTAAAAAAAAAAATCACTACTGCTGATGACATCATCACCCTTAAGCAGCGTAAATTATGGCAACAGAATTTCAGCTGCTGGTTGTAAATAAAACTTTTCTCACATCTGACATTATCAATAGCCCTGTTCAGACATACAAAATCATGGTAGGGTAAATATATGAAGAGAGTGTGTCCCTCTACCTTCTGCTTGTACATTTCTATCACTCTCTTCATGTGGGGAGTAATTTTCTAAAAAATAAGAGCTTTTTCTCTTTGGGGAGGTTCCCCCCATGATTCAGAACATCAATGTTTCATGGTTCAGGAGTGCCTCCATGAGTAAAGAAAATTCTGTTCTTCAGAAAATACCAATTTAAAAAAAGCCATGTGATCCATCCATAGAAATCCAATCTGAGATACCTTTCACTGGTCTACTAGAAAGTCACAAGTAAGATGAGCTTTTGAATTCCTCAGACATTTTCCTCAGGAAACAATTATATAAAATGGAGGATAATGCGAACAGGTCAAAAACTGGGCTAGATATAATGCCCTCAGCAGTTTGGCTTCATAAAACGAGGGCATCTGGTCAAATTCTGGAACATTCAAACTTAACACCACATTTCATACTGGCTGGTTTACTGTTTTATTGTTGTGCACCACTCAGAGTGACCATTTGGCCAGACGGGTGGTCTAGAAGTGCAAAAATAAAAAATAAATCTTTGCCTGACAATAGTTCTAGAGAACTGAAGAGCTTGTCTTATTTTTTAATTTTTAATTATGCAAAAGAAGTACTGTCCATCCTCAAATTTTCTTCTTCAAAAAATCATCTTCCCCACAGGAAAGATGATGCAGCTGCGAGATGCCCAAGGAGAAGGCAATATTCTAATGCATATACCCAGATCCTGAATGTCCAAATAGGGACCAAGTAAGAATACTGGATAATCTATTCTAATACATTACATTTTTTATCAAGACATTTTTATTAATTCCGGAGATATCAACAGTTTTACTACTGACCTGATCAACTAAGACAATGAAGGCCAATGCTAGAATTACATAGAACATGAATGTGTGACTCTTTCCTACAGAAATATCATTACAAGCATTTGCTACAGAAGTTCAATGGTATAATGCAGACAGAAAACTTACATTAATTATCTCACTCAGTGACATGTCCTCATACAGACTAGTCCAAGAGAGGACTACAGAACTGTCCTGCATGCTAATGTCAAGATAGATCCCCTGGAACCTCTTGAGGTCAGGCACCAGCTGACAAACGCTCAACCAGTCCCTAGGACAAGCTCCTGACAAAGAGAAAGTCTGAGGACTGCATGTCTCCTCCAATACCGTGCACTGAGAACAAAACCTTCCGGATATATTCTATAAACAATGCCATCTTTTATGAAGAGATTGTACATTCTGCAAACAGTTTACCATCCAGGAAGGAAGTTAAACATCAGTTTGACCGATGGGCAGGCACAGAGAGGCCCAAGTGGAAAAGCAGAACAGGAAGAGGTCCTAGAAGACAGGGAAATGAAGGAGAGAAATATACAGGACAGGAACAGGTCTGCATTTTCAAAAACAGATTAACACTCAACAGAAGTAAAAGAGCAGCTAGGGCCCTTTGCAGTGGTTTAACAGGAGTTAAACAGGGGCAGAGGAAATAGAGACCAAATTGCTAACATGCGCTGGATTATGGAGAAAGCCAGAGAGTTCCAGAAAAACATCTACTTCTGCTTCGTTGACTATGCAAAAGCCTTTGACTGTGTGGACCACAGCAAACTATGGCAAGTCCTTAAAGAAATGGGAGTGCCTGACCACCTTATCTACCTCCTGAGAAATCTATATGTGGGACAGGAAGCAACAGTTAGAACTGGATATGGAACAACTGATTGGTTCAAAATTGGGAAAGGAGTATGACAAGGCTGTATATTGTCTCCCTGCTTATTTAACTTAAATTAAATGTATACAGAATACATCATGTGAAAGGCAGGACTGGAGGAATCCCAAGCCGGAATTAAGATTGCCGGAAGAAATATCAACAACCTCAGATATGCAGATGATACCACTCTGATGGCAGAAAGTGAGGAGGAATTAAAGAACCTCTTAATGAGGGTGAAAGAGGAGAGCGCCAAAAATGGTCTGAAGCTCAACATCAAAAAAACTAAGATCATGGCCACGGGCCCCATCACCTCCTGGCAAATAGAAGGGGAAGATATGGAGGCAGTGATAGATTTTACTTTCTTGGGCTCCATGATCACTGCAGAGGGTGACAGCAGCCACGAAATTAAAAGACGCCTGCTTCTTGGGAGGAAAGTGATGACAAACCTAGACAGGATCTTAAAAAGCAGAGACATCACCTTGCCGACAAAGGTCCGCATAGTCAAAGCTATGGTTTTTCCAGTAGCAATGTATGGAAGTGAGAGCTGGACCATAAAGAAGGCTGACCGCAGAAGAATTGATGCTTTTGAATTGTGGTGCTGGAGGAGACTCTTGAGAGTCCCCTGGACTGCAAGGAGAACAAACCTATCCATTCTGAAGGAAATCAACCCTGAGTGCTCACTGGAAGGACAGATCCTGAAGCTGAGGCTCCAATACTTTGGCCATCTCATGAGAAGAGAAGACTCCCTGGAAAAGACCCTGATGTTGGGAAAGTGTGAAGGCAAAAGGAGAAGGGGACGACAGAGGACAAGATGGTTGGACAGTGTCATCGAAGCGACCAACATGAATTTGACCCAACTCTGGGAGGCAGTGGAAGACAGGAGGGCCTGGCATGCTCTGGTCCATGGGGTCACGAAGAGTCGGACACGACTTAACGACTAAACAACAACAACAAAAAACAGGAGTTCTAAACCCTTTCAACATGTACTACTATTTTCCTTGCGACTCTCCCACCTCAGCTGTTTCTCAAACTGCCAGGTTCATTTAAGTGAAAATGGCTTGGAGGGAGGGAAAGTAGAGGGAAGGATAGAAGGTAAAGAAAGATTAAGTACGTGCTTCCCACCCAACACTTCTTCACTGGAATTCAAGAGCCCTATTTGACTTCGCTGGTAACAATGATTTGCATTTGAATTAGAGGTGTGCAGGTTTGTGTTTTCTGGACTGCATGCTTGGGGAATTATTAAAATCAACTCAAAAGGTAAGTTTTTGAAGTTTCTTGTTTCACATAAATACATTCAGGAAACTACCATACGGCAAGATCAAACATAGAATTCTGAGTATTTACCAAGTGGAGTGGTCCCGGAGGAGGACTGGGTATCAAAGACAGTTTTGCTGCAAATTCTTTTATATGGTCATTGACGTCTAAATCTTTGTAAGGTTTCAACTGCACCAATAAACTGCAATAAAGGAAAGGATAGCAAATAACAAGAAAAATATTTAAACTGGAGGCCAACATTACTTTTTAAGAGAATCCTCATTCCTTCCAAACATTTATCTCCTGAATTTAACTACTTCATTGTATCACTTTTTTTCTGTCTGTGTCTCAGTTTGATTTTATATGAATACAATTCTAATACATTTTGTAAGTAAACAAATAGATATCTAAGCTTCCAGAAATTTCCTTTCCAAAAACTCCCTCCAGAGCTTTGCCAATTCATGGAGCCAAATTTAAACCAGTTTTTCAGCCTTACACTTATAAGCTCATTTACTGCCTATAGTCTGCAGAATCGACAACTTAAAAAATTTAGAAGTTGGATATTTTACAGTACAAGGCAACCAGTAATATGCAGTTGTGTTTCAGGAAAACTATATTTTCACCACTACACAGACTATAGCTAAAATACTGTTGCTTAACGTAGCAAGTTGCACTAGGCCCATAGAATCAGTGGGGAGTTGGTAAGTCAGCTCCTTCATAAGACCCATAGATTCAGATGGATCTACTCTACTTGCAACTTACTATGCTAGGTAACAAGATTTCAGTCTACATACTGAATACAATTACTCTCCTCTCCCCCGCTCCCCAACATTTTCTGATCGAAGAAATCTGCTACAGGAGTTATTGTACTTTAGGCAACTGGCTCAGAATGAGTCAAAAAGAAATTCTTTCTTCTACATACTGATTTATTTATTTTATTTATTTTGCCTCATTTGTAGACTGCCTTTCTCCTGCTGAGAGGTGTCTCAAAGAGACTCCAGATGTAGAAACAATCTGCAGTAAATACCCACAGCATTATCTACATATCACCTGAGGATAATTTTGCTTCCTCTGCCTCCAAACATTATAAATGTCAGTACAAACTTCTGCTATATTATATACGACCGCATATCCAGAGAGTTCCTACAATTACACACACACACACAAAAGCTAGAGGAACACAAGCTAGAGGAACCCTATGTAGCATAAACAACAGTTCTTACCAAGACAGACAGTCTTTGAGAGCACTATAGTAAGGATATCTGGATATGACACAGACAGCAAATGGTACGAAATATGGAGTGGCTCTAAGGGTCTGCACAGCTTCCCAATGGACCTGCCCATTGGAAGTGATATGCCCATCCTGCAAGAAAACAGCACATTGCTTCAATTATTTGCCAAGAATTCCCAGTGAGGAAACACAGAAATTGTAATACATTTACAGAATACAAAGTTTAAAATTGGCCTTTAGGAAACACTTATGATCAATTTTAGATGCACAACTGTACACAGTAAGCAGTGAACAACAATAGCAGTCTTTCAGATCTTTGGCTAATGGGACTACCCTGTTTCCCCGAAAATAAGACCTAACCTGAAAATAAGCCCTAGTATGATTTTTCAGGATGCTCGTAATGTAAGCCCTACCCCAAAAATAAGCCCCAGTGAAGTGAAACCCCGCCCTCCACCCTTGTGCAGCAACCAGAAGAAGATGACACAACTGTATTTGAATACATGTAGATGGTTGTACATGAAAAAAAATAAAACATCCCCTGAAAATAAGCCCTAATGCGTTTTTTGGAGCAAAAATTAATATAAGACCCTGTGTTATTTTCAGGGAAACACGGTATGTATCCTCAGGTTAAGAACAGGTTCTCTGAGTTGACAAGAGGCACCGTTCTCTGCACTTGCTCTAGCTATTTCTTCATCTTCTTCAGAGTGGTAGGCTTTGAAATTGAAAACCATAACAAAAATACAGATCCTAGAAAATTATAGCAATTAGTTAGCATTTATCAATATACTACTTTACATTGAAATTAGCTTCAGGCGTAGAGCAGGGGGGAAACATACCTGCATAGGCTGGTAATAATGTGCAACAACACCGTATGTTCTGTTACCACAGACATCAGTGAAAACAAGGAAATGAAATTGGTCCTCCGTAGATTCAGACGTTATGTAAAATCCTCCTGCATCAAAACAAACATTGCACAACATATTGCTAATAGAAGTTGGCAACTCCCGTTATAGCACACATATGTATTTATAGATCCTGAAAACTAACCTATAAAGAAAATCAGGAGAGCTGACAAAATCAAGCTCTCAAAGCCTGTGCCAATTTTGAGTACAGTGGTGCCTCGACTTACGAATGTCTTGACTTGCAACCAATTCGAGTTACGACCAGCTCCGGTCGCAGAATTTTGCTTTGACTTGCGACCGGCGCTTTGAGATACAACCGGGGAAAAAGGCTCCCTCCCTCCTTTCCTGCCCTTTTTTTAACCTTAGAGATCATTTTAGGTTAAAAAAAAAAGTCTCCCCCTACTGGACGGATTAACTGCTTTTGCATTAGTTCTTATGGGAACTAATGCTTTGAGATACAACCAGCGCCTTGAGATACAACCAAAAAACGGCCGGAACGGATTAATCACGTTTCAATGTATTCCTATGAGAAATGGTGCTTTGAGTTACGACCAACTTGAGTTATGACCATCATCCCAGAACGAATTAAGTTCGCAACTCAAGGCACCACTTTAGAAAGAATCTCCCACAGTATCATATGCACCTTTTCAATCACTTTGTAAGTAGAAAATTATCCCCCTTCAACTTGAGATTCTTCATGTGGATAATCTTGAAACCTAAACCACATCAGTCTGGTATAAAATGTCCAGTATCTTATGCAGAGAAGAGGAAAATCACACAAGCCTCCCTACCACCCTGGAGGCTCCTCTTTCACACTATTGATCACACAACCAGTGCAAGACCCAGGCGCACAACAGGAAGCCTGACAGAGTTGGGGGCAAGCACTTAGATGACTGCCCTTCCGCTCCGAACAGAATACTGTCCAATGCATCTTAAGTAAGACTTAATAAAATTATCTAGAGGTACAGCACGTCCCTGTAATCTGCATCAATATAATTTCTATCAATTACACCAGTGGTCCCGAACCTTTTCTGAATCGCGGACCGGTTTAGCGTGGGTGTGGGTGTGTGGGGCATCAATGCGTGGGTGGGGCACCTGTGCGTGCATGTGTAGGTGGGGCACCCGTGCGTGCGTGGGTCGGAGGAGCACCCCATGCATGCGTGGGTGGGTGCGCGGGGCACCTGTGCATGCCTGGGTGGGTGGGTGGGGCATCCATGCATGCATGGGGGCGTCCGTGCGGCCGTGCATGCGTGAGCAGGGCGTGTGTGTGTCCACGTGTGTATGGGGGGCGTGAATGGGGGGCGTGGGTGTGCGTGCGGGGGGCGGGAGATCTGTCTTCACAGCCCGGTCCTGCCAAGGCCATGGCCCGGTACCGGGCCGCGGACTGGGGGTTGGGGACCCCGGAATTACACAACCCAAAACACAGTTTTAAAATAAAGGGGGAACACAACACCTGGAAAACAAAGCTGTGGCAATCCATTAAGGTCAACATCCTTAGGGACAGTAACATCTTCAGTCTCAGGAGGATTCTGGGCTCCATTTGAAGTCCTTGTATTTTCAATCTTCGGTTTCTCTTTCTTTCTTCGAAAGGAACGGCGATTTGTTTTTCTGAAAGCATTATTATTGATATTTGTTGCTTTTAATTCCTGTTTGCTGATAAATGGAGGCACAAAAACAGAAAGAACTTCTGGTTCCAGCGGAGGAACGCTTCTCGCATCTGTCTTCCGAGCAACCTAGGAACAATTAAAACAACTAAATCGACGTTTTGTACCCAAAATGACAGTTAATGTGTGAACAATTTTATTATTATTCTGCACCAATTTATATCTCATGCTATACTTTGTCAGTCAATACAGTATTTTAACTTTGGAAAGAACGTTACCAACATTGCTGAATATTCACAATTACTTCCTGTATCTTCATCATCTAGATGTAACCTTCAGTTTTTACATATAGAACATTTTATGCTGAATTCCTACCAAACAATAAATCTGATAATAAATTCTAACCACATAAAATTTACTTCCAAGTAAACAAAGATATGAATCAATTTTCTAACCATAGCCAATCACTGTCTGATGGATTAAAATTAAAGCCAGGAGCAGTTAACAAGGAGTACAAGTCCACTGGGTTATTTCTGGTCTTCTTTATATTTTCTCTGCCAGTTTTCCATTCCTTCCACCCTGGGAAGGATTTCAGAATTGGGAAAAAACCTTCACAAATTATCCAAAAATAGACATGGGTCCTAGTAACAGTCGAGAAATCACCAAAATATTTATTCCATGGTATTTGCAAAAATATACCTGTTCACGCGTTGTGGAGGTATTATCACTGGTTTACCAATGACATTCAATTTGTTCCTTTTCAACCAATTCAGGTTTTCAATCCTGGGATTTACAACTCTGCGGGTTAAGCCACAAAGCCTCTGGGCTGCAAGGTCATCAGACCAGCAGTTCGAATCCACGCGACGGAGTGAGCCGCCATCGCTTGTCCCAGCTCCTGCCAACCTAGCAGTTCGAAAGCATGTAAAAATATGAGCAGATAAATAGGTACCACCTCGGTGGGAAGGTAATGGCATTCCGTGTCTAGTCGCGCTGGCCACGTGACCACGGAAACTGTCTTCAGACAAACGCTGGCTCTACGGCTTGGAAACGGGGATGAGCACCGCCCCCTAGAGTCAGACACGACTGGACTAAATGTCAAGGGGAACCTTTACCTTTATATGGTACAAAATTTACAACTAGATCTAGACAGGCCAGTTCAAAATACAAAACTGCCAAGACAAAAATAACATTTTTCCTCATGATAGGAAGGAAACTGGCCTGCATTATTGTTACATGAAGAATTTCTCCTTTGTTTTTATTTCATATTGTAATTGTTCTAGCACCAGTGTTTTTTATAAGTAACAGGAAGCTCTGCTTGTTTCACAACTGTTGTCAGAGTGCTTTCACGTCATCATCATAAGCACAAATTATTTATAGGAAAAATACAGCAGACACCGAAAACAGGGCTACAAGAATTTTACCGTTAAAGAGAATATTCCTGACTAATTATCACCACACTTACTTTCCACAGTCACATCTGTACCTCCAACATGTGACTAGTATAAATTCTGAACAGCTTAGTCCTTCATGTCTCATTTGCTGGCAGTCACAGAAGCTCTTGCCTATATCAATATAGAAGTCTTCTAACCTGCAAGACATTTAGCACTCATTTCCCTTAACACTAGAAAACCCAGTGTGTCCAGTTCTACTCTGCTCATAGTTTGATGCCTTCGCATAATGAAAACTCAAACTACACTCAGAGTTCATCTACATTTAACATACTCCTGCAACCTGTTCACACATCCACTACTGTTCCTACAGTCTGTCTGCACATCAGATTACAGTCTACCTTTAAAAAAACACACCACAGAATTAAGTAACTTCTTCACACAATTTATTTACAGAATTGCCACAAAATGCAGTGATATTTCTTGGCTATGATTGTTTTAAGGGGGTATTAGATGAATGTGCACAGAGTCGGTATCCCAATGGGTCTTAGTTATCAACTAAATGGAATCCCCATGTTCAGAGTCACTTTGCTATGGAACATGGAGAGAAAAGACAGACAAGACAGGTTAAGAACATAAAGGTGTAAGAGCACAAGGAGAGTCATGCTGGGGCAGAGGCAGACCAAAGGTCAATCCAGTTCAACATTCTATTTCTGTAAGGGGCCACCCAGCTGCCTATTGGGGAATCCATCATCAGGACTAGAGTGCAAGATCCCTCTCACACATCCATACCCCAGGAAGTGTCCTATAACACACCACCTCTGATACTAGAAACAGTAGAGAGATATTCTGACTAGTAGCCATCAGTGGCCCTAACATCCAGAAATTTATTTAACTCCCTTTTAAAGCCATGCATGCTGACAGGCATCACTACATGTTGTGGCACTAAATCCCACAATTTAACTAAGTGCTTATACACTTCTCAGGACCATCGGGTTGGACTGAATACTGGAATCTGAGTGCAATCCAACAGTCTATCTCATCTTTCCAAATACAAAGTTCTTTCTTACTGATTTCATCCCAATTTGTGTTTCTTTTCCGACTTCTCAAAGTATGCTTCATAAAATAGAACACAAATTTTGAAAAATAACTCATGTAGCTGTGTCCCAAAAAGAAGTCTTATACAGTGGTGCCTCGACTTACAACCACAATCCGTTCCAGAAGATGGACGTAACTCGAAATGGTCGTAAGTCGAAGCATGCATTCCCATAGGAATGCATGGGAACGCAATTAATCCGTTCCGGCCAAAAAAAAAAAATACCCCAAAAAAATAAAATAAAAATAAAACACTGCAAGCCCCATAGGAACGCGCTGGAGCTGGGGGGAAAAAACACAACCCAAAAATAAACAGAGCAAGTCCCACGCTGGGACTGCAAAAAAAAAATCACCTAAAAACAAACAACAACACAGCACAGAAACATAACCCCCCCAGCCCAAAACCACCCTGCAAAACCCACCCAGAACAGTTTTTAAAAAGCAAAAAGCAGCATCTTACCTTAGCAGGCAGTACCAAGCCTCCTCCCCGTCCCCATAGGAGCCTGTCGGGCGGCAGCGGCGCTCACCCGGCCACGCGGCTTCCTTCGGCGCCGCCTCCGGGAGCCGGGATCGGGGCCCCCTCTGCCCCTGCGCTGAGGAGAGTTGAGGAGCGCCGAGGCCTGACACGGCCGCCCTGGCGAGCAGCTGCTGGAGCCGGTGCCGGTGCTGGAGCGGGAGGCAGCGTCGGGCACCCCCGGCGGGCGAGCCACCTGCTGCTCAGGGACCCAGCAGCAGCAGCGGCATCAGCCCCGCGGAGGGAGGCGAGGAGCGCCGATGCCGCCGCCGCTGGGTCCCTGAGCAGCAGGTGGCTCGCCTGCCGGTGGTGCCCAAAGCCACCTCCCACTCCAGCACCGGCACCGGCTCCAGCGGCTACTCGCCAGGGCGGCCGCGTCGGGCCTCGGCGCTCCTCGCCGCCCTCTGCGGGGCCGCTGCCGCTGCTGCTGCTGGGTCCCTGAACAGCAAGTGGCTCGCCCGCCGGGGGTGTCCGACGCCGCCTCCCGCTCCAGCACCGGCTCCAGCGGCTGCTCACCGGGGCGGCCACGTTGGGCCTCGGCGCTCCTCACTGCCCTCCACAGGGCCGATGCCACCGCTGCTGCTGGGTCCCTGAGCAGCAGGTGGCTTGCCCGCTGGTGGTGCCCAACGCGGCCGCCCTGGAGAGCAGCCGCTGGAGCCGGTGCTGGAACGGGAGGCGGCGTCGGGCACCACCGGCGGGCGAGCCACCTGCTGCTCAGGGACCCAGCAGCAGCGGCGGCAGCAGCCCCGCAGAGGGCGGCGAGGAGCGCCGAGGGACACCCCCGCCGCCGCCTTCCCCCGCCGCTGCATCCCTTTCCCTAATTGTTGGGGCGAAAGAGCTACAAAGAAGCAGCCTCTTCGCCACCAACGGTTAGTACATTTGAATTTCCCGCCCCTTTCCCCTGCCATTTCCTGGTCGTAAGTGAAAGCTCCGGCCGTAAGTCGAAGCAAAATTTTGCGGCCAGAGCTGGTCATAACTCGAAATGGCCGTAAGTAGGGATGGTCGTAAGTCAAGGCACCACTGTAATTCTTTGTTGAAAATAGCTACAGCAATACAAATCAACAGAGGGGGAAATTAATCATACTGATTAACAGCAAAAAAAAAAAAACACAAAAAAACCTAAACATTCCAGAAACATTCAGCTTCTTATAAGTGTATTTCAAATCTTTATTTAAACATAACAACTGGTGAAACTAAACAAAGTTCAATTTAAGATTACACTCCATTGCATGCTAGCTCTCAAACATTCCAGATACGAAGTAATTCTCCCAAGTTATAGCCCACAGTCTTAAACATGACTTCCCTCCTCTAGATAGAATTTAACTCTCATTTTCTCACTCTCTAACTTCCCACCTCCCTCCTTGGGAGATAATTTAACTCTTTTTTTTTCTTTCTTTCTTTTTTTTTACTCTCCTTCTGATCTCCCTGTTTATATCCTGCAGGCTCTTCTTGACTGGCTGTCCTCTTGCCTTCTTTCAGCCAATGAGTTTATTTCTGATGTTACCAGGTAAACTAGGTGAGGGTTCTTGTCACATCTGCCATCTTAAGTCCAATGGTTCAAATGCCAATAGCAAAACCACAAGTTGAGAACCTAAGTTTGCCCACACCAACTTTAAAACTGTTGGATAGCTCAGTGGTTGAGGTCTCTAGCTGTGGAGCCAGAGGTTGGGAGTTTGATTCCCCTGTGGTGCCTCCTTAACAGGGGCAGGACTTGGTGATCCATAGGGTCCCTTCCAGCTCTGCAGTTCTAAGAAAAAGAAACTTGCTGGAATTTGCAACCAAAATTTCCACCAGTGGAGTTACACTCGTGTAATTTTTCAATTGGATTTCAGCCATTCGATAAAAATCTAAATACCTATTAATGTTTACCTGTTTAGAAATGCAGAAAGTTGCATTATACGTGGTTACAGCAATTATGCATCTAGCCTCATATAGTCTACTCTGACTACAATGCCTTCTCAGGTTTGGGGCAGAGGTTTTATCCAATACTTCAGGCATTAGATCTGTAACCCTCTGCAGGGTTATTTATTTATTTATTTCTTGAACTTGTATGCCGCCCATCTAGACATAGTCTACTCTGGGCGGCTCACAGAACACAAAGTAAAACAATTAAAATAAAATAGCAGTTAACAGCACATAGACAATAATTCAAGATGGAGAGAATAAAAAGAAAAATTAAGTAGTGCCCGGAGGGAAGGCCTGTCTGAATAACCAGGTCTTAAGTTGGTTTTTAAAAATGCCCAGCGAGGGGGCCAAACGGATCTCGGAGGGGAGTTTGTTCCAGAGACAGGGAGCCACAGCCGAGAAGGCCTGGTGTCTCGTTCTTTCTTTCCGGACCTCCCTCGGCGTTAGGCTCCTCAGTCGCCCCTCCTGACTAGAACGGGTGATACGAGTAGATCTAGGTGGGAGGAGGCGTTCCGCCAAGTATCGAGGTCCTAAACCGTTTAGGGCTTTGTATGTAATCATTAATACTTTGAAATCAACGCGGAACCGAACGGGCAGCCAATGCAAGGCGGCCAGGGTGGGAGTGATATGTTGGTGTTTCCTCACCCCACTAAGAAGTCTGGCCGCCGCATTCTGCACCATTTGGAGTTTCCGCATCAATCTCAAAGGTAGCCCCACATAGAGCGCATTACAGTGGTCTAATCTCGAGATTACGAGCGCATGGACCAGAGTGGTGAGCGACCCAACATCAAGATAGGGACGCAGCTGGGCAATCCGCCAAATGTGGAAATAGGCGGTGCGGACCACTGACGCCACCTGGGTTTCCATGGTGAGCGCCTGGTCCAGATGGATCCCCAAGCTGCGAACCTCACTCTTCGCAGTAAGAGTCACCCCCCCAAAAGAGAGGGAGTTTCCCAGACCGCTGATGGTGGGTCCGCTTATTTACAGCCTTATGTGCCTTTGTTAACACAAACATAAGGTATAAAAATAAGCAAATACATGTTCTCCATCACTGACTTATCCACCAAAACAAGAAAATGGAAAGTGAAATGAGCACATTAATTTGTAAGATGATGGCTTGCAAGCACATCTCACTGAAAAAAAGGAAGCCATGTCTGAGGTGGGTTAGAATGTGTTTCTAAAAGGATGGCATTATACTTCAACTCCATAATCTCTCAGAGCTGGCTGTGTTCACTAGGACTCATAGGTACTGCAGTACAAAACCTCTAGAGTACATCGGGGGGAGGGGATACCACTCTGCCATGTTATTCCACATAAGCTGCCTTGACTCCTTTTAAGGAGAAAGGTGGGGTAAAAATATTTTAAATACTGTAAACAAATGAATACCAACCTATTCCAAAATGACAACCTCTAAACCCCTTCCAACTGAATTCTATGACTCAAAGCATACCTGCTACACACAGCTACAACCTATACGTTTGTCTATGAATACTGCATGATATTGGACTCATTCATAGCTGAACATAGTGTAAGCATGTAGAGAACAATGTGACTACTAACAACTAATTTATTCATTATTTTTTCTATGATGTGAATGAATATCTCCTTTCAGTACAAAACAGTACAGAACTTTCAATACATAACAAAGAAAAGAAAAGCATTACTAGAACCATCAGAAGGATGGAACAAGTATAAAGAGTAGCTAGCAAAACAAAATAACATCAGCAAAGTACATTAAGTTGTGTCCAGTTTATTTAATTAACACACATTCAAGGGAATATGAGTTTCTGCCCACTACTATTACAATATGTCATTTGTAATACAAAACTGCCACAGTGATGTGCTTTATTAGTTTAATCCCTGTTGGTGTTGGAGTTTGACAGTGCACACACAATAGTCATGAAAAAAGATTAATGTCACATCTATTCTGTAGACATTTCCTGTTCATTCTCCTGCAGCGCCGCGCTGCGCCCCCCCCCCCCAACTCCAAACCCTAGAAAGAAGGATTTACACAGAGATTGCAGAAAACTGAAGCAACTGAACAGGAAGATAGTTATTCACAGATTCTGCTCAAGGTGCCCACACTGGAGAACACATCAAGACAGTTTACCAGGCAATAGGAAAATATGTTTTATATCAGCTTGATGAGTAAGATATTGCAAGTTGGTGACGTGCCCACTTCCAAAGAAGTGGCACCTCTCTGTTTCACAACTTGTTCTTTCTGTAAGAACAACTCACTCACAACACACAAGGCAATTAACCCTTAAAACCGTTCACAACATTCAAGGCTGAACTTTATACAATAAAATGGGAACTAACAAATTGAAAGAGAAAAGACCTTTCTAAGCTCCTATAATTTATTATGAAATAATAAATAAATTATGTGGAAACGAGTCTTGTTTTCCTTTTCAGCCGCAGGGCGAAACACCGCTCTCTCCGTACATTAATACCTTTGCACAATCAGATCGCAGGAAAATGTGGCTAAGCTGGTTCAAACGGACCTGGGGATGAATGAAAACTAGGGGACATCTGTCCAACAGGTCCTCTCAGTTATCTTTTTCCTGTTTGTTTTCTATTGTTAATAACTTTAGCCCTGCAAAAAAGGAGACAGGATCATCTCATCCACCCACCCCATTTACCTGGTAAACTTCTTTTGCCTTTTCTCGGGGGACTCCAACCAAGACGCAGAGTTCCAGGACGGCAGAAGGCAGCACGTCTCCCATAGCAAGATCACAGAAGCCAAGAGGAGAAGACGAGGCACAGGAAGGGATCCCCGGGTCCTCTTCCCAACCAGGACGATCTATTTAGGGGAGCTGGGTCTTATGCCATCCCCTCTAAAAATGGAAGAAGAAGAAGAAAGGATATGAAGACAGCTGGCCTGAGGCTTACCTAGAAGGAAGAAACAAGGAGGTCTGTCTCAATGCAAAAAGGAGGAGCTTCCTAAACGGAAAGTCTTTCTCCTCCCCTCCAGAGCTAATAAAAGTTGGGGGACCTACTAGGGGAAAAAAAACATATCAAAGAGAATTAAGAAAAGGTGGTGTGGTTCAGAATCACACAAATGCAAGAGTGGGGTGCAACCTCCCTTGAACCACTAAAAATATAACGTCGGATCGCAAGCTTTTGTGGGCAAAATGAAGGGAGAGTAAGAAAGCTTCCAGTATGAAACTTTTTTAAAAAATAAAATGACTCTTTACCAGAGCTGCTCACAAACAAAGGGCGAAGAGGGAATTTTGTCCCGGGTCTCCCTTGCTCCCAAATTAAGGGCAAATGGGGCTGATGAGTCTCAAGGACCCCAGGAGAAAAGGGTGTGCTTGGTCTGGAGAGCACCCCATCCTAAAAGGAGCATTAGGGGCGTTAGGGGGTGGGCTCCCTCCTCGCCCCCCCCCCCTTCTCTCTTCACAACCCCTCAAGACCTCCAGAAAACACAAGCCTGGCCCAGAAGGTGGCCTCTCGCCCCAGGTCAACCCCGTTGGGCAGGCAAGGGAGAAGGCGTCCCCCACCCCCAGCCCCCCAGCCCAGCCCCACTTTCTTTGCAAACTGGGGGGGAAAAAACGGGGAGGGGGGGAGAATCCCTTGCCTCTCCTTTCCAAGGAGGTGAGACCCTCCCTCACCAGGGAAGGGGGGGCAAGAGCAGCCTCCCCCACCCCCCCACCCCATGGGTCTGAGGTGGGAGCACAGCACCCCCCCCCGCCCCTTCCTAATCTCTCCCCCCTTTTTTTTAAGGAGGGGGAACCTCCTGCCCCACACAAAAAAAATATAACATCTTCCCCCACTGATCAAAATGGGTCACAACACGGGGTTGCAAATAAGCTCCCCACAAAGGTGGGTCACGGCCCCCCCTTCAAAGAAAGGGGAGTTGAGGTGATCTCCCCTCCCCCACTTGAGGGGGAAACGACGACACCCCCCCTTTTTTGTGGGAGGTCTGGCTCTGGCTCTCCTCATTATGGCTGGTGGGGGGAGAACAAAATGGGGGACACCCCCCAAAAAATTTCCCTTCGGGGGGGGTAGGGTGGCAGGCAGAAGCGTAGCCGCCCACCTTTTCTGAGGACCCAAAGGGCCCCCTCATGCCCGTCGCCCCCCCCCCCCACAGAACCCCGCCCTTGGTGTGAGTTGGGCGGCTTTAGGACCCGAACCATCCCGGAGCCCCGCTGCCGCGCGTCCATCCAACGCTAGCGCCTCTCTGATTGGATAGGCTCTCCCGTCACTCGCCTCCGAGTCACGGAGTGGCGGGGACTGCGCCCAATGAGAGCTCCCCGGGCGGGGCGGGGGCGGGAGTGTTCTTGCCCAGCCTTTCTCTTGAAGAAGAGCAGCAAAGTAGGCTGATCGGCCTGGGAAGGCAGGCGGTTGTGGCGGAAAGTTTGGTTGACCCGTGCAGCATCGTGTGGAAGTTGAGCAGGTCGCGGGCGGACCCTGAAGATATTTATTCTTCATTCATGTTAATTAAAATGGTGGCAGCGACTCGTGCATAGCAATTCCGTGTTTTCAAAGCTGTTCCCATTGTTTCAAGCATTCTTCCACCAGCCCTGCAGAGTTGGCATGCTCCTCTCCTGAAGAACCTTTTTTTAGCCATCATCTGTTGCTTAAAATAAATCCTCCCCCAGGCGCGGTGGGGCTTGCTCTCAACTTTGCAACTTCAGCGAGTTCACAAGGAAGATCCAACTCTTGACTGCGGAAGAACGAGAAATTATCTTTTTTTCCCCCTTCTTGTTAATATGAAACCAAGTGTGTGCAAATGCAAGAACAGGCAGTTCTCTAGGGCTTGGTCGACTCAGCAGTCTGCATCCTAGAAGTACAGCCCATAACTACTGTACATTACCACTATTATGGATACCATTGTACCTGACTAAGCCCGCCCCTCCTCCAATATATTGCGAACCACATATTGTTCCTTTGGTAAAGGTAAAGGTTCCCCTTGACATTTAGTCCAGTTGTGTCCGACTCTAGGGCGCGGTGCTCATCCCCGTCTCCAAGCCGTAGAGCCAGCGTTTGTCCATAGACAGTTTCCGTGGTCACGTGGCCAGCGCGACTAGACACAGAACGCCGTGACCTTCCCACCGTGGTGGTACCTATTTATCTACTCCCATTTTTACATGCTTTCGAACGGCTAGGTTGGCAGGAGCTGGGACAAGCAATGGGAGCTCACTCCGCCGCGTGGATTCGATCTTACGACGGCTGGTCTTCTGACCTTGCAGCACAGAGGCTTCTGCGGTTTAACCCGCAGCGCCACCACATCCCTTGTTCCTTTGGTACATCATCCCAAATTGCAGACATTAAAAAAAAAACGGTGTTCCTCTTCCTTTAGCTGGCTGGCTGCTTTTGCATGTCTGTGTTCCTCTATTTTAAGTTAGCTGCAGAATGGACAATAGGCTTTCTCAAGGCTATATAGCCTTGAGAAAGCCTATTGTCCATATATATATATATATATTTCACAGGAATAGAAGACCAGTGTGTGTGTTTTTCCATCACAGTGGAAACAAGGACTCTTGAGAACTGAAATAGTAAGAAATTGTTCCCTTTTTTTGAAAGGAAAGGATTGCTCATATTGGTGTTTCAAGGGCAGCATGTTATCTCTCTACACCAGGGCAGAGCAAGGGCAACTTAATGGGAAGCATCCCCAGAAGCACAGACAAGGCACTTCAGCAACTTACACCTACCAACTGCCAATAAAAATAACTTTTGGGAGAATCATAGAATAGAGAATCATAGAACAGTGAAGTTGGAAGGGGCCTGTAAGGTCATCAAGTCCAACCCCCTGCTCAAGGCAGGAGCACAGATCAAAGGAGATCTGCCAGGTGGCTGTCTAAGTTTATCTTGAATACCTCCAGTGTTGGAGCATTCACCACCTCTCGTGGTAATTGATTCCACTGTCGTACTGCTCTAACAGTTAGGAAGTTTTTCCTGATATTCAACTGAAATCTGGCTTCCTTTAACTCAGTAATTCCCAAACTTGGGTAACCCAGATGTTCGTGGACTGCAATGCCCAGAAGTCTTCACAACCAGCTGTGCTGGCCATATTTCTGGGAGTTGCAGTCCACTAACACATGGATTAACCAAGATTGGGAACCACTGCTTTAACTGGAGCCCATTGTTGCCTGTCCTGCACTCTGGGATGATCAATAACAGATCCTGCCCCTCCTCTGTATGTATCTGAAGTATTTGAAAAGTGCTATCATCTCTCTTCTTAGTCTTCTGCCCTCTGTGGGGTGTTGGAGGGAATTTTGGCTTGTTTCGAGGCATTCCAGAGACCACCCACTCCCAAAACTAATTTTAAGTTGAGGAAGGGGAGAGAGAGACTGCCATTAGATACATTGACCAGTATCGTATTGAGCTTCCGTTGAGCAGAAAATCCTGCCAGTGTAGCAATGTGGGATCACACTAGGTAAAGGTAAAGGTTCCCCTTGACATTTAGTCCAGTCGTGTCCGACTCTAGGGCGCGGTGCTCATCCCTGTCTCCAAGCCGTAGAGCCAGCGTTTGTCCATAGACAGTTTCCGTGGTCACGTGGCCAGCGCGACTAGACACGGAACGCCGTTACCTTCCCACCGAGGTGGTACCTATTTATCTACTCGCATTTTTACATGCTTTCGAACGGCTAGGTTGGCAGGAGCTGGGACAAGTGACGGGAGCTCACTCCGTCACGTGAATTCGATCTTACGACTGCTGGTCTGACCTTGCAGCACAGAGGCTTCTGCGGTTTAACCCGCAGCGCCACCACGTCCCTTAGGGGATCACACTACTGTTGCACATATAGTGATGTTCACAAAGAGACTCCAGCCTCTGCTTGCACAACAGTACTATTGTGTAAGCAGCTCAACCCCATGCTGCTACAGTGGCAGGACTTTGTGGCCAAATGAAAGTCACTACAATGCTGGCCCCAGAGAGTGGAAAATCCAATAGAGAGATCAACAGTTGACGCTAGCAAGAGCGACAGTCCGGTTTGTCAAATACACCTTCTGTAAGTGTTCAGCCCAATGATAAGGCGTGTTGACCCTCCTATCCCCAGGGGACTATGTATGCTGAGAGTCCTCCAAACGGATCAAAAACTCAGTGCTGAAACCCTTACAAATGCAGAATACAGCCCCCTTTCAACCAGTGTCAACCATGTACCACCCAGGAGTGTGTGGCTGGTGTACCTCCTCTCCTTCCTCATCTTAAGGACAGAACTAGCCCCTTCCCATATTTAAACCTGAACATCTGAAAAGTGTTTCACAATATGTTCCATCTTCCCCCACTGCCCGCCTCGTCTGTCTTGAGTGCTTGTTTATTGTCCTAATGTGAACAAAGTGCTAGCCTGCTGAAAGGTAGTAATGAAAAGGAATAACTAATATATTGTAAACAGTGTCAGGTCAATCTGGGGAAGCAGAACAACTGGAGTGAGTGAATGCAGTTGTATATTCTCAAACAAGGTAGAGTCTAAACTGGAGTTTAGAGTCACTGCTGCTTGCTCACAGCTCATTTAGACAATCAGCACTCAATGTGAATTGAGTAGTCATTTTGTACAATGTGCATGATATGGACTGGACTGAACAGAATTCCTTGTGTTGTCATGCACACTAATCTTCTGTGAATGCAAATACTTACTTAAATTGAGATAAACCTGCATGGCAAGGTTATACAAGAAGGTCATTCTGAGCCACAGCTGTCGAGCCAGTCCACTGATTAGAAACGTTTACATTTGGGAGTCAAATTCACACATGACTGTAAGAAGCAGCCGCTCTGTTGTTTTTTTCTGTATGTAAAAAAAAGCGTACTATGTTTAAATCAAGTACACATTCTAACCAACATTAAATATTATACAGTACTTCACTTACAGGGGCAAGAAACGAAACAATATGGAAATGCTGTATGAAAATAGGTTCACAGTAAATTCAAATATGGGGGGTGGGGGTGGAGGGGACAAAATATACAAATGACCCAAAGAGAAACCATGTGTGTGTGTGTTTGGTCACATTTTTATGACCCTTTTATGGTCACGTTGATATCATGCCTCGTGTTGTTGTTTTTCAAATGCCCAAATTTAAAAGGGTGTGGAAAGAGATCCTTAGATCCAGAGGGATACCACATTCATTTCAATGGAGAAGGCTCACCCTCAAAGGAAAGCTGTACTGGGATGCTAGCCCCCAAGAGCTTCATACAAGAGGATGGATAGTGGCCTCGGTTTGCATCTGTTCTGTCAACTCTTGCTCCAGCTGCGTTGTTTTTCGCCACTTCCGGATCATCCAAAAAGCAAAGTTGCTTTGCTTAACTGTTTCTGTTTCTCCCCTTAGTGGCTCAATAAAGGAAGCCACAGCCTTCATTTTCCAAGATCTAAGCAGGGCAGTTAAGGGTAGGGTCTCTTGAAGGTCAATTATTTCATAAGGCAGAAGTGGTTTGGTGGCACGTGACAATAATAATGTAGTTGCTGAGAAAATATAGTAGCAGATACCCTTTTGTGTGGACCTGTGGGAGTAAGTCTCATTGACCTCAGTGGTGCTTACTTTGGAATAGAGAAGTGGTTGTTGTTGTTGTTTAGTCGTTAAGTCGTGTCCGACTCTTCGTGACCTTCGTACACAGAGACATGTAGGAACGTACTGTTAGTAGATCAGTTGTGGCTCCTGAAACCGGTTTGAAAGATTGTTGTTTCTCTCTCTCTTTTAATTGATTGATCGTTTCTAATACGGTGCTTCAGATTCACGATATCTTGTTATTTCATGTATTTTTCTGGTTGCCCCTTCATACTTTTGAAGAGAAGAGTGGGATGTAATTTGTTTTAATTAACCCAGCTGTACCAACCCCCTTTAGAATGGTCTGCGGCTTCTTCTTTTTTTCTTTTTCTTTATTTTCTTTCTTCTTTTCTTTTTTTTCCTTTTATCTTTTTTTTTTGGTTCATAAATTTATCCTCTAAACAACCTCTGCACAGGCAGAAGCTCTTTGAAAAGCACACCTTTTCTTCCTAGACTTAATTGCACCTTAATTTTATTTTTCTGCAGCTATTTTCTCAAGTTCATCAAAGAGCAAAGTTATATCGTTTTATCCATGAAAAGATGAATTATTCATCAAAGTTTTTTCTTATTAAGACACAATTTTTGGACTCATCTAGACTTCCTTCTTTCTTCTCTCCCCATCTCTCCTCCTCCCCCATTGAGTATAATTAAATCTTCTTCATTAAGTGGCTCCATTTCTTACTTGGGAATTTTTTCCAATCTTCATTTGCCTCAGCTGGCTAGTATGCCACTAGTATTCACATTTTTCTTCCCACTTCAAAAGCTCCTTATTATCTATTCTGTTATTCCTTCAGTGTCATTGATGTTGATCAAAATTATCGGTCAAAGTTTTCTATTCAGACCCCTTTTTCAGAGAGTCACCTAGACTTCCTTTCTTCCCCTCCATATAGAGAAAAAAGATCTGGCAATCTTCTTCCTAAAGATACCTCTCTAGAAGTGTTGCACTACAGCTCCCATCATCCCCATGCAGCATGGCCTTGAAGATTATGGGTGTTTATTTGCAATGCTGAAATGTACAGTTTCTTGCCGCAAAAGGAAGTCTCATCCAATTGTGGGAAGACCTTGGGTTTGTTTCACCATATCTAATTTGCATGAGAGAACCTGGTATATCTTGTTCATTCAGCAGCACAGCAACTGAGTGATCCTTTACATCAGGGGCCTGTTTCACCATGTTGTCCTGCCACATGGGTGCTGCTGAAATGAAGATCTAAAATGTCCTGGCTCATGGCCAATGGTCCAGCTAGGTTGGCATTTTCTTTCCAACCAGATCATACACCATCCTCTGTGTTGTTACGATGTCATTGATTGATCATAGCACTATACAGCTGGTGAGGATCCCAAGGATCAATTTAAACCAGCACCTTGATGAATTGAGAAATTCAGAGCTAAAGCATCCCTGACAGATAATCTGCCCCCAACTCTGTTCAAAAACCTCTAGTTAAAAAAAATAGATGGTTGGACAGTGTCATCGAAGCGACCAACATGAATTTGACCCAACTCCGGGAGGCAGTGGAAGACAGGAGGGCCTGGCGTGCTCTGGTCCATGGGGTCACGAAGAGTTGGACACGACTTAACGACTAAACAACAACAACAACAAGTTAAAAAAAGCCATTGTCCTCTGAGGTGGTCCATTCCATTGTCAACCAACTCCTACGGTTGACTTCAAATCCAATTCATTTGTCCATCATGCTGCTGGAAATGCGGGAGGGAGGCACAAAATCCACTGGGAAATCTTCTGTGCAAGCAGGATCTGCAGAAGACAGTTGGCTGCATGAGGCAAATGACAGGCTGGCAATCCCATCCCATGTAAAGAAGCTTACTTAATGAGCAAGGTTGTTCTTATGTGCTCTTAAGTCAGAACTGACTTATTAGTGATGCTAATAAGGTTTTCAAGGTACAGGAGGTATTTAAGGAGCAGTTTTACTAGTTCCACTTCCCAGTAAGTTTCCATGGCCAAGCAGGGATTAAAACCTGTTCTCCAAAGTCTTCCTAGTCCATTTCTTTATCCATACTATAGATATTGATATAGATATATAGATGTATAGATACTTGCATGCCGTCAAGTTCTATTCCAGCTTGTGGTGACCCTTTCCAGGGTTGCCTTGGTGTACAGTAATGTGATCCCTGCCACCCTTTCCTGGGCAGAGGCGGTGGGGCCAAGTCCTCCATCATGGGCTCACTAGCCCAACGGACAGGCTTTTCCAGCTGCTTTGTCCTCCAACTCTTGAGCCAACTGTACCAACCACTGGTGTTGGCAGCATTGCCTCCAGCATCATTTCTGAGTTGGGGCGGGATGCCCTGGCTGTAAGATAGAGATGCATCTGTGCTACCATCCTGCTGATCTTGATATGGTGGGTTCACCAATTCTTTGCTGGTCCTTGTGCTGGGCTCACTAGCTCTTGGCTCCAGGTCAACATCGTCTGCCCCCAAGTCCCAGGGTCCTGAAAGACAAAGGGCTTGTCATCCTCCTCCTCCTCCCCGGAAGCACAGAAGACCGGTGGCTGCTCCTCTAGGACCTTAGCTAGTCCCCTCCTCTTTTATTTCTTCCTCCCAACTGCTTCCACCTGTCCCCTTCTACCTGATAGCTGCCCCCCTGGGATAGTGGAGCCATCCTTCTTACAAGCACTCAGAAGTAGTTTATCACACCCTTCTCCTGGGGGCGCCCTGGGACTCTGTATCTTGCCCAAGGCCACACAGGCTGGCTTTTCTCCTGGCAGCAACAGTAGGGAATTGAACTCTCCAGCTCCTGGCTCTAGAGCCAGGTACCAAAATCATAGAATCACAGAATTGGAAGAGACCACAGGGGCCATCGAGTCCAACCCCCTGCCATGCAGGAACTCCATCAAAGCACTCCCGACAGATGGCCATCCAGCCTCTGCTTAAAAACCTCCAAAGAAGGAGACTCCACCACACTCCGAGGCAGCCTCTTCCACTACCGGACAGCTCTGACTGTCAGGAAGTTCTTCCTGAGATTCAGGTAGAATCTCTTTTCCTGTGGTTTGAAACCATTGCTCCTTGTCCTAGTGTCTGGAGCCGTGGAAAACAAACCTGTCCCTTCCTCGACATGACATCCCTTCAAATATTTAAACATGGCTATCATGTCCCCTCTTAACCTTCTTTTTGTAAGGCTAAACATTCCCAGCTCCCTAAACCGCTCCTCGTAGGACATGGCTTCCAGACCTTTGACCATTTTGGTCGCCCTCCTCTGGACATGTTCCAGGTTGTCAACATCCTTCTTGAATTGAGGTGCCCAGAACTGGACACAATACTCCAGGTGAGGTCTGATCAAAGCAGAATAGAGTGGTACTATCACTTCCCTTGACCTAGACACTATACTCCTATTGATGCAACCAAGAATTGCATTGGCTTTCTTGGCAGCCGCATCACACTGCTGACTCATGTTCAGTTTATGGCCTACCAAGACTCCTAGATCCCTTTCACAGGTACTGTTGTCTAGCCAGGTGTCTTCCATCCTATATCTGTGCAGTTCATTTTTTCTGCCTAGGTGTAGGACCTTACATTTCTCCCTGTTGAAATTCATTTTGTTAGTTTTGGCCCAGGACTCTAATCTGTCAAGGTCATTTTGAATTTTAATCCTGTCCTCTGGGGAATTAGCAACCCCTCCCAATTAGGTATCATCTGGTATCATTATGGTGATCAGCCAATGTCCTGAAAAGGACAAAAAGCTGATCCCACAGCTATAAATAAACTATCCCACAAACTGCACCAGAGCACAGACAGAGTTCTGACTCCTGTCCTCTGAAGATGCCGGCCACAGAGACTGGCGAAACGTTAGGAAGAAAAATCCTCAGAACACGGCCAAACAGCCCGAAAAACCTACAACAGCCATTGGATCCCGGCCGTGAAAGCCTTCGAGAATAAATTGGAAGAATGATAATCAATTTAATATGGAGAAATGGTATTTAAAAATGTGGAATATGGCTATTAATGATAAATTAACCTGTGAAACCAATATTAGAAAAGGAATATTGAATATTAATGATTTTAAAGACATATGGAATTTAGTTTTGGTCCTATGTGTTTGAGAAAGGGAAAGGGTATACCTCTGGAGATTAATCACTGTATTCCTGGAGATACATGGAGCATTATAAAGCATAATACAATTTAAATATTAAAATTAATCCTTAGGGTGGTGGGGAGCACAGAGTCAAAAATGTATGTTATAATTAAGAGTTGTTTATTATTATTATTATTATTATTATTATTATTATTATTATTATTATTATTATTATTATTATTATTATTATTATTATTATTAAAAAACTCCAGGCACAAGTCAAAATTATAAAAACATTGACTAGTATTATATAACAGATACAAGTTTTAACCAAAATCCTAAGTATCTGTTAAATATCGACGCAGTATGTATGCTGTTCCTAATATTGCCAGTTTTTTTGTAGCTCTGATGGCATATTATTATTATTATTATTATTATTATTATTATTATTATTATTATTATTATTATTATTATTATTATTATTATTATTAATAATAATAATAATAATAATAATAATAATAATAAACTCCAGGCACAAGTCAAAATTATAAAAATATTGACTGGTATTATATAACAGATACAAGTTTTAACCAAAAACCTAAGTATCTGTTAAATATTGACGCAGTATGTATGCTGTTCCTAATATTGCTAGTTTTTTTGTAGCTCTGATGGCATATTATTATTATTATTATTATTATTATTATTATTATTATTATTATTATTATTATTATTATTATTATTATTATTATTATTATTATTATAGTTGATATGTTAATAGCATTTTGTCTTGCAAATGGTTGTTTTGTGACAGGAATAATCAAACTTTGCTGCCTCTGGCCCAAGCGGTACACATCAGAAAAGGTTTTGCTGCATGATCGTGTAGAGTGTGTAACCTAGGTTGCAGGTGGAGAAAAGAAGTGTCTGCCTTTAGCTGTCATGTGTTTGTTCTGCAGACTTCACTCAACCAATTTTTTATTTAAATTATATCAATTTATTCAGACTTGTGTATTCAACTCAAATAAAAGATCAGTTAATATGCTAAATTCTGGATAATAAATTGGCTGTCAACTTTTCCCTGCTTGGGGCTAAAGAAGGAAGACATTCACATGCCTGTACACAGCAACTTTTAACATTTTCAGCGGCTTGTTGAAAGCCATCCAATGAAAGCAATCCTCTGGAAAGAAACCACAACCCGTTTTCTGAGCCAAGCCGGGCAGACAAGACAACGCTGTCAGAAGCACTCGGTCGTGGCACGAATGATTGTTTCAGTGCACTTATGCAAAAGAGGTTGTATCTACTGGGTCACAGATTTCTCTTTCCTGCTCAAGCGGAACATGAGGAGCTGGATTACAGGGGAGAAACCAGGTTGGAGGCAATGTTGAAAAACTGCAAAATTGCCCCACAGCAATCACCACAGGTTCTGCTTGGAGGTGCTAACTTGCAGGTGCGAGAGCTGCCATCTTTTAGATATTGAGAGCCTTCCAGCTCTAGCAAACTTTCACTTGAAGAACGGATAAGGTCTGTTCTTTTTTTGCTTAGAAGCTTGTTTTGGAAGGGCTTCAGATGGAGAACCCTCAAGACATAATTTTCTCTTGCTGCCTCTTCTTCGTAGGGTTGTTTATGCATGTGAGAACAACAGTCTGTTAGGATGATGGGTCATTGACAATCATGGGAGATACTGGACATGACAGATAATCTCCAGAGAGGATCCTGCTTAGATAAAATCCATTAGCACACTCTAATTGTTTAAAATATTGCTAACATCATGTGCTTCCTGTTTGGTGTAGGTGTATTTGCTGCTATAAATCAGGGCAAAAAGAATATTTATTTATTTATTTATTTATTTATTTATTTATTTATACTCTGCCTTTCTCCTTAAAAAGGACCCAAAGTGCCTTACATTCTTGAAAGACAATATTTAAATGTATTCTTGAAGGCTTTCATGGCCGGGATCCGATGGTTGTTGTAGGTTTTTCGGGCTGTCTGGCTGTTGTTCTGGAGGTTTTTCTTCCTAACATTTCGCCAGTCTCTGTGGCCGGCATCTTCGGAGGACAGGAGTTAGAACTCTGTCAGATTACATCATTAAAAGCTAAAACAATAAGTATGCAAATACTAAAGCGTGTGGCCCACACAATGGAATGAAACAAATATCACTCTGAGAGGTATTTGAAACACAAGTAGTACTAAAGACCCAGTCAGAGCAGTAGTGCAAAAGCTAAAGGTTACTCATGTAGGCAGCCATGTGGCCAATCACTCATGTAGGCTGTCATAGAGGAAAAGCTTGCCTGAAGAGAAAGGTCTTTGCCTGCTTGCGGAAGGACAGCAAATATGGGGCAAGCCTAGCTTCCAGTAGGAGGGAGTTCCAGAGTCTGGGAGCAGCAACAGTCCCCACCAAACGCACCTGTGATGGTGGTGGGGCTGTCAGAAAGGCCTCCCTTGATGATCTTAACACCTGAACCGGCTCATAATGGGAGAGACGGTCTTTGAGATAGCTTGGACCCAAGCCGTTTAGGGCTTTGTAGTTCAGAACCAGCACTTTGAATTGGCAGCCAGTGAAGCTGCTGGAAGTAACTAGGGCATGTATGACAGTGGCCAGGTCAGATATCTCCAGAATCAGATGTAGCTGGCGTATTATTTTCATTGTGCGAATGGACACCTGGACACCACCGAGACCCGGGCATCCAGGCTCAGAGATGAATCCAGGAGCCACCCCCAAGCTGTGCACCTGTGTTTTCAGAGAGAGTGTCACCCCATCCAGCACAGGCTGCATCCCTATTCCTTGATCTGCCTTTCGACTGACCAGGAGCACCTCTTGTCTGGATTAAGTTTCAATTCATCCTCATCCAGTCCATTACTGATACCAAACACTGATCTAGAGCCAAAATAGCTTCCTTGGATTCAGATGGCAAGGAGAGGTAGAGTTGAGTGCAAGGTTCCCTCTAAGCCGTGCGCATGAGCGACGCCGCCTCTCTCTATTTATTTATTTTATTTTATTTTACAAGATTTTTTAACCGCGCCATTACCAGTGGTCTCTGAGCAGCGTACAACAATATTAAAACTTTAAAAACATTAAAACCATTAAAAATAGGCAAGATTATAATAATATCCTATATTAAAAACAATCATTAAAACATGAATATTAATAAATCCTGCTGCTCGTATGGCCAGCTAAAGAATACTATTTAATTAAAATGCTGGCTAAACAGAAAGGTCTTTGCCTGGCGCCGAAAAGCCAAAAGTGTTGGAGCCAGGCGGATCTCTATAGGGAGGGCGTTTCAAAGTTGGGGGGCAACAGCCAAGAAGGCCCTATTTCGACATGCCATCCCCCTCACCTCTTTCAGGGATGGCACCTTCAGAAGGGCCTCCTGGCCTGATCTTAGAGGATGGGCAGTCTTGTATGGAAGAAAGCGGTCCATGCAGCTTTCTTTCTCCTCCACGTAGCGATCATGTTCAACCTCTTTGGTTCCAATGGCGACCGAACCGTGCTGGCAGGGGAGGCAGAGTCGCACACGCACGCAGGGGCAAAGGCGCATACGAGAGAGGAGAAGCCCCACCCAGTGGGGCTGAAAATTAGAGGGTTCGTTGGTTGGGTGTCATCTGCCTACTGATGACACCGAACTCCAACACTCTGGATAATCTCTCCCAGTGGTTTCATGTCGACGTTAAAGAACGTAGGAGACAAAACAGAGCCCTGGGAGACTCCACGGGTCGGTGGCCGAGGTTTCAAACCGGAGTTCCTCAGCACCACCTCCTGAGTTCTCTCCTCCAGGAAGGACTGGAGCCACCGTAAAACAGTGCCCCCAAGTCCCATTCCAGAGAGATGGGTTAGGAGCGATACTGTGGTCGATAGTATCGAAAGCCGCCGAGAAGTGCAGCAAAACCAATCTCCCAGCCAGATGGCCAGTAGCCACGCTGGCTGGGGAGATTCTGGGAATTTTAGTCCAAAAGAACATTGCCAAGCCCTGCGTTTACCTGGTCTTGTCTGTGCAAAAGGGTAGCTGCTAAAAGTTCACAGACAACAAGTCCTTCTCGGTTCTGCTGCCCTAGATATGTGCAACTAAAACATCTTGCCCAAGATGGAGGTTCAGGGCTAAAGTTCAAAGAAGACATTCTGTACCTGTGTTCTGATCCTATCCTATCTATATGGCTCAGACTGTAGAACAAATCGGGTTTAAAAGTGACCTTATAGTATTAACACATTGCATTTGGAAAAAAATAATCCATCAGGATAGAACGTGGACCACATGTGCCCTTTCAGCCTGTATATAATTTTGCCCACCCTCCATAATCCCCTATCTCACATGTATCATTGTATCCTAGTCTTGTTTTTCATGGATGTTGTGAATGAATTGACGGCACGGCAATTAGGAGAACTAGCTTTCCAAGTTAAATAGATATTCATGGTATGGCTTTACTCAGGGCAATAAAAAAATCTGAGTGTCTTTATTAAGCAGATGGCAAGTCATAGAGCTTCTTGAGCAAACAGTGAACGCCCAAGGCATTTTCCTGCTTTTTTAAGCCAAAAGGAATGTAAACACTGCTGTGGCTGGGTACACACACACACACACACACACACACACACACACACACACACACACACACACACACACACACACACAGAGAGAGAGCTGCAGAACATATTTGTGCCTACCCTCTGATTCTACTTTCTCAGGGCATTTCCTTCATTGAGATTCAGAAAAATCTGGAAATTACTGGGGCATATAATGCACTTTAATGGCTTTGTCAGGTTGGATTCCGGAAGACTAGACATGTCAGTCGCTAGCAGCAAACAGACAGGAGGTGTTGTGTAACTTTAGAATTTTGTTGTCTAAGAGAGAAACCCGTCATTCTTACAAAGCAGGAAGTGCAGGAAAGGTCACCTGGAAGAAGGTGGCAAATCTTAACATGGGGATGGTAGTGACTTTCTTTTTCAAAATTCTGGAGAAAACCGCAATGAGGTAGCTGGTCTAGCTCTTGCTAGGGCAGGCCCAGTTGTTAGGCTGGGCAGGGCCCTTGTTTCAGGTTGCAAATACTGGGGGTGGAATAGCAGCAGTTATGCTCCAAACAACTTTAATCTTGTTAACCGCTCAGAGTATTGCTTGCAGTCATGGTGCAAGAGCCTCGTGAAGCAGTGGTTAAACTGCGGTACTGCAGCTAAAACTCTGCTCATGACTTGGGTTCAATCCCAGATAGCCAGCTCAAGGTTCACTCAGCCTTCCGGTCTTCTGAGGTTGGTAAATTGAGTACCCAGCTTGCTGGGAGGGGTGGGCAATGTGTAGCTTGCATAATTGATTTCTTAACCACCCAGAGAGTGCTTTAAGGGTTATGGGACAGTGTATAAGCAGCATACTTTGCTTTCCCCCCCCCCCTTTGCTTTGCGCTCATGGGGCAGTATATAAATCAAATAAATAAATGAACAAATAAACCATTCCTCCACAAAACCCTGGCCATTCCCTTCTTTTATATGTGCACAGATCCTGTCCTGTAGCCTCTGAACTACCTTATGCCCTTGGGGGTCACAAAGGACACAGCCTTCTTGCCACGGTTGATAAGGCACAACTGACAGTCTTGTTTGCTTCTGCAGGTAGAATGGGGAAGGAAGCACCATTTTTGTCCTTTGCTTCAGGCAGCAAAAGTCTGGAGTCATCCCTGTTGCTTGCTTCAGTGTATGTTCACCCTCCTTGTTTATCTCCTCTTCCTTCATATAAGAACCAGGGACACTGGGCAAGAGCATGGAGAAGGAATGAGAACTCCCAAAATATTCCAGCCAGCATGGTAACACCACCATCACCACACCATATTATTATTATTATTATTATTAAAAAACTCCAGGCACAAGTCAAAATTATAAAAACATTGACTGGTATTATATAACAGATACAAGTTTTAACCAAAAACCTAAGTATCTGTTAAATATCGGCGCAGTATGTATGCTGTTCCTAATATTGCCATTTTTTGTAGCTCTCATGGGGTGATTTCTGAGATCTGCAACTGCTTATAGTACTGTGTGAAAGTTTTTGATATTGATCCCAAAGCGCCAGTGACTACGGGGACCACTGAAGTATGTTTCTTCCAGAGACAAGATGTTTTGATTGCCAGATCTCTGTACTTTGTTAGCTTTTCCAATTCTTGATTTTCAACTCTGGCATCCCCTGGAATTGCAATGTCAACAATCAAGACATTTCTTCGTTCTATTACTACTATGTCTGGTGTGTTATGTTCAAGGTGTCTGTCCATTTGGATCCAGACAAGATCTTGACTTCCTCATTTTCTGACACCTTCTCTACCTGATGTTCCCATGGGTTTTATGGAGGCTGGCAAGTTATATTTTTTGCATAATGACCAGTGCACTCATTTTGCCACTCTATCATGTCTAACTTTGTTATCTGTGCAATCTTTGGACATTCACAGATGAGGTGTGACACAGTCAATGTTTTTATAATTTTGATTGACTGTGCTTGATATTTTTGAATAACAATAATATTGCTGGACTCCATGACCAAACATGGTCGTTTTCTTCAATTGCCTTACCATGAAAGAATTTGTATCTGCGGTGTCCCCGCTATTGAAGATATTATACATATTTAGTTTGATTGTGAGTTATATTCCACTGCTAGACAAAGCTATTTATCCATCCTGTTGGAGAAAACAGCCCATTAGAATGTGAACTTTAGACTTTCGTATTTTCTTCAGAGTGCCAATACGAAAGCTGTCCACAATATAGCAAAATTCATATCTAAGCCGATGGGCATAAGATCTAACTACATTGATCAAATAGGGGTTCCCTGCAGGGGTGACTCACTCAATTAAAATAGGTACATGTTGTTTTATATTTTACTATTGAAATGTATTTATCTCTTTTGAACTGTTTACTTTGGATGTGCATGATTTGTATGCTTTTGATACGGTTGAAATGACTAATCAAAATAAATAAATAAATAAGAATAACAATAATATGTTGTCAAGTCAATTCTTACTTATGCCAGCCCTTTCCAGGGTTTTCCAGATAGAGAATACTCAGAAGTTGTTAATCATTCCCTACTTTTGGGGGTGCCCTGGGACTGTACAGTTGGCCCAAGGCCACACAGGCTGGCTGTACTCACAGAAGGCAGAGTGGGCAGTTGAACTCCCAAACTCTGGCTCCACAGCCAGGTAGCTGTCATACAGAAGAGGGGCAAGATCTGTTCTCGATCATCCCAGAGTGCAGGACACGCAACAATGGGCTCAAGTGAAAGGAAGCCAGATTTCGGTTGAATATCAGGAAGAACGTCCTAACTGTTAGAGCAGTACGACAGTGGAACCAGTTACCTTGGGAGTTGGTGAGTGCTCCAACACTGGAGGCATTCAAGAAAAACTTAGACCTGGCAGATCTGCTTTGATTGTATTCCTGCATTGAGCAGGGGGTTGGACTTGATGGCCTTGTAGGCCCCTTCCAACTTCACTTTTCTATGATTCTGCCACTGAGCTATCCAGCCAGCTATGGAATAATGCTCCTGACAATATTCTTGGGAGTAAGGCAGAATTTGATTTTCAGAATTTGGGGTATGGGGCAACATAACATTATCAGACAGTTGCATAGGGAGGAACTTAATGTTAACCTAGTTTATTCTAATCACACCAAGGGCAATTCACCCATGACTAGAAAGGTTGAATCTGAGTAGTAGATGCCAGCAGCTTGCTAGTCCACTGAGCTGTTCTCTGTCCCTTGTGGAAATAAGCCCGATAATTCAGAAGACCGTATCTGCAGAGTGCACTGATACCCAAGAGAACTGCAGATGGCTTTTGCTGGCAAGGCAATTTCACTTTTGATTATTATTATCGTTTCCCCGAAAATAAGCCCTACCCCCAAAATAAGCCCCAGTTAAGTGAAACCCCGCCCTCCACCCTTGTGCAGCAACCAGAAGAAGAGGACAGGACTGTATTTGAATAAATGTAGATGGTTGTACATGAAAAAAATAAAACATCCCCTATAAATAAGCCCTAATGCGTTTTTTGGAGCAAAAATTAATGTAAGACCCTGTCTTATTTTTGGGGAAACACGGTACAAGTAACCAGGCACAAGTAAAAGTTGGTGTCCAGGACGCATCCCACAGCTTTCCTCTGCTAGTGGACTGGAAGCATCAAGTGAAGTAGGGTTGGCCACCAACAGTTCCCGAGCGTTGCTTGGCAACTCTCCCCCTGTCAACTCCAGTAATATGTCCAGAAGCAGAAGTAGGTCAGACCTAAAGAGAACAATGAAACCATGACCCAGAATGACCCCCCTTTTCTTTTCTTTTTTTGCATCCCTGTGCTATGTAAGCTTCTTTATGCTCCTGGGCCATGGCTTTTAGATTGACAAACCTTCTGGATGTAGCTTTCCTTTATGAAGAGCCAAAGGAGGAACACTCAGCTAGCAAAAGCTAAACTACTGCTGCCACAGAACGGAGACTTTTGTCCTGCTTTGGAGCCTGTAATTAAACCTGAATTTGATATGAGCTGAGAGAAGGGGGATGGATCCTACAGTCTCCGCCAGAGAACACCTCCCCACAGGTGGGAAAGTGTAGCTACTGTGGTAGAAAAACGAGTCATCCACATCTGAGAAGGCAACTACATTGGCCGTTTACACGGCAGATTATGTCAGATTGGGCATTGATGAAATTAAAGCAAAGCCAAAGCAAGTTGGTTATTCATTTTACCAACCTCAGAAGGATGGAAGGCTGAATCAGCCTTGAGCCAGTTACCTGAATCTGTTGGGAATGAACATGAGCAGAGTCTTGGCTGCAATACTGCAGTTTAACCACTGTTAACCACTGTGCCGTGACATAAAGCTCAATGTGGAAAAGGCTGTTTTTGAGCAGGGAATTGTCTTGTGTTTTTGTTGTTCAGCCAGGAAGGGCGGCTTAAATTTGTCCCAGTTGATTTGACATTGCTTTTGTCTGTTTTCTGCCTGTCATCCGATGCAGAGACTCTTGTGGTTTTAGTGTTCCTCGACCAAGCACTCCTTGTGTGCAAATGATTTCCTTCCTTCCTTCCTTCCTTCCTTCCTTCCTTCCTTCCTTCCTTCCTTCCTTCGACCCATCATCAGCTCCTTCCTTCCTTCCTTCCTTCCTTCCTTCCTTCCTTCCTTCCTTCCTTCCTTCCTTCCTTCCTTCCTTCCACCCATCATCAGCTCCTTCCTTCCTTCCTTCCTTCCTTCCTTCCTTCCTTCCTTCCTTCCTTCCTTCCTTCAACTCAGTATTGGAATGAGTGTGTGAGTGAGTGTGTGTGTGTGTGTGTGTGAGAGAGAGAGAGAGAGAGAGAGAGAAATTGCCAATTAGCACTTGTTACTTTTTCGAAGTACAGATCCCAGAATATCCCAAGCAGAAGGGGTAGTTTATTAACTTGCACTCTGCTGTAACTGTGGACAGGATCATATTTTCTCCATGACTCAGTTTCACCAGGAAGAGAAATCAAGAAAAGCCAGCATTGCATTGGATGCCTACAAGTTACAGCTATCTTTCCATAGTTGTTCCACTGTTTCTTTAGGGAGCTACTAAATCTGCTATTTTTCAGATGTGCAAAAGCACATATCAAGAAAATGACAGATTTGCAGACATATTTCTGTCAAGTTATGTATTTATTTTCTCCAGGCTATGTGTCAGAGTCTACATGAAGCTGCTTCTTTGCCAAGAGATACATATTTATGCGCATAAAAAAAATCTATCCCACTTTCCTATTTCAGTTATGAAATGCTCAGGGCAGCTAATAAGAAAGAAAGAAAGAGAAAGAAAGAAAAGAAAAACCTAGAGCCACTGTTAACAATACAAAGCAACACCGGTGGAGATTCAGTTAAAAATCAACCAGCACGGGAGGATAAAATAGATGAGGTTACAAGGAAGTACAGTGGAGGTACAGGGCAGGGAAAGTACAAAAGGAAGATGTATTTAAGTGACAGCTTCTTGTGTGTTTTTTAAACTCCAGATCTGAGACATTGCAAAGTATGTGAAGTTCCTTTTGCCCAGCAGAAGAGAAAGTAATAAGTGTTGCTGATAGAGCTCTGGTGCATTGCCAATGTCAAAAAAATCCCAAGCAGGTTCCTAAAGTGCCAACGTTTTGCAAAAGCGGTAGGTGGTGGTGGGAAAGTACCTCTCTGAAACCGGAAGGCGAAAATGTAACATCTGACCTCTGATTGTCAAGAAACGTCCTGAGAGTAAAAGATCTGCTGGAAAATTATCTGGGTAGGTTTCTGTGTCCATTTTCAGTTGGCAAGACTTTATTATGACAACTTTTGTTGAAGTTTTTTTTTTTTTTAAGGAAACAGTATCTATTTTTCTCAAGTCTCTGCTCTAACAATTTTAGTTTTTTACCTTTTTTGTTGTTTAGTCGTTAAGTCGTGTCCGACTCTTCGTGACCCCATGGACCAGAGCACGCCAGGCCCTCCTGTCTTCCACTGCCTCCCGGAGTTTGGTCAAATTCATGTTGGTAGCTTCGATGACACTGTCCATCCATCTCGTCCTCTGTCGTCCCCTTCTCCTCTTGCCTTCACACTTTCCCAACATCAGGGTCTTTTCCAGGGAGTCTTCTCTTCTCATGAGATGGCCAAAGTATTGAAGCCTCAGCTTCAGGATCTGTACTTCCAGTGAGCACTCAGGGTTGATTTCCTTCAGAATGGATACGTTTGATCTCCTTGCAGTCCAGGGGACTCTCAAGAGTCTCCTCCAGCACCACAATTCAAAAGCATCAATTCTTCGGTGGTCAGCCTTCTTTATGGTCCAGCTCTCACTTCCATACATCGCTACTGGAAAAACCATAGCTTTGACTATGCGGACCTTTGTCGGCAAGGTGATGTCTCTGCTTTTTAAGATGCTGTCTAGATTTGTCATCGCTTTCCTCCCAAGAAGCAGGCGTCTTTTAATTTCGTGGCTGCTGTCCCCATCTGCAGTGATCATGGAGCCCAGGAAAGTAAAATCTGTCACTGCCTCCATATCTTCCCCTTCTATTTGCCAGGAGGTGATGGGACCAGGGGCCATGATCTTAGTTTTTTTTGATGTTGAGCTTCAGACCATTTTTGGCGCTCTCCTCTTTCACCCTCATTAAGAGGTTCTTTAAATTCCTCCTCACTTTCTGCCATCAGAGTGGTATCATCTGCATATCTGAGGTTGTTGATATTTCTTCCAGCAATCTTCATTCCGGCTTGGGATTCATCCAGTCCTGCCTTTCGCATGATGTATTCTGTATATAAGTTAAATAAGCAGGGAGACAATATACATTTTTACATTTGCAGCTACTCAATTAACAGGAAGTTCCCTTGCTCGGGAAGTTCAACGACTTTCCAAATCCTCACTCTTCCTAAGTGAAAAATAAGGACTGGAGAGTTCTGGGTGGATTGGTTAGCTGATTCGCAAACCGCTGGGACGAATATTTTGTGGAGTGCAACTCTCTGCCCTGCCCAAACCTTTCCATAGGATGTGACGTATTCCAACGTTTTTCTCCTTCTCTTCCTAACCTCATTCTGGAAGCAACACTGTTGCAATTTGGGGTGTTTTCTCGTTTCCTGTTGCACAATAAGTGGAACAGAGGCCTGGCAAGTGAGTCACCCAACAATATTAAACTTCACTGTTAGCTTCTATGCTGAGTGTTGCTTTTGCACAAAAGCAATGAGCCTTTTTCTTTCCTGGAACCCATCGTGCTTCTCTTCTGGTTAGGGGCTCTTTGCTGCCCTTCATGATACATGTTCTCATATTCTCACCAAAGGTGCAACCTAGGGGCCCAAATCTTGTCACTTAAAATAGTAAACCACACTAGAGTAGTCCCATCAAATCAATTGATTAAAATGCCCCTACTGGAATATTGACTTGGGGTGCAATCAGAGTGGCATAATGCCCGCTGTTTGGTCTGTTGCAGGGATGGGTTGGTTCACTCCTTTTTCCGGCGATCATAGACCTAATTGCTGGAGCAAACCAAATCATCTCCTGAGCATCCCTGCTTGCACCTTTCTGAGACCCTGTCAAAGGCTTCTCCACTCTTGCTGCAGGTAGGCTTGCTCTAGTTTGGTCCATTTCTAGTGTGTGTGATTGCTGGGAACTAACCAAAAGTGAGCCTTCTGGCTGGCAAGGCTCCTTCCATTTGGAATTTCTAATATTGTGAAGTGGCTTAATATTTTCTTTGCTCTGCCCGTAAAGGACTGGTTGAGAAATGGCCTGCAGGCAAATCCAGGGATTTGGCTGTGGGCAGTTGCTTGACCTTCAGCCTTCAGACAAGGCTAATTCTTTTGTGGGTTGTTTTACTTTTGTGGGTATAAATAATGCTGTGCATCAACAATGGTCTACTCTTTCCCTCTCTTTCTTGGATTGGTGTCAATCTGTTGCTTGTTTGCTGCTTTGTTCAGTTGGTTGCTAAATATGAGTGTAGTAAATAATTTATTTATTTGTTTGTTTGTTTATATGAGTGCACAGAATACACAAGTCTGTAAATTCAAGGAACCTTAAGTAAAGAATTGCCTTTTATTCTTTCTACTACAAATGTCTCAGGGTGGGTTATTGAGACTTTTATGGCAGTTAATGAGAAAGGGGTGGACTGCTTGGGGAACTTGTAGCTATTCTCCTTTGTGAGCCCCTGTAGTTCTCTTGCATAGCAGAAAGGAATGTGACCAGAAATTCAAAATTCTGCAACAATTTTCCTAGTTATCTAGTCTACACTCTTTTTCATTAAGGGATCACACTAATAGTATCCGTTTTTATTATCAGGGTACATCCCGTTCCTTCTGTGGATAATTGATAACCTTTCAACATTCAGTACACATGAACAAAGCCTTATTTGTTGCTGCCCCCTCAGTTTTGGTTCCCCTCCTTTGGACAAAGATCTCCCAGTGGGCTTCTGGAAGGGATGAAAAAAGCTCTTTGCCAGAACTGACTTTTGACCTCCAAGAACAGGGTGGAATTAAGAAAGAAAGATGGGGGCTTTGGAATTTGTATAAATGGAAGTTCTGTCTTGAGCTCTGTTCCTCTGCAACCCGTTCTTCTTTTCTCAAGCAGATGGCTGGTTAAGAACCCAGAATGGCTGGATCATAAGAGAAGACAATTATAAGACAGTTGGGAGTCTGCAGGTTAAATGAAAGTTCTCCTCAGAGGTTGAGAAAATGAAGGGAGTCTGTGCGCGCGCGTATGTATGTGTGTAAAAAGCAGTAGCTTGAAGGAAAAAAAAAAAGAGCGCTGCATAAAGAAAGAGTGGGAGTTTGTACTCTTGAGTTGGTTTGGGGGAAATCTGATGTCGTTTACGGATTTGACATACAATGGCCAAAATCCTGTTGCTTAGCATAGTAAATCACACTAGAGTACGTCCATTGAATCTATGCAAATGTAGTGAATCACCTACTCCATAGGTTCCATTGATTCAAATGGGCCTACCTTTACTGTGCTAAAATAAGTTGCAGTTAAAGTAGGCCCATTTATGAAACAGCTGACCCACCCAATTCCTTTTGATTCAACAGGGCTACTCTAGTGTGATCTACTACACTAAGCAAGAGGATTTTGGCTGATGTCTTACAAAAACGTCTTTAGTTAGCTATGGAAAGCATCCCATCCCATTACCTCAGACATATTACAATTTGGTGTAAGTACAGTATTGTGGAACTAAATGATAAAACAGGTCGGGGGGGGGAAGAAGTGGTGAAACTAATGGAGGCAAGGAGTATTCATAGCTGAGCACATGAGGTCTCTGGCTGCAGAACCAGAGGTTGGGAGTTCAATTCCCCCACTGTGCCTCTAGGGAGAAGAGCCAGCCCGTGTGGCCTTGGGCAAGCTGCACATTGGTCCCAAGGCACCCCCCAGAAGAAGGGAATGGGGAAACCACTTCTGAGTACTCTCTACCTGGAAAAAAACCCAAAGGCTCACTATAAGTCAGAATTGACGTGATGGTGCATGGCACGGTTGTTAGTTATTATTAGGGTGTATTCATAAAGGATAGTTGCTAGTTAAATGCAATTTCCATAGTTGGTTGGTTATCTCTGCACGTGAGATTAGGGTGACAGAGGCAACATGGGGAAAGCTGCAGGCTTTCTAGGAAGGCTTTTTTTAAAAAAAAAAACAGATCATTAACACAGAACCAGCTCTGTGGGAACAAACATTTGAGTCACACATATTACCCATCTGACATCTTAATCTGTGTTGCACTTGGAGCTTGGAAGTTGCTTTTTGGGGGACTGTAGTCCAAAAATCCTGATTGTGCTATAATAACCTCACTGGTCTAGAGAACACGTCACGCTTTCTCCCGCTGCATTTTCAAGCGGATCACTAGGTGGAGCTAAAGTTGTACAAATGGACCACTGAACCAGATGGCAAGATCACCGCCTGCAGCCAGGAGGCTCCCTGGCTCGCCCTTCATTTTTTTAGCCCTTTTGGCTCTAAAATGTTAAGTTAAAAGCAGGCCATAACTTGGGGAAACAGAAGCTGAGTATGATCACCCTTATTAACACTCTTCGAATCTTCCACAGGTCAAACCTGTAAGTTATTTTGCAGTAAAAAAAACCACTCTTGGTTTGGTTATACTTATTTACAGCTGCAGGGCCTGGTTTCTTGGTGACTGCCCTCTGCCCTGTTGGGTCTCTCTTGTCGTTCCTGTCCTTCTGACAGGATGATGAGTTAATTACTGCACCTTCCTTCTGGCCCAGATCGTCCCCCATGTGGCATAGCTCCAAAAACTAACTTTGCAGCAGAATCTCTCCAGGCCAGCTGCTGCTTGGCCTTCTGTTTCCTTTCGCAACACCTCCTTGAGAATATCCGTCTCCAGATGTCCCATTCCAGGAAACGTCCCCAGGTCGTTTCAGCCTCTGTCCTGTACCTTACTCTCCATTCCCTCCAACTGTACATAAATCCCAGAGTCTCCCATCTCTCCTTTGTTTCATCCTTCAGGAGAAAAGAGGGTGCCAATTTGCATAATACTGCATATCCTAATTTATATGGAGGGGGTGAAGTGCAGGAATTATTTTTATAAACAAAACAGCAATACATCTCACTTGAGAAGGGAAAACTGTGACCTGCTGAGTCTACCATCCAGATGCAAACATATGTGTGCATGTGTCTCTAGTTCATGTCTCTTTTCCTTTAGATCAAACTTGGGTTGGACAGCTCTTCAAATACAGGATACGTTCACTAAGAGGACAGCTCCCTAGCAGAGGAATAGAGGACCGCCCTTCATAAAAAAGAACCCATGTCATCTGCTCTGTGACATGGCTCCTTCTAATATACCCACAACTTTAGGGTTTCACTGAACTGGCTTCTCTTTGAGCTATGCCATCACTATTTCTCTGTTCATGGACTACCAGACTAAGGGGACACTTCTGGATCCCACCAAAACGTGGCTTAAAAGGTGTGCGCCTTGCCAGTCCCCTTGCCGGTGAAGCCAGGGATCCCTGTTAATAACTCCATGGGCTCCAGCTCAACTTCTTGATGATTCGTATCAGTTTTTATTAGAGTTGCAGCACCTGTTCCCTCTGCCTTTCCCCATACAGTCCTGTAGGGTCAAATTCCAGTCTCTTAACTACGTGTCAGCTTGGGGGGCCCAGTTAGTTTCACTGGAATTCTCCTTGAGTCCCAGTTCTGGAAGGCAGGAAGAAGGAGAAACCATAAGTCCAGGATGCTCCTCTGTTAGAGAAGACTTCTATAAATGAGCACGAGAACTCAGGCTGTGGTTTCACTGGCAATCTGTATCTATTTCTTTTCAGGCTTTTTAAAAACCAGGTTCTAATCACGTGGCACTTACCCTTTGTTGTTGTTGTTTAGTCGTTAAGTCGTGTCCGACTCTTCCTGACCCCATGGACCAGAGCACGCCAGGCCCTCCTGTCTTCCACGGCCTCCCGGAGTTGGGTCAAATTCATGTTGGTCGCTTCAATGACCCTGTCCAACCATCTCATCCTCTGTCGTCCCCTTCTCCTCTTGCCCTCACACTTTCCCAACATCAGGGTCTTTTCCAGGGAGTCTTCTCTTCTCATGAGATGGCCAAAGTATTGGAGCCTCAGCTTCAGGATCTGTCCTTCCAGTGAACATTCAGGGTTGATTTCCTTCGGAATGGATACGTTTGATCTCCTTGCAGTCCAGGGGACTCTCAAGAGTCTCCTCCAGCACCACGATTTAAAAGCATCAATTCTTCGGCGGTCAGCCTTCTTTCTTTATGGTCCAGCTCTCACTTCCATAAATCGCTACTGGAAAAACCATAGCTTTGACTATGCAGACCTTTGTCGGCAAGGTGATGTCTCTGCTTTTTAAGATGCTGTCTAGATTTGTCATCGCTTTCCTCCCAAGAAGCAGGCGTCTTTTAATTTCGTGGCTGCTGTCCCCATCTGCAGTGATCATGGAGCCCAGGAAAGTAAAATCTGTCACTGCCTCCATATCTTCCCCTTCTATTTGCCAGGAGGTGATGGGACCAGGGGCCATGATCTTAGTTTTTTTTGATGTTGAGCTTCAGACCATTTTTGGCGCTCTCCTCTTTCACCCTCATTAAGAGGTTCTTTAAATTCCTCCTCACTTTCTGCCATCAGAGTGGTATCATCTGCATATCTGAGGTTGTTGATATTTCTTCCAGCAATCTTCATTCCGGCTTGGGATTCATCCAGTCCTGCCTTTCGCATGATGTATTCTGTATATAAGTTAAATAAGCAGGGAGACAATATACATTTTTACATTTGCAGCTACTCAATTAACAGGAAGTTCCCTTGTTCGGGAAGTTCAACGACTTTCCAAATCCTCACTCTTCCTAAGTGAAAAATAAGGACTGGAGAGTTCTGGGTGGATTGGTTAGCTGATTCGCAAACCGCTGGGACGAATATTTTGTGGAGTGCAACTCTCTGCCCTGCCCAAACCTTTCCATAGGATGTGACGTATTCCAACGTTTTTCTCCTTCTCTTCCTAACCTCATTCTGGAAGCAACACTGTTGCAATTTGGGGTGTTTTCTCGTTTCCTGTTGCACAATAAGTGGAACAGAGGCCTGGCAAGTGAGTCACCCAACAATATTAAACTTCACTGTTAGCTTCTATGCTGAGTGTTGCTTTTGCACAAAAGCAATGAGCCTTTTTCTTTCCTGGAACCCATCGTGCTTCTCTTCTGGTTAGGGGCTCTTTGCTGCCCTTCATGATACATGTTCTCATATTCTCACCAAAGGTGCAACCTAGGGGCCCAAATCTTGTCACTTAAAATAGTAAACCACACTAGAGTAGTCCCATCAAATCAATTGATTAAAATGCCCCTACTGGAATATTGACTTGGGGTGCAATCAGAGTGGCATAATGCCCGCTGTTTGGTCTGTTGCAGGGATGGGTTGGTTCACTCCTTTTTCCGGCGATCATAGACCTAATTGCTGGAGCAAACCAAATCATCTCCTGAGCATCCCTGCTTGCACCTTTCTGAGACCCTGTCAAAGGCTTCTCCACTCTTGCTGCAGGTAGGCTTGCTCTAGTTTGGTCCATTTCTAGTGTGTGTGATTGCTGGGAACTAACCAAAAGTGAGCCTTCTGGCTGGCAAGGCTCCTTCCATTTGGAATTTCTAATATTGTGAAGTGGCTTAATATTTTCTTTGCTCTGCCCGTAAAGGACTGGTTGAGAAATGGCCTGCAGGCAAATCCAGGGATTTGGCTGTGGGCAGTTGCTTGACCTTCAGCCTTCAGACAAGGCTAATTCTTTTGTGGGTTGTTTTACTTTTGTGGGTATAAATAATGCTGTGCATCAACAATGGTCTACTCTTTCCCTCTCTTTCTTGGATTGGTGTCAATCTGTTGCTTGTTTGCTGCTTTGTTCAGTTGGTTGCTAAATATGAGTGTAGTAAATAATTTATTTATTTGTTTGTTTGTTTATATGAGTGCACAGAATACACAAGTCTGTAAATTCAAGGAACCTTAAGTAAAGAATTGCCTTTTATTCTTTCTACTACAAATGTCTCAGGGTGGGTTATTGAGACTTTTATGGCAGTTAATGAGAAAGGGGTGGACTGCTTGGGGAACTTGTAGCTATTCTCCTTTGTGAGCCCCTGTAGTTCTCTTGCATAGCAGAAAGGAATGTGACCAGAAATTCAAAATTCTGCAACAATTTTCCTAGTTATCTAGTCTACACTCTTTTTCATTAAGGGATCACACTAATAGTATCCGTTTTTATTATCAGGGTACATCCCGTTCCTTCTGTGGATAATTGATAACCTTTCAACATTCAGTACACATGAACAAAGCCTTATTTGTTGCTGCCCCCTCAGTTTTGGTTCCCCTCCTTTGGACAAAGATCTCCCAGTGGGCTTCTGGAAGGGATGAAAAAAGCTCTTTGCCAGAACTGACTTTTGACCTCCAAGAACAGGGTGGAATTAAGAAAGAAAGATGGGGGCTTTGGAATTTGTATAAATGGAAGTTCTGTCTTGAGCTCTGTTCCTCTGCAACCCGTTCTTCTTTTCTCAAGCAGATGGCTGGTTAAGAACCCAGAATGGCTGGATCATAAGAGAAGACAATTATAAGACAGTTGGGAGTCTGCAGGTTAAATGAAAGTTCTCCTCAGAGGTTGAGAAAATGAAGGGAGTCTGTGCGCGCGCGTATGTATGTGTGTAAAAAGCAGTAGCTTGAAGGAAAAAAAAAAAGAGCGCTGCATAAAGAAAGAGTGGGAGTTTGTACTCTTGAGTTGGTTTGGGGGAAATCTGATGTCGTTTACGGATTTGACATACAATGGCCAAAATCCTGTTGCTTAGCATAGTAAATCACACTAGAGTACGTCCATTGAATCTATGCAAATGTAGTGAATCACCTACTCCATAGGTTCCATTGATTCAAATGGGCCTACCTTTACTGTGCTAAAATAAGTTGCAGTTAAAGTAGGCCCATTTATGAAACAGCTGACCCACCCAATTCCTTTTGATTCAACAGGGCTACTCTAGTGTGATCTACTACACTAAGCAAGAGGATTTTGGCTGATGTCTTACAAAAACGTCTTTAGTTAGCTATGGAAAGCATCCCATCCCATTACCTCAGACATATTACAATTTGGTGTAAGTACAGTATTGTGGAACTAAATGATAAAACAGGTCGGGGGGGGGGGGGGAAGAAGTGGTGAAACTAATGGAGGCAAGGAGTATTCATAGCTGAGCACATGAGGTCTCTGGCTGCAGAACCAGAGGTTGGGAGTTCAATTCCCCCACTGTGCCTCTAGGGAGAAGAGCCAGCCCGTGTGGCCTTGGGCAAGCTGCACATTGGTCCCAAGGCACCCCCCAGAAGAAGGGAATGGGGAAACCACTTCTGAGTACTCTCTACCTGGAAAAAAACCCAAAGGCTCACTATAAGTCAGAATTGACGTGATGGTGCATGGCACGGTTGTTAGTTATTATTAGGGTGTATTCATAAAGGATAGTTGCTAGTTAAATGCAATTTCCATAGTTGGTTGGTTATCTCTGCACGTGAGATTAGGGTGACAGAGGCAACATGGGGAAAGCTGCAGGCTTTCTAGGAAGGCTTTTTTTAAAAAAAAAAACAGATCATTAACACAGAACCAGCTCTGTGGGAACAAACATTTGAGTCACACATATTACCCATCTGACATCTTAATCTGTGTTGCACTTGGAGCTTGGAAGTTGCTTTTTGGGGGACTGTAGTCCAAAAATCCTGATTGTGCTATAATAACCTCACTGGTCTAGAGAACACGTCACGCTTTCTCCCGCTGCATTTTCAAGCGGATCACTAGGTGGAGCTAAAGTTGTACAAATGGACCACTGAACCAGATGGCAAGATCACCGCCTGCAGCCAGGAGGCTCCCTGGCTCGCCCTTCATTTTTTTAGCCCTTTTGGCTCTAAAATGTTAAGTTAAAAGCAGGCCATAACTTGGGGAAACAGAAGCTGAGTATGATCACCCTTATTAACACTCTTCGAATCTTCCACAGGTCAAACCTGTAAGTTATTTTGCAGTAAAAAAAACCACTCTTGGTTTGGTTATACTTATTTACAGCTGCAGGGCCTGGTTTCTTGGTGACTGCCCTCTGCCCTGTTGGGTCTCTCTTGTCGTTCCTGTCCTTCTGACAGGATGATGAGTTAATTACTGCACCTTCCTTCTGGCCCAGATCGTCCCCCATGTGGCATAGCTCCAAAAACTAACTTTGCAGCAGAATCTCTCCAGGCCAGCTGCTGCTTGGCCTTCTGTTTCCTTTCGCAACACCTCCTTGAGAATATCCGTCTCCAGATGTCCCATTCCAGGAAACGTCCCCAGGTCGTTTCAGCCTCTGTCCTGTACCTTACTCTCCATTCCCTCCAACTGTACATAAATCCCAGAGTCTCCCATCTCTCCTTTGTTTCATCCTTCAGGAGAAAAGAGGGTGCCAATTTGCATAATACTGCATATCCTAATTTATATGGAGGGGGTGAAGTGCAGGAATTATTTTTATAAACAAAACAGCAATACATCTCACTTGAGAAGGGAAAACTGCGACCTGCTGAGTCTACCATCCAGATGCAAACATATGTGTGCATGTGTCTCTAGTTCATGTCTCTTTTCCTTTAGATCAAACTTGGGTTGGACAGCTCTTCAAATACAGGATACGTTCACTAAGAGGACAGCTCCCTAGCAGAGGAATAGAGGACCACCCTTCATAAAAAAGAACCCATGTCATCTGCTCTGTGACATGGCTCCTTCTAATATACCCACAACTTTAGGGTTTCACTGAACTGGCTTCTCTTTGAGCTATGCCATCACTATTTCTCTGTTCATGGACTACCAGACTAAGGGAACACTTCTGGATCCCACCAAAACGTGGCTTAAAAGGTGTGCGCCTTGCCAGTCCCCTTGCCGGCGAAGCCTGGGCTCCCTGTTAATAACTCCATGGGCTCCAGCTCAACTTCTTGATGATTCGTATCAGTTTTTATTAGAGTTGCAGCACCTGTTCCCTCTGCCTTTTCCCATACAGTCCTGTAGGGTCAAATTCCAGTCTCTTAACTACGTGTCAGCTTGGGGGGCCCAGTTAGTTTCACTGGAATTCTCCTTGAGTCCCAGTTCTGGAAGGCAGGAAGAAGGAGACACCATAAGTCCAGGATGCTCCTCTGTTAGAGAAGACTTCTATAAATGAGCACGAGAACTCAGGCTGTGGTTTCACTGGCAATCTGTATCTATTTCTTTTCAGGCTTTTTAAAAACCAGGTTCTAATCACGTGGCACTTACCCTTTGTTGTTGTTGTTTAGTCGTTAAGTCATGTCCGACTCTTCATGACCCCATGGACCAGAGCACGCCAGGCCCCCCTGTCTTCCACTGCCTCCCGGAGTTGGGTCAAATTCATGTTGGTCGCTTCGATGACACTGTCCAACCATCTCATCCTCTGTCGTCCCCTTCTCCTCTTGCCTTCACACTTTCCCAACATCAGGGTCTTTTCCAAGGAGTCTTCTCTTCTCATGAGATGGCCAAAGTATTGGAGCCTCAGCTTCAGGATCTGTCCTTCCAGTGAACATTCAGGGTTGATTTCCTTCGGAATGGATACGTTTGATCTCCTTGCAGTCCAGGGGACTCTCAAGAGTCTCCTCCAGCACCACAATTCAAAAGCATCAATTCTTCGGCGGTCAGCCTTCTTTCTTTATGGTCCAGCTCTCACTTCCATAAATCGCTACTGGAAAAACCATAGCTTTGACTATGCAGACCTTTGTCGGCAAGGTGATGTCTCTGCTTTTTAAGATGCTGTCTAGATTTGTCATCGCTTTCCTCCCAAGAAGCAGGCATCTTTTAATTTTGTGGCTGCTGTCACCATCTGCAGTGAACATGGAGCCCAAGAAAGTAAAATCTGTCACTGCCTCCATATCTTCCCCTTCTATTTGCCAGGAGGTGATGGGACCAGGGGCCATGATCTTAGTTTTTTTGATGTTGAGCTTCAGACCATTTTTGGCGCTCTCCTCTTTCACCCTCATTAAGAGGTTCTTTAATTCCTCCTCACTTTCTGCCATCAGAGTGGTATCATCTGCATATCTGAGGTTGTTGATATTTCTTCCGGCAATCTTAATTCCGGCTTGGGATTCATCCAGTCCAGCCTTTCGCATGATGTATTCTGCATATAAGTTAAATAAGCAGGGAGACAATATACAGCCTTGTCGTACTCCTTTCCCAATTTTGAACCAATCAGTTGTTCCATATCCAGTTCTAACTGTTGCTTCCTGTCCCACATATAGATTTCCCAGGAGATAGATAAGGTGGTCAGTCACTCCCATTTCTTTAAGAACTTGCCATAGTTTGTTGTGGTCGACACAGTCAAAGGCTTTTGCATAGTCAATGAAGCAGAAGTAGCTGTTTTTCTGGAACTCTCTGGCTTTCTCCATAATCCAGCGCATGTTAGCAATTTGGTCTCTAGTTCCTCTACCCCTTTGAAATCCAGCTTGTACTTCTGGGAGTTCTCGGTCCACATACTGCTGAAGCCTACCTTGGAGGATTTTGAGCATAACCTTGCTAGCGTGTGAAATGAGTGCACTAGGGTACTTACCCTAGTGGCTGCATTTACAGGCACTGAATGGAAATCAATTTATTTCTGGTGATTTAAACTAGTTTTGCCATCTACGCTGCTGAAATTGACTCATTTTCTTTCTGTTTTAGGAGAGTGCTGTTCTTAAAGATTTTGATTTTTTAAAAAAACTTAAGTGATCCATTGATAAATTGAGTGTCTAGGAGGTGCCACCTAATGTCATAATAGTTGCTGGAAACCACGGGGGGAAAACCCTGGAGAGGTGACCCCAGCCAATTAATAATGAAAACTTAGAATGGGGAGAATGGGTAGCTGGTTGTAATGCCAAACATATTGAGGAAGCGATGCAGAATAAACATTGTAAGAAATAATTAAAAGAAATAAATAAAAGGAAAAGCACTGGTGCCCCGCCACCCAAAATCCTTAAGGCACAAATTAAAAGGAGTGTTCACATCCACAAGATTCCACTGAACTGAATTGATTTTGGAAGTGAGGTATTTTAAAAAGCCCTGCTGGCTAGCTGGAAAAAAACTTGTATTGCAGCCTATGTTAAACTTTTTTTTCCCCTTGTGTGAACGATAAACTCCAGATCAATTTAAATGATGCTTAAATGTGGTCCTTCGTGCCAGTGTGACCCCAGCCTCAGTCTCTGCGCCTTGTCTCTCCCAGTCCCTTCTCTCCCTTGCCTCCCCAGAGCTGTGGCAGCATCCAGGCTAAACATGGGGATTTGTCCAAGCATGTGGCGGGAGCCTCTGGGGCCCGTCTCCTGTCACCTGTCCATCCACCGGGCAAGGGTAGACACCTTCTGGCATCTCCCTACACTTCCCCTTCTTCCAAGATAGGTGGTGACCTCTTGCCTTCACAGTTCTGCTCCTCCCTTCCCCTTGACCCTGCCTCCTCCAGCAGTCTCTCCCGCAACTGCAGGGATTCCCTCCAGCCGGCCTGATCCTGAGGCAACTCACCCTCCTGCTTCCAGCCTGCTTCCTGTGGGCTGGGGCCTGACGGCGCCCTAGCAGTGCACGCCTGCACCCCCTCACACACAACCTGCCCCACCACAGGAAAAAACAAAGCACAAAGTCTTAAACACTCCCAAACTATTGTGTATCTTATTATCACACAGGGGAAATTGATCATCGTTGGACTGCTTATGGAAGGGTCGGGTGTGATCGCTCTCCGAGGGATCACACTAGGCATGGGGGAAAGTGCTCCATTCCCAACCACGATTCATGCCCCAAGCTGGTTGGTCCTCTTTGGTCCAGCTGTAGGGCTTCTCCTGTTTGGGCTGAGCTGGAGACAGAAGGGAGATCGTTCTCTGCGAAGTGACCCTTCCCCGTGAGACCAAGCGTGTGCCTGGTCGAGCTCCTCCGATTGCACCCAGAGTCTGCGTTTTCTGGCTGTGGATTTATTCCCGAAGGAGGGATGTACAGCATGGCTCGACGTAAAGAAGGCATGAATTTCTCCACTCAGACATTTGCAAGAATATGTTTGCATAATGTCTGTGTGGGGGGGAAGAGTGGTGTTGCATTCAATGTCAACAGCCATTTTGATTGGGCTGTCTGACCCATTTCCGCAGATCTCTGTGTAGGGCTGCAGGAGAGAGAGAGAGAGAGCATCTTTAATACAGAAAAGCAAGCAGACAGGGAAGGTCATTGGCAAGTGGAAGCATATGAACAGAAAGCATCCTCAAATCACAGTAGACTAGAGCAAAGGGGAAAAGGGGCTAGGCACAGCCTGTTTCTAGTCTCAGGCAACTGCAAAGTGAAATCTTAGCACCTCTCCCTAAATTACTTGCAATGAGATACCAATGTATAATTCTTAAGACTGGGCTCTGAATATATTTTGGTCTGCCCTCTTTTACCCTGACAGAGACACTGTACTCTTGACAGCCGCACAAGAGACAGAAATTGCACAGGTTTAGCCTAGAGTTTGGGGAATGTAATTTTGGGGACCATAACACCCATCCTCCCCTAGCTAGCACAACCACTGCCCATTCTGGATGAGAGATGAGTATTGTCGTTCCCAAAAAGTATTCTGCATTTCTACATTTTGGAGAAAAGCAGTCTCGAAAAGGAACTTTCCTGAGCTCTTGTTTGACCTATGAATGCTTGCATGGCCGTGCCATTTAATTTTTGCCTTCTCCAGCTACAAGAGACCATCCACCTTGACTGGGAGGAAGCAGTATTCTCTGTCTTCCTGCCTAAAGCAGCAAATATATATATAGATGGATGGGTCTCCTCATTTCTATACTGGCCATTATTAGAAAGTTCTCTAGGCAGGAAACAGAAGGGGCAAAAAAAAACCCTATATGTTTATATACAAACACACATACATTTTTAAAAACAGACAAAACAAGCACAAAATTAAAAGCAATTAAAAAAAACATCAGCACAAGGCCTAAAAGAGCAATAAACGCATTGTGAAATTGAACAGAAAAAAGTCTTCACCTGGCACTCAGAGCTAACCAAATTATTTATGACACATGAGGCACAAAACCCTGGAAGCACCACTTCCTAGGTGCAAAAATACAACAATAATAAATCAACTAGCAAAGAGCTGTCCTTCCATGAGCTTCCAAGTCAGTTGCCTGAGGCTACTGTCTCTCACCCTCCAGAAGCATAGAGGCCAACCTTGCAATTTTCCTTCTTCCGTTTGGGTTCAGCCCTGGGATAATATCCTTACCTGTAGCTTCTGTTTGTTGCTTTTGACTGGTATCTTTATACAGAAATATCTCCAGTTTTTAATTCCCCCTGCCTGTTTTGCCCTCTTTCATTTATGCTGCAACTACTGTCTGTGTTCCTTCACCAGTTTGCCTTCTATGAAGTGGGTGTTTATAAATGTTGCTCCAGAATCTGGCTGGAAGATGCTGGCAGTTAATTTTTTTTTAAAGTTATACTTCCATATTCTGGTATCTTATCATATCTTGTGTAGGCAAACATCTTATTTGGTATTTGAGGCTCAGTCCATTATGTTGGCTGGTTCTCAGCTTCTAAGTTACTTATCCCTGAATTTCTGAGTTTGTTTTCTCTGAACCAGAAGAACACTTTTCGTTCCAAGGTGTTGTTTTGTGTTTCAGAGCTCAGCCTTTACCTCTGCCATGTACTTAGGTTTTCTTGGATTACTTACTTTTATCTTAGCCTCAACAGTTTGTTTTTCGGCATTGTCAGGCTGCTTCTCTCTTGATGCCAATTTTATGAATTAATGACCTTTTGAAAAGCCTGTCGTGAAAAGCCTTGGGCAGGCTTACAAGCTCAAGATTGCAAGCTTCAGCGGTTCACCTCCTGGGAAATGGGTATTCTGTGATCCCTGCAGCAGCCGTTTTCTGAGGGCACCCATAATGTGCACCGTTCAAAATGGGCCCGCCAGCCCCAAAATGTTGGGAGCCCTTGGTCTGCTCGTTCATCGGCCATCAAAGGAGAGCTTCCAAATCTTGTTTTTCTACACTTCCAAATAAGATCATGAGTTGCTTTTTTATTGCATAAGGACAGTCATGTTCTGCACATCGTCATCTTCAAGAAGTGTTTAAACTTAGGACTCCTCTCTTTGCTCAGGTCTTCTCCCTATAAACAGATCCCTTGCGCCTTTCGTTTCCAGGCTCAGAAAGTAAGCCTGTGGGCAGCTGTGTTCCCTCTTTAATCTCTGCAGGTTTCATTCTTAGTGTTCAATTTGTGTGTGTGTGTGTGTGTGTGTGTGTGTGCCCCCACGCATGTGCTAACAAGAGAGAGCAGAAAGAGCAATAATTATGACAAGCGGAGCCAGCTGATCTCCCCACATCTAAATTGCATCTAATTAGTTAGAATTTGGCGTTAAAAAGGGGGGAAAAGAGAGACATTCTGTTATAATGTAAAAGCAGTAGTAACAAGATTTATAATCTCCATAACCTTCAAATAGACAAAACGTCTGGAGCAGAAAAAGATCCTCCAGATGCATTCAGAGTTGTATGATGTCTAATTATCAAGTTCTTATTTATAGCAAGATAATTTCCCCTGAAAGTTCTTCTCGGATATAGATTTTTAGTCAGGCCACAAACCATTAACACTCTTTTAATTGTTTTTTTTTAAATATTTTTTTTAAATCAGATCTAGTTTCATGTTTAATGCTTGTTTTAGTTCGTGGATGTAATGCCCTAAAATCATTTTAACAATGATTTATCATTTTTGTCTTGTTTCATTCTACACCCCTGTTTTTAGAAAGGGTTTAGTTTTTCCATTCAAGATGGATGGAGACTATGCACGTGTACACGCGTATAGACACACAGAAGGGTACATACAAGGGAAATACAGAGGGGTTTGGGATTCGTATCCAGTTCCTGGGCCAAATCACCATAAGGTCCATTAACTTTCTGAAAGCTAAACTAATAGGAATTTAAATCATTTTGGACTTCATAAGTTTGGAAACAAAATCTTGAGGCTTATATCAGGGACGGGAACTCGAGTCACGGGACTCACTGTCAAATCAGACTTCAGTCGCACCAGTGACTTGACTCGGAGTCAATTTGGGTTTTTCTTTCAATGACCCGGACGCGACTCGTGAGTCGGAACCCACCCACCCACTCCCTTTTTTTTCCTGGGGGGAAAAAGCTTGTTTTTAATAGGGACTTGGGCTTGGAACTTGGGACTTGGACCCAAAGACTTTCCAACATCCCTGGCTTACAGGATGTGTTGGACTATATTTCACATGATTTCGAGCCATGTAGAGTCATGGTATTTGTATCCACGTTGCAGAACGGGGGGCGAGGTTGGGGGAATCTTAGTAAAGCACCAGTGAATTTCAAAAGTAGTGCTAAACTATGGTTAATAATAATAATAATAATAATAATAATAATAATAATAATAATAATAATAATAATAACAACCATGTGTCATCAAGTCAATTCTGACCTGCACTTTTCTAGGTAGAGAGTACTTAGAAGTGGTTTACCAATCCCTTCCACTGGGGGCGCCCTGGGACTGTGCAGCTAGCCCAAGGCTCCACAGGCTGGCTCTCAGGAGGCACAGTGGGAAATCAAACTCCCAACCTCCGGCTCTGCAGCCAGATACCTGAACCATTGAGCTATCCAACCAAACAATGGTCAGGTGCTGTGTAAATTAAAAGTATATATTTTCCAGCAAAGTCCAGCTGGTTTTACAAAATTGGTATATAATTTAGTTGGAATGATCACATAGCAGTCAGTGATTTCTAGGTTCACATGAGGTGATGCCAATGCCCCCCAATAAAATACGATGAACTTACAGGAGAGTCAATACTGTACTTCCCAGCTAAATTTATCCAGTTATTCTTTTTAAATGGTTCTGGTACATTAAGCGGAGTCTATTTAGATCCTAGGTTAGCAAAAGCAATTTCAGCTATAAACTTCATGGCTTACAGAAATCAATATAGCAGAGATACATTATGGAGAAATATCCGGGAAAACATACAGTGGAGGAACGTTGATGCTTTCTAAACTTGGAAGACCTGCAAATTTAGACTACCTCTCCCATAAACTCTTAGCCAGTATAGCTCTTCACTGCATTAACCGGGGGATTCTTGTAGACCAAATATGTAATTTTTCCAAGCTCTGGTGACATTCAAGTCCCAACAATGTGTAGACATGCTTGTATCTACAAACTCACCAATTTCTTTATTAGTTATTTATTGAAAATATTTTTATCCCACCTTTCTTCTTAAAAAGGCAGCTTGCATCAGTCAAGAAGACAATGTTTAAAAGCTTAAAAGAATACGTATACAAATATTAAAAAAGAATTAAACAAATATATTAAAAACAGTAAATAAAATCAATATTAAAACACATTTAACAGCTTAAATTCAGAGCATGTGCTTTCTACAAAGGACTATCTGGAAAACAGCACACTTTCTCTTTGAAATGATGGTTTCTGGGTGGTCCCATGTTGTTGAAAGATGTTTTCCTAGCTAAACTCTTCTTGGAAGCCTGATTCATGCAACACAAAGGATAGAGGGAGTGTGTCCCTGTTGGTTCTTCTGGGCCTCTCAGCACCTTTCGATACCATCAACCACGGCATCCTTCTGGCCCATCTCTCTGGGATGGGATGTGGAGGCACTTGGTGGCTCCAGTCATTGCTGGAAGGGAGAACTCAGAGGATAGTGCTGGAGGACTCCTGTTCAACACCCTGGCTACTAGCCGACGGGGGTCCCTGAGAATTCTATTTTGTCTTCTATGTTATTTAACATCTGCATGAAACTTCTGCAAGAGATTGTCTGGAATATGGAGGTTCTGTGTCACCAGTATGCAGATGACACCCAACCCTATCTCTCCTCGCCATCTAAATCTGAGAAAGATGGCAGGACTGAGAAAAAAAAGCCTCATCTGATCATCTTAAGACTCAAGCAGGCTCATCAAGGGAGATGTGGTCCTTGAGATAGCTTGGGTCCGAGCCATTTAGGGCTTTATAGGTTAGAACCATCAATATAATGCTTTTTACCTTTTAAATTATTTGCTTTAGAGATGTGTTCTCTGTTTTTTTCAATATGTATAAGCTGCCTCATTTTTAGAATGTCATTAAAACATTCTTTTTTTGTATTTCATTGGACCTTTTTGTGCTCCTGTATTTTGGATTGAATTATGACTTAAGTACTTAGGACTTCAGTATTTGCCTGCAACTTACGTTTAGTTTTTGCATATTTCCTGAAGTGTTCCATAGCTGTAAGACTTTTAGATGTTTTCAACCACTGTGAAGTGTGGGACACAGAAGCAATGTTGAAGAATAAAGCTTGTAGAATTAGACAAGGTGGTGTTGCCTGGAATCATTGCAACAATGAAAGACAGGACTTATCCTTTGAAAGCCAGGTGAATTTTGAGCCAATTGGAAATGGTTGTCTGATTTCATTCTGGAATTAACCCTTCTTTTCCTGGGATAAATGCTAGCAGTGATGATTACAGGCTTCTGATTTTTTTCCGAGCAGTCTATAAGAAATTCTTCAGGTGTGAGACTCATTAATCTGACACCCCGCCTTGGCTGAATTTAGCCTTGCACACAGCATCCCCTTCTCGCATCCTTGTCAACTAACTCCTTAGTTCTGTTTCTTGTCCCAGCTCCATTTGACTCCCATTATGTTGCAGGCAAGGAAATGTTAACCTCTCCCTCTCCCCCCCCCCCCCAGGTCACTATGCATGGCACAGGTGTGTAGGTAGTTTGACAGCCACCCATTCAGTGAGATTTTACAGCTCCCTGTAGCTGTAAGATGTAGGATGCAAGCTTAGTGGGGAGTAAAGATGTTAGGTATCGTCTTCTTCCTTGCTGGGATGCACAGTTAAAGGTGTCTCTAGTTTCAAAGAGATAAACATTGTAGTGCAAAAATGTCTCATGTACATAGATCAAACAACCTTTCTGCAGGAATCTTTCTTTCTTTCTTTCTTTCTTTCTTTCTTTCTTTCTTTCTTTCTTTCTTTCTTTCTTTCTTTCTGATAATTTGTGCAGCAAGATGTTAATTATTTGCCAGGAGTATCCATTTCTGTAGGGAACTGCATCTGTTTGCAAAGCTTGGAAAAGTTACCTTTTGGACTGCATGCTGGCTGGGAGTCTGGGAGTTGTAAAAATAAAAGCTAGAAAAGTCCTGGGAGGATTCCTTCCTCAGGTAAACTCAAAAGGTTACAGAACATGATTCTATGATTCTATACTACTTTATGCCTTCCCAGCTGACATTACAGATGTGCATAGATGTGGATCATATATTAGTCCATCCGTCAATCATACGGTCTTTCCTCCATTCTTCCAGTGGGTGGTCTCTTTGCTTTTATTTTTAAAAGTGTTGCTTCAATGTCAATGTGTTCATTGTCTTTATTACTGTTTTTTAAAAGCTAACTTATTTTAAAAATCTAGATTAATGTCAAGACTGAAGCCAGAGGTTCCTCAGTGACAGGCGGTCAAAACTGTCCATACCCTGTGTAGCGTTCTCCTTTAAATGTGGTCATGGCTCAGGTTTAGTTAGAGGAAGTCATGCATATTTATGTTGCTGAGAGGCGGAGCCAAGAGGCAGAGTATAAGAGGCAGAGCCTGAGGGGGAGAAGGGAGATCAGAGTTTTGGAAGGAGTTTGATTAGGAGTTCAGAGATTTATGTGATTGTAATTAGACTGATGAAAATATAGTAGGAGATCTGAGAAGTGATTGACCAGTGACTGGAAGGGAGAAGGAATAGAACTGAATATTATAATACTGAAACAAATAAGCAAATAAACTAAAGATCTTTCTATTTCATTAAAGAGTGGACCTGATTCTTTCTAAAGGAGTTATGGGGATCTAGGGATCTCCTGGTGGCAGCAGTGGAAGAAAGGAAAGAGATCAGTTTTGCCCTGGTGTGCTCTGAGGTCTGAGTCTAGGTGGACAGACCAAGGCACGAGTGGGTCCAACGCCACATAGGTTCCAGAGGTGTGGGATCCAAAAAGGGTCAAATCGCGACATTGGTGTCCAGCGGCGGGAAACGAAGTAATCCAGTGAAGCCTATTGAAATAATCCAGTGAAGCCTATTGAAATAATCCAGTGAAGCCTTTATAAAAGAATTTATTGAGTCAAGGGTACCTTTTAGACAGGATCTGTGGCAATGAGGTTTGGTTCCTGCTAGAGCTTTTGGGAAAAGCTTAGTAGCGGGGCCTCAGAACCCAGATCAGGGGGGTCTAAGATAGGGAACGACTCTGTGAGGAAATTTCTGAGTTTTACCTCAGGATCTGAGGATCAGAGGGCTTGCTGTGAAATCCCAGGCTCTGAGATAGGAGAGCGCTGTGGATAAGGCAGAAGCCAGGTCATAGCAGATCTGAGGGAGAGAACCTAAGGAAAAGGCTTGAATTCTCTGAGAGGGAATTTCTGAGTTTTACCTCAGGATCTGAGGATCAGAGGGCTTGCTGTGAAATCCCAGGCTCTGAGATAGGAGAGTGCTGTGGATAAGGCAGAAGCCAGGTCATAGCAGATCTGAGGGGAAAGTACTAAAAGAAAAGGCTTGAAATAAATTTATATCAGTAACTGGAAGTAAAATAAGAAAAACAGGTCCTTTTAAAAATTAGTGAACGCTGCTCTAATCACCCCAGAAAGAAAAGATGCCTCACAAACGCGCCACAAGGGGGAGTCCTGAGTCTGAAGAGTTACCTCAGGAATTGGAGGGAAATAAGGAATTAAGCCCTCAAGAATTTGAGAAATGGAAACTGGAACGGGAATTTAAATTTAAGGAACTACAGCTCAGAGCTGAGCAGGAGGCCAGACAATTTGAGCAGGAGGAGAGAAGGAGGGAACAGGAAAGCAAAGAAAGAGCTGAGAAGGAGGCCAGACAATTTGAACAGGAAGAGAGAAAAAGGGAAATGGATTTTCAACTACAGATGAGACAGCTAGAGATTTCTGCTCTAAACAATAATCTTAATAATAACAACAGTGGGGGAGGTGGAATCCTGTCAAAGATAGATTTGAAGAAGTTTCCCCAGTACAAAAGAGGGGACTGTCCTGAATCCTTCCTCATTGCTTTTGAACGCACCTGCAATGACTTTTGAAATCAGAAATGAGGATAGAATGATGGTTTTAAGAGCGCAGGTTAGCGGAGATCTGGCAGAAATATATGCCCAGATGAATCCCGAGAAGGCAAGAGATTTTGAGGCATATAAAAAGATGGTTTATTCAAGATTTTGTCTGAACTCTGAACACCTGAGGCGGGAAATTTCGCTCTCTCTCTAAAAAGCAGGATGAATCGTACTCTCAGTTGGGAGCTAGATTGGCGCAGACTCTGGAAAAGTGGATTGAAGAGAGAGAGATCACTTCTTTAGAACAGTTGAAGGATTTTAATTGGGCTAGAACAGTTTTACTCCCTATTACCTGGAGAACTACGGTATTTAGTAAGGGACAAGAATCCTAAAAATTTATGGGAAGCGGGAGAACAAACTGATTTGATTAATGCTTACAGGAACCCTAGATTTTCAGAGCTGAGAGTAAATAAACCAAACTGGGACAATAACTATAAAAAGCCTTTTAATAAAAATTACCTCAGCAGGAATCCTGAGAGAGAAGGTCAGGGCGGGACTTCCCCAAAGTTGCCAAGGGCTAGCCCGCCAAAAACATCAAACCCTGAGGCACGGTTCGCCAAAGTACCTCAGAATGACAAAAGGAATTTTAAATGTTTTAACTGTGGGCAACCAGGCCACTTACAATTCCAGTGTAGGCAACCATACCCCAACTTGGAGAGAAATGATTCACTAACCAAAAAGGTGTATTGTGTCAAGCAAGTGGAATCAGGGGAGGAAAATAGTAGACAGAGACCTGATCCCATAACCACCACCACTTCTATTGACCATGAGGAGGAAGATATTCCTATAGCCCAAGTAGTCCATTGTTTCTATATCAGCAATGACCAGACCCTTCTCAGAAACGCAGGTGAAGAGATAGTTGTGAAAGGAAAGAAGTACATTGCAATAAGAGATACAGGATCTCAAATCTCCATTGTCCATTCCGATCTAGTAGCCCAGGATGACATTATTCCAGGCAGAGAAATGTCTTTAAAGGGAATTGGGAAGGAAACCGTGGTTTTAAAAGTGGCTGAGATACCAGTAGAATACCAGAATTGGTCTGGAAAGTGGCAAGTAGCTGTGTCAGATGAAATACCAGCAGCTTTTCTCCTTGGTTGGGATTTAATAGAGCATGTCAAGAGTGCGTTAGTGCTTACCCGCTCAAAGGGGGGTCAGAATCCACCCTCTGCAGCTCAAACCGATACTGTAGCAGAGAGAGGCCTAGGTGGAGCGGTTACCATGGCAACCCAGCTTGATGATGGGGCTGAGGCAGAACTCATGCTACTACAGAATCCCAAAACAAATAACAATTTTGCCCAGGAGCAGAAGGAGGACATTAGCTTGGGAGTTTGCTTTGAAGCTGCCAGGACTCCCACTGTACTGTCTCCTGAGTGCCCTGAGAGCTTTAGCTTAACCAAAGACCTTCTGTACAGGGAAACGTTAGCTACTCCATACCGAGGAAAAGGGGAACCCCGAAAGCAATTAGTGGTCCCTAGTAAATACAGGGAGCAAATCATTAATCAAGCTCACAGCAGTTTATTTGGAGCTCACATGGGGATCACCAGAACCAAAAGACGGGTTGGCCATGTTATCCGGTTTCCCCAGGTAGGAAGCTCCCAAAATGAGAGACTGAGGCACGAAGGCTTCTTGTGAGGTTATTTTATTGCAAAGGAAAACGCCTGCTGCAGAAAGCGGGGAGAAAAACAATTCACCACGCGGGGCAAAGGCTTTTCTCCAAAGAACAAAAGGAGTGGTACAATCTCTTATAGCCTGTCCCTTCCGGGCGATTTGGGGTGGGCGCACAATCTCCTTAAAGGGGTCAGAAAGTTAGTTGGCGAAAATTCATTGGATTAGTAAAAACACCTTTCAAACATGCGCAGAACAGATAACCGGACCTTCTTCTCTCCCTGGGGCCCCTGCATTCCATTCTTATCTACTACAAAGCATGTTGTTTCTATCTACTACCAGCGTTGTTTCTCAGTAAACGGATCCTTTGTCTTTCAAGAAACATTAGTCCCTTGAGTCAAGAAGAAAAGCAAAGGGGAAGGGAGGGGTCGGGCCCGCTCAAAAAGAAAGGGAGGGGTTGGGCCCGCTTTTACGGGGCATTCTTTTCTCTGAATAAGTCAAACACAATTTTCCTAACAAATCCCTCCTTTTCTTTTTCTACACATTTTGACTTATTCACAATTATAAATTTCGTCCTGGGCTGGGATGATTTTGTAGCTTATTTCAGTTTCTCTTACAGTCATCTGCGTTTTTGGCATTGCCGCCTGAACTGCTGAATTAATCATGCTTCTAAGAAGAGGTATAATACAGGGGTAACAACATTAGTCCAGTTGTTGAAAACCCCTCCTAACCACCCAGTGTCATCCATAATTCCAGCCCATTTTTGAATAGGGACATGAGCCAATTTCCGCATTCGACAATTGGAATCTCCCAATTTAACAGGGCGCTTTATTATGTCGGGAGTACGCTGGATACAAAACATTCCTAAAAGATTATTAGACAATTCCCACCTGGTTTTGATAGTGTGCTCGGGTATCCCTGAGAGATTGTACGGTACAGTATGACTCCACTCAAGTACCTCCCAAGGCCACTGATCTCCCTTAAGAGTACCACCACAAATGTAGCAATTTGAAACATTCATAGTGGTAGCTATTGTTTGTGCCAGTTCAACAAACAGATTAGTTGTCCTGGGAGTCAAAGATTGTTCCCAAGGATCCGTTTCCATCTCTCTCCAGAAGGTCTGGTATCTCCTCAAATCTTCCCCTATTTTATATTCCTTAGTCTGGACAATTTTAAGGAACGCTTTAGGTTTGCTTCCTTTTCCCTCTATGAGTATACTGAACGTCTGATCCCACATGGAAGTTCCCCATTTGTTCTTCTCATCCCACATCTTTGGTTGTAATATGGTAAAGTTAACAAAGTTACAGGTACCCCAAGTGCAGCCGGGTTTTGCAGGTATTGATTCCAAAGTTGCAGTTTTATCTGCAGTGGACCAGGTAGCCCATTCTGTACAAGTCGGACTGGTGTAGAATCCGAATCCATGGTCCCCCATGGGGCCGCATTTTCTAGTGGATCCCATATATTTGTGCTGTGCCTTATAGTATTTTACCCATCCCATTCCCCCACACTTAGTGAACTGAAAGGCTCCATGACTAATTGCGACACATACATCAAAGATGAGAGATATAGGGTGGTTCTCTCTTCGTTCAGCTCTAGCTACCAACGTTCGTTGAAGGGTTGCCAGGGCGTAGACCTCCACCCAGATCCTTTCAGGATCTTCCTTAGGATCAAAACAAACTGGCTCCTGACTCCTTTTACTGCAGACAGTATATTCTACATTATTGAATCGACATACAGAGGTATTGCCCATGCATTTATAGACGGACTTGTAGAGCAATGTTTGATGTTCCTGATTTCCTTTCCTGGTAGTTATCACACAAGGACAAGTAGACCCTGTCGCTTGCAGAATAAAGCTCAGAAAGATCCCTAATACTGTAATCACTTTGCCGTCTACCTTGGTCTACCAATAAGCATCTGCCTGATGTTTTTCCAAGACATCAGAGGGGTAGGCTTTACCGCCACTGGCAGTGGGAGTTCCATTCCTCGTCCTCTGAGTCTGGGCTGGGCACGGACCAAGGCTTTCGCTCCTGCACTTCCAACACGTCTCGTGGTGTACCGAAGATGCGTAGTGGAGCCATCCCTTAGGAATGGCTTTTGCCTGCGTCGAGCTATCGGGTCGAACCCTCCACTGATAGCTTGCAACTGGTGTTTCCACAGCCCACAGACTTTAGGTCCACACCTCTCGGAATATCCCACCTTCAGCACATACCACCTCAATGTCGGGCTTTCGTCAAATTTGGTTATTCTGGCACACCAATGGTGAGGGCAAAAGTGGCAATATAGTAGACAATGGGGCTCAAAGGGATCTATCCCTAGCAAGGGATCTTTTAAGTTCCGGATATCGCCTGGTATACCATCAACTGGTTGCCCCAGGCCAACCCCTCGTATTCAGTGTCCCAATAGGAAGTAGTTTGTATTCGCACTATCCACGCCTCCACATCTCCCTTTGGTGTTCGACTGATTGAACAGGAAAACCAGGGGGCAAACACTACCTGTTATATGGGGAACTATGGACATTACTCTACAATATCCGTCCAAACAATGAAATTCGGCAATCCTCATCTAACTCTTCGTCATCAGATAATGAAATCACACACTCCTCCTCTGATTCTTCTTCAGAACTACTCTCAGTATCGGTAATTTCGCACAGTTTCTTGATTCTTCGTAATAGGGCAGACCTTACAGTACTGATTGTGCCACCACTGAGAATCCCACAATTCTGTAGAAACCCCGTTAAAAAATTTTCTTTCCTCCTCCCTATCGATTGTCTCCTCGTCTTCCAATACTACTTGATCTCCAATTGAATACCCTTTAAAGAAATAGAACCCCCACCGACTCCTGCTAATTTTTAAGGATACCTTCCAAGTTTGAACCAGATTATTGACCTTCCTTGCTTCCAGGAACACACTAAAGAAGGGGGCAACCCTTATGCGCCAATTGCCTGCTGGACATTACTTTTGTTGCCTAAAAATAGTCTTTAGTCCGTCCTCAGACACATGCACGGCTTCCCACCGTCCTTGTTTGGCGCGAGTGTGGTGAGTCCAGCCTAGTTCTTTGGTCCTGACGGCAGTTTCTGTTGTCAACAAGATCTGGAACGGGCCAAGCCACCTTGGGGCGAGCGGTTCACTCTTCCATGCCTTGATGTAAGCCCAATCCCCGGGGTGGAAGGAATGCACTACTACCTCCAATGGCGTTCGCTGCACCGCGATGCCTCGCTCCCTATTATCGGAGAGAATAGAGAACAGGGCCAGCAGATATTTTCTTATAAAGGCATCTTTGAAAAGTTCTAGGTTGGGGCTAATTCTCTGTGTGCTAACATCCCAAATTCCCATTCCATACAGACTCTCAAAGGCGAGAGTCCTGTAGTGCTATGCGGCTTGGTCCTTATAGCATATAAGGATTCCTAATTTGGCCATTAAATCTCGACCTAGTAGGTTCACTCCTGAATTTGGGGTCCACACGAAATCATGCCACAGCTTTTCATGTGACCCAGGTTTTAGCACCTCTAGGGGTTTTAGAACAGGAACCCGTTGCGTTAGGTTTTCTATTCCTACTATGTTACAATGTCCCCCCAGAAAGAGGAAGTTGTCCTTCCCAGGTAGGTTGGCTCAGGCTAGATCTCGTGGCTCCTGAGTCTACCAATAATTCGATTTCTGTTCCCTCTTTGCCCACCTGCAAAGTTAACAAGGGCTCTGCGCAGGCAGGACTTTTTACCAGGCAGCCCCTCACCTGCCCTTGTCCCTCTTCATCCTTTCTACCTTCCACAAGCTTTCCTCTACCTCCCTGGTTACTATACACTCCTCTCTCACGGCCCCGTCCACGAGTCCCCGACCCATGGAGGGTTATTTCCTTTTATTTTCCATCATCTGTGCCATCAATTTCAACTTTCTCTTTTCCTTCTCCTCTTCCCTCCTTACCACTACCTTCTGAGCTTCCGTTAACAAATCTCCTATAGGTTTAGTTGTCAAGTCATCAATTTTCTGTAGTTTGAACTTTATGTCTGGGTAACACCCCCGACACAAACTCCAACCTCAGAATGTTTACATTTGCTTGATCCTCTGGGTCTAGTCCGGTATACCGTCGCATATTTCGTTTTAGCCTTTCTAAATACTCGACTGGACTCTCATCTTTTCCTTGGGGCTGTCCAAAGGCTAATTTCATGCTAACGGTTTTAGGGACTGTTGCTTCTAGTCCCTTTAATAAGAAATCTTTCATTTCCCCACACTGCTCCCTAATATTATCAGCCTGAAAGTCCCAGTTCCCCGGGGTTATCTCAGGGAATCTCTCCCTGGCCATCTGTTCTGTTCGGGCGCCATCCTGCGCCTGCCAAAGCCTTCTAGCATGACCCAACGCTTGGTTGGTATACGTTACTCCTGCTAATTGTTTGCAAATATGTAACAATTCAGTGGGCTTATAAACCATAGTCCCTAGAGCGTCCCTGAGTCCTGTCACGAACCCAATGGGGTCTTCTGGAAGATTAGGCAGTTGTTGTTTTATTACCCGAATATCAGAGTTAGTTAAAGGGACCTCTACATATCCAACCCTAGTTCCCATTGGGGACTTCCCTTAATGGGTACTGAGCTGATGCACCGGGGCATTCATCAGTTATTTCAGCTGCCTCTGTTGCCCGTGTCCTAGACCTGGTGTTTGGTCGAGATGGGGTCTGCCCCATCTGTTCTACGGTCTTCTGTAGTTTATTAATTTGTTCTCTAAGTGGATCTAAAGGGGGGAATACTCTATGGTGGAGGCAGCGCTTAAGGGGACTGGCCTGGGTTGGGCCTGAATTGCTACTCTCCCGCCCTGCCTCTTCGTAAGAAGGAGGTGCTGCTAACTGCTTAGCAGCCTCAGGTGGTGCTGTTGGCGGTGCTATGGGCTGCTGATAGTTAACAAACTCTAAGGGGTCAAATTTAGACATTTCCTCACCCTTCAGCTTGGTATCTAATAGGGTTCTGCTTACTGCCAATTTAACTCCTGGCCCAAATTTTATAATGTACCACATCCAGGAGTCGACATAGGCAGTACGGGGCGGATGAGCAACATAGAAGTTGTCCACCCTTTTAATATCATCGAAATTATTGGATCCGAGTTTTGGCCATCTTGGACTGATTTCTAGATTGGTCCAGACCTCTGTGCACATACGGACCATTTCCTGCTCTGACTGAAACTCCTGTACTTTCACCGATTCCCAATGTAGCAACAGCTTCCCCAATGGGCTGTTGCTAGGAATTCCTAGCTCCTCTCCGCCTCTCGGAGTTGGTGCCGGGGCGTCCCCCTCGAAATTCCTCCTTTTGGTCCCCGCTGGACCTCTTTTCCTTCCTAAACACCTGGTTTCCCATCCCACGGGAGACAAATACAAAAGGGAAAAGGGGTTTTGCGACAAGAGTAAGGGGGTCTCTTGAGCGCAGACACAATAGGATTGCAACAACCACTCTCTCGACCTGACCCAGGGTACGGGATCACACAACGGCTACCGTAGGGAACTGCAGGCCCACTCAATCCTTCACTCATCCAACAACAACCAACCCATTCGGAGTTTCCCCACCTTAACTTACCAATGTCCGTTGGCCGGCCGGCTTGGAGGACCTCTTGCGTTCGTGCCTCTTTCCGAGTTCTTGATGCCGAGCAGCCGAAGCGTCGGGAAGGAAGCGGCTGCCAAAAAGGAGACAGGGGTACCCTCCGGTTCGCTTCACCGCCGCCCTCGTTCTGCCTGACCTCAACTGGGCTGCTGCCCGGCCCCAACCGGGGCTGTTAGGAAATCCCGGACGAGCCCCCAAAACTGTTATCGGTTTCCCCAGGTAGGAAGCTCCCAAAATGAGAGACTGAGGCACGAAGGCTTCTTGTGAGGTTATTTTATTGCAAAGGAAAACGCCTGCTGCAGAAAGCGGGGGAGAAAAACAATTCACCACGCGGGGCAAAGGCTTTTCTCCAAAGAACAAAAGGAGTGGTACAATCTCTGTCCCTTCCGGGCGATTTGGGGTGGGCGCACAATCTCCTTAAAGGGGTCAGAAAGTTAGTTGGCGAAAATTCATTGGATCTTGCTCATTAAAATCTACTGAGCGGGATAGTACTAGCCTTTTATCTGGAGTGTACAATCGGTAACTTTTTTGCCCTGGCTCATATCCTAGCATGATTGCTTTCTGAGCACGTGGCTGTCCTTTTCGTCTGAGTTTCCTTGGTATATTTGCCCAACACTTTGCTCCGAATATTCTCAAATGAGATAAATTTGGCTTTCTTCCATATAACTTCTGATATGGGGTTGTGTTAATTATCTCTCTATACGATCTGTTAATTATATAATTTGAAAATTTAATTGATTCTCCCCAAAATGAATAAGGAAGTCCTGCATCTCTTAATAGAGCCTCCATGACTTGTTTCAATCTACCATTTTGTCTCTCTATTAAGCCATTTTCAGCAGGTGTAGCAATGTTGGTGAACCTCTGTCTAATCCCTTTTGCTCTTAGCCAATTGCATAAATTGTTGTTTGTAAATTCTGTTCCCTTATCTGATTGTATCTCTGTTATTTGATAAGGTTTGTATTTCCTTTCAATAAATTTCATCCAGTCTTTCAGGGTTTTTATTGTTTCATCTTTTGATTTTAATGGATAGGTGAATGAATATCTTGAGTAATGGTCTATAATATTCAACGCATATCTTGATCCACCTATTGACTTTGGCAGTGGTCCAATTAAATCTACTGCCACTATTTCAAAAGGATGCTTCGTTACTCTTTCACTTCGTTTTGCCACTGGTGCAGCCTTACTCTTTGTTTGTTTGCACACATCACAGTTCAAATACTTTTTACAATCTTTTACATTCAAGCCCTCTGAGTGTTCAATTGTTTTTCTTAATAATTTGTACCCCATGTGTCCTAATTTTCTGTGCAACACATGTATACATTTATCATGTTCTGGTACATTCAGGGTTAACATGGCTTGTCCCTTATCAGTGTGTATTAATTTATACAAGCCATTATTTTCTTTAGCTTGCCCACACACTTCACCATTTCTTTTAATTACACACCCTGTTTCTTTAAATGTTATTTCAAAACCTTCTTCTGTCAATTTTATTACACTCAGTAAATTGTGTTTTAATTGTGGAACCAATAATACTTCTTTTAGCTTACCTAAGTTTTGTGTGTAAACATCTCCTTGTGATACAACTGGTGAACACAAACCGTTTGCCAAATTCACACATTGCAGTTCACATTTCTGCTTAGAAATTAATAACTCAGGGTCCTTTGTAATATGATAGCTGGCTCCACTGTCAAGAATCCATTCCTGTCCTTGAAAACGCTCAGCTCTGGAAACGACCGATGCTTCTGGGATCCGGCGACTCCCCCATTGCTGTTTCTTCTGTCGCTGCTTATCTTTCCCTCCTGTAGCTCTGCTGGGCGAAAAACTCTCCTTTCGCTCCGGACAATGCTTTATTAGATGAGAGGTACTCCCACAGCGAAAACATTTTCTTGCCATCAAGACGCCGGGAACTTTGTGCTGATTTGATACAGCTGCCTTCACGTCTCCGGTTTGCTGGCTCCTTGCCACCTGGTTCTCTGCTCTCTTTGACTCCTCCTCTTTGAGTCTTGCAGAAATATATGGCACAGTTAACTGTTCTTTTGGAATTCCCTCCAACGTAACAGTTAACACATCGTAGGACTCGTCAAGGCTCGATAAAATTATATAAGCCTTATGCAGTTCTGTAAACTCCAATCCCATCTCATTGAGTTGGATGAACATGCCGGTCAACCGCTCCAGATGTTTGGATATACTCCCTCCTGGCTCCAGCCTTAAACGATACAGCTGCCTTGTGAGGGTTATCTGCGAAGAAACTGAGTCCTGTACATGTGCCCTCCTGAGTGCTTGCCAACACTCGCTTGCCTTATCAATTCCTCTAACAAGAGATAATTGACTGTCCTCAAGGCACAAAATAATTGTAGATAGGGCACACTGGTTCTGTTGGACATTCTCATCCTCCTCTTCTTCTGTAAGAGGTGGTGGGTTGGTAATAATATTCCACAGTCCTTCCTTGAGCAGGAACATACGCATTTTCATTTCCCATGCCAAATAGTTCCTCTCATTTAATTTTGGAAGCTGGAAATTTGGAGCAGTAGTTGCCATTCTGCTTATCAGTGCTCTCTCTCACGCTTTCACATAAACAACAAAATTACGCTGGGCCCATAACCTATTGAGTTTTATATACACAACGGAATTTGTTTTGTTGTTTATGTTGTTTGAGATACAGATATCTCTAAAACTGAGAGCTAATAATAACACTCAGGACACACAGTTCCCTTAACCGAGTGTATTATACAAAAATATATATACATACATACAGAGTAGCACTGCAGAAATCTGGCAGTATCCATGAGTCTCACCGACAAAATAACACGCTGGTCTCCTCCATCAACCCTAGTCACTGGTTTACTAAAACATCTCTAATTTATACAGTAATTTGATGCAACAGTGACATTGCAGATTGATGTTTGCACATGTGCGAAAAGTCACATGTCTCACTCTTGGCTTCCTGCCAACCTGAGTGACTCAGCTTTCCTTGCCTTCCCACAAATCACTAAGGCAATTCCATTTTACAACTTAACACAAACCTTAACATTATTATGTTATAATATTATAATACTGAAACAAATAAGCAAATAAACTAAAGATCTTTCTATTTCATTAAAGAGTGGACCTGATTCTTTCTAAAGGAGTTATGGGGATCTAGGGATCTCCTGGTGGCAGCAGTGGAAGAAAGGAAAGAGATCAGTTTTGCCCTGGTGTGCTCTGAGGTCTGAGTCTAGGTGGACAGACCAAGGCACGAGTGGGTCCAACGCCACATAGGTTCCAGAGGTGTGGGATCCAAAAAGGGTCAAATCGCGACACCCTGCTTTAAGGTCATGAAGAACTGAGTATTTTCAGTGCTTAACCCTAGAAAATCATAAATAAAAAAAATATTTGGCCTGAGCTTCTAGTGGGGTCTTTTCTTCCCTCTTGCTGACTTGATGGCTTGGTGAGATGAAGCACCTGGCTGTGGAGCCAGGGGCTGGGAGTTTGATTCCCCGTTGTGCTTTGTTGGAGAAGAGCCACGCTGTGTGGTCTTGGGCAAGCCACATGCCACGAGAACACCCCGAGAAGAAGGAAATAGCAAACCCCTTCTGAGTATTCCATACCTAGAAAACCCCGGAGAGGGTGTCATAAATCAGAATCAACTTGGCAGCATGTAATTAAATTAATAAGAGAGGTCTCACTGCTTTTTAAACGGTTGCATTTGTTTTTCGTCTTGCAGAGCTTTGAAAAGTTATATGTTGGACTCCCACTGCCTGGAACTGTAGTCCCCAAAGTAACTTTTTGGCACCTTGTTCTACCCATGGGCACATAAAGATGAAACCTTCCAAGGGTGAGAGAACCTACCTGCAGGTTTGGAGGAAAGGTATAAGATCCATCAACGGACTTCTTGGTTGGGTGGATTTTCCTTGCAGTTCAAGAGAAATAGGCTGCAAGTGCTTACCCAGTAAGAACCAGATTGAACGCAAAGTGACATCCATCGCTTTACATGGCGTAAGCCCTGTCATGCTTTAAAATGGCTTCCAGTGAACACCATTTGAAAGCACAGAAGGGCTTCCTCTGCAGTCAGCCGGTCTTGTTTATCCGGTGGCTGGATGGCATCAGGCAGGGAGTCCAGTGGTGATGGAAGCATCAATGACCAGGTTGACCCCCTCATAGACATGTTTATTGCTTGCTGCTGCCACCTCTGACATCCATTAAAACAGCAAATGTTTCAAGCAATTTTGCTCCACGTTGGGGATACCAGCAGTAAAAAGCTTACTGCAGGTTATCTACAAACATGTACTGTATTTTTCCGTCTATAAGATGCCCCCGTGTATAAGATGCACCCCCACTTTTCTAACCCAAAATTAAGAAAACTTAGCTTTGAGTATTCAGCCTCTGGGCTTAGAACACTCAGACATTACGAGTCCCTGTTGAATCTGAGCACTGCCTACAGGCTCCACCTCCAATGAGGTGTGTTCCAATTGGTTTGTACAGCATCAGCTGACATCAGTTACATAAGGCTCATGATTGGAGGCAGCTAAGCCTCGTGATTGAAGGAAGCCTGTTTGTAGAGGCTAGGTATGGGCAGTTTTGCAATCGTGTGGTTCTCTCCTCGGGTTACTTCTGTGTATAAGACGACCCTCAATTTTTAGTCTAAAGATTTTAGACAAAAGTATCATCTTATACATGGAAAAAATACCGTAGTTCCTGCTATTATCAGGACCCTATTGATCTCTATCAGTTTCCTGGAGCATAGGGAAAACCGTTGTCAAGATGAAGAAGAGAAGAAATTACAAGATGAGTTGCGGGGTGGGTTGGTTATAATACTCTTCTCAGTTCTTAATCAGTTAATTAGCTGCTGTTAATCTGCTCACTGTATAATAAAATACAGGGTGTATAAGGGAATTTAGTTCCCTTAAGGCTGCATAAAACCCCAGACCACCCTGCATTTTCCATCTCTTCCTTCCAGCTCCCTCATAGACAAGAAATTGGTTTAATCAGCTATCTGACTGTCCCTTTTCATGGGAAAATTTAACAAAGGCCAGAATATTTCTAGGCCCATTGGGAATCTCCTGAGTAACACTGGATTAATTGGTCCAAATTTCTGGGAGCACCTAATGATATTCACTCAGAGGTCGGTGAACCAGTGCTATGTGTAGAGAATCGCTATAGCCAAAGCAAAATTGTAATCCAGCAGAAGTGCACAACACTTAGAAGGCTAGGAAGGAAGTTTTCAATTTATTTTGCAAACAGAGCAAATAAAATATGCCTTGAGGAAAAAAATGAGTGTTTTGTTGTCAATAACACCAGGGCTGGTCCAACCACAGATGCAAACTTGGCAAGGTTTGAAGAAGCGCAGTGTCAACACGCATGTAGAATTTTTCTTGGCTGGGATTGGAAAAAGAGTTGTTCTTCACCTTTTTGAAGAAGCACGGGGACTTGGCTTAGTAGCTTATCAGTTGGGTTTATATTGACCAGAAGATGGAAAGTACATTTACATGCTAACCCTTCCAGAATCTCCCAGATATTCTGGGAGTCGTCAACCCAAACAGGAACATTTCCAAGCACTAATAATGACTGGCCAGGATCCTGTTGCATTATGCAATCACAGAAGCACTGTCTATATTCTGGCGGGCTCCCTATTGCGTGCCCAGTCTTGCCCTTGTTGTGTGATTCGTTACACAAGTGGGTGCATGATCAGTTGTGCAACAGGGTGCCTGCCATAGCAGGAAAAATGTACATAGATTCTTTCATGCTGTGAACAGGAAACAAACTACTATATTCTTGGAATCATAACTGAGATATTTTTTATTGGGGTGACCCATGTGTTCCCCTCCATCAGCCTGGCTGGGACCAAGCATAATGCAGCATCCTTAGCTCCTGGTTCTGTTATGCAGCAGCCCTAGTACCTCGATTACTGTAAAACGCTCTCCATGGACCGTGGAGAACACGCCTTTGGACCATGTTCAGAAACTCCAGCAGATCCAAAATGCCATAACCAGATTGTTAACTGGGGGCTGGTTACAGGGAACATATAACTCCCCTGTTACAGCAGCTCCACTGGCTGCCAATCCAATTCCAGGCACAATTCAAAGTGCTGGTTTTAACCTATAAAGGCCTAAATGGCTTGGGTCCAAGTTATCTCAAAGACTGTATCTCCTTACGAGCCTGCTCGGGTTTTAAGATCATAAGGGGAGGCCTTTCTCTCAGTCCCAACACCCTCACGGGCACAACTGGTGGGGACACGGAAGAGGGCCTTCTCTGTTGCTGCTCACAGACTCTGGAACCCCCTCTCCCATGGGAAGATAGGCTTTTCCCATCTCTGCTGTCCTTCCACAAGCAGACCAAGACCTTTCTGTTCAGGCAGACTTTCCTTTAAATGGTTTTTCGGGCTGTCTGGCCGTGTTCTTGAGGTTTTTCTTCCTAACGTTTCACCAGTCTCTGTGGCCGGCATCTTCAGAGGACAGGAGTCAGAACTCTGTGCTCTGGTGCAGTTTTGTGGGATAGTTGAGCATTTATAGCTGTGGGATCAGCTTTTTGTCCTTTTTAGGAGATTGGGTGATTATGGTGGCTGGGTAGATTATGGAACTCTAGCCAGGCACAAGGACCGGTGATCACTGCACACAAAAGACCAGCTAACAACACCCATCAATCACAGTGACAGATCATCTCTCCCCCTTATCACAACAATACACCCACAACAAAAAACACGCTGATCACCATAATCACCCAATCTCCTGAAAAGGACGAAAAGCTGATCCCACAGCTATAAATGCTCAACTATCCCACAAAACTGCACCAGAGCACAAACCTCAAGAACACGGCCAGACAGCCCGAAAAACCTACAACAACCATCAGATCCCGGCCGTGAAAGCCCTTGAGAATACATTTTATTCTGTGTTTTACTTGTGGTTTTTATACTGTTCTTATTATGATTTTTAATGTGATATTTGTTTAATGCTTTTTAAATATTGGAGTATTTCATTATTTGGCTTTTAACTTTGTTTCTTTTAAATACTGTAAGTCACCTTGGATGCTTCAAGAGAAAGGAGGCATATAAATATTTTAAATAAATAAATAAATCTGAATTTTTCCATTTTCTTCACCTATCCCAGCCCTTTTTTGCTTTCATTCCATTAGAATAGCAAACCATTATTTAGAGTTACTCTGAACGCTTTGGGGGAAAGGAGACATATAAATGAAGTAAATTATGTATATAGAGAGATAAATAAACTCTGATCAGATGATGATGAGACATCACAGGCTTGCTGAAGTCAACATTTCAATTTGCCTTGGGCAGCAAAGAAACCTCAGGCCACCCTTGAACAACGTTCTGTTCAGATAAACATCTCATCGGTTGTATAGTGAAAGCAGACAAACAAAAGTCTCACGACAACGTTAACCGATCTCATTTCTGGTCTGCGTTTTTGTGGATCACCATTCTTCAGGCACATTGTAGTCTGGATTCTGATTAGAGGTGAATTTAGGGGGGAAATATCAGAAAAAGGTTTAAAAGTTCCCTATCTGCATGCTATGGTACCGTGCACTTAGAATTTTTTTTACAAAAAACAAGGCCCAGCTGCATGCTATGTATTTGCCGGATCCTATTGTTTAACCCTAAAAAAGGAAATGTGGTCAGTTTTGGAGCAGATATGTGTGCTGGGGAGCAGATAAATATAGCAGATAAATAGATAAATCAGTCCACTAACAAATGTCAACTGATTGCATGAGGAAAATGAGATGATCAAACACAACTTGAATAAGAAACATGTGTATATGGGGAACTTAAATTATGCATAAAATTCATTACAAAATTTGACTATTCGTTCTACATTCGGGTGAAGCCACTGGGATATCTAAACTTTCACCTTCATTTTGCAGTTGTTGTTGTTTAGTCGTTAAGTCGTGTCCGACTCTTCGTGACCCCATGGACCAAAGCACGCCAGGCCCTCCTGTCTTCCACTGCCTCCCGGAGTTTGGTCAAATTCATTTTGCAGTAGTGTCTATCTAAGCGCTGTGGCCATCAAGCCATTGTTTGGGAACCATATATGGAGATTTTTCTGGCATTAAACCCAGATGTCTCCAGCTACTAGGAAAATGCAGGGGTATCCTGCCAGGAAATGCCATGTCATTAATGACAATGGCCAATTCTTTCAAAGTCCTTGAAACAATGGACCAAAAAAAGAAAGTGTGTTTATATAAAGGGGGAGTAGACTTTGTGGAATACCCATATATGAGTAACAGTTTGACATCCTTGCCGTCTTGAGTGACAGACAAGGTGGGCTGCGGACTTCCTTTATTCTCACCCAACAACAAAAGTTATCGATGTACGAACTGTTCTACTTCTGAGCCACTCAAATGTGCAGAAAGAGCTTGTGCCACCATCACTCTTGGACTGTACCAACTAGGACAGAAAGCTGAGGTTTTCATAGTTGAAAATGTCTTCCCCTCCCATAGAAAAACACAGATGAAAATTCTTTTCATGTGGAAGGCTTGCAGATCAAGGAAAAGACAAGGCTCAAAACATGACCTAAGTGGCATGCTGGAGAGTGTCTACCTAAGGGAGATTTCAAAGCATCAGTGAAAATATACTCCTGTTACTGTAATGCGTCGGATATCGGACTTCCTTTTAATATGCACCACAAACTGCTGCTAGAATTCCAGTTGGGACCACACTTTGGGAAGATATCTCATTTGGGCTGTAAAAGCTCTGCAGCCTGCCTAGGTTATGTCCAGGTATTAGTTCTTACTTATAAAGCCCCGTGTGGTTTGGGACCTTGAGACCTGTCATAATGTCTACTCTACATGTTCATTCCTATTATCCCACAGTAAAAGAGATGCTACTTTTGTACCCGAATCTACTCTGTTGCAGTATCTCTCTCTAGCCACACTTTAAAAGATCCACTGATCAACATCAGCTTAAATATTAAGTCCTGTTAATTTCAGCAAGTCTACTCTAAATGTGACAAAGGGAAATGTGAATGCACTCACATTCACTTGTTGCGAATTTGCACTGGAGAATTTGGGTTTTCCTGGGTCTCTTTGTATTAACTGGCTACGTAGGGAGAAACGAGGAAAAGCCTTGTTTGCCACTTGCTTGCAGTTCCATTTATAGCCCTGCAGGTGGCCACTTTACAAAAGAACTACCTAATAAGCTGTAAACAAGGGTAAACAAAGGTTTCCTTCCTCTTTTCCTCATCTCATTATCTTTTTTTCAGGAAAAAAATTTTTTTCTTGCCCATGAAGAAAAGAAAAGTCTTACCCACTGAGAGAGGCTCTGCCAGATTATGGGTTACTGTTGCAGCAGCTTTTCTGAGTTGTATGTGTGGGTTGTCCTCTTGAGAGAAAAGGAGAGGGGAAAGGTACTTGAAGCAACAGAGTACTACTCTGTGTGTGTGTTCACGCACAGGGGGCTCATTCTCCTTTTTCTGCATTGGTCCAAGTGATTGTACATCTGAACTGATGCGAATGGAACCATTTTTTTAAAAAGTAAAAGCTCCACTGGTGGAGGAGAAAAGCTATGGAGTTAAGGAGTAAACTCTGGCCTGATTCATATTTCCCTTTGTGATATTTGGTCAATGGAAAAAATACAAATCAGTCTAGAAGACTGAGAGAGATGTATAGCACTTTTCAAATATTGAAGGGGCAGGATCTATTCTCAATCATCCCAAACTGCAGGACATATAATAATTGGCCTCAAGCTACAGAAAGCAGATTTAGGCTGAATTTCAGGGGGGGGGGGGGATTAACCGTTAGAGCAGTACAACAATGGACCCAATTACCTCAGGAGGTAGTGTGAACACTCCAACGCTGGAGGCATTCAAGAGAAAATTGGACAACCATCTGTCAGATCTGCTTTGATTTGGATTCCTGCATTGAGCAGGGGGCTGGACTCAATGGCTTTATAGCAGCGATCCCCAACCTTTTTCGGTCCGTGGACCGGCTGGGGAAGGTGGGGCACCCCCCTGCGCTCACGCGCATGGGGAACAAGCGCTCTCTCTCACACACGAGCATGCGCGCCCCCGTGTGAGCACCGCACCACTGTTTGCGCGTGCGCGTGAGCGCTTGTGTGCATGTGCAAATGGCAGCATGGTGCTCGCACAGGCGCGTGTGCGCTCATGCACATGCTCAAAGGGCAGTGCAGCGCTTCTCTGGGTGCACTTGCGCTCATGTGCATGCACAAACGGTGGCGCGGCGCTCGAACGGGTGTGCTGGAGCGCACACGGGGCTGTGCAGGGCTGAGTGCGTGCGGGGTGGGGTGGGGTGGGAGGTCTGTCTCGGTGGCCTGGTCCGGCTCAAGCCACGGACTGGCACCGGGCCGCAGACCGGGGGTTGGGGACCTCTGCTTTATAGGACCCTTCCAACTGAATTATTCTATGATTCTATCTCAAAGCTAATATATCCTACATTTTTTTATCAATGTGGTCATCCCCTAAGTCTAGAGCCAACTACCTTGGCACCAAAATCAAATATGTTGAATGTTTTTCTTCTTCTACACCACCAAGTTGCTTCCCAGTTTAGGGTGGCCATAATGGAACTTTCAAGGTATGTGAGATGTTCAAGGAGTGGGGATTTGAATCCAGGTCTGCTAAGTCCTAATCTGACACTTTGTCCACTGCAACACGCTCACTCTTGTATCAACCATAGTATTTCCAAAATACAATGACTGCATTTCACTGTAAATTAGCTCCTCTGGTGTGAGATTTGTGATCCTAAACAGGAGCTACTCAACTTAGTCTAGGGTTGAGAAGGATGCGTGTAATTCTTAAGACTCTCGCTCCAAGGAGGAAGAAAATAAACTGCTCTGTAAGTTATAATGCGTTTTCACCTTTGGTATATCTTTGAGCTGGTAATTATAGAGGGTCAATGCCTAGTTAAATAAAATGCAGAGATCATATAGATTTATGTCCTATTCCAGTCTCTGGCCTCTCCAATGATACTTCGCTTCCAAGTAGCCCGGATTTTTGTGGATGTGGTACAAAAGAGATAATCATTACATATTATGGTGATATTGGGATTGGAGGGGGAAAAATCTACTAAGAGTGTTTATAAAAGAAAGGAAAATTCAAACCAGGTCTTGATTGGGCACAGGAGAAAATGTTGCTGGCTAAGGACTTGACTTTTAGCTAAAAATGAATTAAAAACAACAACACAGAAGAGGGTCTTGGACTCGTTTTTGGCTTATTCCATCGCAGTCTGAATGACAGCCTCAGAAATACTAATGATCTGTTTGGGCGAATGAGAGAGACATGGATCTTCCATGTTCATCCATGTTTCCCCTAATTCATCACCTTCATTCACCTTATTTGTATAAAACTGCATCACACTGACATTTCTCATAGCCTGCTCTACCCTGCTCTCTCTCTCTCTCCCTCCTTCCCACTGTTGCTGCTATGTGCGTCCTTTTTCTCGCTCAGCCAGTCCCACCCCTTCTCCTTTGAAAGGGGAAAATGAACCCAAAAGACCAAAAGAGGCACTGCCTTTCATAGTAAACAAAAGGAATCTGTAGGCATCCTTCAGTCTCGAGAGACTATGGTAACGTGCTCTGAATACAGGTCTTGGAACAACGTCTAGTGTGGCTGAGAAGACCAATTCGAGAGTGACAATCCCTTCCACAATGAAGGCAAATACAATCTGTCCCCTGTCCAGCTCCCTGATTTTGCTGGTTTCGGGACTGCCTCTTTGCCTCGGCCTGCTGGACAAAGGTCTCTTCAAAATGGGAGAGGCCATGCTGCATCGCCGGCCTCCAGGCTGAACGCTCAGATGTCAAAGTTTCCCCTCTGTTGAGGTCTATTCCTAAGACCTTCAGATCCCGCTTGCAGATATCCTTGTATCGCAGCTGTGGTCTCCCTCTGGGGCACTTTCCCTGCACTAATTCTCCATACAGGAGATCTTTTGGAATCCGACCGTCAGCCATTCTCATGACATGCCCGAGCCAACATAGACAAAAAGAATAGTGTATGGGAAAAACAAAAATGGAAGAGGCACTCTCTGAAATGAAATGAAAATGGAACCAATATTTTCATGGTGTACATTCCTTACTGTCAACAGTAAAGGCCACAAAGCCGCTTTTTGCATTCTGAGTGCATTGTGTCTTACTGTACTAGACTGTGGCAGAATCACACTTTCACACACAGTTCACTACTATACTGTAGATCACCTTACATTTCATTTAGCCAAGATACCAATGTCAAAGCGAATGAAATCTGGACATTTCCTTGGAGGATATGTTTCTGTTAGGGGCAGTATTCTTAGGGATTAAAATATTGCAATTTGATCCCTAAGACGATACAATACCACCCCCAAAGGAAACATAGTAGTGAACAATGAATTGCAAAAAACATTAAACTCAATTAAGCAGCATCATGCAATACCATCAAAATCACATAAGTGGGAGTATTCCAGGGGCTTTGAACACTGAACAACAAAGGAGTAAGAACTCACAATGTGGTACAGTATAGGGGCTATGAAAGACGCAGCCTTTTGATGCCAGTGTTTGAAAAGACACTTCGCCATTTGAAGAACTGCCTAGAATCAGTTATTTTCTCAAAACTGTCCTACATATGAAAGGGTGTCCAGTTTGAGTGTGGCTTAAAGGTGAAGAGGTGTAAAGAGATCAGGGACCTTGAAGCTGCTCATCCGCCATTAGAATCAACTGGACAGTAGACTTAGCCAGCACACAAGTCACCTGGTCATATTCTTACTGACTCAAGCAAGATGCATTGTTATACTTTTCAAATTAGAAAAAAAAAGTTCTAAATTTTTTATCTGTGTACATGAGCATACACTGTTTTAAGCAAATCAGTGTTCTCTTTTGTCCCCTGCTTTGGTGACACTTTTTTTTAAATTTAATTTTTATTAATTTTCAATAGGGATAGGATTGGGGATAGCGGGATAGGGGGCTGGGGGAGTGGACATGGGTAGGGGAAGGGTAAACTTCCAGAGAGCAAGAGGATACTTTTACATCCACTTATACAATTCTACTAGAATAAAAAGAGAACAAAAAAAAGAACAACTTAACAGGTTTTACCAGAATTGCTATAGTGACTAATCTCTCCATTCCCTGATTGGACCTTCACATTCTTCTTTGATCTATGCTTTCCAGTCCATATTTTGAGTCCAGCAATAAAATCTCTTTTGGTGACACTTGTCTTCCATTCTGCGACATGTAGGTGGCCATCCTACTTGGAAAGGTTAGTTTTTGGACTGCAACACCTGTTACTCAAGAACGGTCACTGCCCTGCTGGTTGGGGGTTATATTCTGAGGGTTACAGTCCAGATGCCAAAATTATTTCCTTCCCCGAGATCCATCTTCAGGATTTTAAGAATGTGCAATCAATTGGAAAATGTGCCATTCCAGGAACAACTGTGAAGTCCAGGGAAAAGCTGTGCAGTTCAAAATTCAAGTATTTTTAAAGTTGTATTATGTGTGTTGATGTATAAAGGTGATCAGTGAGCTATCCAGCCTCCTCAAAAGCTCCAGACCCTGAGGAAGCAAACCGCATTGAATTCCCTCTGCTAAAGACGGTCTCTGCAAATACTTACTGCTACTCCCAGGCAGCAGTTCTGCTATTCACTTCAACACTCAAGTTGAACAAAATACTGTTGAACATCCTTTCCATGACATGACATGTGATCTAGCTAAAAGGATAAGGAGAGGGGTGCAGGAAATTATGTAATATGACATTCTTGCCAGGGCATGGTTTGGGCAAAGCGACGAAAGATGTGTGTCTGAGATGTTCATCCAAGCACAGCAACTCCAGTGGTTCAAAATGCAAACAAAAACAGATCCTTAAAACTATTTCAAAGATCCACGAAATGCAGGAAGACAGTGCTCAGGGACAAAACAATTCAGCTTGGGGACATCTTCTATCTAGATTCATTACTGTAATGAGAAGTCAGCCTCATGGGTGCATCCACAAGGAAAAGGCATGGGTGGACTCACTTGTTTAAAGATTTGGTTTAAAATGGCTTTTCACCCGTCGTTGTTGATGCTCTGTATTTGCATTACCTGGTATTTATACTGGCAAAATGCTGTGCTCTTGACTAAAGAAGATAAATACTCACTTGAGATGCGGGAGGGAGACAAAACCTTGCTGCTTCTTGTCCTGCAAAATTTATTTGTGTATAGAACTGGAGGAAAGATTGTTAAACTTATTTACAGAAGCCCCCATGTTTGTGAAATGTAAGCATGCGAGTCTTCCTTTCTCTAACTACAATAAGGAAAAAAAGGGGGGGAAGTAACTCTTTGTGTTAAACTGCAAAGGGTTTCGTTTTTCTCGTTGGGGAGCATATTAAACAGAAACACATGTGTATCAAATAGTTTGATGAAAAGTACTTCCTTATTCTTCTCACACGTGCAAAGGCAGATGTCATCTGAAAAATTCTAAATCACTAGTAGGCATTTATAACAAAACATCTTTTTGTTTCTGGGTGACGCATGTGCAGGGCTTATCACTGATTTTAAGACAACCATCCTATATACCATAAATGGGGAACTGGAAGGGCCCAGGGAGGCCCATCCATTTCCCTGGATTTAGCTGAGGGGAAAAAGTAACTTTTCTAAGCTCTGATGTGATCCAGGTGATGTAAGGGGAGAGTCATGATGTAGGGGATGTGGTGGCGCTGCGGGTTAAACCACAGAAGCTTCTGTGCTGCAAGGTCAGAAGACCAGCAGTCGTAAGATCGAATCCATGTGACGGAGTGAGCTCCCGTCGCTTGTCCCAGCTCCTGCCAACGTAGCCATTTGAAAGCATGTAAAAATGCGAGTAGATAAATAGGTACCACCTCGGTGGGAAGGTCACGGCGTTCCGTGTCTAGTCACGCTGGCCACGTGACCACGGAAACTGTCTACGGACAAACGCTGGCTCTATGGCTTGGAAACGGGGATGAGCACCACGCCCTAGAGTCGGACACAACTGGACTAAATGTCAAGGGGAACCTTTACCTTTAAGGGGAGGGTCACAGCTTCTGACATAACTCTAAGGAAGCCATATCATAGTCTCCTGTTTATTATAGCAATCAGTGTTGGCCTTTTTTCCTTTTCCTTTTGATAACAGATTTTTTATTTGTATCTGTTCCAAGCTGCATGAGCACAGTCAGTGAAACAGGAAGGTCATCTCACTGCAGTCCAACACAATCTCAACCTGCTGCATGACTCACAATAATTCCCTGCCTCCGTCCCTCCTCTCATGCCCTCTCCGTCTTCCTCCCTTTCCCTGTCTCTTTATGATAACATGATTAGTTCTGCAAAGTCCACTTCGCTTTAATTGTAATTGAAGGTTAGCAGTGATAACATTTCTAAATCCCATCGCAGATAGCAAAAGATTAATATATGCAGAACAGACAGAATGTCTGCCTTCTGCCTCCAGACTGTGACAGATTTGATGTCACAAAAGACCAAGGCAATCTACAGGAGTCTGTAGACCACGATGAAGGCTTCACAGAACAGCCTTCGGACGCCACATTATTGAACTTCTTCTTCTAGAAGCTGGTGGCAGTTTTCACTGTATCTCCCTTTCTAAAACCTTTCAGAGACCTTTGGGTAGTGTGGGCGGCATATAAGTTAAATAAATAAATAAATAAATAAATAAGCAATAATAATAATAATAATCACGGCATTCATGTGCATTAGGTTAAGTTAAGAGACAGTGACCTGCACAATGTCACCCAAATCACTCATACTAACTCAAAGCATATTTGGATGCTATTGCATGCAGAATATACTAGATTTGGTCCTCATCATTTCCAGATAGGTTTAGATAGTAATTTTGCCTAAAATCCTGAAGAGTTTCTGCCAGTCAGAGTTAGCAGTGCTAGTCTAGATGTCCTAATAGCCTGCTATCTTATCTTAATAGCAGCTTCTTATCTAAAGGAGAACATTATTATTATTATTATCATCATCATCATTTTTTCTCGTTCCTTTTTCCTTCCTTCCTTTCTTTGTTCCGATGATATAATGGAGTCTGATGGGCTGAGATAGTGATCCAGATAATACTGTCGGAATTTATTCTGGGCTTCATCTCCAGAACTGTGCCATAAACAATAAACATGTACTAGCAAAGTAGTACAGTACCTCTGAAATGCTACTACTTTTTCATTTGGGCAAATAGATCAATAGGAAAACCTCCTTAATCATTATTTGTATCATTTTATATAATTAATAACAGCTTCTCTGAATATGGCTATTGTATCTGTTACATTTATGTCTTGGTAGACAAGGATAAGAGATAATAGTTAGTTTCTGATCACTCAACAAGCTTCATCACTGAAAGGGGGTTCTGACTGTAGTGTTCCCATGTCTAGTCTAACATGGTATCCTTGGGTTCAGAAAAAATAACTACTATTACTACTGGTGGTAGTAGTGGTGGAGGAGGAGGTGAAGGTAATGATAACAACTAGGAATTGCATACAATTAGAAGGATTTACCATCAGGATTTGCCTGCAGGTTTAAGGTAAAGGTTCCCCTTGACATTTTAGTCCACTCGTGTCCGACTCTAGGGCGCGGTGCTCATCCCCGTCTCCAAGCCATAGAGCCAGCGTTTGTCCGTAGACAGTTTCCGTGGTCACGTGGCCAGCGTGACTAGACATGGAACACCGTTACCTTCCCACCGTGGTGGTACCTATTTATCTACTTGCATTTGCATGCTTTTGAACTGCTAGGTTGGCAGGAGCTGGGACAAGCGACAGGAGCTCACTCCGTGGCGTGGATTCGATCTTACAACTGCTGGTCTTCTGACCTTGCAGCACAGAGGCTTCTGCGGTTTAACCCGCAGCGCCACCACGTCCCCACCTGCAGGTTACAACCTGGTAAAAGGCAAAAAGGAATGAAGCTAATGAGATGAGCATTGTTCCTTTAATATACATAGCCTAGGCTGGGGATAAGCAGGGTGCAGACATCAGGGGCCACCCGGAGGCCCTGCCTCCTCTCACAATCGTCACCCCCACATTTTTCTTACAAAAATTTCTTTTTCCTGAAAGTCTTCTTGCACCCTCTAGTGACTGAAAATGATTTTAATTAAAAAAACATTGAAATTTTGGGCTACCCCCCCAAAGGTAATCGGGTCCACCCCAAAACACTGCAAAATTTCACCCCACACCCCAAGAGAGCAAAAGAATAGGTGGAGGTTTAGTAAGGGAGGCAGAGGTGGGGAAAGCTGTGTCTGTTGAAGTGATTTCTGGCTGAACTGGTAGAAAGATGTGGGTCCTGCCCTTCTTTGCATCAACTCTGTATGCCGGGAGCAGCTTCAATGGGATGTTCTCCAGTGGGGGTACACTCCCATAGCATGAATGTGCCCAGCCTCTATGTCTGAACTGACTGTACAAGTCTCTTGAAATGAGATTTGGTCCTCATCATTTGGTCCTCGTTTCTTGAAATGAGACTTGTACAGTCTGCTTCTCTACACTTGTGTAAAGAAGCAGCACTTTGACGTTCAAAATACGAACAAAAATTGCTGAGCATGCCAGTGAACAACCTATTGCTTTTCCTTCCTTCCATCCCTAGTTCATTACCACAAAAAGCATGTGCTCTCTTTTAATTCAGCTTCTAGTAATTAATCCCCTCAACCCCCCTGCAAAAAGGTCTGACATTACGGATCGAATGTTGTGTGCGGACAAAATGCTTCTTGACTGTGTGGCTGGGTTATTTTTCCCCTTCAGTAACACTGTTAACTAATTCATACTGTGGGTGGCTGGCCTTGATAGAATGAGCATTTTCATACAGGAAAGTATGCATATAAAAGATACAAATGGGTCTCTTATAATTGCATTCTAGGCTGAGTTGAAAGCAAGCCTTATTTTGGGTGATTTCTAGCCTGAGTTGGTATTGTCCCATTTATAGTATTTGTTCGGGCACTTGCTGCTGAATAAACCTTGCTTTGGCAATGAAACCAGACCCAGTCACTCAAAGAAAGAAGCACCAGATCTGGAGGCGTTTTCTAAATGCATGCAAACACAGGTTGTTCTTGGCACTATCTTAGAACTTGGTATACAAAGAAATATTATGTATGTTGTCAAATATAAGTCATTAAAATACATGGCCCTGGATAACTTGGATTTGCAATGCTAAAAACCTCATCTATGCATGTATTAAAAAGAGAAAAAAAAATAAAGCAATAGAAATACATCTACTGCACTGGCTTCTTTCTTCGGATCTTCTGTGGTGTTTAATCAATAGGCTGAGTTGCTACCTTCAGCAATCTGTCTGGATAGAAGAAGAAGAATTATTGTGTGCCATCAAGTCTAACCTATTGTGACCCTTTCCAGGTTTTCCTAAGTAGAGACTACTCAGAAGTGGTTTACTATTCCCTCCATCTAGGAGTGTCCTCAGACTGTGCAGCTTGCTGGCTCGACTCACAGGAGGCAGAGTGGGGAATTTAACTCCCAACCGTTACTAAACCACCGAGCTATCTAGCCAGCTTGTCTAGATATACTCTGGTTAAATGACTTCAGGCGTTCTCGATTATACTAGAGCTGAACGGCGAAAGAAATTCTCATAGGTTTCCTTTTCTCTATAGGTATTAAAAGACACAAGAACACTGTTCTCCATCACATTTGGTCACCTTCCTCTGAAGCATGGCTTTCAGAATGGATGTCATATGTTGTGGTTTGCCATAAATTCTCACCTGTTGCCTACAGTTTGTCCTGAACTGTCCCTCTCTGTTCCGGCTGTCTGCCAAATGACAAAATATAGCCCACCTCTGCTTGACTGTATAGTCTCACTGTTCCCAAATAAATCTTACAATCAAGACATTTGATTCTTAAAATCAATCTCTTGTAAATTATGAGCTTCCAAGAAAGAGAACAATACAAGTACATAGATCAAGTGAAATTGCCTCTCTTGATACTGAAGCTAGGAAAGACCTTTTTGCTTTCTTTTTTCCCTCTGTCACCCAAACAGGTGTCAAGAAAAGCCCACGGCTTCTTACTCCGCAGCAACGACTACTGTATGGTCCTTTTGCTATTTGCTAGACATCAATGATTCAGTCTCACAGTTTTCAAATCTTCTGCTAAGACTGGGTCTAATCATACATCCATGTGGTGTTTGTCTTGTGTAGCAGCCATCTCGATACTTGTTGTAAAGCTACAGTTCTCAAATACCCTCTTGCTCATAAGTAAACCCCATTCACCTCATTGGAGGTGCAACTACATGTTGATATACTCCTGCTTTTGCATCTGGTTTGGCACAGTTGAAAATTAAATGGAACTGTTAGATAGCTCATTGGTTTAGGTCTCCGGCTGCGGAGCCAGAGGTTGGGAGTTTGATTCCCTGCTGGGCCTCCTGTGCATAGGAAGAAATAGCTTTAGGGTTTAGATATTTGGCTGCAGAGCCAGGGGTTGGGAGTTCGATTCCCCCCCCCCCCCCGGTGCCTCCTTGACAGGGGCAGGACTCGATGATCCATAGGGTCCTCTTTCCAGCTCTCCAGTTCTAAGATGATGATGATTAATTAAAAATCTCCAACAATGCAACATACAGCTAAGCACACATTTTTGTTCAGCCAGGAAGTAGTTTTTGTTTTTAAAAAAATGCCCGCTTGGGGGTTGTTTATTTTTAATCGATTCTGGTCACACTTAAGTGTACTTGATTTGGCATCTGCAATTGCTTGTGTCAGAGTTAAACAATGTATGTGGGGGGGCTGCAAGGTTTGCAGAGTACAATGGGTTTTGAATTGCAGAATGCCCTGCAGACTAAACATTGTTCCCTGTGGATGCACACACTGACACAAAAGCCACACAATGTTAAATCAAATTCGAAAAACCTGAGCCAGCTCTTGTTTTAATTCAAGACTAAGTCGCACCCTAAGCCTCATTCGTTTCCTGAAGTACTGGCAAAACATTTGGGCAATTGTTACTGACGCACCTTGTCTATCTACATGTGCTACTGCCTAAAGGACAACTGCAGCCAAACCCCTGCATTACATTTGTGGTTGCTATCTAAATCCCGGCAAACACCTAGCGTTCCTGAATGATGCTTTGACTGGTCATGTAATATCACAATGAATGTTTGAGTAGATACTATAGCGTTGCCCTTTCAGTCACAATACATATCTAGTTAGATTGGCAGATTTCTTAATTTCTTAATGTATGATATCTCTAGTAAAAGTTGGGAAAGGGAAATCAGGGATTTAGAGCTGAGAAAAGTACGCCCTCATCTCTGATTTCATAATACTCATTATTATTTCAGCCAGCCAAAGAACTGATCTTTAAAAATAACATGAAAAGGCTCTGATTTGTTTCTGGGTTAGGAAGGATTCTTGAAAAGCCATTTCCTTTCTCTGCGTTCTTAAGTACTCACTCCTGGGCAGGAAAAGAAAAGAGAACATAAATCACTGTTCAGCTGCAAATATTTCAGGTTGCTTGACAGTAAACCACTTTTTACAGGCACATAGAAGAGTGGGTGGCAGACAAAGATTATTCTATCAGTTTTATTCTCGGCATCAAGAGTACGGAGAAGAATAAACAAACAGTTGTCCAGATCTAAATACCAGACTCTGTTATGATAAAATAATGCAAATAATAAAATCTTTGTGTGTTAATTTTAATCTGCATAGCTGTCCTATGTACACTTGCCTTACAGCTGTGTTTCCCAACCTGGGGGTTGTGAAGTGTTTTCCGGGGGGTTGGAGGTCACCTTATATGTATTGTAGACCTGGTCAAATAATTTCTTCCTTAACCTTTTTGAGCAAGATATAAAAGTTAGTGAGCATGTGTATGTATGAGAAAGAGGCCCTTTGGGAGAGAAAGAAGGGTCTATCTTCTGAGAAGGGATGACTGGGACTATCCTCTCTGCGTGAAGGTTTTGCCTTCTTCCTGGGCAGGGCAATGTCCTTCCACCTCCTGGCCCATCTTTGAAGTCCTTTCCTTTCTCTTGTCCCTACCTTTAACCTCCCTCAGCCTCTTCCCTCCCAAGTTTTGAACTGGTGGCGGCAGCAAGCGCAGTAGGAGGGCAAACAGCAGCAGGATGGACAGTGCCACCTGAAACGACAACAGCCTATGTATGCAAATATGGCAGGGCTGGGTTTGCAAGTTACTTGGCTATGATAAAAGGGGGTTGTGACTTGAAAAAGGTTGGGAACCACTGCCATAGAGTTAGCCCAACTGAGCACATATAAATGTGCCATTAATTAAACATGGAAAATATGAGTTACTTTTAGCAGATGATTAGCAGGTAATTATTTTGTTCCAACAGATACAGCAGCTTTGTGAGGAGGAGAAATATTTGGCGTTGGACAAGCTCCCAGGAAACCCCCATAAGAAGGGAATGGTAAGCCACTTCTGAGTATTCTTTACCTGGAAAACCCTGAAAAGCGTCACCATAAGTCAGAACTGACTTGATGGCATATTTTATTATTATTATTATTATTATTATTATTATTATTATTATTATTATTATTATTATTATTATTATTATTATTATTATTATTATTATTATTATTATTAAAAATACCAGACACAGTCAATCAAAATTATGAAAACATTGTCTGGTATTATATAACAGATACAAGTTTTAACCAAAAACCTAATTATCTGTTAAATATCTGTGCAGTATGTATGCTGTTCCTAATATTGCCAGTTTTGTAGCTCTGAGGGTGTTTTTCCTGAGATCAGCAACTGCTTATAATACTGTGTGAAGTTTCTTGACATTGTTTCCCATGCCCCAATGATGATTACGGGGACCACTGAAGTGTGCTTGTGCTTCTTCTTCTTCTTCTTCTCATCATCATCATCATCATCATTAATGATGTTGATGCAGTTAATACATAAGACAACTAAAAGAAAGCCTGTAAGGATCACATGAGGCAAGGGAAGATAGAAAAGTAAAGGCATTATAGGCAGCAGTCAGCAAAGAGGAGGAAATGCTTTGGAACAATCCATGTTTCGAGCTTAAAGCGGTTTATCAGCTGTTTCTTCTCTGGCAAAAACCTTGGCTGTTCGGGAGGGCTTTCTCACCCCCCTAGGAGAAACACTGGTGTAGGTGGCACAGAAAATGTCTCACTTTGCACATGACTCCTGTTCTGCGAAACGAAAGGAAGTTAGTTTCCTAGTGTTACCTTTTATAGGAAGAACATTTTTACAGAAATAGCAAAGATCAATGGGTCCTCAGTGTATGTCCCAACAACAGAAGAGCTGACATTGCTTGGTTTTTGTTCATTCTGCTGTTATTAGGCACGAGCCCAAGCCCTCTGTAGCAGAGCTGTGCCAAATTACATCTACATGTTATCTTTCACAAACAGAATGAAATCAAGCAGCATGTTTTGCTTCGCAAGCAACAACTCTGCTGCTTGGCATCTCCTCTGGTGGTTTGATTGGATATAGATTTCAAGCTAAAGAAACAGAAACCCAAGTTCTCCTCTTTGGGAGAGTTTTTCTCAGCACTCACATACATCAAGGGGAACTGGAACATCAACAAAATACTAATTGGTCATTGTTCACAGGACCATGAACCCAAAGAGCTTTTTGATGCAGCGCCACATGGACTGTTTGTGGTCACAAACAAAATGGCGGAGTATTATTTAAATGTGGCTCCTGCCTGGGAGTTGCTAATGTTGCTTAAAAGCTTCTTGGAATAAAAAGATTCAAGCCACAGAATTTCTCCGGGAAGATCCAAGGAGTTGGAAGATTTTGTTTGTGAGGGAGGTTGGTCTCTGCCCTCTCTTAGGCAGGAGAGCTAAAATGTTTTGGTGAGAAAAGAAAAAAGAAAAAAGGAAAGAAATTCAGAAGCCTTTTCTAGGCAGGTGTTTCTTCATCTTTCCCCTGGGAGCTAGACAGGGCAATGAGTTGTCTCAGGAGTGAGTCGTCAAACTCACCCTGTCTTCTCTAAAGAATGGGGTCTAAGGGGGCTTCTAGATGCACTGCCTCAGAGATTCTGGGAGCTGCAATCCGAAAACACAAATCTGCATAGCACTACTTGCTAAGTCAAGCTTCATTTTGTACCCTAGGACTAAGTTGTTCAGCAAACACAGGCCTGATGAGTGAGGCTGGAGGTGCTTCCAGATGGAGAGAGGCTAACTTGTTCAGAGGCATCATTTGGATGTTATCCGAACATCTCTAAGAGCTATTTTGTAATAACAACAATGAGGAAAGAAGTGGTGGGAAAGTGTGAGAGGGTTACAAATGGAAGATGATGCCATCTGGACAACCCTCCCCGAAATAAAATTCCATGTTTGAGGCTGGATAACTTTATAGTAAAAGTCTTCTACAGAACCCAGCAAAGAGAGAGGTCTCTTTCCCCTCTCACACAGGGGCTTGAATTATCCAAAGAATGAACAACAAGAAAAAAAAATCCTCCTCCTTGTTCTGTTCCTTCTAAAATTGATGAGCACGTGAAATAAGACTTTGCCATTCTCTTTAGCTCTGTAGCAAAAATAGAGGGCTGGAAGGATTTCCAAAGTCTTTTGTTGCTTCTAGCTAGGGCTCTAGTAATTATGATTGATTGATTGACTGACTGACTGACTGACTGACTGACTGACTTACCACCCCATTAGTGCAATACATACACAAGAATTGGAGGTTGTTTATGACTTTGTGTACCTTGGCTCAACGATCTCTGACACTCTCTCTCTAGATGTCGAGCTAGATAAACGCATTGGCAAAGCAGCTACCATGTTCTCTAGACTCACAAAGAGAGTGTGGCTTAATAAGAAGATGACGGCATGTACCAAGATCCAGGTCTATAGAGCCTGTGTCCTGAGTACACTCCTGTACTGCAGTGAGTCCTGGACCCTTTGTGCACGGCAGGAGAGGAAGCTGAACACGTTCCCTATGCGCTGTCTCCGACGCATTTTGGCATCACCTGGCAGGACAAAGTTCCAAATAGAGTAGTCCTAGAACAAGCTGGAATTTTTAGCATGTATACATTACTGAAACAGTGACGTCTACGTTGTCTTGGGCATGTCGTGAGAATGGCTGACGGTCAGATTCCAAAAGATCTCCTGTATGGAGGATTAGTGCAGGGAAATCGCCCCAGAGGGAGACCACAGCTGTGATACAAGAATATCTACAAGCGGGATCTGAAGGCCTTAGGAATGGACCTCAACAGATGGGAAACCCTGACATCTGAGCGTTCAGCCTGGAGGCAGGCGGTGCATCATGGCCTCTCCCAATTTGAAGAGACACTTGTTCAGCAGGCCGAGGCCAAGAGGCAGTCCCGAAACCAGCCAAATCAGGGAGCTGGACAGGGGACAGATTGTATTGGTCTTCCGTGTGGAAGGGATGGTCACTCTCGAATTGGCCTTCTCGGCCACACTAGACGCTGTTCCAAGACCTCTATTCAGAGCACGTGACCCTCGTCTCTCGAGACTGAAGGATGCCTACTACAGTGCAATACAGTACTTTAGTGTTATACATGAAAAGAAATGCAGGTTATTTTATTGTATACCCTTGACCAAAAGAATGGTACACTCCTCTCTGGGATAGTCGTCCTCTTCCGCCGAGCATGCAGCTTTGGGAGGGACGCACACGGAGTGGTGAGGGAGGAAGAGGACACCCACCAAGCCAGCCAGATCAGCTGAATTAAACCTGGTGATCAATAGGGTGAGAGATGTCACAGCCAGAGATCACCCTTATTTTATTTTTCAGAGGTTTCTGAAAGATGGGAAAGCTCTGCTTCTCCTTCTAGACCCCTGTACTTGCTAGAGAGCTCAAGGGAAAGACGATGGCTCATCTCAATACACAGAAGGCATTTGGGATTGACTCAAAGAAGGAATAGGCAAGGGTAACAGAAAACAAGAGGAAGAAACCATGGCAATGGTGGCATCTCAATAGTCTGCACACCTTCAGGGTTAATGATGTATTGCCCCTTGCCACAGTGCCTTATTGCTGTTAATGTTTTTTTTGGTGCCGAAAAGAAGTATACTCAATAGTGCAGAATAATTCAGAGGAAGAAATAAATAGTATTAATGCATTGAAGGAAGATACTTCCATTGTGGCCTTGTAGATACAGTGAGAGCAATCTGTTTTGTGTTTAATTTCGGAGTCAAGGCTGCTGCTTTGAATTAACAACCTCGGTGTAGAACATTAGAACTATAAACTGCTGAAATTGCAACACTGAAGTATTATGAATGCCAAATCTCATTGCCCATAAAGATCATTCAGAATTGGCTGTTGTTATTATGTCATGTCTAGTTGCCTGTGACTCGTGAAGATCCTGTGAATGAGTGACCTCCAAAATGTCCTGTCCTCAACTGCCCTGCTCAGCTCTTGTAAACTCAAGCTCGTGATTTACTTTAGAGAGTAAGTCCATCTCATATTTGGTCTTCCTCTTTTCCTGTTGCCTTCCACCTTTCCCAGCAATATTGTCTTTTCCAGAGAATCTTGTCTTCTCATGGTGTTCCGAAAGAAGGACAATCTCAGTTTCATCATTTTTGCTTCCGGAGAAAGTTCATGCTTAATATGATCTAGGAACTACTTGTTCTTTCTGGCAGTCCAGGGTATCTGCAAAGCTCTCCTCCAGCACCATGTGCCAAACAATTCAATTGTTTTCCTGCCAGCTTTAGCACCCATACATGGTGATCAGAAGTACAGGAGTGTGGATGAACTTGGCCTTGGTCTTCTGTGGCACATCCTTACACTTGGTGATATTTTCTAATTCTCTCATTACTGTCTTTTCAAGTCTCAGTTTTCTTCTGATTTCTTGGTTGAAGTCTCCATTTGGATTGGTGATTGAACCAAGGTATAAAATTTTTTTAACCATTTCAATTTCTTCATTGTCAATAGTAAAGTTGTGTAGCTCTTCTATAGCCATTATTTCTTATCTTCTTAATGTTCAACTACAGCCCTGCTTTGCAATTTCTTTTCTCACTTTCATCAGAAATTAGAACAGAAGGGCATATGTACATGACCACAGCCACACACCTGAAAGAAAGGCAGTGAAGAAAAAGGGATAGTTTGGAGAAAATTCTCAAAATTAATAATTGATATATTATTATATAATCAATAATTATTGATCTCAGTGGGCCATTTCTGAGCTGAAATGTATAGGATTGCATCATGTGTGCTATGTTTTAAATTTGACACTGTTTTCTACCAGTGGTGGTTTGAGATGTGAATAACAGGGCATTTCACCATACTGTTTGCTTCTTCAGCACTGGGATAAGGTGCCTGCCTGTTTTACACTCACATCATTTTGGCCCTGGAGTTCAGAGAAATAGCCCTGCCATTCCAAGTAACTTGTTTCCCTTTGGCGTGATGGGCTTCAGTTGTTTCAATGAATATTTTCTTTTTTGCAGTAAGACTGGAGATGGCTGGCTACTGCTAAGCTGTAAAATACTAGATTGTTATTTTTCATTTTCTGCATAAGGCTATTCCCCCTCCACATCGCCATTTGGTAACTGAAAAGATAATGAATGTTATGCTGTAATTAAGTTCATTATAATTCTATTGTTTATACCAATACGGCACAAGGATTTACCGGTTTATTAAGTGACTAGAAAATTAAAAAAGATAATGGTATGGGTGGGAATACTAAGAGTGGTGTAAATTCAAACTCTCTATTGCACTATATTACTGCAACTAGTCAATCACATTCCCATTAATTCACACAGTTGCTTGTTCTTTCACCTGTTACATTTAGAATCATGAACTTCAGCATATATGCAAAAAATGCCCTATGAAAAGGCAGGGGCAAAAATGTACAGATGTTAGGAGTTGTAGCCATGTGGACTTCACTGTAGAACCAGATTCAAGGTAACTGCCATGGAAGGATAAACAAACTGGTAGGATTTCCTGATTTAGGTGCCAAAATCACTTAGCCTGGGGAATTATATGACCCCTGATTTGTACTGGTAGCGTATGGAAGAACCATTTGCTGTTCCACCACAGGCAGCAACTCTTCTTAGGCTGGCTCTGATTCTTATTACTTCTTCCACCTCATTCTGCTGCTAATGTAGAGCACACCTGCATTGAGCTGCTGTGAGTACAGTCTGATTTAGATGAAACAGATCCTATGAACACAATGGGAATGTTCAATTCTCCAGGAAAAAAATCGACTTTGTGAATGTTGCATATTGTGGTTCTGTATCCATGATTCGAAATGCCAGGAGATGGCCAGATATTGCTGCACAATATCATGCCTGAATTGTCAGCAGAAAGAAGGATGCCAAACTTTACATAGCAAAGGGCAGCCTGAATGTTGATGACACCAAGGGCAGCAGTCAAGATGGTCTACATAGCCCTCTTGTGCTCATTTGCCACTGTAGAAAATTAAGGCTACAATTCAGTTTACGACAATAGAGGCTTTGCAAGAAATCCAGCTAGATAAGATACGTATTCCACAAATTGTATGAGACTCTGGACTCGGATGCTTCTTTCATGCGAGGTCCACCTTGAGTTGTTCCAGCTGAAATAGCTTTGTTGTGACAGGAAAAGACCCTGAGTCAAACAGCTGGAACTATGCCAGCCAAAACAGGCATCCTGAGGTAGATATGTTAATAAGAATCATATTTATGTGCTATGAAGTAGTTTAAAATTTAAGTATTAAAAGGGTACATAGAATAGATTTAAATTTGGGTTTCTAAGTTGTTTCTTCTCAGATGTTAGCGTATTTGCGTTGTTTGCCGTAATTTAAAGTATTTTATATTCTTAAGAGATTGTACACCACTTAGAAAACTAACTAAAGTTCTTGCAACAAACTGTTGTTGTTATGTGCCCTCAACTCGCCTCCCACCCATGGTGACTCAACGAGTGGCCTCCAGACTGTCCAGTCATTAACAGCTGTGCTCAGCTCTTGCAGACTCAAGGCTGCGTGAATCCGTCTCAGATTTGGTCTCCTTCTTTTCCTACTGCCTTCAACTTTTCCTAGTATTATTGTCTTTTCCAGTGATTCTTGTCTTCTCATGATGTACCCAAAGTATGACAGCCTCAGTTTTGTCATTTTTTTGCTTCCAGATAGAGTTTAGGCTTGATTTGATCTAGGACCCACTTCTTGATATTTTTATTTATTTGTTTGTTTAAACTATTTATATCCAGCCTGTTTCCTTAAAGAGGATTCAAGGTAGCTCAGCTCATTAAACAACAATATGTATTTAAAAGCTGAAAACAGTAAGTATTTAAAACAGTAACTATTTAAAAATATAAAATAAATACATTAAAAATGGTAAACAAAATCAACACCAAAACACATTCAAAACAACAAGGCACAACGATCCATTTAAAAACCCCTCTCATGCAGCCAGTCATTCAGAGAAAGCCTTCCTGAAGAGAGGGAGTCACTGCTCGCAAACTCTGGAACTCCCTCCCACAGGAAAGCCTGCTTGTGAGAGGAAATTTCAGAGTCTGGGAGCAGTGGCAGTGAAGGCCTTCTCCTGTATTCCCAACGAATGCACCGGTGAAGGTGGTTGAACCGAGAGAAAGGCCTCCTCTGATTATCTTAAAATCTGGGCAGGCTCATAAAGGGGGATGTAGTCTTTGAGACAGCTTGGACCCAAGCTGTTTAGAGCTTTATAGGTTAAAATCAGCATTTTAAATTGTGCCCAGAAATGGATCAGCAGCCACTGGAGCTGCTGTAACAAGGGAGTTCTGTGATCCCAGTAACCAGCCCCAGTTAACAATCTGGCTGCAAGCATTTTGGACCTGCTGGAGTTTCTGAACAGTTTCCAAAGGCATCCCCCCAAAAAAGAGCATTGCAGTAATCCGGTCAGGATGTAACTAAGGCATGTGTCACAGTGGCCAGATCAGATCTCTCCAGGAATGGGTGCAGCTGGCACACTCATTTTAATTGTGCAAATGCACTCCTGGCCATCCCCGAAACATGGGCATCCAGGCTCAGAGATGAATCCAGAAGTACCCTCAAGCTGTGCACCCGTGTTTTCAGAGGGAGTGTCACTCCAACCAGTATAAGCTGCATCCCCATTTCTCACTCTACATTTCGGCTGACCAGGAGGGCCTCTGTCTTGTCTGGATTAAGTTTCATTTTATTCACCCTCATCCAGTCTTCCAGCGGTCCAGGGTGTCTGGAAAGCTCTCCTCCAGCACTGTATTTCAAATGAATCATTTTTTTTCCTGTCAGCTTTCACTGCCTTCCAGCTTTTGCAGCTGCCGTACATAATAATTGGAAATACAATAGTGCTGATGATCATGGTCTTTGTCTTCCAATGACATATCTTTACACCATTCTGCGATGAGGCAATCCAAAGTGCAACAAACTACCCAATGTTTAGATGTCTGCTAAAAGTACTTTGAGCACCTATTTAGTACATTTTACAAGAACTCTGTATTTTAACCTAAGCGGAAAATTACCATAAAAGCTCTAAAGCAGCCCTCCTCCACCAAGTGCCCCCCCCCCATGAATTGCAATTCCCATTATCACTACCAGCACAGCCAACTGACATGTAGGAAGGAGTTTGAAGGATTTGTAGTTTAGCACAGCCGGAGGGCAGAAGTTTGAAGAACCCTGCTACAAACTCTAGTTCATTCTTAGAACTGAACTGTCTCATTTCAGGTTTCAGCAGTTTTGTCTAGGGTGTCTTCCTTTTTGCAAGAGCCTGGAAACATTCCTTTTTTTTTTTTAACACTTTGCTGGCTAGAGGATTATGAGAACTGTAGTCTCAAAAAAAGCAGAACGTCCAAACTCTGTCTCCCTCCCCCAGTGCTTTATGCCTCTGAGTGTGGTGGTATTTCTATGCCTCTAGTTTTATCTCTCTTGTTTCAATTGTCGATAGGTGTTGCTTTCTGGATTCTGTGGTCGTATTGTTGTCATAATGCAATAACAGCATAAAAGCTGGCGGCATCTGCAATCTTAAGGACGCTTCCTGTCGAGTTCACAATGAACTCAAGGGATGTGCTTCTGAGGAAACATCCACAGCCCTGTACATCCTGCAAACAGCCCTGAGGCATCTGGTGGTTGTCCGTACACTGCATGCCTTTCTTGGACCTGGGAAATCTGAACCCTTAAAATTCCCATTTCATCATGAAAGTGACTTTGTCTCATGGCTGGCTCTTTTTCTGCCTAACCATCACCAGATGGTTGTAGGGATGACCTGTGTAAATGTGCAGAACCCCTTACACAGGTAATTTACACCTATGGGCTCCTAGAAAGCAAGAAATGGGAGCCAGAGGTTGGGAGTTCGATTCCCCCATGGTGCCTCCTTGACATGGGGTTTGGTCCATGATCTATAGGGTCCCTTCCAGCTCTGCAGTTCCAAGAGAGTGGTGGTGATGATGATGATAAACAAAAAAAGAGAAGGTAATGCAAGAATCCTAAAGGATCTTGTGGCCCCTGGAGGTTTATTTGGCCTAAACTTTCTCAGACCCCAGCCCACTTCTTCAGGCTGCTCTAAACCCAAGCGACCCTTGTTAAGTCTTTTCAGACGTTGACCAACGGGTTTTCCTGCAGCAGAAGCACGAGTGGATGGTTTGGATGAGGCGACACGTGAACTCTAGCCTTCCTTCCCTCTCACACCGTCTTTTGACCGTTGCCCAAAAAGGGGTCCACGCCAGGGACACCCCCCCCAAAAAAAAACTCCCCACCGCAGCGCAAGGAGTTCAACGTGAAACCGGTTCCGAGGGGAGGTTAGCCTCGGCGGGCCATCCCGTGACTCCGTGCACGTGTGTATCCGTCCGCTTCCTGAGGGAAAGTTGCGGTTTGAAGGAGGACCCGGGGATTCCGGGCCAGAGAGATGTCCTTTCCCCCCCTTCCCTTTTTTATTTTAATTCTTAGACCCGTGATGATGCCTCCTCCCCTTCTTCCCGGAGACCCGTGTCTCTTGACGGGGTTTCGGGGGCGGGCGTCGTCCCTCACGCCCCTCATCCCTGTGAGGAGGAGGAGGAAGAAGGCGGAGGACGAGGAGGAGGAGGACTTGGGGGCTTGGGGCGCCTCGCCGTCATGTTCCCGTCAGGAGGCCCGGGAAGGCGCCCGCAGCCACGGCCGTGAGGGAAGAAGAAGAAGGAGAAGGCGAAGGGGCGGCGGTTGGCGGCGGTTGGCGGCCCGTCTCCCAGGGTGCAGCGCGCCGGGAGGGAGGGAAAAGGAGGAAGGCAGGCAGGCAGGCGGAGCAGGGAGCGAGGCCGGGAGGGAGAGGAAAAGGGGGAGAGGCCTGGAAGTGGCCCCGGCGAGAGGGCGCCTCGGCGGCGACACCTCCGACAGCGGGCCGGCTAGCGGTCGGTCGGTGGAGGGAAGGACGGACGGGCCGACGGAAGGAAGGACGGACGGGAAAGCCGAGCCGCCGCCGCCACAACCGCCCCTCAGGCGACGCGTCGAAGGGCTCTCGCTCTCCCTCCTCGGCGGCTTTTGTTGTGTTGTGTTGCCTCCGGCCACCCACCCACCCACCCACCCGTGGAGCCGCCGCCGCCGCTCCGGAGCGGGGGGTCGTCGGGGCTTGTGGGGAAGCCCGCCCGAGCTCCGGCTTGGCAGCCCCTGGTGAGTGAGGAGGAGGAGGAAGAAAGGCGGGGAGGAAGCAGCAGCAGCACGGGGGGGGGGGCGCCCCCCCAACTCTCAGGAAGGGGCGCCGTGAGGGGAGGAGGAGGAGAGGCGGTGTGGATCCATCCTGGAGGAAGGAGGGTGGGGGTGGCCGCCGCCGCCGCCGCCGTGGGGCGACCCCAACCCTAAAAGACACGCCCTTCTCTCTAGGCTGGAAGAGGACCCCCCCCCATCTGGTCCAAGGGGGTCCAGGCGGTGTCCATGTCTGGGGTGGGGTGGGGGGGGCTTGATAGAAGGCATCCGATACACGTGAGCATTGGGGGTGGGTGGGGATACTGACAAAGGACGGCTTCATAAGTATTATTTTTTTTGGGGGGGGAACTCTGTGTTCGTGGGCGTCTTAATAGGGCTGGGGGAAGGATTCCCGAGGGGGCATCTAGGGTGTGTGTGTGGGGGGGGGAAGAGGAGGTCAAGGGGTGGCCTCCTGGGGTCCCCTGGATAGAAGTGGGCCCTGGAGGGACAGGAAAGGGCGCCTTGACATGTTTTCCTCTCCAGACAGGGTTGCTCCAGGTGGTTGTGTTTTTTTTTCTTTCTCTCCCCCCCCCCCCCATTTTATTTATTTTAAGCATGTTTCAAGCCTGTGCCTTGGTGGGCACCCCTGCTTTTTGCTCGCCTTGGATTCTTGAAGATTTAAAAAGGGGGAAAAAAAGAGAAAGAGAAAAGGAAATCAAGTCACTTCCCTCTTGCGGTACAAAGGGGGGGGAAAAAAAGAGAGAGGAAATGAGGCTGCCTAAAAATAATAACCCTGCCTTTGGATCAACCTCCCCCCCCCTCCCATATCTCGATTCTTGCTAGAGTGTTGTGGGAAGGGAGGTCAGTGGAATTAAGGGGGCAGTAAGGGATCCCAGGTTTAAATGTAGGCCTAGGTGTCTCTAAGGCTTTTCCTGTTTGGGCAAAGAGCTCGTTAAAAAGTAAACAGAAAGGGAGGAATGGTGTGCTTGTCTGGTTTCTAGTGCATGTACACACCAATAGTCAAATGTTAAATCTGTGTGCCCTAGAGAGCTCTGGGGTAGAAGAAAAGGGAAGTGGTTGAGGTCCCCCCCCCCCCCGCTCTTTTCTATGTAGGTCTTTCCTTTTGAAGACTTTCTGGTGGTTTGATCCGCAAGAGAAAGGGTAGTAAGGTCTATTGTAGTCATACACCCAGGCTAAAAAAGACAAGTGCCCGTCTGTGTGGTGGTGGTGGTGTGTTGCTCATTCATGAGGGGTTTCCGCTGAAAGTTTTTGCAGAGAAAATACTGTGGATCCCATGCAAATAGAGTTAAAGGACACCCCCCCCCCCCCCCCCAGGCTGCAGTGACCAAACCTCAATTCAGTCTCATGAATCTATATTGGAACTTATCCTGAACTCAGTATATTGCCTGTTTCCAACCCACTCCTGTCCTGTTGGACTGTTGGTTTTGCATTGAGTTCCGTTCCTGATTAATACATCTTGCTAATCCTGTTAAGCATGGTTAATGGAGCTTGTGAATTGGACAGTTGTACTAGCTGAGTGTAGTTTTATAAGAACTATGTTTCTGCCCTTCTTCATATTGTTTATTTAGAGCCACCAGTATTGGCCTCTTACACATTGAGCTCGGAGTTTGCTTTCTGGTAATTCTGTAATAAAGATTTTGGAAGAGAGTTTAGCTGAAAGGAGAAAGTTTGCCGGTTCTGATTTTGGAGTCTATTGTTCATGATGAACATCCGCACTGCAAACTATTCCACTCCCCTTCCCCATCCTCACATCTGGAAGTAGTTAGTTTTGATTTTCTTCCTCTCCTTCCTCCTCAAACGACACCCTCTGTGTACATGAAATGAGTTTATGAATTGACCACTTAATTTCAAAGGATCAAGGAAGGGAATGTATTAATTTGTTCAGTCTGGTAGTTTGGCATCATTTTTGTGTGTTCTTGTTTTTTTTTTTTTTTAAAGAGATAATGCTCTCCATTTTTTTCTTTTTTCTTTTCTCCCTTCCCTATAAGTTTATACCTGAACTAGGCTGCACAGCCAGGTGCCTCTGGTCTGTTCTACTTAGTATTTCACAGTTCCTTTCAAACCAACTGCAACTGTATTGCCACCCTTGGCTTAACTATTAATTATACAGAACCTGTATGTGCAACTGATGTGATATAACAGTAGTCTTCCTTGTATATAGAAAGAATTTTTTTGTAACCAAATATCAGTTTGGTGGATCAGAGTCCTGTGACATGAGCAGTGAATTACCTGTGGTGCTGCAGTTTTTGCAGTTGAAAAGTGTAGTTTTGGTGCAACAGCAGTATTTATCTCACATTTCGTTTAGATTAAATGCAATTTACACAATTGAAAAATCAGTGACATATACTAAATTAATTCTGACTATAAAACCCCATGTGCTCACTAATAAAAACAGAGTATCAATGAATAGATATCCGGTGTGGTGCAGTGGATAGAGTGATGGAGTAGGACTCAGGAGACCTGAGTTCAAATCCTTGCTCCACTAAGGACACTCATTGTGGGGGTGGAAGGATATTCCTTACATATCTCACTTACTTTGGAAGCCCTATAAGGGTCACTATAATTCATTTCTAAATTGATGGCATATAACACACATCACATCAGTGGACAAAGGTTAAAGTAGGAAGTATATTAATAATGCTCCCAGAAGTGAGAATGGGTTCACTTGGTTTGAGAAGATGAGAGTTATGTTTTTAATTAAATAGATGAAGGAATGGTAACAATGGTTACATGGTCATTCTTCTGTGCAACCATTAAGTGCCTAAAATCCCCTGATTTTGATTGCATCTAGTTACCCTGTCCTGTTTCCAATGATGATGTAATCATATCCTGTTTTTCAAGTAAATGGCATGGTATTAAGAGTCTATTATCATGTAAACGACTGTCTAATTTTATGATGACAAATCAGGAGACTTTTCTGTTTTGTATCATCTTAGGAGCCATTCAATTTGTGGAGACTGCAGACATCTGACTGACAAAGGGGAAAAATTGCACTAATTTTGTTTTACTTGTGATATATACAAACATTCTAGGAACTGGGAATCTTTACAAAACATTCTTTGCTCGCCTGTTGTAGGAACACACAGATATCTCAGTTTTGAAATGATAGATGATATTTGATGTACCGTTGACTACATATTGGAGATAACAGGATGTTGCTGCTCGTTTCATATCCCTTGGGATTTCTGAGTTTGCCTTTGCTCCAGATATAACAAATAATAGGTATTATGAGTGATAGACAAAGGTCTGACAATAGAGTTTAGAGAAGTGTGTTGTGATCAGATTGTTTCCTCAAGATTTAACAGTACTGCATGAAGAAGGGCTGGCCAGCAGCAAACAGCTTAATATTTTTTAATAATTAAAACCAAGTATTGAATTTATTCTGGCTATTGTTTAATTGTACAATAGTTCTTTCTTATATACCTGTTACTGGCTCTTTTTAATGGATATTACGTGAAGCTGAGAATAAAAATAAATATCAGAAAAATGTTTTCTTTACATTTTGAAATTAGCTTTGTATTGGAGTCACACTAGTGAAGCTAACTTAAACTCAAAAAAAGGAAGTTCATGAGCTTTGGTGCAATATATTGGCAGAGAGACCTGGTGTACTATATAGTAAGTGAGCTATTCTTGTATCTTGTAGCCTGTCTTGGTAATATTTACTTCAAGATATCCTGTGGATATTTGAACATAGTATCTCTTGCTCTGTGTGTATAGCTTTCTAGATATTGGGAAGATCATATGTAATAGGAAGTAAATTGCATCATATGCAAATAAACTGTGGTGCACTCCAGGCTTGCTCTGTTTCCCTTTTCAGTCTCTTGCTTTACAGGGGAAGAGATTGGAAGATTCTGATTTTAAACAAATCTCAGTTCCCTGTTAAGTCTGCAGTTAAGAACTGTGGTTTGTTTAAAATTTGGCTTGTTGAAATAAGGATCAGTCTGTGGCATCCCAGCTTGTTTGAAAGTGAAGTTGGTGTGCAAGGGAAACTCTGCTTGTGTTCAGTTGAACATGGTTACAGAACTCCACACAGTTGGAAACCCTACATTATCATGGCCTCATATCATGTGGAAATCTTTATGCACATTCAGTTGAACACAATTACAATGTCTTTGTAGACCTTCCCCATCAACGCAGGGAAGTCAGAAGGGGAGGGATTGGAAGACATGTCTCTGGCTCTTTCTGCATGCCTAAATGCCTGTAGACTGAGGATTTAACTCACAGAGGTATTTATCTGTGGGCACAGGATGGGGTGTGTGTAAAAAACTTTTAAACATGTGGGCACAGGATGGGGTGTGTGTGAAAAACTTCTAAACATGTTCCAGGTAAGCCTTCTCCAACATGGTGCCTCCAGATATATTCTATTACAACTCCTATGATGGAAGAAGATTATGGGAGTTGTAGTAGAATAACTGGAAAATATCACGTTGGAGAACGTTAAATTGAGTGATCTTAGGGTAGTAAGTAGTTGCTGACCTCATATATGAGGTTTGCTTTGCACCCTTGAAATGTACTTTATAAACACCACTGTCTTTGTTCACTGATGGAAAAGTATTCTTCATGTCTTTTGCAAAAGTTTAGAATTACTTTGTTTTTTGCTGTTGAGCAGGGTTTTAATCTTCTATTAAGAAGTAGGAATTTTAAGTACTTGTTGCTGCTGATGCCTGGTCTCGAGAGAGATTTTGTGAAAGCTACTACAGATTTGATCTGTAGTTTCAACAGTAAAGGCATATTTGTGTTTCTCCTTTTGGTAGTCAACTCTCTTCTCACAAACTTTAGAATTCAGAAGTATTCCAGTCCTTTTCTCATTCTGTCACCTCTTTCTAGAGTGTTTTTTAAAATTTATATTTCTACTTTAAAAACAAAACTCTGATTATTGTTTGTCTGTCTTCAGTTCTACAATACTTAATTACCATGTAATAACTCTTAGTGGGGAAATTTACAGGATTATTACTATTTTCTGAGGAGGATTGTTCAGTTTCTTTTCTGCATCAGAATGGTATCATCTTTTCACTGGAACAAGGAATGGACAAAATTAATCAGAAAGAGTCTTTAAAATGATGGCTTTCAAAAGTCTATAGTTTTTTTTCTTTTTCTACGTAATTTTGTATTTGGAGAGCTCTTTGAAATAGTTTTCATTTCCCTGCGGTGAGGTACTGCCTTAAAACTTTTTTCATTAGCTAGAAAAAGATGAATAGGAAGTGATAGGAGCAATCCCATCTCTGAGGCTATGCAATAAGTGCCTTTTCTGTTCTTTGGGTGAAACTGGAGGGGAGATGGCTTCCCAGAATTCAGTTCTTTCCCTTCTGTATTAAACTGAAAGATTAGATTGAATTGATGAGAGCTAGAGCAGAACAAGGAAGCAAGTTATTATCATCCATCCCTCTTTTGAGAAACCTTTTTTTCTTTATTCTGTGAATTGCAGTCAAGGTAAGAGACACTGTAATGCTCTTCTCTGTAAGAAAGGCTGCAGAAATGCTTATTCTCTCTCCCCCCCCCCCCAATAAATAAATAAATTGTGGCATCACTCCATTACTCTGCAGTTAAAAGATTATACTATTCTTCTTGGTTTAGATGTGTTGTATAGCCTGCCTTCTTGCCTTAGGAATCTTTGCTTCAGATTTCCTTTTTGTGTGGATGCTTTTAAATGTGCCACACCATTCTGGATTTTATAGTCTGATGGCTATAGATGAAGGCTGATGTAATGTACTGCAGCATAAGTGATTTTTCTTGTGACATAGAACTCTTTTTCAGGTGACCTGTAGAATTAGGTTTAAAATGTTCTGTACTTTTCTTCTACTATGCTTTCTCTGTTGCAGCTCGTGTTGCTTTTTTTTCTGTTTGAGGTGATGTGGAATTGTCATTCTTCCTAAATTTAGCAATGAACTGGGACCCTTCACAAAGCCAGGAAATTGGAAGTTGAGCAGGTGCCTTCTCCTCGTCCCATGCCAGAAGCACACTCAGAGATGCATTGTACCCCCTGGGTGTGCTTTTGGTGTTCAACTCATTCCTAAGGGCGAATATATTGTCCCCCTCCTTGTTGCCCTTCAGTTGATAGGCAAAATCCCTTTCATCATGGCAGTGCTTTGGCAGTTATCTGAGGAAGGAACTTTATATATATATAAAATTGTGGTTAATTCAGTTGTGTTTTAATATTATAATTAGCTTGTTTTTCATTGTTAAAATGTGCTATGTGTTAATGTGTATTTGTTTTTCTAATCTTCTTATCCAACTTGAGTGCCAGTTTGTGGAGAGAGGTGGGATGTAAATCAATCATATGCCTTAACAGGTGCACCCTTACATGTGCTCACTTACAACTCACCCTACATGCAACCACATTTCATCTTGTTCATTCAGGCCCAGGTTCTTCTGGAAAGTGTCAGATACCTGGGAGCAGCAAAGCTTCCTCACCTTCTCGTGGCCCAGTATTCACTTGTGAAGTCTACTGCTGGCAGAATCCTCCAATGTGTTAATCTAAGCCTGTTTACTGATGTCAATATATCAGTGGTTGGCAGGGTGAGTTCATCTGTAAGAGGAGGCCTTCTTTTAACACCTTTCAGCATCATGATGCTTCAAAATAAATAATAAATGTCTGGTAATTCTGGTTCCAGGGCTTTAGGTAGAGCTCTGATCTGCTGTATATTCAGAGATTCAAAGGCTATTTGCAAATTTGTTATAAATTTCATGACCCTGATGTCACAGATGGGATGTTTTTTTTACCATCATCTTGGGGAAGATGTCTGTGCAAAGTAAGAGTGACATTTTGAGTTGTAATGTGGAAGAATTTTAAAAGCAAAGAATAGCAATTCTTTTTGAGGTTATAGACCTCAGGTGTTAAATATTTAGTGTCTTGTATTCTTGCTTCATGGCCTGCGTTTACATTTTGTGGTGAATATGTGGGTGGTCCCTTCCTCCTCAACTTCTTTCCACTAACTGCAGTAAAAATAAATCTACAATAGATATTGTAGTAATCGGTTGGTACCAGCCACACTTCATGATACAAATGTTTTTGGCATGGTAAGACACAATGTTAAATTGTGTCTTTTTCTGATAATATTCCTATCATTATTTTTTATGAATTTTATTCAGCTAATTCATTCATTTTGATTATTTTTTTCTGTGGTCTATTCCATCCCCACTGAATAAGAAAAGCCCCCTATGTTATAAAGTAGCTATTATAATACAAGTGACAACTTCTAATGTTTTGAGAGGCTAAAACAAGTAAAAAGGGTGGAAATGTATACATTGGCCAGAATCATATTGGTCAGTTACCCAGGCATAAGTGTAGTGGCATAAATTGCAGAGGTGAACTGCACTGTGGCTCCATGACAGGAGTGGGACTCGATGATCCAGCGGGTCCCTTCCAGCTCTGTAGTTCTAAGATGATGATGGTGTGTAACACATTGGCACTTGTATCATTCATTGTGTATCAGGTCACACACCTGGTGTACAATAAAGAATAGAAGCAATTACTTGATAACTGCTGGCAATTTACCACTACATTTTACGCCATTGCACTTATGATGGTGTTACTAACTAGTAGAAGTCTGGCCTACATAACTTAAGCGTGAATAAAATTTTCCATGTTTTGTTGCCATGAAATGACATTATGCAACTTGCCAGGAGCAACATAATATAGGCCAGAATTTGCATGAAGAACTGATGAGGAAAGGTGGATTTTTTGAATTACGAATCTCATAATTCTCCATTCTGGGAGTTCTGCCTGACAGACAGACAGCTTACAGACACCTGAATGTGCTTGACATGGGAGAAAGTTTTAAACTGGAAGGCTCTGTAGCCAAGCTAGCCCTAGCTCTGCATAGCGCTGTCTGTAAATCCTATTCCTAATTCTTAATGACAGTGGTAAATCATAAAGACTGGTGGTTTCATTATAAGAATTCTCTAGTTCCCATATTTTTGTTGTGGCTGATTAAGCTGCTTCTCTTTAACATTAAGAGGGTAAATTACTATAATTCCAAATACAGTGGTGCCTTGACTTACAAACTTAATCCGTCCCAGAAGATGTTCGTAAGTCAAAACGTTCGTAAGTCAAATCAGCATTTCCCATAGGAATGCATTGAAAACCAATTAATCCGTTCTGGCTGTCTTTTGTTCTTATGTCGAGGCGCCGTTTGTAAGTCAAAGCATTAGTTCCCATAGGAACTAATGCAAAACCGGTTAATCCGTCCTCTACCACTAGGGGGAGAAATTTTTTTTTAACCTAAGATGACAGGTTAAAAAAAAGGGCAGGAAAGGAGGGAGGGAACACCTTTTAAACAGAACACCTTTAAAACCAAGCAGCTTTAAACCAAACCAAGTACCTTTTAAACCAATTTTTACATTTTAAAATTACAGTACCAGGCAGTACCAGGCAGTCCAAAGTCCATTTCCCGCTTTCCCCGCGATTTTTTTTGTTCGTAAGTCAAAGCTCCGTTCGCAAGTCAAAGCAAAATTTTGCGAACAGAGCTGTTCGTAAGTCGGAATGTTCATACGTCGGGGCGTTCGTAAGTCAAGGCACCACTGTAATCTGTTCTGTGCCCTTGTAAGAGAGAGTACGTGTATGATTAACGAACAGGATGCAGTTCTGTCATAAGTGATCAGTTGTTTTCAGTAACCTTCTGGAATGTCTAATCAGAACATGTATTTCTTTAAGGAAAAGGAAGTTGAAAAAAACATAATATTTCTCAGTAAATAAACTTGTTAAACTTATTCAGAACTTGAAAGTTGAATACAAAACATGGTAGCTTCTTCATTTGCCCATAACACTTGGGAGGTCTTATGACTACTCTTTTAATTGCTGAAAACTCACTTCCCCCAGATGTTGAGGCAAAATGTCTTCCTGAGACTGGGTACAAGCTGGTACCAAAGCCTTAAAAAATGTGGATGAGAATGGTTGAGATGCTTGAAGATAATGGGTAAAGCTTTACGACCATTTCTTGAACTTTATGTATGCATTTGTATATTTCAAATGTTAGAAATACATGCAGTCAGGAGCTGCAATTTCAGAAGAAGTTAATCTGAGGTTTGGTATAGTCTATTTCAGCAGAACATTGGTAGCTTTTAAAAAAATACTTATGGGGTTCACTTAAAATATTAAAATATACATGAATCAGTTCAGTAAAAATAGTATGCCCAGTTGAATAAGTCTTGTGAAATATGAAACAGCAGTCCAATTTGAATGATTACTGAAAACTGGAATGACTACAATGGCTGAGCATTCCTCCTTTGTTTCTATCATTTGCTGCTACTGTAACATGAAGATCTTAGTTTGTATTAAGCCTAAGTTTCCTGTTGCACTGGAGCAAAGAGATTCTGGTTTAATGTTGGTAATGAAATCATTATGTGTCATTATGAGCTGATATGCAGTGAATGGTAGAGAGGCACAGGAAGAAGTAGCAGCTAGCTCTGATGCCTGTTCACAACTTAGGAACTTGCTTAATTTTGTTTAATTTTTTAAAAAAAAGCTTATCTCACTTTCTGAGATGAATTTCATTCAAGGCAGCATAAGTAATTCAAGCTTTGCTTGCTTGTTTATTTCTAGGCAGCCTTTCTCACAATTATGGGACCCAAAACAGCTTACAAATTATTAAAATACCAGACCAGTGCAAAACACAATGATTTATTACATTAAAAAAAGAATTAAACATATGAAATATTAAGTGCTCAGTTAAAATGGTTAAAAACTCCTTAAAAGCAAATTAAGAAACATACATAACATAGTATTTAGGCAAAACTCATCACTGCCCAATTAACTGTTAAAAGCCTGCCTAAAAAGTATGGTACTTCATTTGTTGTTGGAAGGATAAGAGGGAGGGGAACAACCTAGCCTCCCAGGGCAGGGCATTCTGTAACTTGTGAGCATCTACAAGAAAGGCTCTCACTTGTGTCTCCACTAAACATGCCGCGGGGTGGCTCTTAAGAGTCAGGAATGCTAATACAGAGCGATATGGTCCTTCAGATAACCTGAACCCAAGCTGTATAATCAACACTTTGAACTGGGCCTGAAAACAAACCAGCAGCCTGGGAAGCTCTTGTAGCAAGGAGGTTGTATGGTCCCTGCAGCTGGCTCCAGACAGCGTCTTGGCTGCAGCATTCTGAACAATCTGAAGTTTGTGAACCATCTTCAAAGGCAGCCCGATGTAGAATGCTTTGCAGTGATCCAAGTGGGATGTAACTATGGCATGTATTACTGTAGCCGCATCAGGTATTTCCAGGATCAAGCACAGTTGGCACACTAGCTTTAGCTGTATAAGTGCACTCCTGGCCACTGCAGGGACCTGTGTGTCGAAGCTCAGGGATGAGTCCAGATGTTGTCGGGGGAGTGTAGCCCCATCCAGCATAGCTGAGTCCCTGTTCCTATTCCTTGATCTGCTTTTCAATTGACCAGATCACCCTGTCTTGTCTGGATGAAGTTTCAGTGTGTTTGCCCTCATCCAGTGCATTACTGACAGCAGACATTGGTTTAGAACAGGAACACCTTCCTTGGAGCTGAGTGGAAAGGAAAGAGAGAATTGATTGTCATCTACATTCTGGTATCATGAAATCCAAAACTCTGGACAACCTTTCCCAGCAGTCCCGTGTATATATTAAAAAGCATGGGGAACAAGACAGAACCCAGATGGGCAGCACAGGCCAACAGCCAGGACATTGAATAGAAGTCTTCCAACACCACCTTCTGAGATCACCCCTCCAGGAAGGACAATAGAGCCTCCAACTTTGTCTCGGACATGACCCTGAAGGATATTATGGTCGATGGTATCAAAAGTGGCTGAGAGGTCCAGCAGAACCAACAAGATCCACTCCCTCTACGAAGTGAAAGCTGCTCTAAAAGCACTTGGAATAAATAAATCACCAGGGATAGATGGGATTCCAATAGAATGAATTCAAGCCACAGAGACAGAATATGTCAAAATCCTAATAAGAGTATGCCAACAAATATGGAGGGAAAAAAAAAACAAAAACAAAAAAACAGTGGCCCACAAATAGGAAACATTCAATATACATTCCAACCCCAAGAAAGGAGATGCCAAGGAGTGCAGTAACTATAGGACCACTGCTTTAATTTCCCATGCAAGCAAAGTAATGCTCAAAGTGTTGCAACAATGCCGTTGAATTTAAATGGAGTGAGAAATGCCTGATGTTGAAGCTGGATTCTGAAAACGAAGAGGCACTGAAGATCATATTGCAAATATCTGCTGGCTACTAGAGTGCACCAAAGAATGAAAGAATTTCAGAAGATCAGTCTGTGTCTTATAGACTATAACAAAGCCTTTGACCACATGGCTCATGTGAAAGAGTTATTCTGAAAGAAATGGGTGTGAAATGAAGAAATTTCAGCATTGTAGATATTGTAGGAGAGCCTCTCCTATTATGCAGAGATTGCATCTCAAAGATTCTCCAGCCCCTTGAGAGATCTAGCTTCTGGCCCAAGAACCATCATGGCAAATGCTGGAGGCTTTTTTTTTTTTTTTTTGGGTGATTTCTGTAATTTGCGCAAAATACATTTAGTGTAAAATTCCAATCCCTCCATAGGAATAGTGTATTTTTCATTTTGTGAATTTAACCACATACACAGAATTTAACCACATACATGTGTATGTGTATTAACCACATACACATACAAATAGCAAACAACAGGCTCATGGACTATAAAGACACAAACAGTCGATCGAGTGTGACTACTTTGGTTACTTGGGACAATGGTAATTGTATTGTTCCATGTTGTACATTTTATAGAAATGTACATAATCTTGAAGATGCAAAAAACTTTGAGAGATAAAGGAGGATTTTTTAACGGAGCATGTTTACTGAGTGAGGATGAACCAGGTCAGAATTTATATCTCCAACTGTGCAGCCTGTCCCAAATAGCTGACACCCAAATAGACATGAAAAGGGTTGCATCTTTAATTCTGTTAATTTTTTAGGAGCATTTATGCGACTGCCTGTATAAGAATTGTTTATGGCATTGGCTTATATTCACACTGTATATCACATGATTGTTTAATACTTCATGACTTGAAAACATGTGAACTGGATCTATTGGAAACAAATAGTTTGGTCTGAAAATGATTGATAGCCAAAGACTAATGGTTGTTGTTGTTGTTTCTTCTTCTTCGGCATGTTGATACACTGGGTGGCATCAATATATGCACATGTGCATTGTTTAATATTAACATTAATACACAACAAGAAGAAAATTATTCAAGAGCAAGAGATTGGATCCAGATGGTTGTTGTAGGTTTTTCAAGCTGTTTGGCCATGTTCTGAAGGTTGTTCTTCCTAACGTTTTGCCAGTCGACAGGAGTCAGAACTCTGTCTGTTCTCTGGTGCAGTTTTGTGGGATAGTTGAGTATTTATAGCTGTGGGATCAGCTTTCGTCCTTTTCAGGAGATTGGGTGATTATGGTGATCAGCATGTTTTTTGTTGTGGGTGTATTGTTGTGATAAGGGGGAGAGATGATCTGTCACTGTGATTGATGGGTGTCGTTAGCTGGTCTTTTGTGTGCAGTGATCACTGGTCCTTGTGGCTGGCTAGAGTTCCATAATCTACCCAGCCACCATAATCACCCAATCTCCTGAAAAGGACAAAAAGCTATAAATACTCAACTATCCCACAAAACTGCACCAGAGCACAAACAGAGTTCTGATTCCTGTCCTCTGAAGATGCCAGCCACAGAGACTGGCAAAACGTTAGGAAAAACAACCTTCAGAACACGGCCAAACAGCCCGAAAAACCTACAACAACCGTCAGATCCCGGCCGTGAAAGCCTTCGAGAATAGATTGGATCCAGAGTTAATCATATTTGGATTAGTCCTGTTGAGGTCAGTAGTACTTAAGTTAATCCCAACTAAACTGTCCTATTATTTTTCTTTAAATACAACAACGTTTGGATTCAGTGTCAGCAGCTTCAAAACTTTGTTTGATGTACAGGTTGTACGTTGATGAAATGTTCTTGATACTTCAAAGACTACTCTGAGGTCATTAGAATGTGTGAAGCATGTGTTTTCATGTCCTTTCTCCTCCATTTTTATTTTTTATTTTTTATTGGAAGGGTAGTAGCAGCACTCTGGCCAAGGGAACTGTTTTTGCTAATAGAGCTGAGTGGCTGTGTGGAGTGGGAGGACAGGGACCAAAGTACTCCTGGATTCGTCTTTAAGCCTAGATGCTTAAAGGTCTCAGTGGTGGCCAGGTGTGCCTTTGCACAGTTAAAACTAGGACACCAACTGCAACCATTCCTGGAGAGGTCTGACCTGGTCACAGTAACACATGCCTTAGTTATATCCTGGCTGAATTACTGTAACCTCACTCTACATGGGGCTGCCTTTGGAAAGTGCTTGGAAACTTCAGTGCGTCCAAAATACTGCAGCCAGATTGTTAAGTGTGGCTGGTTCCAGGGATCACATAATCCCCCTGTTACAGCAGCTCCACTAGCTGCCAGTCTGTTTCAGGGCGCAGTTCAGAGTGTTAGTTGTAACCTATAAAGCCCTAAGTATCTTGGGTCCAAGCTGTCTTGAAGACAGCATCTCCTTCTGTGAGCCTGCCCGGGTGTTAAGATAATCAGGGGAGGCCTTTCTTTCCCCCCACTATCCTCACAGGTGCACATGGAGAGGGCCTTCTCTGCTGTTGCTCCCCGACTTTGGAACTCCCTCCCAGGCTGGTTCCCTGTCCTTCTGCAAGCAGGCGAAGACCTTTCTCTTCAGGCAGGCTTTTCCTTATTGTCAGACTGTCGAGGAGAGGTTTTAAAATGAGGTGGTTTGCACTTTGTTTCTTGTAAATCTGTTTTAGTACAGTGGTGCCTCCACTTACGACCATAATCCGTTCCAGAAGATGGACGTAACTCGAAATGGTCGTAAGTTGAAGCACCATTTCCCATAGGAATGCATTGAAATGCAATTAATCCGTTCCGGCCGAAGAAAAAAATCACAAAAAGAAAAAAAAAAGAATCACTGCAAGACTCATTGGAAATGTGATTAATCCCTTCTGGCCGAAGGGGAAAAAAGAAAAGAAAAGCAATCAAGCGTGCAAGACCCATTGGAAATGCACAGAAAACAAACGGAGCAGATCGGAAATGCACAGAGAACAAAGGGGGCAGGTCAGAAATGCAAAGAAAACAAAGGAAAAAGCAAGGGAAGCATGCAGGACCCATCGGAAATGGGGAAAAAAACCCAAAAAGCAACCAAACTCCCCAATACCCATTGGAAATGGGGGGGAAGCCAAAAAACAAACAAACCCCCCAAGACCCATCGGAAATGGGGAAAACCCCCCAAAAACCAACCAAACCCCCCAAGACCCATCGGAAATGGGGGGGAAAAACCCAAAAAACACAAACCCCTCAAGACCCATCGGAAATGGGAAAAAAACACTCCAAAAAGCAACCAACCCCCCCCAAGACCCATCAGAAATGGGGGGGGAACCCAAAAAACAAACAAACCCCCCAAGACCCATCACAGCACAGAAACATAACCCCCCCAGCTCAAAACCACGCTGCAAAAACACCCACAACAGTTTTTAAAAAGCAGAAAACAGCACCTTACCTTACCAGGCAGCCCGAAGCCTCCCTGCAAACACACACACACGCTCTCAGAAGCAGAAGGAGGCAGTCCCAAGCCTCCGAGAACGACGCACACTCTCTAACTGCTGGGGCGAAAGAGCTACAAAGAAGCAGCCTCGTCGCCGCCTACAGTTAGCAATTTGAATTTCCCGCCTTTTTTCCCTGCCTTTTTCTGTTTGTAAGTGGAAGCTCCGGTTGCAAGTAGAAGCAAAATTTTGCGGCCGGAGCTGGTCATAACTCGAAATGGTCGTAAGTAGGGACGTTCGTAAGTCGAGGCACCACTGTAATGCTGTACTTACTGTTCTTAATATAATGTTATTAATTCATTTAATATTTGAATAATTCACTGTTTGTAGGTTTAATATTGTGTTTTAATGATGTAAGTCACCTTGGGTTTTTTGTTAGGGAGAAAAGTGGGGTAAAATATTTAAAATTAAAAAATGGGATTTCTCTTCTGAAACAATGCTTGTAGGGAATGTTGGTGTGTAAAAAGTAGGAGGAGGGCAGAACAGATGGAGTTAGAGGTGTATCCCTCGTTTTAGGGAGGAATAATGTCTTGGGACAGATGGGTTTTCTTAGCTGTCTGTTTGACAGTGGGCATGTTTTTCCTCTAATTCCAAAGCATATTATTATACTTTCAGCCTGCTGAAGTGCTTCCTATGTCCAAATTGGCTCTTAGCCATTTCCTAGTTTGCTGTCTCCTATCATGTTTTATGGTACAAGTTGAGGGTTATGTTTAGCAAAGAGAACTGTACTTCAATCTGTCTGTATATGCTGTGTTAGCAACTGAAGCAGATAATAAAGCTGAAGCATTCTTCTCAGTTTTGAAACTGAATGATTAGTGTTCTTTTATTATAAGGTCCTTGTGGTAGGTAGATGGTTCTTCATTCTCAGCAAAAAGAGAAGGATAGAAATGAAAAACAAGGGCTGTGACAGCAAACGTTTATGAAGATGGTGTTAATTAAATGCCCATACTGGTAGTTTTGGAGTTTCCCTGGGAAATAATACAGATAGCTAGAGGGAGCGGCTGGGCAACAGGCCAGACGTAGCTGAGGTCAATATAGAGACAGAACTGAAAGCAGTGAGTCATAAAGCATTTTTTTGTGGGCAGTGAAAGTTAAGTAGTGTGTGTGTGTGTGCAGTAAGCATAGTAAGCATAGGACTTGTCAAGGCTACAGCAACTGTTACTTGTGAAATTATTTCAAAAATTTAAAACACAGGCGAACTCCATGAAGTTGCAGCTTTTCAGTAAACTCAGTAAATTTTAACTGTGGTCTAGAAGTGCCTATTCTGTAGATCTATGAACATTGTTTTTATTATTTTCTTCTTCCAAAGCAATCTTCCTTCCTTTGCCAGTTAGTTTTAAATGTGAGAGTGTTAAATATTAGGTCAGTAAGAGTGAGATGGGTAGGTGAAATGTTCCTCCTTGGTTTTCGAGTATTGCCATTTCTGTTGCCACATTTGTTTACTCCTTTGCATGCAGACTGTGCTATTTGATATATGTAAAGTGTCAAATGGTATTGCGGTCTGTTAATGGCATATATCATATTGGAAGATGAACAAGAGAATGAATGTATAGTGTTGTGGATTATGTTTGTTGATCCACTAACATATCTAGATTATAACATAGGTCTTTGGGTAAGGGATAGCTCTTCAAGGTTGTGGACTTGTCTAATGAAATACAGGCTTACTGTCAAAGACCTGTGTGAGATGGTGTCCCTGTCCAGGGTGGGTGTAGATTAGTGGTGCCCAGACGGGGGTCCCCAGATGTTCTTGGACTGTGCCTCCCAGAAATCCTGGCCAGCACGGCTACTGGTGAAGGCTTCTGGGACTTTTGTCCAAAAACATATTGGGACCCAAGTTTGGGAACCACTAGTGAACATCATTGATTTTATATTTGAGTGGGTTTTTTTGGGATTTGTAGACATCCATCACTATATTATGTGTTCTATTTATACACTCTTACCAACAGCTAAGACATATGCATTAAGCCAGGTACAGGAAGTGTCAAACTATGCTAACTAGTAGGGTTAGAAAGTCCAATACTGTCTTATCTAAATGACAAGCCACGTATATGGAGAAGAACAGTTCTGTGAACTGCCTCTGTGGTGTGTGGGAGGACTTTTTACTCATTAGTATTAATTTCCCTTTCATAGCTTAGAAACAACTTTCCAAATTGCTTTTAAAAGCTGGAAGTGTAAAATGCTACTAAGTGCATTTCTGCAGATTCAGCTGCTAAAAGAAATGCTAGGAAATATTCAGTACTGTACTTAGAAATGTTGCATAGTCATTGTTCTGGATTGTGATGCTTCATCTCAAAGAAATTTATTTTAGGTTAATGAAGTTGTAATGTGCATGTGCAGGACCATAAACCTGGATGGGGTGTAGTGGATGGAGAGACAGACTAGGAGGCTTGGGTTCAAATCCCTGCTCAGCCATGGATGTGTGGAATTGGGTGTGTGGAACTGTTAAAATCACTCCTTAAATATCTCACTTAATCTTGAAAGCCCTATTAGGGTCACTATAAGTCATTTTCAACTTGATGGCTCATGACATAATAAATCTGCTGCTTTGCTTGGGTCTTATGTAAAATTTTACAGCTTCTCTTGGTTTTTCCATCTGATCAGCCATTATTTGTAAAATGGTTGATGCTGTTTTTTATGTTCATAGAATCATAGAATAATGGAGTTGAAAGTGGCATATAAGGCCATTGAGTCCAACTCCCTGTTAAATGCAGAAATCCAAATCAAAGTATATCTGATAGATGTCTGTCTAACTTCTTTTTGAATGCCTCCAGTATTGGAATGTTCGCCACCTCCTGATGTAATTGGTTTCATTGCCTTACTGTTGTATTTTGTTATTTATTCCGTGTCAAGAAAGATATCTGATAAATTTTAATTACTATTACAGGTTTCAAGACGAATCTTACTCCTAGAAAGCATCTGGTTCTGAGAGCTGGAAAATCCTTTTAAGGTAGCTGTTTTGCTTGTAATTCTTTATCTGTTACTATTTATGAATATGAATATGACTAAAGCCACAGTAGGTGGCATTTTTAAGGTGCCACATTAAGAGTTCTCTCTGATTTTTCTGTCATGCAACAAATGTTCATGATTTTAAGACTTCTAGACTTTGTGCTGGAGACTAATAACTATCTTGAAGTTACTGAAGGATAATATGCTATACTGTTTTGGCAGCAGTGTATGAAATGAGAAGAATCTTTAAACATGGAGGTCCAAATGCTGGGAATCTGGCAGTTAAGTACATAAACTGGATATGCAATCTGGATGAAGGTTTTGAATTCAAAGCTATCCTGTTGGCAACATAGGGTACACCTTTTTCTCTTGTTATTTCTTTGCTCTCAGTAGATTAAGGGTTGTTGATGTTCTGTTTCCATTTCTTTTAAAACATAGTTTTAGCTCTTTGCTTTCAGAAGGTTATAGCAGGATTACCACTGCTGAGCATTCTCCTTAGGAATCAAGACCTGGTGATGACTTCTGGTTTTATTATGCCTTTAAGAAAAGGGTGAGGGTGAGGCAGCATTCATGTGGAATGAAAACTTTGAGTGGGGAAGAGGGAATTTATTGATTTGCCATAATACTGGAAATTATCTTCTGAAAAACAGAATTCCCTGAACGTAGTGACCTAGAGGTGCTTGACACTAGGGTCCATTGAGAATGAGCAATTCCAGCAAAGTCTGACTATAGATTTCCTTATAAATATAAAAATTAAAAGTATGCTGTTTATATAGCACTTAAAGCAGCGGTCCCCAACCTTTTTGGGACCACAGACCGGTTGGGGGGTGCGGGCTCTGTGTGCGGGGGGGGGGGGGGCACCCCTGCGCTCGCGGGTTAGTGTGTCGCGCTTGCGGAGGGGTGTGTCGTGCTTGCGCGAGCACGACACTCCCACCAGTGAGCGCAACACGCCCACCCGTGAGCACGACACGCCCACCCGCGAGCGCGACATGCCCACCAGGGGTTGGGGACCCCTGACTTAAAGCACTTTCTGGGTGGTTTACAATTTATTATGCAGGCTACACATTGCTCACCCAGTAAGCAGGGTGCTCAGTTTGCTGACCTTGGAAGAATGGAAGGCTGAGTCAACCTTGAACTTGGCTACCTGAGCCCATCAGACTCTGGTTGTGAACAAAGACTTGACTGCAGTACTGCAGTTTAACCATTGCTCCATGGAGCTCTAATTTTAATTCATTTATCTTGGTTTGGATTTCCCAGTGAGGTATACCTTCAGCAGTTTGTACTTTACTGGTGGTATAGCACTATAGAAGATAAAATGAATGAAAAGCTTTTGGAACATGTCTTGTTTCTTTTGTGTCCTTCTTTTCATTTTCCAAACTCTAGACCTGGGAATTTGTTCCAGCATTATTCTCTTGTGCTTCATTGTACCCATACTGGGTCTGGTGACCCACCCACAAAGCTTTATGACTCATAGAATTGTCATTTTTTTGGCCATTTGAGAACTGCTTTCAGCTAACTGTTTTCAGCTTACAAAAAACCAGAAAAATCTAAAAGATGAACCAGAAACAGTTTTCCTCTGAAATTTTGTCTTTGTTATTTGTACTCAGCGCGATTCGCATGTAGATATTTTTGTTCTGTTGAATTTGAGATTATTTGGAAAGCATTCAAAACATGTCATGATGTCATTTACAAATGTGTTTTATTCCGGCGTCTTGGTGAACTGCAGCCTCCTGTTCTCCTGAACTCTCCCTGTGTAACAGATTAAATGAGTCATCAGCCGACTGTGTAGTCATTGGTTTGTTGAGCAAATAACTTGTAGAATGCAGTGCTGCATCTTTTTGGATCAACCTTTGTAATGGAATTCCCATTTCGGGTTCTATTCATGACCACATTGTTAAAATTTAGTGGGGGGGGGGAGTATAAATATGCCAAAGAAACATGATAAATATAGTATTTTCTTTCTGTTTTAAAAAGACCGAAAACATGAACAGTTTTCCAACCACACAGGTATAGTCCATTTAACAATTTTAATTTTATTTGGACATCACCCAATGTTAAATTGGTATACCTAGCATGTAGGATTTCCCAAGGGGGCGGGGAAATATTTGTGCTAAGTTTTGATTTATAATAATTTTTATTAAATTTCTGTGTTACCTTTAATTTCAGTACAGATGGAATGGATGATACTGGAGATGTGGGGAGAGTTTCTCAAAAATCAAAACTGGGTTGTGATGCTGGAAAGTCAGAGAACCACTGACTTGACAGATAGCAGAAGCAGCAGCAAAGCCTGGTGTGTTTCCACATTGTTCTTGGCAGCCGCAGTAGGAAGGGACTTGCTTTACTGAAGAAGTAAATGAGAGTGAAGTAAACAGTGAGAGCTCAGTGATGCCAAACTGTGCACAGTTTGGACTTCCATGCTTGTATGGTAAACCAGAAACGTGCAAAATTTGTGTATGCCTGATGTTCATAGAATCATAGAATAGTGAAGTTGGAAAGGGCCTATAAACCCATCGAGTCCACTCCCCTGCTCAGTGCAGGAATACAAGTTAAAGGATATCTGCCAGGTGGTTGTCTAAGTTTCTCTTGAATGCCTCCAGTGTTGGAGCATTCACCACCACTTGAGGTAGTTGGTTCCACTGTCACTAATTAATGTGAATTAGTGGAATTCATTTACAATATTTTCTTAATTAAATCATGTCATTTAATTAGTCAATTTTTCTCCATTCTATCTCTGTCGATGAGTAGAACATTGATGTGGAGGGCCTGTACTTCAGTTTGATTTGCCATGGCTTGAAAAATCGGGCAGTGGTCCACAAAGCCTTATGGCAAACAAAACCTATCAGCCTTTAAGGTGTCACAAAACGCTGTGTTGTTCTTATTGCAAAGACCAACCTCCCCACTCCCCCACCCTGCGCCAAAGGAAGGGAATTTAGCTTGTGATTAATTGTTAAGTACATGGTGCTGGTAAAAGTATTGATATATCTATCTACAAATCATCTGTTAGGATCCATATTTTTTCCCCTCAGTCCAGTGGTAAGTGATGTTAAGTTGTGCAAGAAAGGAACTTTTGTAAAAATACTAAACTAAGATCTGAACCTTGCAGATGTCATATTTGTTCTCATTCTTAGAGCAGTTAACCTCCTTTCTTGTCTTCCGTATTTGAAGTGCATGCTCAAGGTTGGAAGAAATGGAGCAGCAACTGGGCAGTTTCTAGGGAGTCAGATATTTGCTTTGCTCGACTTGTTTTCAGTTATTTTTTCTAGGTCCTCAACCAGCCTGTTTTGTTTGTGTCTGTATTTTTTTTCTATGCTGCTTTCTCTGAAGGAGACTGTCAGAAGCATTCCAGTGAACTTCTGATCCTTTTTATTTTTATTAAAAAAATCCCTAAATGGTTGCTTGCTGGATGTGTGCAAAGATTTGGATGACAAGGGAGACAATAAGAAAGATCTTGCCCAGTCAGTACTTTCAGTGTTTAATTTGCACTATTTGTTGGGCACATTTTCAAGAAAAGCCTTCCAGTTGAAGCAGAACTCATCTGTCTTCTATGGGTAGAATTTTCTGAGTGGTAGTACTATGCTTGCACAGACCACCAAATTATGCATGATGTGTGTTGTGTATGATTGTGTGCACTCATGTAGAGAAGAAAGCTATTGCAGGCAAGGCCTTTATGTAACTATTTTATGAAATGCCTGCGTATAACAATGGGGAATTACACTGTCTGTACTAAATTTACATGTCTGTATCCTCAGGCATATCCGTCTGAACAGATTAGCTATGTGGTCTTCTATTGCACTTGAGCAGAGGATGACCCAAAGCTTTTTTCTCTTGCATCCTACGGTATTCTGGGGTTACCTAGACATGTCTCATTGGAATATTCCACCAAAATGTTAAAAGGTCGACTGGTAGATAATAGAACTGTTGACAGATCTTCATGTGTAACATTGTTGATGGGGATAATTTAAAGGCAATATGTTTTTTTAAAAAATGTATTTAGCTACTATTAGCTAAATAGGTACGATTAACGGTAACATGATTTTTGTTTCCCTCTCCCTCTGTTTGGTCTTCCTCTTTTCCTGATGCCTTCCACCTTTTCCAGCATTATTGTTTTTCCCGGAATTATTGACTTTTCCAGAGAATCCTGGAAAAGTAAGACAGCCTTAGTGTCAACATTTTTGCCTCCCGAGATTGATCAGGCTTGATTTGATCACTTGATTTGATTTGATCACCCACTTGTTCATCCTTCTGGCATTCTAGGGTATCCTGGACATTAAACATTAAAGACAGTATATCCACTTAAAACCCAAAAACCCAAAAATAGGACTCCTATGAAGCATGTGACTATTGGCCATGTCACAATCACAGTGTGATCATCCCACACCTTCTTCTCTCCAGTATATACCTCCACCATGCAACAGCCACCTCCTACACTAAATTTGAGGGTTGTCATTTTAACTTGTAATAGAGACTTCCCTTGGGTATGCCGTTACCAAATCAGTCAAACAGCTAGCATTCCCTTTCGACTGCTACTTAAACGCTGCTACAACTAAGGCTGAATATACCCCTGTTAGAAAGAGTAGAAACATTTTTGGTGAAACACATACAGTCTGTGTTATTTTGGTGACATGTCCTTGATTGTGTGACCCAGTCTTGGCTAGCAGCATGTATTCACTAGTGGTGTAGTGTCTTGTGCGTGACTGCTATTTTAAAAAAATAATGCGGAGGATTTATAAAGCAAAAACTTTATTAAAAACATGCATGATATAATAAGAAGGTTCAGTATAAGCTGTCAAGTTCTTACATAGCTGAAATATTTTTCTTTATTCTTTTTCCTCATAGTTCAAAAATAGAGCTCTTATTGGTGGGTAGATATGCTGATAAATATACAGCTTTCAAAAAAAATAACTATGTAGTCTGTGCAAACATATCAAGACAAAAACCAGGAAATAAAAATAAGAAAAACCTTGTGGCATCTTAAAGACTAACTGCTATATTGCAATGTGACAAGTCCACTTCCATAGACATGGCTGTCATATAGTTTCACTCTAATATCTGAGGAAGTGGACTTGATCTATGAAAGCACGCATTAAAATATACCAGCTAGTCTTTAAGGTACAACATTTTTGTCTTTTATTCTTTTTGTTTTGGTCAGGTATAGGTGCAGATTTAGAAGGATGCTTGCTTTTACACGGGTTCCACACTGTATTTCCACAGCTCCTTTACAAGAATAGATCCCCTCTGCTCTCCTTAACAGCTCAACTTTATCTCTCTCTTCCCTAACTTCCAGTCTCGCTCAGACTTTATTTCATTATAACCAGTCTCCTGTTTTTTTTTTCTGTGTCAAACTGAACTGCTCTTTTTCTCACACATACTTTCCTTTGTATATCAAATATCATCACTACAGCCGTGCAGCAAACCAGCCAGTCAGGAGACAGTTACATTTGCACACCGGCCGTCCCATCTCTCAACTGTTTTAACAGACTCTACTGGTGCACATCCAACTTGCCACTGATCCAAATCCAGTTACTCGCTGAGCATGCCAGTGTTTACTTATGTGTGGATATATAAAATGTAGAATTGGCACAACCCATTTCCTATTTACTGGATTTTTATTTTTTGCTTTTTTGAGGGGGAGAAAGAAATTCCCTAAACTGTCAGTTTAATCTGGGAAGAAGCTCTGCTGTTAGCATAACTCCACACCATGCTTTGCCTTAACCCAGCATGTGATGTACATAGATGAAAGGTCTGATATACAAGTGGGACTGATCCATCGGCTAAGGAAATTGTCTAATTAATTTTGTGTTTCTAATTTAAATTGTTGTTAGAATTTAGAGAACCTAAATCTTAACAAAAGTTAGGTTCTCTAAATGAAGGTTCCCTAAATCCTAACAATAACATACCCAGTGTGGTGTAGTGGATAGAGTGATGGACGAGGACTCAGGCATGGATTTGAATCCCCACTCAGCCATGGAAACTTACTAGGGGTGTGGAACGGGTAAAACCACTCCTGAAATAACTCACTTACCTTGAAATCCCTATTAGGCTTTCTGTAAGTCGGTTCCAACTTGATGGCACATAACAACAACAACAGAATTGATTTACATGAAAATGGGGAAAACATGAAAGTAACATGGCCAATCTTATCTCTGTTTATTCATTTATTTAAAATATTTTTACCCTGCTTTTATCCTTGAAAGGACCGAAAGTGTCTGCCAGACATACCAGTACTGGTTTGGGTTCCCCTAGGTCTGGACTGTAGACCTAACTAGGAAGTTGCCTCTCCCCCCATCTCTGAAATATATGTTTTGTAGCCATTACATTTGACCAAAAGAACAAAATTCATTTAACCAGTTTTTTTTTCCAGACTGAATGCACACAGTGCTTTAAACAAAGTGGGCATTCAGCAAAGTTTAAAGGTTTGGTTTTCTTTTTCTCTTTTGTCTTCAAAAAGTTACCCTCTTTGGTATGGGCAGGAGGATTTGAGCAGCAGGATTTTCAAAGAATAAGCACTTCTGTAATGAAGGCCTTGGTTGAAGCATTACTTAGTAATTGTAAAACTTCTTCTGGTTTCGCCCTATTCCCTCTTATCATTAAATACGTGTAAATTGTTTTTGAAGCAAGGCTGTGTTTTGATTTGTGCTTACTATGAAATTTGAGAGCTGCCCAGGGGTTTAGAGATTTGACAGAAGAGACACAGAAGAGTAGACATCGCGTCAAGAACAGTTGCAAAAAGGGAATCCACTATAACTTTCCATTTAGGGATTTCAAACTGCTGAGGAGAAATGCAGGTTCTTGGATTTCTAAATTGTGCAAGTAATGGTATGTATTCATGGCATTTTTCAGTTAATTTAGTGGGTGGGCAGTTGATCGATGAACTAGCACTTCTGGAAGAAAATGATTATAGAATGTTGGGTGGTTTTAGCTCTTTGCAGGCAATAGCTGAGTTTGTTTGTTTGATGTTCTATTGAATGTGTTTTCCCAAATTATATATAGTAATATCTCAGCATTTCTGTTGTAGAAGAAACTTTACAGTGACCCAAAGATTGTATGGTAAACAGGACCATGTCTGCAGTACCAGAGGGTTGGAAATATTAAATCACTCCTTGTACATCTTACATTCCTTGAAAACTACATCGGGTTTGCCGTAAGTCAGAAATGACTTGATAGCACACAACAGCAACAGAGAGGAGACATGAAGAAAATTGTTTTGAAGCTTACACAGAGAATGTTTACTACTGAGTGCTTGATTGCCAGGCAGCTGCTTAAAAGGCTAAATACTAATGCATCTCATTGCTAAATTTTGTTCAGATCTAAGTTGCTGCATTATTCTTGATTTGTTCCATCCTTCCTGATTGCATTGTTTCCTTCCAGTAAAATATTAAGGAAAATATATTGGTATATTAAGAAACACACATTAGCTTTTAATATCTGAATACAGTAATATTATTGTACACATTTAACTTATTATATAATGTGGAATCATTTTGCAAGTGTATGACAATGGCTTAATTCAATTCTTCAAAAAACCTCTAGTTTATGAATGTGGGACATTGCGCTTCTGTATCCATGATTCAAAATGCCAGGAATTGGCCCAATATTGCTGCACAATATCGTCCCCACATTGCCAGCAGGAAAAAGGATTCCAAGCTTTATATAGCAAAGGGCAGCCTGAATGTTGACAACACCAAGGCCAGCAGTCAAGATGGTCTATAGCAGAGGTCGTCAACCCCTGGTCCGCGGCCCAGTGCTGGTCCGTGGCCTGAGCCGGACTGGGCCGCGGAGACAGACCTCCTGCCCCCCTGCACGCACTCCCCTCCCCACAGCTGCTTTGCGCGCACGCACGCGTGCCAGCACTGGTGTGAGCGCTCCCCCACCCCTTCACGCATGCACCCGTGCGCCTGAGCGCCCGCGCGAAAGGGTGGGCGGGCACGTAGGCGGGCGTGCAGGCACTTTTGCGCATGCGCAAAGGGGTGGGGGAGCGCTCATGCTCATGCGGGCACTCCCCCACTGCTTCGCGCATGCGCCTGAGAGCGTGTGCGCGGGGTGTGTGTGCTCCGCCTTCCTCAGAGGCTCAGCTGGTCCGCGGTCCCAAAAAGGTTGGGGACCGCTGGTCTATAGGATACCATCTTGTGATTATTGCTGATTACAAAGTGACGCCAAACAAGGGAAAATCCCAGAAACTGATTCCTTTTCCCCCCTCAGTTAACCACTTCTCATCTAAACACCAATTGTCAGTGCTGTTTTTCAATTACTGTGGATAATTTTACAGCTTAAATGACTGAGCTTCTGAATATTTGTTCTCTATTCTCTTTTTAATGTTTTAAAGTATTTTTACAAGCAGAAACAGAATCCTTTCCCCAGCCCTCATGCCTGTTTGGCCAGGTAATAGTTTTAAAATTCTGTTCCTGAGAGTCAGCTAATGAGACCCTGACTGGCAGGGTCAACAGTTCAGATTGCCCCCAGTTCAGTTTGCCCCAGATCAAGAACTGATTTCCTCTTTGATGATTTGGGGAAGCCAAGGTCTCAGAAATCCTGAGACAATGGTTACTGAAAGCACTCAGGCAACATTCCCTCTAAACTGTGTGGGCATGCGGGAGCGCGCTGCTCCATTGGACACTTGCAGCCAAGCTTTGCAAGTTTGCTTTTGTTTGCTGCTGGAACTCTATGCACAGGGGGCGAAGCCTCTCCGCATAGTTTGGGAGAATTAGAGGGAAGATCGCACTCAGGGTTGGAACAAACACAACTGCTCTGTGCTTTTGCATTGCAGAATGTGCCTTACAAAATTGTATCCTAATTCCCTACAGATACATGGCAAAACGTCGCGCTTTCTGGAGGATTGTCACTCCATTACTTTCTTTAAAGCAAGCCTATTTTTTTTTAATTCTTAAGAAAAAAATTGTCTTGTGACTGTTTCTGTGACCTTTCACCACCCTCCAAACATCTCCCTTCTGGGCCCATGAACTGCAATAATATTTCTACTTTGGAAGGTCTTGGGGGTAAACGGGTTCCATGCATACTTAGTTTATAAGAAAGTCACTGTTTTACCCTTTTGAAAGGCCTGCTTTGAGGATAAATGTTTCAGCCCCTGCAGGTTGGATTTCTTCCAAATTAAAAAAGCAGGAGGAGTCAACCGTTCTCTTTCAAGATAAGCAAGATTGGTCTTTTCAATTTATTAGATCTGTTTTAAATCTGGGGGTGTTGAAGGTTGCTTGTTTCTGCATGGGGTGGGTGAGACAATTTTACTTTTAATAACACCAAAACCTTTTGCCCAGGTTTGGCATAGAGCAGGAGCAGACTGTGCCAAATTTGGTGCTGATCCAAAGTCCAGTTATAAAGTTATAATTCCTTAGAATTACCATTTAGAATGTTGTTTTGCTCTGCTGCACAATAGTATAGATAATATAGTATTCAGTAACATGAAGCAATCAAAACTATGTAGAAAATACTGGAAACTAAAAGAACCTAACATATCATAACTATAGTACTATAGCTTCCTCAACAACAGATTTCTTTGTTTATGACTGTTGGAGTTGTATTTTATACATGTTTGCTCCCCATTACAACAGAAAACAGCATCATAATAAAATGGGATAAATATTGTTGAAACTGGCATCCTAAATAATTAGAACTGAGACTTTTATGTTTCGTATAGAAGCGCTTTTGTTAGTATAACCGCGCTTGCAGCCCTAAGCACATTACCTGAAGATAAGTCAAGTTGAAATAGGAGGAAATTACTTCTGGGTAAATATGACCTAATATAAAATCATTTATACGTTCAGATAAGCTGCTTGAATTGGACTAGCCTTGTCCTATCACACATGGTTACTGTGGAAAACTTGTGGCATTGATACGGAAAATTGTGCTTTTATGGTCTTCTGCCTGGATCCCTATGAACTAGTCCTTTTAGGGAAGCCCTTTAGGCTTCATGGTAGTGCCATGGACTATTTGGCAGCTGCAGCCAGTGAAATTGTGGCGAGTTTTATTCCAAAAAAGTTGTGAATGTTTCTACGTTGTGCTTCCAGTCTCCAAAGCTATTGGGCCTCAATGACAACCACAGATTAGTCCAGCTAATGTGTTTTGGTATTCACTGGAATTTGTCTGTTTTAAGGTAAGAATACTCACGTTGGGGTTAATGAGAAGTTCAAATTCAGTGTGAAATGGTTGTCTTTCCTGCTGGTGGAAAGAGGGAAACACTGCTTTAGTAAAGTGGAACAGAGTTGCTGCTTTTTCTATAAAAGCACTGGTGGAATAACTTGTCATACTCGCCTCTCTCTGTTATTTCAGAGCAAAATCAATATTTTTAATGCTCTGTGTTCTTTGGTTTGTATCTGGGTTCAGCCCCGTTTCAAATGACTTATTTTGCTTTTCAGTTTATGTATTAGGCATTTGGTGCTTCTTTATCTCAGGGACGTGGTGGCGCTGTGGGTTAAACCACAGAAGCCTCTGTGCTGCAAGGTCAGAAGACCAAGCAGTCATAAGATCAAATCCACGCGACAGAGTGAGCTCCCGTCGCTTGTCCCAGCTCCTGCCAACCTAGCCGTTCGAAAGCATGTAAATGCGAGTAGATAAATAGGTACCACCACGGTGGGAAGGTAACGGCGTTCCGTGTCTAGTCGCGCTGGCCACGTGACCACGGAAACTGTCTTCGGACAAACGCTGGCTCTATGGCTTGGAGACGGGGATGAGCACCACACCCTAGAGTCGGACATGACTGGACACGACTGTTCTTTATCTCTTAGCTCCATCACTCTGAATAATTTATAACTCTACTGTAAACCTGCTCATAGGGTAAAGGTAAAGGTTCCCCTTGACATTTAGTCCAGTCGTGTCCAACTCTAGGGCGCGGTGCTCATCCCGGTCTCCAAGCCATAGAGCCAGCGTTTGTCCGTAGACAGTTTCCGTGGTCACGTGGCCAGCGCGACTAGACACGGAACGCCGTGACCTTCCCACCGAGGTGGTACCTATTTATCTACTCGCATTTTTACATGCTTTCGAACGGCTAGGTTGGCAGGAGCTGGGACAAGCGAGGGGAGCTCACTCTGTCGTGTGGATTCGATCTTACGACTGCTAGTTTTCTGACCTTGCAGCACAGAGGCTTCTGAGGTTTAACCCGCAGCACCACCACATCCCTTGCTCATAGGGAGGGCTACTGATTAAGACAGATAGAGGAAGAACTATTTCTTAGCAGATGAATGTTGCTTTTCATTTGTATCAGCTGATCAGCTCTCTGATCACAGGAAATTAGCATCAAAGTTTCTGCAGAGTGAAATAGCAGCTGCTTATCAGGTTTTCTTGTATAAGCAATTTTGTTCTCAGATGTTTGAGTGGGAGCAGGGAAGGATTTTCCTTTCCCTATTGATTCTCCTTCTAGTCTTCTGCTAACTTCACTGTGACTGCCCAAACAACATGAAATAGTTCAGTATTGTTATGTAGGTCTTCTGACAAAATCCATTCCAAACTAGTTGATGTATTGCAGTATTTGTTGTTGTGTGCCATCACCTTGCCTTCAACATATGGGAACCCTGTGAATGAATGATTTCCAGAATGTCCTGTCCTCACCAGCCCTGCTTAGCTCTTGTAAACTCAAGTGTGTAGCTTCCTTTAGGGAGTCAATCCATCTCATATATACTATTCCTCTTCTGCTGCTGCCTTCAGCTTTTCCTAGCATTATTGTCTTTTCCAGAGAATCTTTCCTTCTCATGGTGTGCCCAAAGTAGAACAGCCTTAGCTTTTGCCTGCAGAGATAGTTCAGGCTTGAGTTCATCTAAGACCCACTTGTTTGTCTTTCTGGCAGTCCATGGTATATACAAAGCTCTACTCCAGCACCATTTTTCAAATGAATAATTTTTCCTCCTGTCAGCCTTCTTCATAGTCCAGCTTTCACACCCATACATAGGGATTGGGAATACAAGAGTGTGATTGGAGTTCTAATAAGTTTATAAGTTGCCTTAGTTTCTTGCATTGAGAGAAAAGCAAGGTATAAATGAAATAAATAGAATAAATTTACAATGAATTCTGACTCTGTTACTCTGACTGTGGACCTCTATGAAACCGCTCTCTACCATATATGTTGTCCACAAGTGTATATTACTGTAGTTGGTTGGGTTTCTTATCACCAGTACAGATAGGTGAAATCAGATGATACTTAACCTTGAACTTAAGATTGCTTTACATATGTTATCATTTGTTATATCTCTTGCTTGACTGGACTTGAATTCCAAGTATGTTTCACTTCTTAAAGTCTTTGGCTGTTACACCACCAAGTCAACTGGAGTAAATTGCAGTGTCAACAAAATTGCAACATTTATTTGAAGTGTAGATGTTTTAAATGGTAATCCACAGAGCTCAACTTTTCTGAAAAGGAAAATCCCTAAATGTATTAAATAACTTGGTAAAACTGAATATTCATTTCTTATGTCATCAAAGAAAAAGATTTGGACTGGTGGGAGACATTAGTGGTCAATCTTTGTGGGAAGTTCAGTATCATTAACATAAAAAAATCTTCCTTATCTCATTTTTGTTTTAAGCTGTTTCCTGTCTCTTATGCACAGCATTACTTAGCAAAAATCAATAGGCTCTTCCAGAAATTCTCTTGAGGAATTAGCCACCATGTTTTATTCTCACAACTCTGTGCTTGTTCCACTAATTTCATAAGCATTTTCCCCATGTCCAAATTGTGTTTCTCTTATTTTACTTTGTGCTGTTTTCTCTCCCCCACTCCAAATTTCCTGTACCCTTTTCTTCCTCCCCAGTACTGGGTGTAATCGTTTGTATTGCTGTGTCCCAGGAGGGTAAAGTTTTATGCTGTGACAACTTCCAGGTACTTCAATACTGTTGCAGTACATGAAGTAAGAGAGACTTTTATGAATAAGCACGTGTAGGATTTTCATCAAAGACTTTCCCATCCAATCTCATAATACGTCTGGAAAGCTGTTTTATAATGATGTAAGGCAAAGGTAAAGGTTCCCCTTGACATTTAGTCCAGTCGTGTCTGACTCTAGGGTGCGGTGCTCATCCCCGTTTCCAAGCCATAGAGCCAGCATTTGTCCGAAGACAGTTTCCGTGGTCACGTGGCCAGCGCGACTAGACACGGAACGCCGTGACCTTCCCACCGTGGTGGTACCTATTTATCTACTCACATTTTTACATGCTTTCGAACGGCTAGGTTGGCAGGAGCTGGGACAAGTGACAGGAGCTCACTCCATCGCGTGGATCCGATCTTACGACTGCCGGTCTTCTGACCTTGCAGCACAGAGGCTTCTGCGGTTTAACCCGCAGCGCCACCACGTCCCTATATATATAATGATGTAGACAAAGCTAAATTGATAGTGTTTTGTCTCTGGAGCTACCCTAGGGCAAAACTTGCAGCTGCAAAGGAGTCTGTATAAAGGTGAGACAGCAGTTAAGAAAAATTAAGACCTTGCCTCCCAGATCACAGGGAGAGAAATTTTAAAAAGGAATCCATACTTTGTTTCCCTTGCACCCACTGCTGTACATGCTTACTCACAAGTAAACTTCCCCTAGGTTCAGCACGTTTATTGTAGTGTGTATAAGGTTGTTTCTGTTCATGGAGTTCTGTTCACGAGATGGTTGGACAGTGTCATCGAAGTGACCAAGATGAATTTGACCCAACTCCGGGAGGCAGTGGAAGACAGGAGGGCCTGGCGTGCTCTGGTCCATGGGGTCACGAGGAGTTGGACACGACTTAACGACTAAACAACAACAACATAAGGTTGTGACTCAAGGTCTTTAAAAGTGCCAGTGTAGGAGACGTTCAGCTTCACTTGCCCACCGTTGTGCCTCTAATTTCACTGCTCATGTTCTGACAGGGCTGGGTGGCTCGGGTCTGGAGAAGAAATAAGTTAACAGCAAGACAGGAATCCTAATAAGTCCTTCGATCTCTTGCCACCAAGCAGCTTTTTTTTTTTTTTAAAGGAAGGCAAACAAAGTGCTGTTCGGAAGAACCATCGGTCTCCTGGTTGAATTGCAGTTTAACTTTCTTAATCCCAACATGTATGAATTTTTCTTCTTCTGGCTTCCATATGAAAATGGTAGGTTATCCACAGTACAATAATTCATAAATGAGTTATATTGCAAATACATAATGGACACCCATCATCCAGAGGATTTCCCTTGGCAACTGTTGATATTCGTAAACTTCTGTGTTGAAGTCCTGCTGTCAGGTGTGTTATGCTCCTTGGCTTGCATTTAACACTTGCTCTTATATTGAGATCGTCACAGAGTTGGATGTCTTTCTGGAGACCATCCCTAATTTTAGAATTGTTGGGTATTAACTCCTGTGAATAGTTTTGAGACCTAATTTGATACCATATGTTACCAAATTGCTTGGATTCCTAATTTGATATCAACTGTTATACTGATAGTAGACCATCCCTTAGATTCCAGTGATGAATTTCTGGACCTGCATTTCATAAGAGATAGAATTTGTTTTGGATCTCAGATTTGTGTTGTGGTGTGCAAGGGGATATAAAGTCTGTAGTGGCCTCAGTGCTCTGTAATGCCTCAGTAGCTGGACTATTCAGAGGAGATGATGGGTTTATTGGGGGGTTCAGCTGTTACTTGTCTTCTCCTTCGCTGCCAGAAGGTCAGTCTTTTTGATTGCCATTGATTGTTCATATCCCTGATTGTCTGTGGTTAAAAACTTTTAAACCCCATAAATGCCGAATAGAGCACAAAAGAACCATGGGGAGTTGCTCAACCCGTTGGTTGGATGACAAATGGCTCTTTGCTCCATCCTGTAGTTGCCTCAGATTTGCACAATACTGCTGATTTTATCTGGTTTTACACTTTTGTTTAGAGACAGTATACATCCTTAATTATAATATGTATCTTATTTCTTTCTTTTTAATTCGGTTTTCTCATTCAAGTCTACTGTTACATGTACTTTTCTTTGCTTCCTTTTTACATACATCTTTGCTTCAAAAGTAATTGTATTTTTTTTGCAACTTTTACTGTGGCTTCTTTATACTTGTATCTTCAAATCAGCTACAGTAACAATCAATATATAAATCTGTGAACAATTCAAACAAACTGTAAAGTTTAACTCTTAACCATGATCTTTTGTCCAGTTGAGTGAGTTCAGTAGTTCTAGAATGCAAAATTTGTATCTTGTAATTTTTCTTCTAAAAGTCATTTTTCTAATATTTTAAATGTTTGCTTGGTGGTCCATATGATGTTTTTTCTCATTTTGCAAATACAATGCAATTGTGTGTATTTTGTTATGTGCCAAGTTCAAACCAACTATTAGTGACCCTACAGTCATTAAGTCCTAGTATGATTTTTCAGGATGCTCGTAATATAAGCCCTACCCCAAAAATAAGCCCCAGTGAAGTGAAACCCCGCCCTCCACCATTGTGCCTCAACCAGAAGAAGATGACAGGACTGTATTTGAATAAATGTAGATTGTTTTAAATGCACAAAATTAAACATCCCCTGAAAATAAGCCCTAATGTGTTTTTTGGAGCAAAAATTAATATAAGATCCTGTCTTATTTTTGGGGAAACACGGTATTTCTCCCATACCATCTTTTTCCAGAATTTCATTACCTTTTGAGCTTTCTAGCCATATATGTATCAATGTATCTCTTGGACTGCCCTTCTTCTAGCACAGTGGTGATATACAGTATTATTACTGTAGTGAGATGAATTATTAGGACTCAAGGGCCTTGTATGTATGATTGTTATTTCTTCAGTGATATTGATGTGTATGGGGTGAGGCTTCCACAAATTATTGCCCTCTGTTTCTGGTATCGTTGGTCCTAGATTAACTTTCCATGCTATTTTCCATCCATTTTTATTTCCATATTGCTATTCAATTAGGTACAAATATATTTGAGAGATGTGCCCCTTGTCCCTTTAGTTGAATCCATATAGAAGGTTGCACATCTCATCACTGAAATTGGTGGAGCACATTCTGTCAACATCATTCTTGCAGACTGATATATCTGCAGCTTACATGTCCAGTGTCTGCTCCTCCCTTGTATGTTGTTTAAATCTTCTGTGTTTTTAGGGTGGCCCTTTTAAAAGCATCTCTAATTCACTATAGCTCTTTGATGCACCATCCAGCACATGGTATTAGTTTGTCTGGGTGATAGAACTTTGAGCGGTATAGAAATGGCTGTGGTGGCAATATATATTTTATTTATAGTTAAAAAGAAGTCTGGGTGGCATATTTAATTGCCCTGAATGTTTAAAAAAAATCTGGAAAAATATGAATAACTCCTGCTAGAAATATTTATTTAAAATAACTTTTAAAATATAAGAATTGAGAAGCGTTGTGAGGTGAGGGAAGCAACGTTAGTCTAAAAAGAAGTAATAGTGTTATTTAACTTTAATTGAATACCAGTATCTCACTAAGCATATGCACTGAGTAAGCAAAAACAAAGATGACACAGTGTTGTATTTTAGAGGCAAACATTCCTAAAATTGCTTGATCTTTGAAGTTACAGTAGGCTGCTCCACCTGACATTTTGTGCCGTTGCAAACTTGTGTTCTGTCTAGTAGATGATCAGTATCAAATTTAGATCAGTTCTTTGTTTGTATTTGCATGCAGGTGGGCACTTTCAGGGTTTGCTGACCTTTGAGACAACTCAGTTCTTCTGACTACTAAAACACTTCAGTAAAAGAAGACACTGCTTTTTCTGTAAAGGGGAAAAGAGATTCATCTCATTCTGCTTGTTAAAAAAAACACAGAGGGAAAGCACTAGCTAGCTTTTGGGATGGATTTGCTTTGTTGCTTTATTGTCACTGGTTTAAAAAGTGACTGAAAATGAGTATTTCATTGTGAGGGATTTCATGTGAACATAATGGGCTTACTGGTACACACAGAAAATACTGGAATTGAAGAGATTCAGAAGGCTGATTGCTGTGGCTCTTCTTCTTTTAGGATTTATTGCGGTTGCAGCCAGATTTAGCAAAATACGTTTACCCATCTGGCAGCCTGAAATTGTCTCGTCAGCTGAAGCTAATGGACTTAGTGATGGATGCCTTTTGTTTGCGCGGCCTGACTTTTGAGTGAAAGGAGACAAAAGAAGCTCCGCTGGCTTCACTGTACTGTGTGATAAGCTCACGACCAAAGGCTACCGCATTCTGTTGTGTGTGAAATCAAGGGGTGGGGAAGATATTAAATGACTATTTTATGAATGCTGAAGCTGTACTGAACATACAGATTGGAGCAGCAAAAATTTTTTTGTGAGAGCATCTACATGGAAAGACTGTACTGTGGTAAGTAGCATGTAAAATGATAGGGTCTTCCACTGGTTTAATATGAACATTAAATGCAGTTACTGCTTTGCTTTGATCCTGAATGTCTTAGGTAGTTTAGTGGTACTACAGCTGAAAATACTTGTATCAACTTAATTGTTGGGACTTCTCTGATGTTTCTATTTTCACCACACAAGGTACCCTGAGCTTCGTGGTGCCATTTGTTCATTTATTAAATATACCCCTGAATATTTTTGTTCTTGATTACAAAATTATTATTTAAATTTATTTTATTTATTTAAAATATTTCTATCCCACCTTTCTGAGTTTAAGAGAGAAATTCTGAAGGCCTTTCTTGCATGCTGAAATATATGTATGTTGGGGGCAATGCCTAATTTTAAAAAGTTTGCACCAGGTTTCTGTTAAGTGTGACTTGTTCTGGATTGAACCCAGTGCTTTAAAAAGTATGCCTAATTTATTCTGTTTCCAGAGTGTGATCTGCCAAGTGATTTTATTAGTACATAGAATTGTTGTGGGGCTTCATTCATCAGTCAGTTGTATCTAAGCAGTGTTAACTGTAATAAGTTTTAATTTCATTTTTTCTTTTACAGATATTCACTAATTTAAAGATAATGAGATGGAGTAAATTGGAATTCACTGAGTTTCCTCAGTGACATGAGAAAGCTGTCTAGAAATGAACCTCAGAATGTTTTGTGTTTGCGTGCGTGCATATATGTATGTGTGTGTTTGTCTCTCTGTAATATTTCAAGGCAGATTAAAAGAAAGATGGATGGTTTGATAAAGGCATGTTCTCTACCTCTAGCCAAGCTTTTCTGTTTGGTGCAAGGCCTTTTGAATTCTCTCCTGGTGGCCTACAGAAAGAACCCTCAGTAGCAGGCTATTTCTGTGAGGTGTTTGCCAGACATAGTGAAGACAAAATTACTTTTATCTGTCATTTATTTAGACTCCACAGTTCAGGAAAATCTGTCAATTTGGCTTCTTCTATCTAGAATGCTCTCCTGCAGGAAATATGCCAGGTCCCCCCTCCACCCCCACACACTAAGAAGCTCCTAAAAATCAACCTTTTTAGTGAAGCTTTTGGGGAGGTTAAGGGAGAGAGGAGGAAAAAAGAAAGAGAAAAACAATGTTATCATTCATTTTACTGCTGCTTATTCTGCTGCATTGTAATGGTTACTTTTATTATTTTGACTACAGCTTACGAACGTCCCGACATACAACCATTTCGAGTTGCGACCAGCTCCAGCTGCAAAATTTTGCTTCTACTTGCGACCGGAGCTTTGAGTTACAGCCAGAAAAGGGCAGGGGAAAAAAGTTGGGAAATTCAAATTGCTAACCGTTGGTGGCGAAGAGGCTGCTTCTTTGTAGCTCTTTCGCCCCAACGGTTAGAGAGTGTGCGATCGGAGGAGGCTTCGGACTGCCTGGCAAGGTGCTGCTTTCTACTTTTTAAAAACTGTTCTGGGTGGGTTTTGCAGCGTGGTTTTGGGCTGGGCGGTGGGATTATGTTTCTATGCTGTGATGGGTCTTGCAGGGTTTGTTTGTTTTTTGGTTTTTTCCCCCCATTTCCGATGGGTCTTGCAGGGTTTTTTTGTTTTGTTTTTTGTTTGTTTTCCCCCCATTTCTGATGGGTCTTGCAGGGTTTGTTTGCTTTCTGCTTTGCTTTTTTTGCATTTCCGATGGGTCTTGCACGGTTTGTTTGCTTTCTGCTTTGCTTTTTTTGCATTTCCGAAGAGTCTTGCACGGTTTGTTTGCTTTTCTCCCCCCCCCCCCCCTTCGGCCGGAACGGATTAATCGCGTTTCCGATGGGTCTTGCAGTGTTTGTTTTTTGGTGATTTTTTTCTTCGGCCGGAACAGATTAATTGCATTTCAGTGCATTCCTATGGGAAGTGGTGCTTTGACTTACGACCATTTCGAGTTACGACCGGAGTTCCGGAACCAATTAAGTTCATAAGTCGAGGCACCACTGTATAATATATTTTTGTTTATTGTTGTAAGCCTTCCAGAGTAGTGGTTTCTGCTACATGGATGGTAAAAAAAATTTAATCTACCAATAAATTAATTAAACTACCCCTCCCCCCCAGTGTATTGTTTGATAGAATGACTTTGAATGTTGGGGCTTGATAATATATAGAGGTCCACAATTTGGTATCATGCTGACTGTGGGTCATTACATCTTGGGAGGTGTGACCAGTTAGGTCTGTGAGATTATAAATTCCTCCTTGTGAATTCCTTTAGGGTGTTGTCCTAAAGGCTGTGGTAGTGAGACCACTTCTGAGAACAAGCATCACAGCACCTGGAAGATACACACAGTTGTATGCTGGTGTTTGGTATTTCCTCCATGGATGAGGTGTTTGAGTGGGTAATGGCCAGACTGTTCCAGGCAGTCTTGTATGAAACAGATTATTAAGATCCATTTCAGTTGAGGTTTAGGCCTAGTTTTGGCATTGAAACTGAATGAGGGGGGGTTTGCGGGGAGGATTGTTGCCACAAGAGAGAAAGGGAATACAGTTCTGTTGATGCCTTTTGATATCATTGGTAGTCCTTTGGAAGAGATTGTCTGATTTGAGTACAACTTTGTAATGGTTCTGCTCATGTCCGGGTGGCCAGCTGCAGAAAGTGGTGTTGAGAAATGTCCACTTAGCTCATGGCATTTATGCTTTGCGCTCCTACATGATTCTGCCTTGTCCTCTCTGCTGTTTAACATCTTTATGAAACTGGTGAGTGAAATCATTTGGAGATCTAGATTACAGTGCCGTCAGTATAGGGATGACACAGTGCTCAGTCTCTTTTTCATCATGTGTAAGTGAGGCAGTAAAAGGACTTAAATCGGTACTTGGCCAGGGTAATGCATGGATGGGGGCTAATTGACAGATGTTCAATCTAGAAAAGAACAAGATTTTCTTCAGTAGATGGTTTGTCTGGGTGAGCAGTGCCCAAACTCTGTTCTAGAAGTGGTTGCAGTCTTTTCAAAAGATCAAATTTGAGGCTTAGGAATGTTAGACAGAGACGTTTGGCACTCAGCATCTTTTACCTGGTTAGGCTGGTACACTAACTTTGACTCTATCTGGGTGAAGAATTCAGTTCTCAGAATTCAGAGATGAATGGCCTGGTTGAGTTCTCTGACTTTCTCTCACTCAAGATAGCTTAGTAATGTGACTGAGGGCACACCGGGTTGAAACTTTGTATAGATCTGTGTTTTATGAGTTAAATAACAGCACTATTTGTAGCATAACTCTTAAGACAGAGCTGATGTCATTTAATCTTTGTAAGATTCCTTTAATCAGTTATTCCAAGACCTAGGAATACTTATAAACTAAGGCAGATTCCAGAACAGAAGAATTTGATGAGCGAAGAATCTTATTGGTTACGCTATTCAAAGGCAGTACTTATTTCATAACCAGTGTATGATCTAGGACACCACAGAGGTTTTCAATCAATGAACTGCTCTATATAAACCAAGTCCTTCTTAGAAAAGCGATTTGCTTTTATTAACACTTTAAAAACACACCTGGCTGCTTCTGTGACCTTTCTTCAGCCTTTGGGAAATGTTTTAGGTTAATTTTGCCTGACCAACCAGCCTCCTCCCAAACTTAAACTTCTGTGACTTTTCTTATATCCAAGCCCTATCTGGCTTCCTTTTCTCATATCCAGGCCTCATCAGGTTGCTATACGTTGGTTCCAACTTAATGGCACATAAAAAAATATGCAGAGATTTAAATACAGTAAGTTTTATTTTAAAAGCTCTTAAGTTGTATTTTTCTAAGCCTCAGTTTAATTCTGATATTTCTCCAAAAATTCTTCACTATCTATAGTATCTCTAGATTCTGGAGGATATTTATTTGTTAAATTTAAGAGATAGCGATACGCTTAAATTCTCTGTACTGCCCAGTATCGGAAGTTGCATGTGACTTTGGCCTATCACTCTTTGGTGAATGTTTAATCACTATCTGTTTCAAAGATAAGCCAAGGATGACATTCAGAGCAAATGAGATTTGGTTGATTGATAATTCAGTACTGGACGTAACAAAACTAAGTTCTGTATAGTTAGCTGAAAACAGTTCAAGTTGTTCAGTTTTGTGTTGATATGTGTGAGTCTTTTCCCACTTTTTACATATATTTATGTTTTTTACAATACTAAGCATTCAGAATTACATGCCATACTAAAAAAAATAACTGAAAAGATAATACAAACATAAGCGTTGGTACTTCTGCAACAGCGAGTGTGACAAATTAATTTTGGTTAATTGGTTAAATCCTAAGTTAATTTCAGGTCCGGGAACTCATATAATATAATTTGAATAACATGGACCAAGTGTATTGGTTTCACACTAACTCTGAACATCCTGTTCATGTGAAATTTGTGTAACATGCTAAGGCCAAAGCAATTCTCACTGGGGTACCTGGTAATGCATCTGATTGCATAACTGAGATGCACCTAGGCACCTCATCAGTTCACTCCCATTATGCAAACTTTACATGAACACCAATCAGAATCTGATGTCTGACTACTGACGGTAGGCTCCTTTTTATTTCAGTAATGTTTAAAAATATATTTCAGATGGCTAGAGCAAAGAATGTTCATTATTCTCCATAGGGGCATGTGATATGGTTTTGATGTTTCTAATGTGAAACCATTTGAATGCCTCCATGTAGGCCTCAATGGATGTATTTTCCAGTATGAATTTGCCACTTCATAGAAATGTTTTAATAATGGACAAACTCACAGATTTGAAGGGTTAGGGTTAGGGTATTCCTCTGTTTTGTACCTTTGATATAGTATAAATGCAATTGGACTAGAATGACCAATAGATTTGTTGATTTAACAGTTCTCAAAATGTGCATTGCTCAAGGAAAATAAATCAGTGGGAATGTATTTTCATTAGAACAGTACGTGCCTTTCTTTTGGCCTCAGAAGTTTGTATATACCAATACAGAGAAACTGTTGCTGGAGGCAACTTGAGACTTTTTCTTTCCTGAAGTTTGTGGTGCTCCTTCCTGCCTGCTTCTTATTTTCTTCTAATTAAGGGCCTTTCTCATTACATCACTCTGTCTTGGTAGTAAGCTGATGATTTGGTGAAGGTTTTTCTCCGTGAAAATGATGTATGCAAGTTCTTATGAAAGTCATAGGTATGGAGACCATGAACATTCTTCAGCAAATCTGAGAATATTTATTAAGGTGATTGTCAGTATCCAGTGAGGTCTCTTCCCAAAATTTGTAACTGAATGCTGAAGATAAGCCCGTATATAGTAGGTGGGAGACCAAGTACAAACAGTGAAATACCTTAAGTAGACTTCTAGATAGCCACTTGCAGCAAACGCAATAGCCTGTTTCCCCAAAAATAAGTCCTAACTTGAAAATAAGCCCTAGTAGGATTTTTCAGGATGCTCGTAATATAAGCCCTACCCCAAAAATAAGCCCCAGTTAAGTGAAACCACGCCCTCTATTATTGTGCAGCAACCAGAAGAAGATGGCATGACTGTATCTGAATAAATGTAGAGTGTTGTACATGAAAAAAAAACACAACATCCCCTGAAAATAAGCCCTAATGCATTTTTGGAGCAAAAATTAATATAAGACCCTGTCTTATTTTTGGGGAAACACGGTAGATGCAGGCCCCAATCATAAGTGACTGGCATTGGTGAATGTGGCCGAATTCCAAATGAGAGACTGGGTCTTAGGATGTAAAAAAGATGTGATAAACTTTATTCTTGTTTAAAAAGTTTGATGTGTCTTCTTCAGGAGCTGAACATAAAAATATAAATAAATTAGTCTATAAACAGCAAGCAAGGGACAACTGCAAATAATATAGTATGAGTGAATATGCACGCAACATGATATTCTAATGTGGATAGATAGCAACATTTTTTATACATACCAAGGTTTTAAAACTTTGTCAGCTCATTTGATCTGTCTTACCTCCGACTAATAATCACAAGAACAAATCCCGGAGGAGTGGCATGTATTCATATGCAGCTGGCAGCTAAGTCGAGGACAGACAATCAGCAGGACAGTGGAGCAGTGCTAAAGTAAGGGCAAGAAATCTGTTTCTTCATTAAGCCCCAAAGGGGCTAGAGCAACGGTCCCCAACCTTTTTAACCCAGCGGACCGGCTGGGGAAGGCGGGGCACCCCCTGCGCTCGTGCGCATGCACGAAGGAGCGGGCGTTCTCTCTCATCCGCATGCGCGAAGGAGCGGGCACTTGCTTGCGCGGGCGCTTGTGTGCATGTGCGAAGGAGCGGGAGGGCGCTTGTGTGGGCGCTCGTGCGCATGCGTGAAGGGTGGCGCGGCGCTCAGGCACTCGTGTGCATGTGTGAAGGGGTGGGGAAGCGCTCGTGTGGGCGCAGACGCGCACGCATGTGAAAAGGGGCTGTGCGGGGGGAGTGCATGCGGGGGGAGGTCTGTCTCCGCGGCCCGGTCCGGCTAAGGCCACGGAACGGCACCAGGCCGCGGACCGGGAGTTGGGGACCTCTGGGCTAGAGTGTTCAGTCTCAGTATCCAGTCAATTTCTTTTCTCAGTAAGGACTTCTCATACTTTCCAGGAATCACATCTACAACCCACTTTATGGAATTTAATCATTCAGAAAGAGATCTAACATTCTAAGTTGTAGACGTTTTCCATCTCAAGCTCTAAATATTAAACCAGAAGAGGGTAGGCTAAATCTATGAAGAGCAAAAACAACACACCTTACTGAATAGGTGAATGCTAAAGAGTGTCTCCTACCAGGACAAGATTCTGGCTGGACCATCGGGAAGTCACTTAATAGACTTTGAAGCAAAGTAGAAAGTTAAAAAAATAATCAAGTAAGGATACAGGACAAATTTTCTGTATCCTTACTTGATTATTTTCTGCGAACATGAAGAAATTCAATCAATACAGCATTTATGTGCATGCAACTTATGCCCCGCTATGTGTATTAAAGATGATGTAGTAAATGGCCAACATAATGCTATTGAAGTACCCCACTTCTGGTCAAAAATAGTCTAATCATGTTAATATTTTAATTTTATTTGAGCTTTACCTATATTTTATACAAGTTCATAATTTTAAATTGTGCAAATAATGCAAATAATGATGCAAATAATGAAGAAATAAAAAATAAACCATTACTAGACTTTCAGAATGGGCTATGACTACTATACTCTTTTTAAAATTATTTTTGCATCTGTTCAGCATTCTACTCTCAAAATATTATGGCCCTGGAGTGGCCCAGTAATGGTAAATGATAATGATGTGTATCAGTTCTAATATCACATCAAAATGTAACAGCCATGAACAGTGACCTTGTTTGCATGTTGCCTTTTTTGTTGAGTTAGCCAGGGTTTATTCTGCACATGGCCAGACAAACCATGTTTTATTTTCATTGTTTCTCATATTTTTGTTAGCTCAGATTGTGGCAAAAACAACTGTGGAACCAAGCCAGAGATAAGTCACAGTTTGGAGTTTACAAAGAAGAAACTATGGTTTAAAAAAAGCCAAGGTGTGGAAGCTAACAGACTATTTTGTTAGTTGGGATGGGTTTGGACAGAACAAGGCAGAATTCTGTAAATCACAGTCTGGCTTATTGTGGTGTGAACTTAAAAAGTTGCCTATAAGTATACTTACAAGCAAAATTCTTTGTTCTGGTTTCCAATTTGGTTGTAAACATGGCCTGTCAACACATATACCACAAATAAAGGGTAAACGTGGAGATTGGAATGATGTCTGAATTGACATTCTTATAATTTGTCTGCTGTCTATTTCCATTTCTTGAGTTAATGTTGACTAATGCAACCGCATCATAAAACTAGCAGTTTTTCATAGGCTTCATTTAAAAAATTCTAGTTAAAATGTCTCCCTTTGAAATACCTAGTATTTTCAATCTTCATCATATACTGATAACATCATAAAAATATTAAGGTATGTGATGGGAACAGATTTTTTGTTACATTTAATTGATGTATTTTAGCAATTATGAAATAATACAGTGTCTTCATTGTGAATATTGTAGTCACAACTTACTCTTTATTAATAAATTCTTTAATTCAGGTAATGGATGTTGGGATTTATTTTTATTTTTATTTTATTTTTTTGCATGTGAAAACCAGGGAAATAAATCAGGTGCTTGTTCCAGGAAGAGCTAAGAAGCATAACTTTAAAAAAAATCATACCTCATTATCCTAGTTTTGGACTGAAATACGCAGTTGGGTTAGTAAAGCTTCACAGTATACAGTGGTGCCTTGACTTACGAACTTAATTGGTTCCGGAACTCCGGTCGTAACTCGAAACGGTCGTAAGTCGAAGCACCATTTCCCATTGAAATGCATTGAAATGCAATTAATCCATTCTGGCCGAAGAAAAAAATCACCAAAAAAAATTAAAAATCACTGCAAGACCCATCGGAAACGCGATTAATCCATTCCAGCTGAAGGGGGGGGGGGGGGAGAAAAGCAAAGCAAGCAAAGCGTGCAAGACCCATTGGAAATGCAAAAAAAGCAAAACAGAAAGCAAGCGAAGCGTGCAAGACCCATCGGAAATGGGGAAAAAAAAACCAAAATGCAAGCAACCCCCCAAGACCCATCGGAAATGGGGGAAACCCCCCCAAAAGCAAGCAAACCCCCCAAGACCCATTGGAAATGGGGGGCAGAACCCAAAAAGCAAACAAACCCCCCAAGACCCATCGGAAATGGGGAAAAAATACCAAAAAACAAACAAACCCCCCAAGACCCATCACAGCACAGAAACATAACCCCCCCAGCCCAAAACCATGCTGCAAAACCCACCCAGAACAGTTTTTTAAAAGCAGAAAGCAGCACCTTACCTTACCAGGCAGTCTGAAGCCTCCTCCGATCCCACTCACTCTAACCATTGGGGCGAAAGAGCTACAAAGAAGCAGCCTCTTCGCCTAGCAATGGTTAGGAATTTGAATTTTCCGCCTTTTCCCCCTGCCTTTTTCTGTTTGTAACTGGAAGCTCCGGCCGCAAGTCGAAGCAAAATTTTGCGGTTGGAGCTGGTCGTAACTCGAAATGGTTGTAAGTCAGGACGTTCATAAGTCGAGGCACCACTGTATAGGTTTTAGACTTGGGCAGTGCAACCTCTGAGTAGTTATGTGAGCACTGTGTAGTTACTCTCTTTCCTCTCCCCTAACTATCAGTATCAGAGTAAGATATAAATATTTCAAACTTCAGAATTTATATACTAAGGTAAAAAAATAAAAGAAAATACATTAAATTTTGGTTGCATTAATACAGCTTTCTTTTTAATTATTTCAGATATTTCCAGACTTTCCTTTTCATCAGGTAAGATCATGTTTTAATAACATGTGGTAGCTTATCTAATATTGCAATTTCAAAACTATCTAAGATGGCAGTTTTGTTGTTGTTGTTGCTTGTTTTGTGTTTCTTGTTGGACTCTAGGTAGTGTTCTGTATTGTAGCCAGATGGCACCCTTTCTCCTAGATGAGAAAGTACTAGAGTTAATATGCATAGGCCAGAAAAAGTAGAGAGTACAGCCCCATTTCAGAAGCATGGATAGAAGTAAGCAGAATTGTGCATGAATCAGGACTTAAGTATCTCATCACGAATAGTTTTTGACCCTGTGGGCAGGTCGCTGAAAGGCTGCATCTGAACCAGTTTTTCCCATCTTTTACTTCTGATGCCCATCTACTGTTAACAGTTGGAAGTATGTTGTCATCCATTTGGTTGTTTCAGGCATGTGTGTGTTATAAGCAAATTGTTGGTTTCGCAAAACTCTGTGATTCCCTTTCCTGTTTCATTTAGGCCAAATTCTCTGGTGATATTTGGTTCTACTTTATTTCGTACTTTTACATTTCAATCACTAACATTTGTCAGCACAAACTATGTCTGCATTAAAGCTTCTGTTTCTTCTTCAGTAATGGGGCATAGATTTATTAGCAGACAACACTACTTTGTTCTTCCACAATGGTTGATTAACCTTTCTGACCTGGAAGCCTCATGTTCTAACACAGTTGTTCCCAACCTTGGGCCCCCCAAATGTTCTTGGGCTACAACTCAAAGCAATCCTGGCCAGCACTGCTAGTGGTGAAGGCTTCTGAGACATCTGGGGACCCAAGGTTGGGAGCCGCTCTTCTAGCACTATCTTTTGATTTGTTTTGGTTTGTTTCATGGTTGATTTTCAAAATATAGTGAGATGCAGTTGATCATTGTTGTCTTGTTCAAAATAGACTTAGATTGTGTCCCACTGACAATGTCTATAAAAGATCCTCCACTAGTGTCACTTTCTTCTACTGCTGTTTCTCAATAGCTGCCCTTCTCAGTAGCTGATCGGTAGCAGATGAACTCCTGGAATTTTAGATTCTCTTGTACTGATGCAGTCATTAGTTCCTTAAGAGGTTGGGTGCATTTTGAATCTCAGCTTTGACATTTGTCCTTAAGTGACCCTGCTAGAAATCTAAGTGTGTAACAGAATTTAACCTCCTGATGATATTACTCTCAGCTTTCTTCACATACAACAGCTTTCTTCACATACAATATATTGTATACAACATCGTAATAAAGAAATGCTCAGATAGTGGTTTGAAGGTATCTGCTATGATTTCATTTTGATGAGCTGGAATGCCTAATATTGCTATTACCACACCTTCTGCTCAGATTGGCTTTTTTTTTTTTTTAAAGTCTCATTTTTAGCTACTATCAAGTTGCTTTCAGTGTACTGTGGTCCTATGAATTAATTGCCAAGCTCCATGAGAAGTACAAGGGGTTGCGGGACTGGTAGTCTCTGTGCTCATTAGGCTCGGTACATGGTGGCACTTAAAAACCTAACAGCGAAGTTCCCATGGAGTTTAGCAAGTTCCACACACTCTCTCCCTTTGCAGTGGCTGCAGAGAAGAACATGCTGGACATGAGGTGCGTGTGTGCTGAAACTCCTCTAATGACCTGAATTTTTTGGCTACAGCTGCCAGAATTCTGGCTAGGTGAATTGTGGTAGTTGTGGGGGGAAAAGTCCGGATATCTGCGAGAGAGAAACAAACCACAGAAGATAAATTGCCTATGTTTGGAGAACACGCTAGACAAACTTTAGAACAAAGCCTTGTGCTTAGTTTAGCAGTTCCCGCTGCAAAATGCCCCATTAATGCTGCTTTTAGCCAGCGAGCCTGAAGTCCTGAAGCTTAGTTGCTTATAATATCATCCAAACTAGCTAGCCTAAGGAAGCAACAGCACTTTAATGGCCCTCTGGAGTTTCTGTCAGTTTAATGGACTCTGCTTGTTACAGTAATAGCTAGTGTTTCCTCAGTATGTATTTGAAGGCCTTCATAATTTCAGTAGGCATGTTCTGGAGTTTGAATGCTGAACTGAAAATATTAGGCTTATGTGGAAAATATGGACTGCAAATTTCAGGCTTATGCAGGAAATATGGCATGAAAGGCAGTATTTGATGTTCAACAAACAGAACACCTAGTGTTCACATAAAATAAAGAGTCTTCTGTTTTTATCATTGCTAAACTGTGCACTAGTAAACATAGCAAAGATCCCTTAAGCCTTCATGAAACCACAGATTTTTCAGGAAGTGGGACCCCCATCACTCAACAGAAAGTAATGCCAATTTTGACTTAAAATTCAAACTTTATTCTGACACTTCTCAGTGCCTTCACTGCAAGTTCACAAAGGGCAGAACCTCCACAACTTCCACTGAGCGCTTTTAGATCCAACTCTTTATGTAAGCTTGCTTTCTGTTTCACAGAACCCTGTATGTAGTTTTTCTCCATATCAATTCTTTTGATTTTTGTGGCCAAAAAAGAACCTACAGCAAACAACAAAATTGTAATACAGTAATTGCCTTGGGATTTTTGTTTTGTTTTGTAAGATGCAGGGTGATTCTAAATTGAACAGTGTGTTGTCATAGTTTTTTGCACCTTGTGTAGCCATGGAATAGGATGAACATTTTTAAATACTTCATTTAATCCTGTTAACTCATCAATGGGCAGTATGGTCTGCCAGTTTGTGGACTGTGACTTCCTTCATCCCTTACCATTTGATGCACTGTCTAGGATTGGCAAGGACTTCCAGGTTGCCCATCCTTTATTTGTTCTCTGTTATAATGTCCTACAAAATATTATTAAATATTCCAAACACACTTTCTCACTGTGCTATTCATTCTCATTCTGGCTGCTCTCCCCCATTTATGTCTGACTTGTGAGTTCTTGTTCTTATATCATATATCAGTCATTTCAGTCAGCCCCTATATGGGGGTAAGTCCTTTGTGAGGCAACTCCTTTATGGAAGTTTTATCTTTTTCTCATTCTCTGCTTTAAAGTGAGCTGCCTTCCTAACATAGCAATATAATACTAGGGAAGGTACTTCATTGCTAATGTTTGGTAGGCAACAGTGCCCATGCATTGCCTGTACTTTACACATGTGCCATGTTGAGTGGCAGGAAATTAAAAGACACTTATATAGCCACCTTTTAGATCTTTGAATTTCTGAGATCTACTTGAGTCTTTAGTCTCATCACATTTCCTGCTCACTCAGGCATCTAATGCATCTGTTGGATTCCCAATTCATATTTGATTATAACACTCATTTTCTAGGTACTCATTGGCCCCATGTCTTTGAAACTGTCACAAAAAGTGTGTGTAGAGAACGATCCAAATTTCCTTGTGGAATGTCAGTTTTTTTTTAAAAAAAGTGGTCTTAAGGGACGTGCACTTTTTGGGACAACACGTCCCTCGCTTCTGCTTGTCTCATTCTCTGTCAGATGCCATCCATTCTTCTCCTTACACTTCCATGAATAAGGTTTCTCCTCCCTTAATGTGCAGCTATACAGCAACAAAAATATTAAATGATCCATTGTGGATTTGCACCTAGGAAGTCAGGTTTAGCTGGAAGAATTCACTTTAGCTGACCAGTCAGGAGAGGGCAGACAGAGGGGAGGAAATTAGCTATCAGTCCTTTTTTGCAGCAGCTTGTTAAGGCAGCTTCCACTGTGGCTGTTCATACTTGCAAGAGACAAAGCTATAGCAGAGCTACCTTAACAAGCTGCAAACAATTTCCTGATCTCTCTCTCTTTCCCCTATGGTCTTCTTAGTGATATAGTGCAACTTTGTTGCAGCTCAGACACCATCTTAAAAAAAAGGGCATTAGCATTATGAGCAAAGATCTCCTAAACTGGATCCTCAGTGCCTTGTAGTTCAGTTCCCTTGAACAGGTGCTCAGTTGAGCGGAACTTTGCTACCTCTCTTCCCGCCCTACCGACCACCAGCACCCTCGCACCTGCTTTTCTATATCGGCTCAAGCAGTCACATCACCTGAATTGTTGTGATTACATTTGCTGCAAATAAAAGTAGACAGCAGAGGGAAAAATAGGATTGAGGAGAAAAATCCTGAGCCGATTCACATTGACTTGTATGTTGTATAGCCAATGGGAAATAAGGCAAATCTGACCATCCCAATCCTGGAACAATTCCCATATTATTTGCCAGTGTAGTTGCCTCCTTACTTTCTTTCCCCCTGCAAAACTGAAAACATTTTTTGGTGATATGATGGTGCTACAGAGACAATATTGCAGTAACAAGAGGTGCATTTTCATGTGTGCTTTGTGTGACTTATTTTTGTTACATTTAGTAGTATTCTTTTTTAAGGAGAAAAGTGGAGTAAAAATATTTTAAATGAATAAATTGCATTATATTCCTTTGCCGTCACTACTTCGAACTGAATTTGGTTTTTAGAAGATACTAAAGGCACCAAAGCAAATGGAAGACAAAGAGATTTTTCTTTCTCACTCATCCTGGCAGTACTTCTTACCAACCAAGTTTAGCTCTCTTTAGTATTCCTGTCTTTTCTGTGAGGAACATTTCCATTACAATGCACTTTTGCTCTATGGGGAAGCAATGTAGCAATTGGGACTTTTCCAATGCTCCTCGGTCATAGTGTGCAGTTGACAATCGGATTAAATATAGATGCTGTTGTTCTCCTTGTAGTTGCTGGCAGATAAAGGTCATCCTGAACATTTCCGTTCCTCTTTGATTTCATAGTTAAACCTTTTTGTAAGAATGATTGAGTATGTGCTGCTGAATGCATTACTTGATTAGGTACTGTAGTTTGTTAAACCATCACATAAGGGAGTTATCCTACATTTCTCTAATCTCTGTGATGGCTTTGATGTCTTTGCCACTTACTTTGCTCTTGCTTTTTAATTGAGGCCAAGAATATGAGACTTGAGGATTTGAGAGTGCAAGTCACCGGGGGCTTCTGAGGGCAACTTGTTAAAATTTTATCACTTTAGAGCTGCATTGAAGGCTGAGCTCCAGTGTTTTTTATCCATATGTAAAGTTTCCTCAGCCATCTTGTAGCATGCACAGAAAAATTGAAGACAGAAATTTTAATTTAGTATCTGGCTCAGTTTCTGAGCTTTATGTTTGCAATAGTGCGGATTAATCAAATTAATCTAGTGGGTGATCTTGCTTCTGTCATCGTCTCTATGTAAAATATAATTTTCTTAAGGTAGTGTTTTTCTCCATTTTAATTTTTTTTCCATGTCTTAAGAGAACACCCAAAGTATTACAAATAGGTGTATCTGTCTAAAATACCTATATCTGTCTCTTTGCACTGTGTATGTGTATAATACAAATAAATATAACTGAATAGTGCCTGACAAATATTTAACACATGCAGGAGTTTTAGTACTGAGAAGCCACTTCTTACTAGAATGTAGAGAGCTAAGGACCTAAACCCATGGGTTCATAACTTCATGGATTGGATCTTAATGCCAAAGGAGATAAATGAGCAGCCAAAAGTGGAGATAGCTTTATGAGTAAAGTTTATGTGATTAGCCTCTTTTAGCAGCTTCAGAAGTTGCAAATTATCTTGCTTTTGTTTTATGATGTCTGTACACTGATTTAGTGGGAAAAAGCAACTTTATAGATGCTCTCTAGGGAGATTAACATGTTATCACTTTGCTCGCCATCTGTTTTAGCCCCTTTTTTCTTGAAATGAAAAAAAGTATATATTGAAAGTATATGTGTGAGGGTGATCTGACTGTGGCATCTGGTTGATCACCAGGATTGATTTGGCTGATCTGGCTGGCTAGGCAGGTTTCCCCTTCCTCACTGACTGCTCCATGTATGTCCTTATTGAAGCTGCATGGTTGGTGGAGGAGGATGACCATCCCATGTAGAAGGAGTGTAGCATTCTTCAATCAAGAGTACACAATAGCTGCCCCCCCCCCGCTAGAACCTCCAAACATGGTCAAGTATATATGTAAATATCAGCATTGAAAATATTGAGTAATCTGAGTAAATGTAGGACTCGCACAGCTGTTTCTCCCAGCACTAACATAACATATGTAAACATCCATGAGTATTCTTGCTTTCCTCTTCATTCCACTGTAATTTAATTTTTACCTCCCTCCCTCCCAGAATGCAGTGTTCCATGATAATTTGCAGCTTTTGACCTGTCGGCAACCTCACTATGTGAACTTATGACCATAGGCTCTGTGTGCCAGTCAATGGAAACCAAGGCCTTCTACATTAAATAGTGTACTGGGTTTGAGGTGGGGCAGATTCTGAATATAAATGGAATTGTATTTTGCTGCATCTTGTGGGGCTAGCATGAAAGAAAGGGGCCAGATGCAAGAGGCTGTGGCTGTAATGAACAACTACTAGTGTAGTATTTGAAAGCACTGCTGAATAGCTTGCGGGGTTCCGACTGCACTTTTTAAAGAAAAGGAGGTTGAAACAAAGCTGTTGTGTTTACTACCACTAGTGTGTGTGTGTGTGTACACAGTCAAAAATGACCCCACCCTCAGAGTTCAATTTTGTTAAAACCGGATAATAGCATTAAGCTACATTTCTGGGTTCTTGTAAAGCACTCGGTCTCCGCCACTGCCATAGGAGCTTGGGATGGGTGTAGGGAGACTGTCCCGAAATTGGGGGAGAGGCACCCCCCGTGCTCAGTTTATAAGCTGTCCCAAGTCACAACCATCCTCCTTAGTAATACTGTCACCACAGTAGGGGACTGATATTTCCTCTGTTATTTTGGTGAGGAAGGGCAAATTTTGTGCAAAGTAATGCTTGAGTCAGTGTACAAACTTTCCGGCTTCCATTTATTCTAAAGGGGAAAACATGCTGCCACCAAGTAAGGTTCTGAATTTCCCCACGATTCGCTGTGGTTGGCACATAGGAAAACCCAAAAGAAGGGAAGAGAACAAAAGAGAAGAGGCTTTGATAGGATGTCCTAGGGGGAGAGAATAAATGAGAAGGTGAAAGAGGAAAATCCTGAGATTTGAAGAAGGAGAGAGCTCTGCTTTCCCCCCCCCCCCTCCAAGCGTGTACAAAGCATGATGTCCTTTGGGTCGCTATGGCAAAAGGGGGTGGGTGAAAGTATTGGAGCAGCTGTTACACAGAGAGACAGGAGAGGTTTCCATTGAGAAGCCGTTCTGTCTCACTCAAGCCATTCAGAGGCTTTTGATAGGTTGAAATGAGCACAGCCTTGGAAGGGAAAAGGAGGAAATGTATGGGCAGCTGGCTTGTGTCTGACCAAAAGCTGGTTTAGAAATAGGGCAGATTCCCCACCTCCTGGTAGCAAGCGGGAGTGGTGGATGCTGCACCTTTTAGAGAAGGACATTCAGATATTAGGGTAGAGTTTGGAAGATGCTTCCCTTCCCTTTTCTGTATTGCCCTGTGCCCATAACTAGTGGCTCATAATCCATGAAGGAACCACCTACAGTGGTGCCTCAACTTACGAACGTCCCTACTTGCAACCATTTTGAGTTACGACCAGCTCCGGCTGCAAAATTTTGCTTCGACTTGCAACCGGAGCTTCCACTTACGAACAAAAAAAGGCAGGGGAAAAAGGCAGGAAATTCAAATTGCTAACTGTAGGTGGCAATGAGGCTGCTTCTTTGTAGCTCTTTCGCGCCAGCAGTTAGAGAGTGTGCGTCGTTGTCGGAGGCTTCGGGACTGCCTCCTTCTGCTTCTGAGAGCGTGTGTGTGTGTTTGCAGGGAGGCTTCGGGCTGCCTGGTAAGGTAAGGTGCTGTTTTCTGCTTTTTAAAAACTGTTGTGGGTGTTTTTGCAGCGTGGTTTTGGGCTGGGGGGGTTATGTTTCTGTGCTGTGATGGGTCTTGGGGGGTTTGTTTGTTTTTTGGTTTTTCCCCCCATTTCTGATGGGTCTTGGGGTTGTTGTTGTTTTTTGGCTTCCCCCCCATTTCCGATGGGTCTTGGGGGGTTTAGTTGCTTTTTTGGGTTTTTTTCCCCCATTTTCGATGGGTCTTGGGGGGTTTGTTTGTTTTTTGGCTTTTTCCCCCCCATTTCCGATGGGTCTTGGGGAGTTTGGTTGCTTTTTGGGGTTTTCCCCCCCATTTCCGATGGGTCCTGCATGCTTCCCTTGCTTTTTCCTATGTTTTCTTTGCATTTTCGACCTGCCCCCTTTGTTCTCTGTGCATTTCCGATCTGCTCCGTTTGTTTTCTGTGCATTTCCAATGGGTCTTGAACGCTTGATTGCTTTTCTCTCCCCCCCCCCCTTCGGCCGGAAGGGATTAATCGCATTTCCAATGAGTCTTGCAGTGATTTATTTTGGGGGGGTGATTTTTTTTTCCTTCGGCCAGAACGGATTAATTGCATTTCAATGCATTCCTATGGGAAACGGTGCTTCGACTTACGACCATTTCGAGTTACGTCCATCTTCTGGAATGGATTATGGTCGTAAGTTGAGGCACCACTGTACTTGATTTTTTCACACACAGAGACTGAAACTGCAAACCCTTCAGGCCTGTCTTTTCAGAAGGGACAACATTCTTATCTTCAGCCTTGCCACCATTCTTCCTGGCTGTGGTACACCAATCCTGCATACACAGCTGAAAACACCTCACACTGTTATTGTGAGGATTAAAATAGGGTGTATTGTATGAGAGTGAATCTGAGTTCTTTGATAGAAAGGCAGGATATAATTTAATAAATACATCTGCTTTTTTCCATCCAGAATTCTACAGTTCTGTATCATTAATTGTTAGTTGTCCAGTTACTGATACTTTCCCACATTCTCCTTTGTGCTTTCGATTACCTGTGTTGATTTTTTTATGGTGTAGTTATTTTAGCAGTGTTAGATATTACTCTGCAATCCTATTATTTTCTATTCATATCACAAGTAATATTTCTTTTGCTTTGAAAAATCTTCTGGTATTTTATTCACGGGTCTTCTTCATTTTGATTAATGTCTTATGTTAGCAGTTTTTCAAATTCTGCACCAAATTTATTATTCCAGATAACTGAAAATTTCTGTGTGGATAAGCCTTATTGGGATTTTGGACTGAGAATATGACATTGAAAAAGTGGTACTGACAATAAACTTATTCTGAGGGCACTTTTTTCTTCAATAATCAGTGTGTTTAAATGTGCAGTCTAAATCAGAGGTCGTCAACCCCCAGTCCGCAGCCCGGTGCCAGTCCGTGGCCTGAGCTGGACCGGGCCGCGGAGACAGACCTCCGGCCCCCACCACACGCACTCCCCTCCCCACAGCTGCTTTGCGCACACACGCGTGTGCCAGTGCCGGCGTGAGTGCTCCCCCACCCCTGCACGCATGCGCCCGAGCGCCTACGCGGGCGTGCAGGCGCTCCTGTGCATGCGCGAAGGGGTGGGGGAGCGTTCACGCTGGCGTGCGCCCCCACCGCTTCACGCATGCACCCGAGAGCGCACATGCATGCGCCCGAGAGAGCGCGGTGCACCCGCGTGAGCGCGGGGGGGGTGCCACACCCTCCTCAGAGGCTCAGCCAGTCCACTGTCCCAAAAAGGTTGGGGACCGCTGGTCTAAATGCTACCTTCTCACAAATCTCAGTTTATAAATAGCTATGTGAAAAGAGCCTCCATTCTGTTCAAATGGGATTGCATCAATCAGCTATTTCTTTTCTTTTTTCTGGCTTCTGTGTGTTCTATATTTACTTTGTAATTGTTATGACCATAGCTCAGCATTATTAGGTGTACAAAACTAAAATACAATAACAAATCACATAATATTTATGATCATTACAAAGAGACTGAAATTCAAATTACAATTAGGTATGAACTCCTAATGTGATTACTGCCATGATTTAATCATGTGTTTTCTTATTGTATGAGATACTACACAGAATTTTGCAATCACTTCTCAGTCTAATGGCTAAGATCAAGTGTAGTGTCTGTTCTTATATCAGCATATGTGTTTTAAAGCTAGTTGATGCAGGGTTTTTAAATCTCTATATTTACTAGTTCAGTTTAGATTGTAAGTTGTTTTATTGAATTTTATTTTTTCTTTATATTTATATATATGCTCATCCCAAAAGATAAAATCTTTTGGGATGAGCATGCAGTGTTAACATTTTCATTAAAGAAATAAGTGAGCTGGTTTTGTATTAAAACGTACATCTGAGAAATCTAAGGAACAATGGCTTTTAAGAAGGAGTTATGGTAATCTGATTACAAATGATCTGTCCTTGCTCAAGGGATGAAGTTATATAAAGAATACTAGAGTTGATTGAGTTAATATTTCCTGCCGGGGCACCCCCAGAAGAAGGGAATGGTAAACAACTTCTGTGCATTCTCTACCTAGAAAACCCCGTAAAGGGTTGCTATGACTCAGAATTGACTTGACAGCATGCAGTTAATTTATTATTAATCACTGTGGTCAGTTTTGGATTTCTTGAATGTTCCATTTTGTTCAAACTGAGATCTCATCCCTAGCATTGTTAACATAGTCCATTCAACAACTGTATAGCATCATTCCTCTTGTTTTGTGTAGATAGTCATATGGATATTGTAATGCTATTGCAGGTCAGTGAAAAGATAGAAGAAACAGTGGCCTGAATCCTGTTGTGCAACTCTGTACAGCCACTCCTCGTCGGTCATTAAGTTGAGGAGTGGCTGCATATGTCAAGGCTGATGATGACATCAACCATAGACATTAATTTTTAACGTTTCCTATCCACTGCAGGCTCGAAAGCTTCTTAGGGATCCTTTTCTACCTGTGGAAGTCATTGGGAGCCTCAGGATGGTGGAGAGCAGCCTTTAACCTCTGAAAACTGTCACCACTTGGCCCACCAGTGATATCTGAAGTATTATAGAAAGCTTTTCTGGCCACATCCAGCAGGATAAACAGAAATCAATCAATTTAGCTCTGTATTGCTTAAATTTACATCTTGCCTTTTTGTCAAAAAATGTGTGTTCTGGACACCTTACTGTTGAAAGATAAAAACAAATTAAAACATACCAGTAGGTAAATAAATAACAGCACTGAAAAAGTTAAAAACCTCTTTAGGTTCAGACTAGTATAAGTGCCAAAGTCCTGTCTGAATGAAAATATCTTTGGGTGCGGTTACACTAGCTTCCAAAGTCAATATGGTGAAGTGGCATAATAAGCGAGCCACTTCCAGATATTGGCAACTTAACCCCTGCTTGACAGAGGAAGTGAGGGGAAAAAAGTGGGGTGGGGGAGGCAAAGAGAAGGGGGCAAGAAATTCAGATGGAGCTGAGTGGGGCCCATTGATCTAGTGATGGAACAACACAGACACAGAGGCTCTGTTAGAGGCAATTGGTGTGTTGCACACACAGGTATGTACACACACATACACTCTTCCATGCATATTTTTTCCTGCTCCATCACCCCATTTCACCCACTCCCCAAAAGCTTTAAAATTATGCACACTGGCTGGCTGTAATGACTAAACCCCACATGTCCTTGCAACGTGGACACCCCCCTTCTATGTGTGCACACTCCCACATCCACATCTGTAAGTGCAAAAAGTGGAATGGGGTGGGGGAACAAAGAGATCTGTCTGATTTCTACTCCCCTCCCCCCTTTTGTGTGCAGGAAGAACACCCCTCAAGTCTCACACTGAAGCTATCTACACAAAGAAAACCATGTTTATCTCAACTGATTCCAAATAAACAGTAGGCTTCAATCCTGGAGCAATCTGAGATGATTTGGTCCTCATTAGGGGTGGGTTGGAACGCTCTAATAAGAATATCATGTAGTTGACATTTTTTAAGAGCACTTCCAGCAGGGAGCTACAGAGTGTGCTAAACCCCTGTGTAGCCAACCTCTTTGTTTGCTGGCAGAAGAAAAAGAATAGAGAAGAAGACAGCCTACATTTTCTTGGCAGAACTTCTAGAGCTTGGCAGTGGCCACTGAGAAACTCTTACATCCCACCAAAAGTGCTTGAGGTAGGCTGTTAAGGGTACCTAGAGTTTTTGCACTGAAGGAAACACTGAAAGAGAGAGAGGATGTAAGATGTCTCATTATTATTTTATTTGTCTGGCTTGTTGACCCTCCAAGGCCATATCTCTTTGTATCTGTTAGCACGCTATCAGAGTCAGTACCGTTCTCAGATTATCTGGAAAATATTTCATTTAGATTTTCATCAGATAATTTTTAGCCTGACTTTACACAAACAAGATCAGGTCCATTGAATGATCAGATTTCTTCACATTTTCTTTTAAAGAAAAATTGGAGGATGCAAGGTTTTTAAAAGTTAAAAACAAACTTTTTTTTTTTGTTGGGGGGGGGAATAGGGAGGTCATGAAAGTGGGTGCAGCCTTCCAGTTGCCAAGGAGGGGGATGTATGGCTTCTGGACTTCTTAAGACCTCCTTTCAGCAGTGATTTCCTGCTGCATCCAAGTTTCCTGGGTTCTGTGGAGAGTTTGTTTTAAACAAACAAAAAGGAGTCTATTGAGGAACCACAGGTAATTGATATGAAGGAAGAGGTAGGTTCTAAGGTATGATTGATAAAGATCAAAACAACAAAAAATGTAAAAGTATTATTTCTATAACTCAAGATCAAAATAACTTATTCACAGTCTCTAACTTTTTGACGCACACTCTCTAAGCTCTCAAGACAGACTTTTACTAGTAAACTGTACCACAGATTATTTCTCCTGAATGGCTCTAAAACAAACGTCTCTTTCTATATACCTCTCAGCTCTAATTCTACTCTAACCTGTCTCACAGACCAAACCCCAGTACATTCTATCTTGGCAATGAATTAGCATTCAGTCATTCATCTGCCAGTCACTGCAAATCACTCTAGCGCTCCACTCCTGTGTATCCACTGAACGGGCATACAAAGCTGTTCCCATACAAAGCTTCTTCAGCCAAAATGTCGTTCGTCCTTCATTTCTTGCCTCATTTCTTTTACCTTGATTGATCAGCTGTAACCTTTTCATTTCACATTTCATGACTAAAATATTCTAGTTTCAGTAGTTTATATAATTTTCTGGTCTTTATTAATTTTCCTTAGTGCTTCTTCATTAGTCATCCTCTCAATGTGAGAAATACATGAGCATTTCAGATTCTTCCATTTTTCTGGCTGTTTGCGTTCATGTCTACTATTTCATACCATATAGTGGAAATCAGAGTAGTACAAGCTACATTCTTAACACCAATTTTAGGTTTTAGTTGCCTAGCACATTTTTATCTTAAAGGAGCTGTTCTGGGTCATCTCTATTCTGTTATTCTGTGTTTCTGATTCCACTGTTCCTTTAACCAAATTCCAAAGTACTTATATTTGTGAAAATCTACCACATTTTCATTTTGGATCTTAATCTGTCTTTCTTGAGATGCTTCCATTTGACTGATTATTGTGAACTTGGTTTTCTTTATTTAGGCTGTGTTTGTAATTTACTTTGTAGGCCTTAGTGGATAATATTTGCTACAAAATTGTTGGCTAGTAATACGTTGTTGTCTATATTTTGAATGTCGTTGATAAGCTCTCCACTGACAGTCATTCTGTCCTTTGTATCATCAAGTGCTGTTGTAGAGATATTCTTAGAGTACAAATTGAAAAGCAGTGCTGAAAGTATGCATCCTTTTTGTACTCCTCTTCTGATCATGATTTCCTTTGACAGTCAGCTTTCATTGCAGTTTTTTGTTGCCAGAACATGTTGCTAGTTATACAGATATCTTGTGAATCAAGTCTTTTGTTTAGCAATAGCTCTATCAACTGCTGTGATGAACTTCATCATATTTTTTTGTAGTCAGTAAAGTAAGTGTACATTATCAAAATGTCTTTCCCCAAGTATTCTCCTTCCTTGCTTGCAAATCCTCCTCTGAATCCAGATTGTATGTCTCCTGTTCCTTGACATTTACTGAAAATTCTGACATGAGGGATCTAGAGGCTGCAGTCTCTAGATCAAACACAAGGGTGCCCTCACATGAAACACATTGGAGTAAACTAAGTTACCAGTGTATGGACCACAGAAAGCTGCCCCAGTCAGGAAAGGGTGCAGTTGGTGTATCAGTAAAGGCTGGCAATAGGTGCTCCTCGCCACTGAAATCCCTTGAGCGTCTCCTAATAATGAGGAATCTAAGACCATCTTCCTTCTGAGGGAGTACAACCACATCTAGAACAGTCATTTTTCTCAGTAGGAACATTCTGGAACATCCTGCCCATATATTCAATCTCAGTTCTTCAAACCATTTGATTTCAGTTTTTCAAACCTTTATTTGATCTCAGTAATTCAAACTATTGCTGCCTCTAGGCACTGGGTCATAATGTCACTATGTAAGATTTATTAGAGTGGATGACACCAAACTTCCAGCCACTTTGGAAAGGGCTGCAGGATGACTAATTGAGAATCCAGGAGTGATGGGCGAAATACATTTTCTTTGGTGCCCTCACTGCTACACAGTAGGCAGGATTGTTTAATGTTTGTCCAATCAGCCTTTTTAAAGTTGAGCATCTGTGATTTGGAGTTTTTTTTAAAAAAATAGTTGGTCAATCCATTAAAAGGAACTTAGAAGCTGTGTTTCTGTGATTTGGAGGTAAAGAGCAGTTTGTTTTTCAGAGTTCTGATGAGGTGTGGTTGTCTATTTTGATTTGTTTCAACCAGGATAGAAGTGGAAACCCATAATTTTGAATTGGAATGCCTGGCTAAGCTGGCTCTATTTTTGTGTCTGAAATGATCTCCAGCAACAAATGGTGTGTTTTCTCTTCTCTTTTGAAGGCCTTTGATGCATTTAGACTGTAGTTCAAAATATGTCAATGGAGGAATAAGTTCCATTAAAGACAGTAGAACTTAACAATAAAAGCTACATAGGATTCCATTGTTATTTTAAATCTCATCCCTCTGCATAGATGAAGGGATGTAACAAGTTATCCAAGTTGTGTACTGCAGTTTGGAAGGGAAACTTTGAAAATACCTGACAAAGAGGTGTTCTTCAAGAACTGTAACTGGTTATGATGTTTCCATAATCTGTCTTTATTTATAAGCAGCAACTCTATAGTTTGAACATTGAACAAGTTTTCTTTAAAAATTATTTAATTCACTGTGGACTTTTCTTAACTCTATTGTTAGCTGGTTTTATCCAGCAGGTGGAAAGAAAAATTCCTTTGGGGAAAAAATAAAATTTATAATCGTAATATAACATCGGTCTGGGGAGTCTGGCAGATGCACCTGCTGTAGCTTTTAATTGCATTTAATTAAAAACAAATGAAATTGACTCAGTCCCTCTTAAAATATTCAGTTATGAAAAAAGTAAAATATGAATGGAGGTTTTGTTTTGACTTTTACAGTTTCTTGCACCCATGGCAGTACTCCATTGCAAAAGATTTTATTTGTTTTGTTTTTGGAAGTTCTTAAATTTTGCTCTTGCAGATTTCATGTGGGAAAGGTGGGTGGTTGCCATGCCATCTGTTAATGATTCTGCTTGGTGAACATATTTTACCTCAGGGGCTGGTTGCTGACAAGAGTCCAAAACACAGGATGTCTTAGAAAAATATTCGGGTGTCTACCCTAATTTAGCTGGGCATATTCAGTAAATGTGAGTTGGTGAGATGACAGCTGTTGTCCTTCACTTTCAAGGCCTTTTTAAAGGTTTGCCTATTAATTTTTTTAGGTTTTCAATTAAGAACTTGGGTTGTCTTTCAAAGACCAAAAAATACATTGGAGCATTTTTATCATTTGCATATTCTTCCTTACTAGAGAGGGATCAGAATTTCAACGGTGTCTCCAAAACCTAAGCATCAGGGTAGACACATTGTTGGTGTGTTGGTTTTGAAGGCCCTGGCTCCATCTGACTCCCCAGAACCCTCCCCATGATTCTCTCTTGCCTCCCCCCCCTACCCAAAAGAGAAAGAGACTTCCTCTCCCAGCTGCCTCCAGGAGCAGTAATCCATCGGTCCTATGGATATTCAAAAATACCAACTTATTTAAAACTGAAAGTGGGCTTTTGGTACTGTCAGTTTCAATTTTTTCGTAGTTTTGGGTGGTCCATAAAGTATCCTGTATGTTGCACGTTGGCCCTTGCACTGGTTGAAACTGTTTACCTTTCTTGTGCATAAACTGGAACGTACGTGCATGTTGAGAGCTGTACTTTGTGATATAGTTCACTACTCAAAAATGCACAAAAACACATCTGTTAAAAGCCATATTACATTGGGAAAGAACTGCTTGTGAAACTTGCACACATGAGAAAAAAAATCTTCACAGTAACACCCATACTAGGAGAAACACATACATATCTTTGTGTTGGCTTTTTTGGTGCTAAATATGCAAATAGAGGCAGAAGTGGAATGAGAGTGAAACAGTCAGGAGAATGATTTTTTTTTTTTACAGATTTGCCTGTCTCTTGTCTTCACTAGAATGTATACCTCAGTTTTTATTCCCCTCTCATGCTTGAACAGCAGAAATCATGTGGTCATTGTCTTTCCTTGCTGCATACCTCATGGTTCATGTGTTTAATATGTTGTTGATGGTATTAAGGTCCTGTGAATTGAACATTACACTGCATAGTTAATACTTCATTCTAGTGATCCATCGCTTGAAACTAAGAGACGTTTAACTTTTCATATTGCTGTTATTCATTTCTTCCTAAAGCCTTGGCCTTAGTTTAATAGATATGCATACTGTGGTGAGGGATGACGGCTCTTTTTCCTTTGGATTATGTATGAGGCGTAATCATATTTGGAAGCAAAAGATGTGTTCCTTTTGAAAGGACATTGTGGGATAATTCAGCAGAGTTTCTTAATCAGACACACTCTGGAAATTTCTTACTGGGAAACTGTTTTAAAAGAGGCAAAGAAAAAATGGTATTTTGCTGTACAGCCAAAGCCATCTTGGAAGGCTGGTGTCCCCCCCCCCCCCCCCAGCCCCATCCCCTGTAACAGCATGACTGTAAAAGCTCAACTGTTTTCAACGTTTCTGATAACAATGTGGATATAAAGGAAACGTGATAGAAGTAATGTAAGAAGTGGGAGGAGGGGCTTCCGAAAAGGGAAGAGAAGGGGGACAAGGAAAGTTAGGCATATCTGTAGCATTGATCAAGCTGCAGTTGCACAATCTGTTTTGAGGCAGGGCAGCTACAGTTCATTCAGAGAGCAATAGTCTGCATGCTCTTTCCTTAGGAAGGTTAAGTGCTGGGCTGTAGTGCGTATATGGCCATAGCATTGGCCTGTGACTTGATGGACTTTGATTATAATAGCTTCGGAAAATAAAAATAGGTATCTCTCTCCCCCCCTCTCTCTCACACACACACATACCCCGAGACAGATTGTTGACAGATTCTGTATAGCTCTTGAGATCAGGAATGTATTTGAGTTGTGAGCAGCTTTATTGTTGTTGAACATGCTCTTAAAGAAAGGAAATGTTTATAGTGCTTGGTATTCTTGGTTAGTGTGTTAATATCTATGTCACCGTCTTCTGATGCTCTTCTGTATATAAAATCTCCAGTGCAAATAGTTATTTCAGAATTTTCACAGTGGGTTTGCATCACAGAGCCCTAGTTTTGTTCTGCACAGATGTTTGTCTTAGTTCATCCTCCAGTGGCTGTTCCTAGTTCTTACTTTTATAATCTCTCATATACACATAATGTTTCTCCTTACCTTCTTTCTATGGCTTTGGCTTTAAGTTCTCTTTGTGGTGTTTTTTATGGAATTCTATTGAGGTATTATTTCTCAAATAGTGGGGATGTCTTGTACATCAAGACTTGCAGTACTTAGGACTTAACTTTTTCTTCTGTTGCTGTTGCAGGTCATGGGAAAAAGGCAAAGTCAGGAACCAATGTATTACAGGCATTTGAGTGTGCAGTCCTGACTAGCCAGGCTGACTAAGCTGACATTAGTCCAGCTGAGGTTGTGCTCAATCAAATTCTCTTCTTCTAAATAATATTGGAAATTAACTAGGACTGCCCTGACTTTGACCTATCTTTGTGCCAGCATAATGGCTGTGACTCTGACCTGTGACTGATTTGAATCTTAATAATAATAATAATCTTAGAACTTCAGAGCTGGAAGGGACCCTATGGATCACTGAGTCCAGCCCCTATCGAGGAGGCACAGTGGGGAATCGAACTCCCAAACTCTGGCTCCACAGCCAGATGCCTAACCCCCTGAGCTATGTAGCAGTTCTCTTTGTGCTCCTTCCCACTCTTTCCCACTCCTCCCCTTCCCTAACATTTTTGGGCTCTTCTACCAGCCTTTCTTAGCCTGCACAATAGATGTGTCAGCAGATCCACTTTTGCCTGCAGATGTGGGATACTATCTAGTGCAAAATCAGAGGAGGACTCTTCATAGATTGCCCAGCAGTGGTAGAATGCAAGTATTCCAGTTTTTTCTTTCTTTCTGAGAAGTGAGAAGCAATGCTGCTGAGGACAGTGAGAGTCTGATAGTAACTATAGATATGATTAAAATTAAGCAATGGTATCATGATTTAATTCATTCATCTTGGTACAGTTTAAGAAACAGTTGTGTCCAGAAGATTGTGAAATTTCAGCAGTCACTTATAAAAAATGAAATCATAATTAGTTGCCACCAGAGGCCCAGTGGACTTGGAAAATTCATGTTCAAGTCTCTACGAGCTGTGAAACTTATTGGGTGACCTAGGGCTACACCCTCTTTCTCAGCTTGACTTTCCTCATAATGTGGTTGTAAGGATAAAATGAGGAGGTGGTGAGTGACGTGTATTGTGTTCAATTCATTGAGAGAAAAGTAGAGTAAAAAGATAAATATTAAATAAATAGTATAATCAAACATCCATCCAGATTCCATTTAAGTTATAAATGTTTAAGTGCATATTTAAAGCCTTAGCTTGATTTGAAAGTTAATTCATGAACTGCAATATCATGCACAAGATTTTTCAGATTCATTATGATGAGGTTTTTAAACTAGTAATGTAACATAAATTAAAACACTAACTTAAAATTAACTGTTTGAATACCCATCTTTCAGTGTAAATGTAGTTAAATTATTCCTCTCTTCCCTGGCATTAACACTTTCCTGCTGCCTTCAACTTTTCCCAATGTTACTATCTTTTCCAGTGTATCTGTCCTTAGAATCATAGTATAATGGAATTGGAAGAGGTCTGTAAGGCCATTAAGTCCAACCCCATGCTCAGTGCAGGAATCCAAATCAAAGCATATCTGATGAGGTATGTCTGTCTTAATTTTCTCTTTAATGCCTCCAGTGTTGGAACACTCACCACCTCAAGTTTTCCTCCTTCATCTGAATCTAGCTTTCTGTATATGTTCTGTGTACAGATTGAACAGATAGGGAGATAAAATGCATTCTTGTCCAACACCTCTGCCTATAAGGAACTATTCTGTTTCTCCATATTCTGTCTTAACAGTCGCTTTTTGCCCACAATATAGGTTATGCTTCAGGACAATCAAGTGCAGAGGCACACACATTTCTTTGAGAACAACCCATAGCTTTTCCTGATCCACACAGTCAACAGTTTTGCTGTAGTGCATAACACATAGGCTGACTTTCTTCTGAAACTCTTTGGTGCTCTCCAGTAGCCAGTGAATCTTTGCAATATCATCTCAAGTGCTTCTTCTTCTTCTGTTTTTTGAATCCAGCTTGAACATCAAGTGTTTCTTGCTCCATTTAAGGTAAAAGTCTTTGTTGCAACACTTTGAGCATCACTTTGCTCACATGGGAAGTTAGAGCATTGGTCCTATAGTTGCTACACTCCTTGGCATCTCCTTTCTTGGGGATTGGAATGTATACTGAATGTTGTGAGTCTGTGGGCCATTGTTTTGCTTTCCATATTTGTTGACATATTCTTGTTAGGATTTTGACAGACTCATTCTCTGTGGCTTGAAACAATTCTGAAGTCATGCTGAAGCACGCTTTTGGAACCGCAACAGAAGGCGTCTATCTCCGGACTAGATCAGATGGAAAGCTCTTTAATCTCCCTAGATTGAGAGCGAAGACCAAAGTCCATCTGAAATGCATGCAGGACTTCCTCTTCGCTGATGATGCAACTGCTGTTGCCCATTTAGCCGAAGAGCTCCAACAATTTATGAATCGTTTTAGTAAGGCCTGCCAGGATTTTGGATTAACAATCAGCCTGAAGAAAACACAACTCATGGGCCAGGGCGTGGACTCACATCCCTCTATTACCATCTCTACATAAGAATTGGAGGTTGTTCATGATTTCGTGTACCTTGGCTCAACGATCTCTGACAATCTCTCTCTAGATGTCAAGCTGGATAAACGCATTGGCAAAGCAGCTACCATGTTCTCTAGACTCACAAAGAGAGTATGGCTTAACAAGAAGCTGACGGCATATACAGTCAACCCTCGACTTACGAACTTAATCCGTTCCGGAAGGACGTTCGTACATCGAAAAGTTCGTAAGTCGAAGTACCATTTCCCATTGAAATGCATGGGAACGGAATTAATCCGTTCCAGCATTTAAAAAAAAAAACCAAAATAAAAATAAAAAGAGCAAGTCCCACGCTGGGACTGCAAAAAAAAAAAAAAAAAAAAAAAAAAAAAAAAAAACCAGTCCAAACCCACCCTCCAAAACCCACACAGAAAAGTTTTTAAAAAAGGACTTACCAGTCTGAAGCCTGCCGGTGCTCTGCTGCCTCCGTGCGGCCGGGGGCGAGCGGCCGAGCGCCCGGCCAGCTCTAGCCTCCCGGTGCTCCGCTGCCTCCGCCGCAGCCGGGGCGAGTGGCCAAGCGCCCGGCCAGCTCTAGCCTCCCAGCGCTCCGCTGCCTCCGCCGTGGCCGGGGCGAGTGGCCAAGCACCCGGCCAGCTCTGGCCTCCCAGCGCTGGGTGAGCGCTGCCTCCAATCGCGGCGGCGGGGGACCCCAGGGAGGTCTCCCATGGTGGCAGAGAAGCCCTGGGAGACCTCCCTGGGGGTCCCTGCCGCCGCGATCGGTGCCTTTGGAGATCTCAAAGGGCTTTCCCCCCAACATCGGAGGAAGCCGTTTGAGAGCTCCGAAGGCAAAAAGGCAGGGAGAAAGGGCGGGAAATTCGAATTCAGCAGGCCAAGGCAAAGAGGCAGTCCCGAAACCAGCCAAACCAGGGAGCTGGACAGGGGACAGACTGTATTTGTCTTCCGTGTGGAAGGGATGGTCACTCTCGAATTGGCCTTCTCAGCCACACTAGACGCTGTTCCAAGACCTTGAGACTGAAGGATGCCTACAGAAACAATTCTATTGTTATTCTATCTGCTCTGGTGATTTATTTCTTCCTAATACTTTTAGAGCAGCTTTCACTTCATTTTCTAGAACTTCAGATTCTTCACCATAGGCTTCCTCTTCAAATGAGTCTGTCCTCCTTTTGTTCCTTCTGTATAGGTCTTTGGTATATTGTTTCCTAACTTCTTTTAATAAGCAAATATCTTGGAAATTACTAATAAAAGTATTTGTTCAGTTACAATAACAACCAGGATGGCAGTAGCCATGGGATGTTGGCAGTGCATGTCCTGTGAAGGAGTGAGCTAAGTATGCTTAATTATAATTAAAAGGAAGTTACTAGTTTGCTGCCTGCATCTGTTGATTGAAAATCTATGTAAAAACTGCATTTTTGGGAACAAATAAAGGAATTAATTAAATTGTTATTGTTTAATCAGAATGCATGTTATGTGTTGTCTGGTCAAGTCAGAGACAGCTTATAGCAACCTAGTAGGGCTTTCAAGTTAACTGGTATATTTTAGGAGTGGTGTTACCACTGACACCTCCTCCAGTGAGTTTCCATGGATGAGCAGGGATTCAAACCCAGGTCTCCTGAGTCCTAATCTGTTCACTATACTACGTACACTGGGCACGGAATAATTGATGCAAATCAATGGAATAGTTGGTGCAAACAAAATGTTGCTGTAGATAGGTGTGATGGCAGATACATGTTTTTAAAACAACTTGCAGAACCATTTGCAATTCAACACACACAACTAGTAAGCGCTTTCACATTTGGGAGCAAGAAGCAAGGGTTTTGTAGCATAGCTACATTTGTGAAAGTGCATTTGGACACTTCTAAAACAAGCCACCTAAATTCAGCAGTTACTAGAATAACTTTCTAAAAAGGTGTATGATGTTGTACAAGTAGAAAGATAACAATATGCACTTTGTGTTGTTTTCTGCAGTATGTATTTAAATAACCGATTTATCATAGCTATTCTCTATTCCAGTGTGTGCCAAACTGAAGGAACTCTCTCTTCAGCTAACCTTTTTTATTTCCATGGCAGTGGGTACAGATAACCATATGTAAATGACCTTTGCTTCGTTTTAGCTATCAGAGATTTTGAACTGTGGTCTGCTTCAGGAAGATGAATAGACAGGGCTATCTTTTCTGGTTTCTTTTCATATGTGCATTCTTCTTTTCATGCATTCATATTCTTACCTCTTGTCTCCATTCTCAACTTAATTTTTTTTAAAAAAGTGAGTACATAAGGATTTTCTTACAATCTTTTTCTCTAGATATACCTAATAATATTTTGAAACCCTTGCACATTGTATTACTTAGAAAACATGGTGCTCTTAATTGAATTGTTTTCAAGTGAAACATAACTAAGTAATTAAGGCCTTCATTGTTTAATGCAGATCCTTCCCCAGCTCCCCTTCAATTGTTCTTGCTTCATACTTGGTGCAAATCAAATGTTGCTGTAGGTAGGTGTGATGCCAGAGGCATGAATTTAAAGCTGAAATGGTTACAGGAGAGGAGCTACTGCTCTGACCTGGGTCAGGCTTGATTTGCAGCTTAGTCAGTTTTAGAATCTGCTGTCAGTTTTGTAAACAGGAGTCTGCTGGCTGAATTGAACAGAAGGGTGAGATTAGCATATTAATAAGGTTGTTGCTAATCGCCCTCCCTCCCTCCCTCCCTCTCTCTTGCCTCTCCCGCCTCCCCTGAATGAATCTAGGAATACAGACGCGCACAGTCACATTGCTGGCTGGTTGCATTCTGTTCACTAGCTTGTCCAGGGAAAAGGATGGTCTGCGTTTTAAATTGTCGAGGCATGAGACGACTCTGAAACTGAAAGGCATTCTTCATGCTGTCAGAATATATTACAAGAGGAGCACTATGGAATGGGGTGGAGTGTGTGTGTGTGTTTTCTCCCCCTCTCCCCCTTTGGCTTCCACCTCTGCAGCCAAACCTGAATGAAAGAGACTAAATGTGAGGAAGGTTAGTAGTTGATTCTTCCTGCTCCTGACTACATTCAAGTGGCTGGCTTCCCAGCCCCCCTGCTGGAGCCCATACTACTGGAGAGCTGAATTGGAACATTGTATGCTGGAGCCTGGCGTGATCTCTATACGATTGTGTGTATGTTGTTCTTGGAAATAACAGGGCAGCAGGCCCCGAAACAAGCAGGTGTTATCTATATGGAGAAAACCGGCTGTAGCCCATTCCCAATATGCTGGGCTAAAGGTACAATGAACTTAATTTTGTTCTTTCAATATATTTGGTTTCTGAATTCATTTTTTCCCCTTTGCTTTTGATGAATGAAGTTGCTACTGTTTGAGCGTGGAGGACTGGCATGAAATTGAAAACAAAGCAGTTGTATTCTGGTCATGTAGTTTAGGTATGGAAGCAATCAGCTGTGTGTTCCCCCTCCCCACCTGACCGGAAACATTATTTTTAAATGCATGCATGTTTTGGGGGAGACAAATGAATGGGGAATTACTTGAATTTTTTTAGCTTTACTTTTTCTGTTTGATTTCACTGCTTCCTTTTAAAAAGGTTACCTCGTCCACTTGGTGGATTTTCTGCATTTTAATCCTTATTCAAATGTTGTTGATTTTATTTCAATATGAGTTTTGTACACTGAAAGGCTAACTTCAGTAATCAAATAACTGTGGAATTGGGGTAAATGTAGGCAAGATGGGGATTTGATGAAGAACATCAGCATGGCTTGCTTTTTTAAAGCTGTAGTAAATATAATTGGCATGTGGTTTGTAACTGACATACTGATAGAATCTGACTTGAAATCCAGGTTGCACAATAAGTCAGGCACAAATACAGACCTCTACCCACTAGTTGTGTGTTTAGTTGGTTCGAAGGCATATTTACATACTTGTCCACTTACAAAGGTGGGGCTCCATGTAACTGAATGTTAATAGGATGTACATTTTATGGAAAAGTGGTAACAGGAAAATCACAGCGAGAGAAGTTGATTTCCTAGAAGAAATGCAGTATCGTGTAGAATTGGACACTCTGCCCTTCTCATGATGGTGGTGATTGTGATCACATGAAGAGATGACAATCTTTAGTGTCCAGCTGTGCAGAGACAAGAATATATTGTCCATTCCAGGTAGCTAGAGTGTTGCAATCTTCAGTTTGTGGCTGGAGGCTGCGAATGACCACTGTGTTCTGAAGGGAGCTTTCAAACTGCTGCCATGCTCATACACATTACTTGTATGCAATCCCTGACATCTCCTATTTAAATGTTTTAAGGAGCAGATCTGAAAGAGACCGATGTCTGAGACTTTGGCTATCACTGCCAATCAGGGTGGTGTAATTTCCCCCCCCCCTGCTCTTTCTCCAAGGAACAGTATACATGGATATTTCTCATCATTATTTTCACCTTTGCACAGTAGATTAGGTTCAGAATTGACAACTCACTCACAGTTGCCCTGTCAACATTGTGGATGAATGAGAGTTTCAACCCAGGTCTCCCTAATTACACAACAGTTGAACTGTTGGGCCAAAATTCTTGTGATGGTCAGATTATTATTGGGTTGGATGAATCTTCAGATAGCGTTTTTTGCCAGTTAGGGATGACATGACTAATTGTTTGGGGTTCTGGGACCTATACAGTGAAACATCTGCTGGGCACTATATCTGGGAAAGATGGATTATAAGGACCATTAACTATTTAACTTCATTATCCCAACACAGTGTATGAACCCATGTATCCAGGATATGCTGAAGCAGGATGTGCTGAATGCTGTTGGCTTATGTAAAATTAATGCTAAATGTATTTTTGATGAGATTCTTAAAAATAGTTCAATGTAAAGAATGCATTGGAGTCTAGCATTCACTTAAATTAAGAAGTAGGAGTGTGCAGTTAAAAATTAAAGAGTAATTTGTTATTCAGCTTCTTTATATTCTTAATCTGTTAAACAGAATGTAAGGGTTAAGATGCTGCTATTTGAGATTGGTTCATCCACCTTAAGTGTTAAACTCTGTAAAATTTCACATCTCAATATTTCAGAAATGATCAAGAAACCTTAGGAGAATTATGGAGAGATGCTACCAACTTATGTCATTCACTTACAGTTTATAGAAAGCAGTTTTTTGGTGATGACATCTCCGGTTCTAGGTCAAAGCAAATTCAGAGTGAAATCTCACTCTTGTTCTGTTTAGGTTAAAGTAAAGCAGAGAAAAACATTTTCACCTTATTTTGAGACATGTGTGGGTGGGTGGGTGAGAGAGAGAATTCACCCAATCCAATAACCCAACCATTCTGATCGTTGCAGGTTGCAGTGTTATACTACTTTTATACATTTAGTACTTCCTCTTTGTAGACATGGTGGCGCTGTGGGTTAAACCGCAGAAGCCTCTGTGCTGCAGGGTCAGAAGACCTGCCGTCGTAAGATCGAATCCACACGACGGAGTGAGCTCCCGTCGCTTGTCCCAGCTCCTGCCAACCTAGCAGTTCGAAAGCATGCAAATGCGAGTAGATAAATAGGTACCACCTCGGTGGGAAGGTAACGGCGTTCCGTGTCTAGTCGCGCTGGCCACATGACCACGGAAACTGTCTTCGGACAAACGCTGGCTCTACGGCTTGGAGACGGGGATGAGCACCGCACCCTAGAGTCGGACACGACTGGACTAAATGTCAAGGGGAACCTTTACCTTTACCTTTGTAGAGAACCTCCTTCACACATCAGCCAGTGCTGACATTACCTTCAACCCCTTCCCCATTTTTCTCTTCTTCCATTATATTTTGACACACAGGGCTATGGGTTCATACTTCCATAGTTAGCAAAGGAGAACATTGTTCAAGAGTACGGATAGCACAGTGGCCTGGTCAACTGTTGAGTGCATGTAGGTCTTCCTCACTGTGGAATACTGGTTTGGAATTAGGCTTCTAGAGCCACATTTCCATGAGTCATGTGTGATCTCTACTTAATTCATTTCATTTTCAGATTGATAATTTTGAATTTTTGCACTCTCTTTTAGGTATTTTCAGGATAACTCACATATAAAAGAATCAAAATAATAAATTCATAATTAAACAATAGCAGGAAGAAAATAGCCTAAAGTCATTAGATTTACCAAATTAAAATGTGTAAGAAAGCAAAGAGAGAAAGAGAGAGGGAGGAAAAACTAAAAAAGAGTACATGTCACTGAAAGAAACTCAATGCTTAAGAGTTTTCTTTAAATGGAGCGAGCCCCTTCCCAGGCAACCCCTGATTTTCATTGAATTACAGTGGCCACTTCAGGAGGGCTTCTGAAGATGCTTTTGGTGTGCAGATAGATTGAAGAGAAATAACAGTCCCTTAGTACCTATTCTCGAGCTGTGTAAAACTTTCAGAGGTTAGTACCAGCACTTTGGATTGGACTCTAAAATGGATGAAAGCAGTTATTTAAGTATAAGGGTGGTTACTCGGAGACTGGTCCCAGTTAGCAGCCCAGCAGCTGAATTTTGGGGTAATAGCCGTTTCCAAGTGCTCTTTAAAGGTGTGCAGCGTGTCACCATAATCTAATTAGTGCACAAAGTATTGGTGATTACTTTTCAAGTCACAAATAACCTAGAGCTAGCAAGGATAATATCCTTCCACATCATCCTGTCAGTACCCTAGGATAAGGAAGACAATTACTTCTTTGAGTTCCAGCTGTGTTGGAAGCGCTTTGAGTGAGATGAGGGCCTTTTCAACGACTGCACCAAAATTATGGAATGTCTTGTTCCATGGTTGACACCTCCCTTGTTCTGTTTTGCCTCTTGCTGAAGATTTTTTGTCTGGATTTTGATATGTGTGACAAATGAACTGACTCTTGTCTCCTGAGCTCATTCCCCCCCCCCCCCCGGTTGTTGTTTTTACAAAATTAAAAGGTCACAACTTTGCAATCTGCCCTAAGTGGTTCTCTTTTACTAAAATAGTAGGATTTAAATGTTTTAATAGAAGTAAATAAAATTTATGATTCCAGACTGCTTTGGTATTTCCACTTTCTCATCTGATGTTAGTGTTTGGAGGGGGGGAGGGTTTGCTCTTGGTTGTATATCTGCTTTTGTTGTTGTAGTGGGAAAGGCAACCTTGTATTCTTCCTTCTGCCTGCATAATAATAGATGTTTTTGTTCCAAAATATACTTGAGTGTGTTTATTGGGCAATTTTAAAGCTATCCCAGCATATTGGGATGTTTGGATGCAGAGGCAGAACTTGAGAAGAAAAGAGGTTTGTGAAGAACACCCCAGACGGGGGCTCAGCTGATACGGAAAGGTAGTTCTTTTAGCCCAGAGCTTTTTGCTTCATTTATCCTGTCTGTAAGAGCTGTATCATTGCATCTTGTTGTTTGCCTATATTTGCTGCCATCTTCCTTCAGCTACGTTTAGCAGATTAGATTTCTCATGTTTGCCTTCTTTACAAATGAAGATTTATTTTATATGTCAGAGATGTTTGGCCTTTGAGTAGCTAAGACTACCTTTATATGTGCTGGTAACATGCCAGCGCAGGTTATTCCTAATAAGATACAAAGTTCCATGCGTGAGGTATGTTTAATTTGGGGTAACTTACAGATATGATTACTGCAGATCAGCAGTAGAAGGTGCCTTTTTAGCAGTGCCTTTGTCTGTATAAGTGATATAAGATCATGAGCTGGTGTGGGGCTGCACATGTTACTGATTTCATGGTAAATAAAACATGTAAATCCACCCTAACTGACTTATAATGATATACACTTTTAAAGAAAAGAATACATTTCTTTAGCTACCTGGAAAATGGCCTACTAGGGTGATTCTGGGGAAGCACATGTGCATGTGAAAAGGGACAAATGAGTGTTTCAAAGGTGTGAATTGGAGAAGTCTGATCTGGAAAGGTCTGCTTTTATTGCTCTCTGGAGAGAAGGTGCAATGAGTCTCTTATTTGCAATTGAATAGCGACTAGTCTTTATCTGGTAAATATGCATGGGCTGCTTGTCAGCTTAACCTTAAGGGAACAGAACTGGATCTGGCCAGCTCTGATAATAAAGAGCTGAAGATTCAACCAAGGTAATAAAACAATGAAATAATTAGATACTAAGATTTTGAGCCTACTGTACAGTTTTGTTTGGCATTAACCATCTCCTTTCACTATTTGTCACAGATCTCTGTGTAATTTATATTTTGCTACTGAGAGACTAAGAAACACTATCTAAACGCTATTTACTTTATTGTCTGTTTATTGCCCTTGTCAGTGACACGATTCATTTTTCCTCATTCACTAGAATCACCATCCTATTTTGGGGACATTGTTTGCACGGAAGTAATACCCTTGTTTTAAAAACTGAAAATCGGCTATCTTCTCAGTGACCTAATTGTATAATTAGTACTCTGGGGTTTTATACATTATGGCTGCTGCCTTGTTGCTATAATCGCACAAGCAGTTTTCGTTTTTTTTGTTCAGATATGACAATGTTTCCAAATTCAGCCTTTTCACTCTAGTTTAAACCCATTACAATGCCAATGGGTCTGATTTGAACCAATAGCATTATTTTCCTATCTTGAGTTGCTCTGGATTCAGCTCACTTCCCATGATGGACACACTTTCCCTGTGTTTAGAAAAACATGCATATAATTAGCTTCCAGTGATGGTGGTAACAGGCTTGGACATATTAGAGATCTGAGTTCAAATCCTTACTTACTTACAAAGTGTTTGGGGAACTAGGAGTTCAGTACTTCAGTGCCAGTTTTCAGTATGTGAAATGGAATAATGTTATGTGCAGTCAAGTTGCCTCTGACTTATGATGATCCTATGAATGAGTGATCTTCAAAATGTCCTGTCCTCAACAGCCCTGCTCAGCTGCTGAAAACTCAAGCCTGTGGTTTCCTTTAGGGAGTCAGCCCATCTCGTATTTGGTCTTCCCTGTTTCCTGCTGCCTTCCACCTTTGCCAGTATTACTGTGTTCTAGAGAATCCTGTCTTCCCATTATGTGCCCAAAGCACTACAGACTCAGTCTCAACATTTTTGCCTCCAAAGATAGTTCAGACTTGATTTCCTCTAGAACTCACTTGTTCATCTTTTTGGCAATTCAGGGTATCCACAAAGCTCTCCTCCAGCACCACATTTTAAACAAATTAATTTTCCCCCCATCAGTTTTCTTTATAGTCCAGGTTTCACACCCATACATGGGTGAGGATTTATGTGACATTTCACATTTTCTCTGCAACCTACATTTGAACCCATAAGCAAGTTCAAACATGTTTATGAGTAATCTGGCCTTTCTCACTAGATTACTCATAAATAGGTTCAAACCCACTCATAAACTCAAACATAGGTTGCAGGAGAAAATATGACAGAGAAATCCTCACCCTAGTGATCAGAAATGCAAGATTGTGGATAGTACAGTGGCTTAGGTATCTGGCTGTGGGTTCTTTATTATAGGATTCCTCTTCAAAGTAGTCTGTCATCCTTTTATCTCTTCTTTATACATCTTCAGTATACTGCTTTCACCTGAGAGGAACAGACTTTTAGCATTCCTCTTCCATGCAAACTACCTTTGGTGAATAAAGTATTTGTGAGACAAGAATTATTTTATAATGGAAAACTTAGCAATCAAAACTTTGATAAATTTAGGAAGGTCTGGGTCAGTATTCTTGGACTTACAGAAATTACTGCTTGCATGTGTCTGTCCAGCAGATTCAATTGATTACCAAAGGAGTGGGCAACTGGTGTGTCTCGAGATCTTGTGGGACTGCAGTTCTCATCAGCTTTAGCTAAAAAACTAGTGGTGGGGCATATTGTAAGTTGCAGTCTAACAGTATCTGGAGGACCCAGAGTTGCCCATTCCAGCTTTCCTGTATTTCTCTGGGAATCCAGAGTGAACATATTTGCCTTATGAGGGAGAAGTGGTTCCTTTGTCTTTCCAAAATTCTTTATGGGATGTTCATCTGGTCTGCTGGAATGATTTTTTTTAAAAAAATCCATTCAATATTCTGTTTATCTTTGTGGTTTTAAGTGCAGGTTTGAAATTATGATGGCAGAAATATGTGCACAGAATGAAGCAGTGAAAGACTTCAACTCAACCAAATCCTATTGTTTCTAAAGTATGCAACTTTTTCTCCTGGTTTATTTTTTTAAAAAAAATTCCGTTCCATTCTATTCCCACCCTTCTCAAAGAAGAAGAAGAAAGACCAATAAAGGCTAAAAGGGACCCAAGATGATTTGTAAATATTAAATTATTTCAAAATAAGTATGTGTATAATGAAAACATCATGTTGACTTGTTTTATTTTGGCATCTGACATGACACTTTGATGAAAATAAGTGAATTGTTAAATCTTGCTCTAAGGGCTTAATTTACACAGTCCATTACCCTGGGGTGCCAGCCGCTTAATTCACTCCCGGTTTGTTTATATTCAGAAGGTTGATCAACAACGGAGTGTAGGAAAAGCTGAACAGTACCATAGCCAAGCTTCCAGTCTGACAACTCACCATAGTAACAGAATGAGTATTGTTTCTGAAACTACCGTTTCTCTGTGGTATGAAAGTCTGTACCTGCTTAGGAACTGTTTCGCAAGAAACCTGGCCAGTTCCAGCTATGTGGTGTCCCTTATCTTTGATTTTCTCCCTCTACTGATGTATATATTAAATGTTTTCTTCACTTTGTTAGGTAGACTGTAGTGAGATTGCTAAAAACCTGCATTTGTGTCACTTAGCTATCGAGGGACAAAAGACTGAACTGAATATTTTAAAACAACTGTCAGTATGTTGCTCCAGGTTCTACTATGACTAATAACCTTATTGACTCGCCATAGTAAAGTCACTTAAGTTGAAGCTTAAAAGAGAAAAGTAGGACTCTTGACTTCTCTTCCTAACTCTGGGAATATTTTGCTGTCAACTCCAGATGTTCCTTGAGTTGAACAAGATCCCCTCACTGGTCTAGGCTTTATAATGGTCACAGCACATTACTTCTTTTAATAGTGGGTATTCTGGATGTGCCTTTAAGTCAAAGGCAGGATGAAAGCAAGTGACTAGATCCTTTGTGTTGGACAGACTTCCAGACATCTACAGGAAGGGCTAAATGGAGAATCCTGGTTCAAGAGGATAAATGGGAACATTCTTTGAGCTTGCATGTGCAACAGAAAGAATAGGGCAGGAGTAGGTAACTTCAGACATTGGTAATGAGATGGCTGAACCATAAAACAAGGATGAGGCTTGCTGAATGGAATCCTAGAACAAGGCTATAAGCTGAACAAAAAATTGGATAATAGAAAATTTAGGAAAAACTGTCACTATATTGACCATTGTGTTCCACCATGGAGAGATAGCCTTATCTACCACAACCAAAATGAAATTGGAGCCATTTTTCTGCTCAGCAGAACCCATAAGCAATTGTGTGTGCAGTCAGTTTCTAATGCATGATTCCCTAGGTCTCACTCCTCAGTGAGACAAGGAACATTTGTTTTGAAATTTCAGTGGTGGTTAACTTTGATTTTTTTTAAAATTTAATTATTTTTTGTAAAATTTTACATCTAAGTTGTTTTTTGTCCTGAAATCTTTTTCTCATGTTGAGATTTTTTGTTAGATTGGTAAGAGTTTGGGCTAGATGATTATTTTAGCGCTAGAATTCTGTGGTCCTGTGAGGGATGGCCTTCTTTGGACAGCTTAGCAAATTAGTTAAGAAAAAGGAATTTCTCTGGCTTTTATTCAGGCTGAGTGAATAGAAATGGATTCCAAACATATGTATAAGCTGGTCTGGTCTAGCCTGTGTGTTAGTTGGTCGTGTGAGCTACGGGAGGAGGGCTTAAGTGAAATATGAAAGTGGGGCTATTGAAGGCACATCAAAAAGGAGATGTTTCAGATCAGTTTTTATGAGCCCTTGGCTTTCAGCAATGCCACGTGCTTACATTCTGTTTCTTTCCATTTCTTGTCAAATGAACTATCTGTCTACACTTGAGAGCATGGTTTACAACCCTTGGCTCTCCTGATATTTTGGACATTAGCTCCCAGAAGTTCCAGCTAATGTGGCCAATTATCAGAAAATCTGGAAGCTGAAGTCCAAAAATCTGAAGAACCAACAATTGAGAGCCAACAGTCTAATTGGAAAGTTGGTTAATGAAAACATAAATGGGTTAAGCAAAATACTCTCTCTAGAAATGAAGGGTAACACACGCACACGTCTACCTTGAAATGGACCTGGGGGGCATATCTGTTAAGAAAAGGCTATAATCTACATATAGTGATGCCACCACAAGTACTACCACAGTGTTAGAAAATAGTGAGTAGAATTCTTCACCAGGGCTAGATGTTGATCTCCAGAGACCTGCAATTTATAAAAGTCTTATGAAGTGTAGTAGGAGTTTTGCAGAAATAATTAATTAGTTTAATTAGGTGTTGGACACTAGATATCCAGTATGTTGTAATGGGTAGGGTGCCCGACTAGGACTCAGGAGGCCTGGGTTTGAATCCCTGTTCAGCCATGGAAACTCACTGTCGAAGTAGAGTTGGTAAAATCACTCCTTAAATATCTTATTTAGCTTGAAAGCCCTGTTAAGGCCTCTATAAGTCGGTTCTGACTTGATGGCACATAACAGGAAGAAGAAGTTGGACAAAAAGAGAAGCAGGGAGAGAATCAAAACTTTTTACCATTCCCCCCCCCCCAGTTAAGTTTAAAATTAATGTTTGTTGATGGCTGAAACTAACGACCTTAATTTTAAAACAAAAAGAAAGAAAAATGGGTTGAAACAGAAACATACGTTTACCGTATAACTACAGTGCTTCCACCACAAATATGCACTGGTTGCACAAATGTAACATCACTGAAAATGCATAGTTTTGATCATTTTATTTTCATTGTACAGTGCTTCCCTGTTCTTGCTTATATGAATAAACATCTACTCTAGTGTTTAGGTAACTAATGTCTTTAAAAAGCAAAAGTGCACTTTTTCATCTAATGAAAGAATCCAGCAAGCCAGCTGGATGGGATGTGTGACATGTATTGGTGGGATTAATGTGATCAAAAGGTTTTAGCTGAGTTCTATTTGCCTCAGTCTGCTTCTCTAATACCTTCCATTTGTTGAAGTTTTATTGGTAAAGTAGTTAATAATCTATCTTTATTAGTATTATGCCCACATGAAACTAGTCTGTGTGCTCATTTGTCTTCAACTTTGTGTCAGTTAAAAGGAACTTTTTTGATGGTTATCAGTATTTCCAGTATCCTCTGGAAGGAGATCATCCCTAAATTACCTAGTATATCAACGCTCCTAGTTTGGTCCTCGCTGCAAACTACTGCAGGTAAACAAGTCATGTTCCTCTATGACTGAAGAACACTTGCCACTAAAGTTAAAGCAAATTGCCTACTGGCATAAAATGGGCAGAATTTAATATCATATGAGAGCAAAAGGGAAAAATCATGATCAAGTCTGAAGAGTTGTGTTTTTTATACCTGTTCTGTATCTGGTACCTTTTTTCAAGATAGTGTTCAAATGCACTAATACAACAACAACAACAAAGAGACTTTGATGCCTTTAGAGATTTAAAAAAAGGTATCTAGATTATAATGTGTTTTATCAGATGTGAAGTGTTGTTCAGAGTTGCCTGGGGAAAGGATATAATCTAGGTTTGTTGCTTGCATTCATCATGAAATACAAAGCCAGGAGAAGAGTATGTAAAAACATATTTTATAGCTTGAGTCATTTTTATTGCTGTAAATCAGTAAATTCCTACACACTAAAGGATGATTTCCAGAGTTTTAATCATTTTATTGGTAAACATTTACCCAAGTCATAGCAAACATCTGCTTTCTGTGAACTATTGGAGTTGTCCTTACCACCGTCTGGAGCAGGCATGGACAAAGTGCAGCCCTTTCTGATGTTGCTGAGCCAGACAAACCCATCTGCCCTAACAAGGATAGCCAGTTCTGACAAATTCTGGGGTGTTTTTAGTCCAACAGTGTCTGGAGAGCTGTACTTTGCTCACTCTGGTCTAACATGAAAAGGATAGGGGTTGTGCAGATGCATCATGTTTGCCCCAGTGGACTGCCACATCGTTCACCTCCATGTCAGTTACATACTGATGCAATGTGTTTTTTTTTTTAATTTTTTTTCTTTATTTTATAAATTTAAACAAAAACATATAACATACAAACTAAAATACAATTTAACTGTGTTCCCCACCACCATATGCGGGACCTCTTGCCATAATCTTCCTCTTCCTTATTATTCTTCTTCTTCCTCTTCTTCTATTGTCCTCTTCTCCAAAACTGCATTGATTCTTGATTTGGAGCTTTCCCTTTTCCTTCTTATTAATACATATTCCAAAAATCTCCCCCATATGTCATAAAAGTTATTTTTTTTTCAACTCTCCTTTCTTAACCTTTAAGTTACAAGTTAATTTATCATGTTTTTTTTTTTTAATGGAAAAAAATCTGTATGTACCTTCTTGGACATGTCAGTGAAGCATTCAGCCTGATAGGTCAGCGGTGTTGCAGTTGTATGTACAAGGGACATTGCTACGCAATACAGTAATGCCCCAATTAGTACTCAGGATACTTTCCTAGAATGTGGACCGCTAACTGAAACATTGATAAATTGGGTTATTATAATATTATACTTTATTAGATAGGCTCTTATAGAGCCCACTCCTCAGCTTCCCCAGGTGGCACTCCTGAGGAGCTGGGCAACAGCTGCAGGGAAAGGGCCCAGTCTTGCAATCCTTAGAGCAGTTCTCCCCAGAGAGAGGGGGGGCGATCCTGCCTGCACTAAGGTTGCAGGGTTCTGGCATGGCCAGTGGTGAAAAGCACATTAAAACAAAACAGTGCTAACTGGTCAGCATTAAGTGGGGTATTGCTGTATATTGCACATAAAGAACGGTGAAATGACTGATTGCCATTTGGAAGATTTTGACTTAAGTTTAATACAGGTTTTAAAGAAAGAAACAAGGAAGAGCTTTTTCAATTGCAGATATATTTGTCTGTTATTTGAGTGTACTGTACTGAGAACAAGCTCTGTGGTTTGGGTGTGATCACCTATTATTCATCTGGTTTTACAAAGAAATGCATACAAAATGCTTGGTATCCAGACTTCACGCCTTTAGGGAAGGATGGAGTAATTTTTTTTTATTAGGATGATTACTGCAATTTGTTGTTGTTATGTGCTGTCAAGTCACTTCTGACTTACGGTGATCCTATGAATGAGTTATTTATGAAATGTCTTGTCCTCTAGATCAGGAGTCTCCAACCCCCGGGCCGCAGACTGGTACTACTGGTCTGTAGCCTTGAAAAGACCAGGCCACCGGGACAGATGAGTGGCGAGAAGGGAGTGAGTGGCGAGCAAAGCTCCGCCTCCTGTCAGCATGCTCCTATTAGGTTCTAATGCCACTCCTGATCTAACAGGAGGCGGAGCTTCAATTGCAGCTCACCTCCTGCTCGCCGCTCATCTGTCCTGGCATAATACATGTAATGAGCTCGATTCAAAGCTATCCTCCAACAACCTATTGCATAACAAGTACCTCCCCCCCCCCCCCATTCCTAGGAATAATGATCTTCAACTAAACCAGTCACTGGTGTCAAAAAGGTTGGGGACCACTGCTGAGTCTAGATTACTGCCATAGCTCCATGTAAATCTGACAAAATCCTTGAGGCAAAGAATGGTCAATGTTTCCATTGACCTTGGTACTTTAATTCTATTTTCTTCATCAGTTTTGCTATTTGAATCTGAAGTTAATTGAAGAAGTTCCAAGTACTTCCTGAACTCAGGAATTCTTAGCACTTATTTGCTAAACTATATTATTTAATCACACTACCTGTTGTTCATAATGAACACCTTCAGAGTTCGGTACCTGTACTAATAATGCTATAGTCACTTTCATTCCTTACCTGTATCATGTCCCTGTTCACTTGGTCTCCACCTCCACAACCATGGATGTATATTTGTGGCCTGCATGTGTACACAGGCCCCAGTCTTTTTTGGGGGGCCCAGTCGTTTTTTGTCGCCCAAGTGATTCCCAGTGTTCACCAGTGTTCCCCCCATGGTCTTGGTTAGCTGTCATAGTGTTGAATTCATAGACAAATTTCAGTAAGGCCAGTAAGGAGGCCTTTTTGTCAGTGTAAAGTAAGACAGAAAATTTCTACTACCACACTTCTTTGTGTGTTTCCCTAACATTCTCTTCTTTAAGCTTGAATGTTAATTGTACAGTATTAATCCTTTTTTTTTTATTTAAGAGCTTAAGTGTTAATTATTAACTCCAAAGCTTATGTCTAGGAACTGTTAATGATCAGAGGATCATAGATCTGTGATTCTAAACTACTGCTGTTGTTAAAGAAGTGTGAACATATATTTCAGTAGGGTAGAAAGCAGTGAATTATATCTATTAAATGAATTAATATCTAATTAGTTATTGTTTAATGAATTAGCCTGAAGAAATAAATCTTATTTTCATAGAATGAATATTTTACTAGGATTTTTTAAAATATTTATCAAGTGCTCAAATACTATAGTTTATTTAAACATTTAAAAAATAAACAAAATGAGATAACCTATTTAGCAATGTTGTCCAATGAGCTACCAGCCTGTCTTAGAACAGGGTTCAGCCGTGCTGAAATTGTGTGTCCCAATGTATTCTGTGCATATAAACCTGTTCCTCAGTATAGTAATTCATGTGTCTTCGGAAATGGATTGTAATCCATGAAAATGTACACCAAAATAAATCTATTAAGTATGTCAGTACTTTTGTTGCACATGCTGAACTAGACCATGACTACTTCTTTGGAGAAAGATGAAATCCATTGAATTTTGGACCATAAGAAATCAGAAACACAATTTCTTTAAACCTTCAAGAATCAGTTTTAAAACATTGCACTATTAATGTCCAGCTTACTATGACAATTCTGTTTCTGTGTTGATCAGAGTAGATAAAAATCAGTGATTTTTTTTTGAAATTTAAACCATATTTAAAAATTCTTTATTGTTAGTGTGCGTTTCCTTTTTCTTTTTTTAAAAAAGGCCCCATGTGATTATAGTTTTAATAGACAAAGTAAGAAATAGGCGATTATAAATTCTAATTTTGTATTGGGAGGCAGTGACCTGTAGGGATGGGACTTTGGTGTAAACATGGGGTGGGGGGAAAGGCACAAAAAAAGCTTCTTCTTTTTTTATTTTTCTGTTCTTTAATCAAATTCTCAAAAAGAGCATCATAAACGTGAGTAATTTGTTTAAACCAAAAAGAGATGCATTAAAAGATTGATGTTCTGTGTTTCCTCCTTTCGTTTGCCTTTTTAAAAATTTTGCCTATCAAACCGGCCAGGAAATTTTTCATCCCTTAGTGTTGTTAGGGCTGCTGTCAGCCAGTCAGAACATCCTGCATCAGAATTTTGTGTCTGTAGAACTGCCGGGATTGGTTAGAATCCAGCGAGGAGGACTTCTTTACTGTCGTTCTTGTTGTTGGAATCCATGTCCTCTATCTTGTGTTGGGCTGGCTGTGCCTGCCAGCTTGGCTGGTGGAGTCAAAAGAGGAAGAAGACATCAAGCAGTGTCTGTGATGAGGGAGAGAAATCTCACCATATTCTTGTCATTTTGTTTGGGAGAGCTTTGATTGTATTTTTATCTGTTTCCCTCACTTGTTTGTGTATTGTGGGGAGGTGTGCTTTCCCTGTTAGGCATATTTTTTTCAGAATTGTTGTTTGGTTAATTTCCCATGCATTTATTCTGTTAAAGGTGTATACTTTGGTGAGTTTATTGGGTTGTTTTTCTTATGTACCATTGCTTTTGAAGTAGATTGATTCTTCTCTGTTGCCTTGCCCCTCTCTGATTCACAGAGCAATTTTAAAGGTCCCATTGGGGCTTTTGGATTTATTCTCTTTTGCTTGCCTTGCTCCTTCTTTTTAGAGTAATTTTAAAATGTTCTTCAGGGTTTTTGGACAAATACCAGATTGAATACAAATGGGGGTGGGGGAAAGAAAGGAAAATCCTGAAAGAGTTGGTCCCCTTCATGGTTAACGAAAAGACCAGTAAATAAAACACATGAAAATGAGAGCAGCACCCATGAAATAATCCAAATAAAACAAACATAAGAGTTTTCTCTGCACACCTCCCTAGTAGCATGAATCTTATTGATCGGTTATGCCGGTGTGAGTGTAGTGCTATAAACTGCATCCAGTTAACAAGTCAGTACTTGTATCCTTTGTCACCCATCAGTTTACATGTGACAAGGGATATGATGCACAACATGTTAAGTAATGGCTGTTAGCTGCTGTAATTTACACTACTGAACTTATGTTGTTATAATTAGCCAATCGTTTCTGGCCATTGTGTTCGTTTTTTAAAAATATTAATAAGGTCCAACAGTTCTTGGATTTGGGTCTCAATTTTCAGTGAATTCAAATTTACACAGTTTTCTGTATAGATTATTTAGGTTAGTTTTTTGATCTTACCTAGTTCTCAGTCTCTCATCAGAAGAATATATACTTTCAAACAGTTTTGACTCCAGAGAATGATGCTTTTTTACAGTAATATAGGAAAGATGAGAAATAAGGGACCTGAACTGAGCCCAACTCTGACTAAGGTTATTCCTGGAACTTTGCCCCCATCTTGACATAATATAATTTTGGAGAGTCTAGGATATCTGTGATTTCTTTTAACAGCTTCTTTCTGAGTGATGCTAGTACCTTTAGACTGATAACCATAGCTGTTGTCCCTCTGCAACTTTATGTTGAAAATAGTAATATAATAATCTTAGTACTGCAGAGCTGGAAGGGGTCTTATGGATCATCGAGTCCAACCACTGTCAAGGAGGCCCAGTGGGGAATTGAACTCCCAACAACCAAAGCCACTGAGGTTTCCAGACGTTCAAAGGCAAATCCTTCTCTCTCTGAAAGTGACGTTTTGGCAGCAAGTAGTGTGGTGCTGGAGGAGACTCTTGAGAGTCCCCTGGACTGCAAAGAGAACAAACCTATCCATTCTGAAGGAAATCAACCCTGAGTGCTCACTGGAAGGACAGATCCTGAAGCTGAGGCTCCAATACTTTGGCCATGTCATGAGAAGAGAAGACTCCCTGGAAAAGACCCTGATGTTGGGAAAGTGTGAAGGCAAGAGGAGAAGGGGACGACAGAGGACGAGATGGATGGACAGTGTCATCGATGCGACCAACATGAATTTGACCCAACTCCGGAAGGCAGTGGAAGACAGGAGGGCCTGGCGTGCTCTGGTCACGAAGAGTCGGACGCGACTTAACGACTAAACAACAGAGTGGCTTTGGATTTAATCCTGTGGCTGCCAAACTTCACTCTTCCTTGTTAGGCCATTCATACAGATTTTTCATAATACGTATTTTTCACAATCTTCTTGCCCAGCTCCTGCAGTAATACTCTGTTCATTGACATTTTCAGCCTCTGAAAATGTACATATTCAGCCACTGGAAGTGCAAGTGAATAGAGGATGATTAGAGGTGGATTCAATCTGAGCAAGGGAATTGTGAAAAACATATATTGCTAGAACAAGCAGGAGTGCACTTTTTCAGAGTAAAATAGAGTTTTTCTGAGGAAAGATTTAAATCAAATTCACCCTGGTCCAAATGAATGTTAGTTACCTTTGATCCATATTGGCAGACCAGGACTAGTAGAAGCCATGAATTGGTCCTGGTTTGCCGAGCAACAATAACAATGTGTTACCCTATATGGTATACCACAATCCAGGAAGACAATAGCAAGTTGGAAATGATCTTAAAAGGCACTTGAAAGTTTATTCGTATAGTGCCAAAACATGGTTTGATATTTATTTAAACCAGTCCAGCAAGTTATAGATTCATAAAACTTCAAACTTGTTATAAATCCAGTACTTCTAAAACTTTGGTTTTTCCCCCCATTGTGTTATATGGTTTGATCCAGCTGTGGTTGCTGTCTCATGCTCTAGTTAACAATTGCATAGTTCACTGACTAAATTTGTATTCATGTACCTGAAGGCAACTTTGTTCTGTGAGCATAGTTCAGATTATTGACCAGTTTTATGCCCTCAAATGGTCTCATTCTTCAGTGTCATCACACTTTGCTGTGCAAATTTTTTATTCATTTCAGTCTCCTCCATGAATTGGTCTTCAGCACCAGTTTTAGGTCCAGTGGTGTAAACACTGTGCATCATCCTTGACTTAGCTTTTTCTTCCACTGTACGGTTTGCTCACTGTTTCTGATCTGTATCTTGACTTCTAGTTTCTTCTGTGTGTCTCTTGATATGTCAGGTTCCATTGGGGAACGGTTACCAGTTAGAGAGACTCTAACAAAGCAGGTGTAGACTGATGAGCAGCTGGCTCCACTTGCCCAATCTGGGGAGTCAGCCCACTCTTTGGCTCCATTCTTATCTTCTTCTGCTTCAGTTAAACACTCTTTCTCCACTCAGTCCATCCCAGTCTAATCCAGTCCAGTTCTCTCCCAGTCTTCCTTGCAGATTCCCTTCCCCTCCAGTCATTTCCTCTTTTATAGTCCCAGTTGGGTGGGAAGCTCCTTGTGCAAGAATTTTCCTGCCCTTTTCCTTCTCCCACCTTACTGTACCTTTCGACCCAATGGCTGGGGCAAATCACTCTCCTTCTGGGTGGTGTTCTGGAGAAGCCTTCCATTGACCTTTGCTGGCACTCTGGAGTGGCAAGGAAGACACCAAGATTGACCCTAGCTGTGGGCCACTGCCCACCTGCTCTTAGGCACCAATTATTTGTAACAGAGTATGTGAATTAATGACATTTGCCTAAGCATTGGATGCTGAATTGGTAAGAGGGCCTTCTCAGTGGTGCTCCCAGACTCTGGAACTCCCTCCCACATGAGGCCAGGCTGGCGCCATCTTTGTTGTCCTTCCACAAGCAGGCAAAGACCTGTCTTTTGAGGCAAACTTTCCCATAGTAACTGACTGCCTGAGTGGCTTTTTAAAATGGATTGTTGTGCCTTACTGCTCTAAATGTGTTTTTAGTATTGCTTTTGTTTACTGTTTTTTAGAGTAGTTTGTTTGATCCTTTAGAGCAGGGGTCCCCAACCTTTTTGCCTCCATGGACCGATTTAGTGTGCGGGTGGGGGGCCGGGGGGGCCCATGCGTATGTGGGAGGGGCCGTGTGTGGGAGGGGCCGCGTGTCCATGGGAGGGGCCGTGCATGTGTGGGAGGGGCCAAGCATGTGTGGGAGGGGCTGTAGGAGGGGCTGTGTGTGTGGAGGGGCCATGGGAGGGGCCATGTGTGCGTGGGAGGGGCCGTGCATGTGTGGGAGGGGCATGCATGCATCTGTGCGTGCAGGGGGGGGAGGAGATTTGTCTCTGCGGCCTGGTTCTGGCAAGGCCATGGACTGGGACCGGCCCGCAGACCGGGGGTTGGGGACCCCTGCTTTATAGTATTGTTTTAAGCTTTAAATATTGTCTTTTAATGATGTAAGCAGTCTTGGGTTCTTTTTAAGGGGAAAGGTGGGGTAAAAATATTTTAAATAAATGAAGAACATCTTAGAGTTTGTGCTTGAATGCTTTCAGCCTGTGACGCCAGATTCGGTGGACAAAGCGCTTGATCGCTGTCGGGCCACCACCTCCTCCCTTGACCCTTGCCCGGCCTGGCTAATCAAAGCAGCCAGGCCCATAACAACTGAATGGGCCACAGCAATAATTAATGGGTCTCTCCAGGAGGGCAAGGTTCCCCTTGCCCTCAAGGAGACACTCATTAGGCCCATCAGGAAGAAACCAAATTTGGCGGCGGATGATATTGGCAATTATAGGTCCGTCGCCAATGTTTCCTTCCTCAGCAAAGTGGTGGAGAGGGTGGTGGCTGATCAGCTTCAAGCCCTTTTGGATGAAACCAATGCTCTGGATCCGTTTCAGTCAGGCTTCAGGCCGCGCCATGGCACGGAGACGGCACTGGTCGCACTGTTGGATGACCTATTGAGGGAGGCTGACAGGGGCAATATGTCCTTGTTGGTCCTCCTCGATATCTCAGCTGCCTTTGATACCGTCGACCACGGTATCCTCCTGGGGAGGCTCTCCGAGCTGGGAATCGGTGGCCTGGCGCTTGCCTGGCTCCGATCCTTCTTGGGGGACCGCCCCCAGAGAGTACAGATTGGGGAGAATGTTTCGGCTCCGTGGAGTCTCAATTGTGGGGTTCCGCAGGGGTCGATCATCTCCCCAATGCTGTTTAACATCTATATGAGGCCGTTGGGTGGGGTCATCAGGGGGTGTGGGGCTTCGTGCCATCAGTACGCTGATGACACCCAGCTCTACATCTCCTTTTACCTACTTCAGTGGATGCCGTTCCGTCCCTTCGGCGCTGTCTGGAGGCTGTACTGCAATGGATGCAGCTGAACGGTTTGAGGCTGAACCCGGACAAGACGGAGGTCTTGAGGGTGGGTGGTTCTTCCATCGGCGGTCTGGGAGACTCCCTCTCTTTCGGGGGGGTTACTCTTACCGCACGGAGTGAGGTCCGCAGCTTGGGGATACATCTGGACCCGGCGCTTACCATGGAAAACCAGGTGGCGTCCGTGGCCCGTTCTGCCTATTTTCATCTGTGGCGGATTGCCCAGCTGCGGCCCTACCTTGATGGGGGGCCCCTCACCACTCTCGTCCATGCGCTCGTAATCTCGAGATTAGACCACTGTAATGCACTCTACGTGGGGCTACCTTTGAGATTGTTGCGGAAGCTTCAAATGGTGCAGAATGCAGCGGCCAGACTGCTCAGTGGGGTGAGAAAATACCAACATATCTCTCCCACTCTGGCCGCATTGCATTGGCTGCCCATTCGCTTCCGCATTGACTTCAAAGTGTTGATGATGACTTACAAAGCCCTAAACGGTTTGGGACCTCGGTATTTGGCGGACCGCCTTCTCCCACCTAGATCTACCCGAATTACTCGGCATAGCCAGGAGGGACGGCTGAGGGGCCTAACGCCGAGAGAGGTCCGGAAAGAAAGAACTAGAAACCGGGCCTTCTCGGCAGTGGCCCCTCGACTATGGAACAGCCTCCCAACAGAGATCCACCTGGCACCCTCGCTGGGTGTTTTTAAGAGCCATTTAAAAACTTGGCTATTTAGGCAGGCCTTCCCTTCTGTCAATTCTTAAATTTTAGTTCTTTGTTTTTTATTATTCCCATCTTGAATACTTTATATTATTGTTTCAATTGTTTTATTGTTTAATGTTTTAATGTTTTATATATTGATGATATTTGTAAGCCGCCCCGAGTAGACATTGTCTAGGGGGGCGGGGTAGAAATCTAAAAATAAATAAATAAATAAATAAAATTAGAGTTTGACCAAAGTGGTACAGACTACAGTTTATTGTTACGGTCCTTAGACCAATCATGACCAAAGTGGTATATATTTTGCTCATTCTGTCTTGCACAATTTACTGTGATCCATTAAATTCATTGAAAGTATTCAGATCCTTTTGTTGTCAATTTGATTCCAACTTACGGTAACCCTCCCTGGATTTTCTGGATATAAAATACTCAGAAGGGGTTTTCCGGTACTCCTTCTGATGGTGCTGTGGGACATATAATTCGCCCAGTGCCACACAGGTAATTGGGCTTGTAACTCCATTAGCCACACATGTGCCGGGTGATTTTAGCTGCTCTCTCTCAAGGTAGGCATAGTGGAGGGTTCAATTTATAATCTCTTTGTTTACTTCCATGTTGTGTGTATCCTTCCTTTTGTCTTCCCTAAGACATCATGCCATTCCCCTGTCAGGAACTGAGTCCAAAGCAGGTTTTGAAGCAATGTCAGAAGAGGATTTAGCTTGAATGGTAGCTATTGGCTCTGTCTAGTGGAAGGAATTACACTCACAGCAAGCTTGTGCCTCTAGGAGAAAGTGAATGAGCGTTGCTTTTTGATGCCTACAGTGACTGCTCACATCCCCACTGGTTTGAAGAACGGCAAGAGAAACACTTACTGCCTGAGATTCCCCTTGATTTCCGCTTAGCCTTTGCTATGAATTCACTTTAGAAGGGCTGTCACTGGCTTTTGATTCCTTAGAGGCAGTGAGCATCAGTGCATAACCATTGGCCTTAGATTAGTAGTACAGAAACAACCAGATGTGTGGGAAAGAAGTGGCCCAGTTAGCATTGGAACAATTACCAGCAATTAGAATGCTTTTATGAGGGACGTGGTGGCGCTGCGGGTTAAACCACAGAAGCCTCTGTGCTGCAAGGTCAGAAGACCAGCCGTCGTAAGATCGAATTCACGTGACGGAGTGAGCTCCCGTCGCTTGTCCCAGCTCCTGCCAACCTAGCCGTTCGAAAGCATGTAAAAATGTGAGTAGATAAATAGGTACCACCATGGTGGGAAGGTCACGGCGTTCCGTGTCTAGTCACGCTGGCCACGTGACCACGGAAACTGTCTTCGGACAAACGCTGGCTCTATGGCTTGGAAACAGGGATGAGCACCACGCCCTAGAGTCGGACACGACTGGACTAAATGTCAAGGGGTACCTTTACCTTTACTAGAATGCTTTTAGCATATGTATTTAGGAAAGTGTAACACTTGAACACATCAGTGTCAGGAGCCCTCATGTTCTAAAATTAGGTCCACTAGATGTAAGCTCCATTCGTATCTGAGCAAGAGAAACAGTACATTCAGATTCTCTTAGTTGACAAGGACCTAGATGGCTAGAATCTCGGGCCTGGGAAAAAGCTGCTTTTAAGCATGCACGTCTTTAACCTGCATCATTCAAGCTGTCGCTATGTATAAACGAAGTGATATATGTTGTATCTTCTCCAGTATGCTGTAAAATGTGCTGTATCTGCTCCAGATAGTGAATTTCTCAGCTTAATAAGCCTTCATGAGAGAGCTGAAAGTTAGAGACAACTTGTTACTGTTGTGTGTCATGACTTTTACTCCTAGAGTGCTATATTTGATAGTAGAAATGTTTAGCTGTACATAGAATAGTAGCATGGGATGTAAAGATGTGCACAGTCATACACCTGACCGATTGAGAGCCATTGTGGGGTAGTGGATATAGTGTCAGACCGGGACTCAGGAGGCACTGGTTCCAATCCCCACTTGTCCATGGAATCTCAATCTAAACCATTTCTAGAGCCATCTCAAATGCCTCAGAAACCCATTAGAGTCTCTCTCTCTCTCTCTCCACACAGGCAGACACACACATCTGCTTGTGGTATTAAGTTCAGAATGTAAAAGATGTAAAATTGTTATGATTACTTACCTTACTGCAGCTATAGCTCATGGCAGTTTTCCTGAACATGCCCAAGAATTGTCCACATCCTGTTGAGGTTTTCCTTTTCTCACACGGCTTTAGTTTTCAGGACTTAGTAACTTTCAATACTTTCCTTTTCACATGTCCAGATTCAAAAAGAACCAGATGCTTCCTGAGCCCCAAGTTCTTTGCACTTCAATGGCAGCCATTACGTTTGGTAGACTACATTAGGAAATGGTTCTCTTTGCTGCCTGTCGTCCCCCTTTGAGAGTTCATTACTTGTGCTAATAATGCTGTTGTCGCTTTAATTCATTACCTGTATTTCTATGCCTGTTCGCACCCAAAAACAAGGAGCAGACAGTGTGGGGTGGTATAAAACAACATCTATTTCATTAATAAAATGTTCTGCTTTGCCTCGTTGGCTTTGTATACAGAAGTACCACCACCAGAGTATTGTCAGGAATATGTGTTGAGTATCTTGCTAGTGTCAGAAATGTAACTGACTTCTGGAAATTTGTTCCAGTTGTCCCAAGCTAACATCTTCCCCTTTCCTCTAACGAGTTAGGTCACAGCACATACAGTGAGGGTGGAACTGTACGGTTGACTGTGTCCTATGCCTAAAAAAGAGCTGGGCTACATAAAATGCTGTGATATCTTATGAAGTTCCTCTTTGGAAGTTTAGGTATATGATTTGGATGACCCAGAGGTGTTTGGGAATGTGTTACCCAATTCCCCAGTTTTTATTTATATATAAAGATTTTATATAGAATTCTGTATCTCAATATATAAAAAGTGGTGCATAGGTATGTGTCTTTGAACTACAACTCCCAGAATTCCACAGGCAGCTATGGTCATGTGTATGGACTATTACTGGCATGATAACAGTACACTTGGCAGTGTTCAGCACCCAAACAGTGGTGATTCATGCAGGACACTGGACTGGTGTGGGTGACCACACAAAGCTATCTAGGTGTTATGTTTCTCCTCTCTCCTGCCCCACTGCCTTATGCAGCAAATCATGAGTGCTGCAGTTCTATCACCTGTTTTCTCTTTGTTGCTAAATGCAGGTTTCAGCATTACCCATCATATATGTCAGGGTTTTGTTTTGTTTTGTTTGGTCTTTTCTCATAGACTAAAAAAGAAAATGACATGTTGCTTGCTATCTTGTACTGCTCAGTAAACTCCATGTCTAAAATATGGGTTGGTGAGAATAACCATGCTCAGTTCATACTCAAAGTTCCTGATTTCATGGTTATCTATTCCATTAACAACATTTACCGTGTTTCCCTGAAAATAAGACAGGGTCTTATATTAATTTTTGCTCCAAAAAAACGCATTAGGGCTTATTTTCAGGGGATGTTTTATTTTACAGTCATGTCATCTTCTGGTTGCTGCGCAAGGGTGGAGGGTGGGGTTTCACTTAACTGGGGCTTATTTTTGGGGTAGGACTTATATTACGAGCATCCTGAAAAATGATACTAGGGCTTATTTTCAGGTTAGGTCTTATTTTCAGGGAAACAGGGTATCTATATTTATATATTTTTACAGACACACACACACACAACACTAAAAAAAACAGATTTTTTTTGTGAGGGGATGCCTTGATCTTATTGATTTGGATATTTGTAGTGAGGGGAGGTGGTGGACCAAATGCAGGTCCTACGAGTATGCAGAACATATGTATCAGTGAATGCTGAACAGCTGTCTTTAGATCTAATTTCCCCTTGACACATGCAGAGCTACTGAGAATGGTTTGAAATGTATTAGTTTCATTCTTCCTTGTTCTCCTGTGCCCTTCTTCTTATGTTAATCTCAGCTTTAGAAAGTGAGCTGTTCAAAGCAGATCCAATCTATATCCGAGCATATGTATCTGGATTTTTTTTTCCTAGACTGATTTAGATACTTGTCAGTATTTACTGCTTTTAATTGTCTATATAGTGGTGTCTGTCTTGGTGAAATGACAGGATTGTCATTCTGATAAGGATAAACTAATTTAGAAAAAAAAAAATCTGCCATATGGCCTAAATCATGAATGGCGCTAGTGGAGAGACTGCTTCCAAGGGGCTGATTTTTTTCTTCCTGGCTTTCCCTATCCCCCACTGGTGGTACAATCAGAAGGCAGTATAGGATCATGTTTGGTCATTCTGGAAAGCGTCTTGGTTACAGTGGGTAACAGTCTCCCTTGACGTGACCCTTCCATGCACACAAGCATCACTACTGTCCAGGTCTAAAAAAGGAGTAGCCCTCCCATCAGACCCAAAAGGCCCAGACTGGGCACAGAGCAGGGTCGGGCTGGTTCGTGATCTCCTCTGTGTTATATTTATTTTATTTTATTTATTGGATTTCTATCCCGCTCATCTAGACCAAAGATCTACTCTGGGCGTTTATATGACTGCTGGGAAATAGCTTGCACCAGACCATGCCACAGGCGGCCCAAAAGTCAAGCTATTTCTCTGTCCGGTTGCATCCTTGGTTGATTTGTATTTTATTCAAGTATTATTTTATTATATATTTATCTATTGATGTAATAGATACCCAGTAGAGATGGGGGTATTCGTATCCGTATACGAATATCCCCCCCACAGGTGAAGATAACGAGGGACTGTCCACTCACGATTCCGCCGCTGACACAAGCTCGACGGAGCCTTCTTATCGCTCCGTTGTTTGCAATGGATTAGCCAGTCCTGGCAGAAGGCGGGATGATGAGCCTCTCTGCCAGCTCGCAGAGTGGCTAATCCATTGCGGACAACGGAGTGATAGGAAGGCTCCGTCGAGCTCGCGTCAGCGGCGGAATCGTGAGTGGACAGTCCTTCGTTATCTTCACCTGTGGGGGGGATATTCGTATTTGTATACGAATACCCCCATCTCTAATACCCAGTGTGGTGTAGTGGATAGAGTGATGAACTAGGACTCAGGAGGCCTGGGTTCAAATTTCTGCTCAGCCATGGAAGCTCACAGAGGGCGTGGAACTAGCAAAACCACTCCTTAAATATCTCAGTTATCTTGAAAGTCTTTTAGGGTTGCTGTTTTGATTTGATGGCACATAATAGAAACATTAATGTAAAGGTTACTTGTAGTTTCTTTATTGTTTTTAGATTGTTATACTGACTGTTTTTTAACATGGTATGAACCATTTTAGGCACAGTTAGTGGAAATTGGAATAATATGGATTGATGATTTGAAGGACATCAACATTTTTCTCAACACCTGTATACGAAATGTGTTCATTAAAGAGATTGTTATTAAGGCTTCCCCCATTTTATTCATAACAGTAGATTCCTAAAATTTCAGATTGATTATTCAAGAAGAGACAGGCATCCTTTAATTGGCATGCAGAGGTGAGAAATAAGGTGATCTCTCTGCTTGGAATAAACAAGAGGCTTTCTGTGAGCTTTTCAGAAATAGAATAGAGGTTAAATGAGGAAGTTAAGACAGCATGCTCTCGCTACATTTGGTGAAACTAATCCCTTGTAATGTTAATCTGTCTCAGCCTGTCACGCTAAACATCATTTCTAGGTTTGCATTGATTTTGCTTAGAATTTATTAGATCCTATTGTAGTGTTTTTACTTTGAATCAGAGCTTTGAATCAGAACTATAAAGGTTCCTTTCCACAGTCCCCTAGCCAGGATAAACAGTAGCCATGGTAGCTGGGGGATTCTGGGATTTTTAGTCCAGAAACGAACCCTTACAACAACCACTGTTTTTCAAAGAATCAAAGTGTGTATATGTGAAGTGATGCTGCTATAGATTCTTCAGTATATTAAAATTCTCAGCCAATGTGTGTTTGGAACTTTTATATGTTAAAAAAAGGCTGTTGCATTTATATGGATTTTTTGTGGAGGTTTCCAATCATATTTTGGATACACTAGTATAGTGACCACATCAGTTTTAATTTTTTCTCAATTTGGCATTTGTGTGAAATACAGCAACGGTGACACTATTGCTGGATGTTTCTGTGAATAGTGAAATTGATGGGGCACCTGTTTTTTAGACAATGATTCTAAAACTTAACAAAGATTTTCCAACAGACTTTTGCAATTTATTGCACTGTTAAAGTAAAAATGTTTCTAAAGTCTGAATTGGTCTGTGCCCTCTGAGCCTTGGTGTCTCTGCCAGTGCAACAAACAACTATTTTGAAATTTAAAAAAGCTTCATATAGAGGTTTTTCTGCTGAAATCTTGGGCAGGATTGCTTTTGTCTGGCTCCAGATATAGACTTAAATGTTTGTGTAACAAAAATTAATTGAGGAGGTAGAGTACAATGATTTAAAAATCTACATGGGCTTAATTTATTAAACAACTTAAAGGTGTGGGAGCCTTCTTTGAATCAGTAATTAGCAGTCCTGTGAGTAATAGATGTAAGCTGCAGTCTCCTAATTTATATCATTTACAAATGTTGGCTTCAGAACCATTCATTCTTACCTCTCCTGCTTTTGGCAGAAGTGGTTGCTCAATACATTACACTTAAAAACAAATCCCAATTGTACAAGTGGTTGTGAATTGAGCAGTTATTTAAAGGAGAGACGTAATAACTTTTTGCTCAAGAACTTCTCAATTTTCACAATTGCATTAATTAAAGAACCACACTTTCAAAATGTTATTTTTTCCAACACGTGTTTTCCTTCTAATACAAATAATAAAACCTATTTCCCACCATTCTCTCATAACAATTTTGGTGTGATATTCTAGAGAAAGTTGGACAACCATATGTCAGATCTACTTTGATTTGTATCCTGCATTGAGTAGGGGATGGGTCTCCATGACCTTAAAGGCCCCTTCTAACCCCATTATTCTATGAATCTAATCTGATTATAGATTGCATTGGAGTGAATGGGTATGTGCTTCTTAATTTGTGCTACAATCTTTTGGAGAGATGCTATATCTGGTTATACATTACTTTTAAAAGATCTGTACTCATATTTTGGTGTTCTAAGTACTTTCAAAAAAGTTATTAAAAACCTCATAACTGTGCAGTATTGAATGTTCATGAGCAATCAGTGGGAGTTTTTGCTTTAACAGCGTTAAATTGGATTTAGGCTGTAGTCTAACTCAGTTTCCCCCCTGCTGTACATTGACCATTTACATGAAATAATTGGGCAAGGTTTTCTGGAATTCTGCGATTATGTGCAAATGATACAGAACTCTGTCTGCTTTGTATGTCTAAATTCAAAGGAGCTGTTCTAACTCCAAATCAATGTCTGATGTCAGTAATGGACTCTTATAAGGGTGAGTAAGTTAAAACTTAATCAAGATGAGACAGAAGTGCTCCGAGTCAGCTGAAAGGCAGATAAAGAAATATGCATATAACCTGTACTGGCTGGGTTTACAGTCCTCTTAAGAAACTGAAGGCTAAAACCACATGCAATATTAAATATGTGGCATGTCAATTAAAATCCATACCTTTTCTATTTTGAAGGATTAAGCCCATGTGCAGGCATTGGGTTTCTGGTTTTTAATTTAAAATATTCTTCCACTGGGGATAAAAACAAAATCACCTATGACACCATTAAAATCTTCACTATTTTTAGTGCTGTCTAGAGGATGGCAAATTTGAGAATAAAAACCAGCTTGTGGAGGAAGAGATAAATCTCTACTGCTTCTCTCCCTGATTATTCTGAATTGGAGCTGCACAGTGCATGCTTGCTTTAGAGTTTTAAAATAATAAAATAAAGGGGGGGAAAACTTAAATTCTGTGCTGTATATTTTATGTACCATGTAATTAACCCTTATGATCACAGTTTGAGTGTGTTGAGGATTCAGTGCGTAATCAAATCTTGATGCCCAGGTTTTGATGGTGACCAAGATTGTATTAAAGCTGGAGATTCTGGATCTAGCCGTGGTGATACTTGCTCTTGTTATATCTTGTTTGAACTCTGTAATACACTTCATGTGGGAGTTACTTTTGAAAGTGTCTAGAAGATTTGGTAGTCGCACAGTGCTGTGGCTAGACTGTATTGGGCCAGTTTTAGGGGCAAGTATGTGACTCCTCTGTTAGAACAACTTTGCTGCCCAGCACTTTCACTTATCCATGATTTGCCACAGCCCTATATACAATATACAAGGGTGCCCACTTGTGGCCTTTGCTCCATCCCCATGTGGCCTTTATCCTGCACCCTTGTGTGCTGTATATAGGGTTCCCTCATATCTGTGGTTTCAGTCATCCATAGTAGATCATAGAACCAATCCCCCACAGATATGCGTGTCCTACTGTATTAGTCCCCCTGCCCTTAGCCAGTGGCCAATTTCTTGTTTCATAAATTATCCTCATGGAAGGTTGATGATGTCACCAGCAGGGGAGATTTTTGGGAACTAAAGACTTTGTGCTTCTGTCCCATAGCTTGTCCGGCTATATAATCAGTTTCATTGCATGTGAGCCATGAGAGTTCTGGGATGGAAGGAGAAAATCTTTAACTACCAAAAATCTCCCTTTGCCAGATGACATTACTGGCAGGGAGAGATTTTTGGTAATTTAAGATTTACTTTTTCTCTCCCAGGGGTCCCATGGGGCTCATTCAGTGGAACTGAATATGCTCCAGTCACAGATGTCATGGGACAGAAGTAAGAAGTCTTTAATTACAAAAATCTTCTTTTGCTGCTTATGTCCTCACCCTTCCACAGGCATAACGTATGCAACAGGATTTTGGCCAATGACTACTGGCTTGTGGATTGTCTTAATGAAAATGTGGGCTATTCCCATGTCACAGATATTCTAGTAATGAAGCAAATCAGTGATGTTGTATCTTCATGTTAGTATAACAAACCCCAAAATTTAAAGACTTGGGATGTATATCCTTGTAAATGTAAGTTGGATAGTTGGACATGAGGCAAAAACATATCTGTGAAGAGAGCCGCTGGCTTATCTCTTGAAAATGGAATGTTTTCAAAACACCATATTGGCGAACTTGCAGGTTTTTCTGGTTGGTTATGCATGAAACTTAATGTACTAGATACTGAAAACATTCAGCTACTCCTTTGAAATGACAGTGTGTTTTTGGTCATGATAGTCAGCTTTTTATCATAATATTATGACTGTAGACTATGTTTAGTATACAAATGCTAGTTGATATCTTTGGATAATTCAGTATGGTCAAAATTGCAGTGCTTTCCCTACTATGTTACATGAGAAGTCATCTGCTGAAACTACTACATAGAACAAACAAACATTTCCCTAGTGCTTCTAGGTAAAGTGTCTGGATGATTTTAGGGGACTATGAATTTGTTCTCCAGTTGGCTAGACCTTGTAGAGGCTCTTATTTGGAAATTGGATTTAGATCCATTGGCATAAATGCAGGTCAATTTGCAGTCTGGTAAATGATAGTCAGACTTTGCAGCTGGTTTCAGGGGAGGAGGAAGTATAGGAAAATGAAATAGTCAGAACTGCTCTTTCTACACCTTCTTAATTTAGAGATATATCTTTAGGAGATGCTGGTAGTCGCTAGCTGGTTGCTCTTTGGGCAGTGTTGATTGGAGACTCATTGTGGTGTCTTTTGCTGGCAGTGAGCCTACAATAGACCATTGATTCATAGTTGATTGGGATGAAAACTCAAAAGTTAAGATAACATATTTCAAGAGTACTAAATTATACCCTAAATCCAGATTTAATAGTTGGGTTTATTTTTTGATGAAACATTATACGGAGGGAGAAGGAGAAATTATGTTGCTTTATTCTTCTTCTCATGCTGTTAGCTTAGCTTATGTTGTCATTACTGTATTTGTAAGCTGTCTTGGTGGAAAGATGGAATAGTAATATTTTAATACAGGAGAAGGAAGAATGAAGATCCAATAAACATATAGGCCTCAACTCAGTTGCTAGTCTAAAGTCAATCAGAACCATTAATTCAGTTGCTCAATAGCAAGTCAACACTTATGTAAATCTCATTGATTGTACTCTGATTTGGAAATTGGATTTAGATCCGTTGGCATAAATGCAGGTCAATTTGCCAGTCTGGTAAATGATAGTAAGACTTTGCAGCTGGTTTCAAGGGAGGAGGAAGTATAGGAAAATGAAATACAGTGGTGCCTCGCTAGACGATTGCCTCGCAGGACGAGGAAATCGCTAGACGATGCCTTTTTGCGATCGCTACTGCGCTTCGCAAAACGATGTCTCCTATGGGGAATTTTCGCTAGACGATGAGGTTTCCCCATAGGAATGCGCCGACTAGTGGTGAAAAGCTGTCAGTGCAGCTGTCAGTGCATTCCGATGGGGACCCGCACTCGCTAGACGAGGTTTCCCTATGGGAGATTTTCGCTAGACGACTGCGTTTTCCCTTGGAACGCATTGAAGAGATTTCAATGCATTCCAATGGGGAAACGTGCTTCGCTAGACGATGTTTTCGCTAAACAGCGATCTTCGCGGAATGGATTAACATCGTCTAGCGAGGCACCACTGTAGTCAGAACTGCCCTTTCTCCCCTGGTTTTAAACAGAACTTCATACTGGGCCTTCTTACACCTCTACCTCATTTACCTAAAAATGAGGAAATAAGCAATTCTGCTGTTTTTAGCTGTGAGGCTTTCCTTGTATTGACGCAGCTATAGCTGCTGAGCAGTAGAGTAAATTCCAGTGAACTCGATTTATCTTTTGCAGAAGCAATAATTAATTAATTGTGCAAAACTTTACTTCTTTCCCTTAGAAGGTGTTACGTTATGTGCTGTCAAGTTGGAACTGAATTATAGTGACCTTAATAAAGCTTTTAAGTGAGACATTTAAAGAATTGCTTTACCAGTTCCACTCCTTCCACCCTGAGTTTCCATGGCTGATCAGGATTCAGACCCAAGGCTTCTAAGTCCTAGTCAGTCACTCTTTCCACAATACCACACTGGGTGTCTCTAAAGAATACCTAGCATCAAGTCATCCATAACATCATTTGCTTTAAATGCATCTTCTCTTCAAGCCTACATAGATAGATAACAAAACTATGTAGTGGCTGCTTAAAGACTGACACATGGTCAAGTATATATGGCACAGACTGTATTTGAATTTAAGTAATTTGTCTTGTGTGCTTCTTTATCCCCTTTCAAATTCTATTTACCCCTCTACTTGCTTCCTGATGCATACTAACCAACTTGAATTTTAAGTGTATGTTGTGTGTTTCCATTTTAAAGCGGTATACAGTCAACCCTCGACTTACGAACTTAATCCATTCCGGAAGGACGTTCGTACATCGAAAAGTTCGTAAGTTGAAGTACCATTTCCCATTGAAATGCATGGGAACGGAATTAATCCGTTCCAGCATTTCAAAAAAATACCAAAATAAAAATAAAAAGAGCAAGTCCCACGCTGGGACTGCAAAAAAATAAAAAATAAAAAATAAAATAAAAACCCACAGAAACATAACCCCCCAGTCCAAACCCACCCTCCAAAACCCACACAGAAAAGTTTTTTAAAAAGGACTTACCAGTCCGAAGCCTGCCAATGCTCCGCTGCCTCCGTGCGGCCGGGGGCGAGCGGCCAAGCGCCTGGCCAGCTCTAGCCTCCTGGCGCTCCGCTGCCTCCGCCACGGCCGGGGCGAGCAGCCAAGCACCCGGCCAGCTCTAGCCTCCCAGCGCTCCGCTGCCGCAGCCGGGGCAAGTGGCCAAGCGCCCGGCCAGCTCTAGCCTCCCGGCGCTGGGTGAGCGCTGCCTCCAATCGCGGCGGCGGGGGACCCCAGGGAGGTCTCCGATGGCGGTGGGGAAGCTCCCAGGGCTTCTCCGCCGCCATCGGAGACCTCCCGGGGGTCCCCCACCACTGCAATCGGCGCCTTCAGGCTTTCCCGGGGAGTAGACCGGGCCTACCGGGGGAAGTCCTCAGGAGGGCTTCCCCTAATAGGCCCGGTCTACTCCCCGGGAAAGCCTGGTAGACCGGGCCTACCAGGGGAGGGCTTCCCCTGGTAGGCCCGGTCTACTCCTCGGGAAAGCCTGAAGGCGCCGATCGCGGTGGCGGGGGACCCCCGGGAGGTCCCCGATGGCGGCGGAGAAGCCCTGGGAGCTTCCCCGCCGCCATCGGAGAAGCCCTGGGAGCTTCCCCACCACCATCGGAGACCTCCCTGGGGGTCCCCGCCGCCGCGATCGGTGCCTTCGGAGGTCTCAAAGGGCTTTCCCCCCAACATCGGAGGAAGCCGTTGAGAGCTGCGAAGGCAAAAAGGCAGGGAGAAAGGGCGGGAAATTCGAATTTCCAGCCCTTTCGCCCTGCCTTTTTGGCTTCGGAGGTCTCAAACGGCTTCCTCCGATGTCGGGGGGAAAGCCCTTTGAGACCTCCGAAGGCGCCGATCGCTCCTTTGGCATTGACTTGCGAACGGAGCCTCGTTCGTAGGTCGAGGCTCCATTCGCAAGTCGATGCCAATTTTTTCCAACAGAGCCGTTCATAAGTCGAAATGTTCGTAACTAGGGCCGTTCGTAAGTCGAGGGTTGACTGTACTTGCTAAGCTTTGTCAATGCCTATTGTTCTGTGCATAATGTAATTCTCCAAGTCTCTGTCTTCTGCTGGTTGAAGGGTTTCATGTACAGGAGATGCCCCCACATTGTTTTCAGTAATAACCTTCCCTTCTTGGACTACAGCTTATCCCATTCTATAGGGCCCCTTGCCTCTTGCATTAGCATTCCAAATAACTGAATGGGGTATGAAAGAGAAGTGGAGACTGAAAGGGACCCGAAAGGGAAGTGGAGCAATGAGTTCCTTCCACCAGTCCACTTGGACAGACCTAATCTGGATCCAGTGTTATATCTCTAACACAGAGCTACTCTTATCTCCTGCTTTCCACTCTTCTCTGCACCAAGGTGTCAAAAGATTTCAAAACTTCTATTTCAAGTATAAACTTTGAAATTCTTAAGAGTTTCTCTTTTCTTGAGCTTGAATATTGTAAAGCACCTTAATTAGAAATCTACGATAGTTTCTGTTTATGACATTCCTAACAGCTATGACCTTTTCCTTTTATATGCAGGAAAATGCTTCTAAAAGAAGCTTGGCTCTATATTCCTGCAGTTACTAAAACTTCTTTGAAATAAGTTTGATAAATAGGCACAGGTGGTAATGAGTTGCAGACTTGTTTATGAGGCCATTCCTTTTGTCTATTTGCATGCTGTCTAATTGATGGCTGTTTTCTCCCCTGCAAATGCCTAGATAACACACAAATGATATTTTATGTCATTCTGATATGCAAAGGCAAGAAAATTGCTTGGATGTGTGCTAACTGTGCAGATGCCAGACAACTCATTCTTGTCCTGCAGAGAGAATGAGAGAGGGGCTGCCTAGCATTACTTGTGAAGCACAACCTACCTGTTGTGCCCTTATTTCTTGTGTAGGGTATGGTATACCTTGTGATGATATTCTGTCATAATATGTAAAAAGAATGGACCCCAGCCCTGGGCCCTGACATCGATCTTTCCCTAAACTGCTTAATCCATCTGACCAAGATTCTCAGTATTTGGGCTGTTTGGAGCCTACCACTTTAGGGTTTCTTTGCAAGGCTGACATTTCTTTTTAGATCTGCCCTCTTCTGCCACATTCTTTCAACCCTTCGAGACAGGGAAGTCTTCCTACGGAGCAGCAGCACTGTGATGTAGGAAAATATTGAATCAGAACCATTTCCAGAAAAAAATAATTCTGGAGACCTTACTGCTGCCTTGAACAGAGTGTGAACTGGGGGAGCATATGTATTGGACTTGATTTACTAAATTAAAAATAAAGTAATTAATGAGTCATTGGCTAAAATCCAGTAGTAAGTTCTAATTAGAATAGGCCCATTGAATCAATGGAACTTACCAATTTTTACAGATTCAGTGAGTCTACCCTAGTTGTGACTTACTACTGGACTTTGGTCAATAGATCATGATTACTTGAACTGGAATAATTTATGGTGTGAATAAAGCACACTTGATGTAGTTTGAGTATTACATTCAAAGAAATTCAGCAGGAATGTAATCAGGAGCATAACTGTGGCAACTCAAAGCCTGACTATACAGGAAAAACGTGGGAACTACTATGGGTTTGAGGTGGGCTTATTTTCATTTTTCCCATTCAGATAATGCAACGGGAAATGCAAATCAGTCCCACAGCCCTAATCTGTAGTTTTCCCTCACCACCAGAGACTCTTCTGCTATTTAAAAATTGAATGCTTTCACTTCAATTCAAAGCATGTGATCACTATGAACCAATGCAGAAAGGAAAGATAAAATGAATGCATGCACACACACACACACACAAAGTGATGCTTTGACAAAGCACCTTCCCCCTTGCCTATTGCCTCTCAAGGGAGGATAAGGAGGTCATATGTAAATACACACACACACACCACCAGTATTCGCCTCTCTCTGCAAAGCCTCTCCTTTCCCATGATACATGTTATTGTTCATATCTCCTCTTCTTCTTCAGGAATTCCTGCTCTGCCTTTACCTAAAGCATTACTGCTGTGGAACACTAAGTAATTTGTCTCTCTATATTACTTTGCTAAAAGATGGTTCAGACTCTTTTCTGTGGGTGACTATATGTTCTAAGCAGGTTTGGGCAGTTTCTGTTATAGGACAGACAGCTACTGACAATAGTTGAAAGAAATATTCAGTACTGGTGGAGTATGAAACACTATTTCCAAAGTGCACATGGATTCCCTGCACAACCCTACACTTACAGCCTATTTGTCCAAAGCACCGTGTAACATTTTGACTGGATGGAATTTTAGGCCACTGTTTAATATCACCAGAAACTTTTACTGAGAGGCATCACCTCATTTCTTGGTGTTTCATGGAAACGGAAACATTTTTATTGACCTATGTCTAGATTTAGTTATGCTTATAGTAGACACTTGCAAATCAAAGGGACTTTAGTCATTATTGACTTGCCATTTATTTTATTTTGTTTTAATCTCTTTTTAATGAGATAAAAAATCACACTGTTCATAAATCAAATTAAAGAGGAGGAATTGAAAGACTCATATATGCCATATCCAAACATATTGACATAGTGTCCATAATTGAATTGTAAAGTGCCGTGTATATAACGGTTCAGCTTGGTCACACTCCTGATTGCACAACTGGTTACATGCTCCATTGTGCAACCAGTGGACTATGACAGATAGCTCACAAACTGTCTCTTATTGTTTGTGTGATTGCTGCGGTGCCGTTGTGTAATGCAGTATCATTCTCCAAATTGTGTTTTCAAGGTGGTGCTGGTACTGTTGATTTTTATTGTCATTGACACAGAAGTAGTAGTAACTTTGTACAAGTAAATGGATTTCGAATTTTGGAGTTTGTCAGTGTAAAAAAACAGTCAAGAAAAGTATGTGCTTCTGCATAATCCATCTCTGGATAACAAAAGTTACTGATAGTTTGAACACAGAATTATCTGTGATTTTGTTTGGATAAGATTCATTTGAAGGTAGTTTCCAATCAGTGGAATCTCTCTGGAACTCTAGGAACTTGAGTTGTGCTCAAGTAGTGCTCAATGTAGTGCTCCTTTTCAGCATTGTGCTTCATTGGCCATAAGAGCAAACTGAGATGATGCAAGTTTCCTTTTCATCAGGTACATGAGATGGTTCTGTGTCTTTCACAATGAAAACAAGTGACAAAGTTGCAAATGGCAACTGCAGTTGTTAACCTGCTGTAGATGAGCATATGAGTGGCACTTTGGATTCCTGATACCATCTTGATAATCTATTTGTGATTTTTCCTACAAAATATTTTTAAATTATGTATATATCAGGATACATAATTGAGTGTATTTATAAAATAATTTTTACATTATGGATTGTTGGGAGACTATTCCTGCCAATCCTCAGCACCTTCAACTTCTGTGTATAAGAGAATAGATGCCGTTACAGTCAGCAGTATTTGAATTCACACATGTACAAGGCTCGAGGCAACTTGTCCTTTGTATCGGATGCACGTCATGCTGTAAGAAATGCCTGTCACTTCTGGCTGCAACAGCTATGTTTAGTTTGCATCAGTAGAAACCTGCTATACTTGTGTTCTCTTTTAATAAGTAATTATCTATTGCATCTGGAGCAATGTTCCCTCTAATCTTCTGTCCCTCTGTGCGGGAGCCTCGCTCTGTGCACGCGGGGATGGGCGAGGCTTCATTAATGGAAAGTAAGCCAACTGGCTGCCAGCTGCCTGTGCGCACCCCTGATGGAGCTGTGGGCAAGAGCGCGTGGGCACAGCTTAGCCGGAACGCTGATCTGGAATATATTTCTGTATAAAATAAGAAGTTTGCGTAAGGTTTTGTCAGCAAATGAAATTGGTTTAGTGAAAGATTCCAACTTGTAGCAGGGCAAGATGAGCCACCTGGTGTGAAAGCATAGCAAGTAGAGAATTAGGTCTGTGGCTCTCACTCTGATGGCTGTGGCATGGCATGATACTAAGCCAAGAAAGAAATTTGTTGCATTAATCAGACAATTCATTTCACTTGAGTTTTCTTTTTAACACTAAGCTATGAGTGGTGGAAAGAGTGCAGGAACACAAGGCTGTGGTTCACTGAGGTCAGCATATCCTGAGTTAATTATGTTTGAAGTGTCATCCCTGAGAAGCGTTTGATTTGATATGAATTAGTTCTTTCTAATGATCATCAGCTTCAACTGTTCAAGTCACTTTAGACTTTACAAGTAGTACTTTAACATTTCCTGGAAGGCTATAAAACATGATAGTAATGCAATACAACCCTGTATAGGCTATTACTCTACTATATTACACTGGATATATCTTTCTGGCAGAAGTGCTGCCAGCCTAGCACTTCACTGGTGTAAAGGTGACTGTGGAAGCACTGCTTTCTTCGAACCCTGCTATAGAAGGTCAGAAGTGTTTCTTTAGATTAGATGTTGTATAAGGAAGTAGCACAGAATGTCAGGGTAGGATTTAAAAAATGTTTAGTTTTGCCTGCACAGTTTAATCTTCATACAGCAGTGTCAGCAAGCAGGGCCTTGGCCACCAGTTGCCCATTGGTGGCTGCCTGTGAGCGATCCTGTTCGTTCTGTTCTTTTTCCAGATATGACCCTGAGAAGTCAGAATATTGAGTTTGATGTGCATTAAAGCCCACTATTAGGAGGAGGGAGGCATGGGTGTCTAAATTGCTGACCAGAAGAAAGTGCTGGATGTGACTTTCTCAAGCTGTAGAAAAGCAGGGCAGGCATTCATAATCAGGTTTCATTTTGGAGGAGGAGCACAGATGTTTTCTTTGCAATGATGTACTCACAATTGTGCAACTTGTCAAGTTGTTGTTGCATTGCTGGCACGAACATCCTGAAAACCCAACTTTCTTTTGCCTCCCCAGAGAAATTTTTCTTCTACCACTTCTTATATTTATTTATTTATTTTGTTGAACTTGGTATCTTATAATTTGTCAATCCAGTCTAAAATTGCCTCCCCGCCGTGAAAATACCTGTTCTGGTGTGGCTTTTAATCTACATCTTTTGCAGTGAAGATCAGCAGAAAGAATTCATTCAACTTCTTTGCAGTTTATCCTTCTTTAATTCTACTGTCATCCTACAGTCCAACTGCCTCCCTAGGAGCAAGTAAGTTCTTTGGAAGAACTTTTTTGGGAATGCCCCCCCACCAAATAATATCTTATTTTGAGGAGCACATTTGCAGTGTGCTCCTCAAAATAAGATATTATTTTTGGGGGCATTCATGTTTGTAGTCTAACATTTCTTTTTTCCAAGTTTGTGTTAGCTTTTGTTTTGGCCAAATTTCTGCCTTCTGAAGGAAGCCATCTTTGATCCAGTACTTTATTTGACACTAGTTGTTAACCATCCTGGTGATCTCTTTGATTTTCTGCTACTTTTCCTGACCTGTGCTATACTTTCCAGCTCAGTTTTGATTACTGTGGCTTTTGAGTAATTCCAAAACACTTCACGTTTTTGACTTTTTTTATCTGCTTGAGAAGAACTGATCACTTCGCATTTTCTTCTTGCTAGATCTTTCATTTTAGTCTTTTTTTCTGTTGAAGTCAGATGACACTATCCTGAGTCTCACCAGCACCTTTCCATTTGCATACGACCTAAAGTTGATAATGGTGTGGTCACTAGTTCTTATTACTGCTTTCTTCCCATATTGCACTAGATATTGGTCATTACCACTATTGTCCAATCCCAAGTCTGGGACTGCCTCCTCTGAGAGCAGCTTTCATGACATATGGAGGTCAAAACTTTTTAGTTTTTACTACTTTGTGGTGCTGGAAAACACATTTGTCCTGTTCATAGTAGTGCTCTCCTCACAGAAAGCCAACATTACTTCATTCGGGTAATTTGGCAGTTTTCCATTCCCTCACCTCCATTTAAGGATTCCTGCAATGTCCTTCACTTCTGCATTTGAAGTTGCTTGGGAGACTCTGCAATTAGGTAGTCCTGATTGTTACATGGTGTTTGGTCTTTTGAAATGCCCCTACTGACTTTACTTGGTCACAGGTGTGAATTTCATGGCTTTGAATGGGGGAATTTGTAGCATAAATATATGTGTGTTTACTCTACCATAGACCTTAAAATGTTAAAAGGAGGCTTAGTCACTGGAGCCATCAGTTAGATACAAAAGCGGAGTTGGCCCATATCCATATTGGGACACCAATACATTTTAAGAAAAGATTTGCAAAAAGGCACACGAGCTGTCAGATCCTTGGAGATTTCTCATCCAGTTGAACTTCATTTTCCTGCTTTATACTGGTAGACTTCTTATATAGATAGATTAGAAGGAAAAGAGGTGGAGGCAATATACTTGTGTCTCTTAACTTTTGATTTGGGTTTTTTTCTTTCCCTTATACCATTCGTATTGTAGGCCCAGATTTCCTGACTTGCAGTGTTGTGCTTTTTAGAATCTGTACGTAGTTATCCTGGTATCATTTTACTTTGAAAACGAATATGTGACTTAACTGAAAAAGTTGGAATGTTAGAAAATGTTATTTAAGAAACTGAAATGTTTTATTTCTTTTTTATTTCAGAATATGACAGATACCTAGCATCTAGCAAAACCATGGCAGCAGCTTACCTAGATCCAAACTTGAATCATACACCAAGTTCAAGCACAAAAACGCATCTCAGTTCTGGAATGGAACGTTCCCCAGGGACAATGGAACGTGTTTTAAAGGTTTTCCATTATTTTGAAAATAGCAGTGAGCCAACAACATGGGCCAGTATTATACGTCACGGGGATGCTACAGATGTTTGGGTGAGTTGCTATTAAAATACTTCAGAGATGGGTATATGAAGGTCATTCTTAGAATGTGAGCTGGATGACTTGAGGGTGAAAAACACAGATGCCAAGTGTTTACTTTGAAGGTCTTTTATTCAGGACATGCTATGAGTCATTTCAAGCAAAGCATTATTTTTTAACTATTTTCTCAAGAGGATAGGAGGGATGCAGATGTTTTATAAGTCAATTTAACTGACCTGTTTGATGCTATTGTTTAGTTCTGTGCCACCTTGTCTACTGTGCGAAGATCATAGCTGAACCACAATCGGTATTCAGATTAATTTGCACCTGCATTAGTTTTGGCTTTGAACCACTGGGAGGTTTGAAATAGTCCTTAAAAAAGGGAAGAAAGAAAAAGATGGACTACTTTTCATTCTCTTGCACTGATAAAACAGTGTTTAAACCAAGTGCTAAACAGACTAACCAGGTCTGTTTTACTGAGCAGCTTTTATCTGAGTGACTGGAAACATTTTTCATTATTAGGGAAGTATTGTCCATTTGAAGGAGTGGAAAAGGAATGAAAAAACCCCTCCAAAAGCAGGGAATATTTTACATTCCAAATGGACCCTTTAAACATTTGGTTCTTCCATCTGAAAGAGAGCACTGAATGATTTTTGACATACTGTTAAATTGTGTGTTCATGACTCCAAGTTGTAAATCAGCATGCCTTTATTCAGCACTTCTCAGCAACATTAGATAAGGTGAAAGACGCCAAGTAGAACACAGGTGCACATTTACACAACGCTCACCCAAGGAACCACCCCACTCCCACTAATTACCTGCAGCTGGCCAACAATCCAACAGCACAGGCAACAACTGCTCCCACTGCTACACTCACTACATAACACATACTATAGAACATATCAGTGGCCAAAACCCTATTGTGTAGCTATGCAAGTGGCATGACCTTTAGATGCAAGTTGTCTCAAGATAAAAAAATCATTGTAGACATTATCAGTTGCATGCTGAGTCATGCAACCCACTATGCAACTTCTAATATTTATGGTGAGTTCCTACCTTGGAGCAATTTGCCTCTGAATGTTATGTCATATGTGCTGTACCAGCATAATTAGGTGATAGGATTTGGCCCAATGTTAAGAGGCTATTAAAGTGAAATCAAATTAATGTGGTGAATAAGGAATCAATTTTGTTCAAAGACAGTATGCTAAGCTTTGGTAGAGAATGGGAAAATAATTGGTGTCTTAATTGAGATGAGTTAAAATAATGACATTAATCCACTTGCTAGTTCTAAGTGGAATGACCCCTTCAATCAGTGAAGTCTACAAACTTGCTGATTTACTATTAAGCAGTTTTAGAAGAGGTAGCCATGTTAGTCTGCGGTAGCATAGAGAAAAACAGAAGAAGAAAAAAATAAAGAAGACAAAAATGTTGTGATACCTTAAAGACTAACTGCTATATTTTAATGAGAATCAGTCTGAGGAAGTAGACTTGTCCATGAAAGCTCACATTAAAATATACAGTAGCAGTTAATCCTTAAGGTGCCACAACATTTTTGTCTTCTTTATTTTTTCTTTTCTTTTAACGTATCCCAGCTAATCAGCTAATGTTTGAATCATGTTTTTCACATTGCTTTTAATTTTGTAAAATAAGGTATTACACTAATATAAAAATGAGAAACAATGCCTGTAAGTAGAGTGTGTTTGATATTTGGATTAATACATTCGTTAATATAAAAGGTCCTATCTAATGATTTTAAAGAAAAGTTATGAAAGGGACAATATGTTGAAACTGGATGGGACACCTTGACTGTCATACCTATTTGGGGATGTGAATATACCTTTTGGGGGATGTGAGTAATGTAATATCTGCTATTTAATATTTAAAAATAAATTACTGTGGTACATGACACTAAAAAACCCCCAAAACAGATAGAGGGGAAAAATCAGAAGTAAAGTGTTTCTTGGAAGTATGGTTATGTAACAACAGATTATTTTCATGTGTGGTGCCACTCTGTAAAGTCTCAATTATTTTTGGAAAAGTAAAGAGAAACATCCTGAGGATCACCAGAGACAAAAAAAGAGAGGCTAGAATGAATAACAATTCTTTTGAATATGTTCTTCATTGACATGTAAGGGTAGGTAGTTGGAACATGCCATGAGGAGTAGCAAAATAAACCAGGAAGCTCTGTCGATGTTTGTTTAGAGCTGTATACAAAGCAGAATTCAGCTTGTTCCTCTCCTAATATGCCAGAATCACAGTCCACAAATTGTTCTTGGCTTATGATTTTGGATAGAATCCAATTGGTGAGTTGCGCAAGTGAAATGGCATAAATAGGTCATACCCAGGAATACAACCAGCACCTTGCTAGTTAAAGATAATTGGCTGTGTGAGGTGTGCCTTTTCATTTACACAAGCATCAGTCACCAGTTGGATTCAGGTCATAGCCTTTTGGGAAAAGAATAAACCAGGGATCTCACAAATGGGGAAACATAAGTGGAAAACCTGAGAGGAGTTTTTCCATTGTATAAAAGTGAAGGGACTGGTACAAAGAGAATATGAAAACCAAAGAGGCAACCCACCCCCTCAGAACTCACAATGAAAAAAAAAGTTGCCATGTACATCCTTAATGATGCAGTGTGTTTAAATAGCAGTCCTTCCTTCCTTCCTTCTTTCCTCCCTCCCTCCCTCCCTCAGTGATGCCCATAATTTTGCTTGGTTTTAATCCTCATTTTGTCCAGTGTTTAAATTACATACACTTTTCCAGTTTGGGGAAACACACCACCCCCCCGGATATTTTTCATTGTGAACAAAACTGTCCAACTTGGCAAAATTTCAGAAATGAAGTCTGTTTGTCTTATGTGGACATTCTTTGTGCCAAGTTCAGAAAGCAGAGGAAAGTGAATGAGTTGCATTCCATGGATGCTTCTATTCATTTGTAGACGGAGGGAGGCAAACTTGGAAATTTGCTTATGGGGGACTACCAGATTATCACTTCTAATGTCAAACTCTTGAAGTTTGTGCTGAGCTGAATAGGTCTAAGTATCGTCAACTGTCTCTTGCAGCAAGTGAAGGAACCAGTAACATGGTGATACCTTGTATGTGGAACAGCTCCATGGAAGTGTCATTGGTACTGACTTTGTCATTATTTAGATGCCAAGTCAAAAACTGAGTGTTTTCTGGTAGTCAATCTCTTTTGCAGTTTTTAGTATTTTTTGTTGTTCAGTGAGTGCGTGTTACTGTTTTTTCTACATGTATATTGTTCACCACTTTGAAGGATAATTTATAAATATCCAATGAATAATTAAATACATCATATTGTGGTTGATGTATTCACGTACTGAGCTAAAAGAAGTGGTCTGTGGAAGTGATGTCCTTGCATCATTTCTTTTCTTTTCTCATAGGTTACAGGAGGGAAAACTCTAAAAAAATGTCAGCCAAAGAAAACATTGCTTTGTGAGGGGTCAGATAAGTGGATCTCTTTTGCAGGATTGCACAGTTTTGAAAAGTTTTCTGTTCACCATTTAAAACCATTTGGGAAATCAAAATAAATGAACTTTTGCAAAACTGTGCCATGTTGTAAAAGAGCTACCACTAAAAGCACTGCATTGTAAACTCCTTAGTGCAGTGGCCCCATTGTCTTACTAGTTCTTTTAGATTCCGGTATGGATCAGTTGGAACCCTGGGATGTCTAACCAAAAGCAAGTATAGGCCATGGCTCATCTGTATGAATCTAGTGGAAGGAGCTACTGTTCTGGTTAGGGATATTTTAATCATTGTGAAGTTCAAAGATTTGTGAAAGAGAATGAGAAAGAGTATTGGATGTCGATAATGTTCCAGTCCCTTCTGCCCACTCAGAAAGTAGATGGGAATCTAGTAGATTCATCATCAGCAAAGTACTGGAAGAATGTACTGACAGTTGGCTCATCTTAGCCAAAACTATATTAAAATGTCGCTATAGATTCATTTAAACATCTATAGCTAATGTTTATTATCCTTAAACCATTTTATTTTATTTATAATAGAGGAAGATCAGTTATTAGTTACGTTTCTGCATTTTAATAGAAAATATGAATTCTTGAAAGGTATGTTCAGAAAACATATATCGATTGAAAAAAAAATGCTTGCATTTCATGTAAAATCACATTTGCATTCTTTCTCTTTTTAGGGCATAATCCAGAAGATAGTGGATAGTCACAAAGTAGAAAATGTAGCCTGTTACGGTTTACGACTCAGTCATCTGCAGTCTGAAGAAGTTCATTGGCTACATCCAGAAATGGGAGTATCCAACGTGAGGGAGAAATTTGAACTAGCTCATGCACCAGATGAATGGAAGTAAGAGTAAACACATCACTACTGACTAAATGTGTAATTTTGGAAATGGTGTTGCTTGCTTCTCACTGGTTTGAATGGAAGAATGCAGTAAGATTTCAAAGACATTATTTCTCTTTAGCTTTTCAAGAAATAATAATAATAATGATCTGCTGTCAAGTCATTACCAATTTTGGCAAACTTTTCCAGGGTTTTCTAAGTTTGAAGTACTCAGAAGTGGTTTATTGGTCTCTCCATCCGTTGATATTCTGGGACATGCAGCTTACCGAAGGCCACAAAAATCTTAGGGTGTATGACCCCGTCAGGCATAGATAGCCTGGGTGATCTCTGGGTCCCAAAGTGGAGTCTGAACTTCTGGCCCTGGCTCTGAAGCCAGGAGCTGCTGTGGCAGCTCTTGCATTCAATAAATTAGAATAAAAATAACTGAGCTAAGCCAGGTAAGGGACGTGGTGGCACTGCGGGTTAAACTGCAGAAGCCTTTGTGCTGCAGGGTCAGAAGACCAGCAGTTGTAAGATCGAATCCACGCGACAGAGTGAGCTCCCGTCGCTTGTCCCAGCTCCTGCCAACCTAGCAGTTCGAAAGCATGTAAAAATGCAAGTAGATAAATAGGTACCATCGTGGTGGGAAGGTAACAGTGTTTGTGTCTAGTCATGCTGGCCACATGACCACGGAAACAGTCTTCGGACAAACGCTGGCTCTATGGCTTGGAAACGGGGATGAGCACCGCGCCCTAGAGTCGGACACGACTGGACAAATTGTCAAGGGGAACCTTTACCTTTACCTAAGCCAGGTGTTTTGTAGGAGGGGGAATATCTGCTGGGTACCAAGATTACCCCCCCCCCCCCCCAAATGTAGAATGTAGTTAGCAGAGGTATAGGAGAGTGAATGGATGGCTGGCTTAAATACACAGTTGTGATAGAGAACATGCCCCAGATGAGTTATCTGCTTTCCTAGCAGTCTGACACAGAGGAAAAAATGGGGCTGTTTATCCGCTGTGCATTAATCCGACTGACAAGGCAAGGAAAGTGAATCTAAAATGCAGTCAGCTTAAGAGGAGATACATAGAAGGAATAAGGATAAGCTAGGAAGAAGTGTGAAGTGGTTGAATGTTAGGGCTGGTGAATTTACATTATTTCTGCAGTTTTAAAGGGATCTAGGGCTTAAAGGACAAGTAATGAAGCACTGGCAGTTGGATGAAATGTTGTAAACTAAATAAAAGTCTTGCTGGATCAGACCAAAGGTCTATTCAGTCTAGCATCCTCTTTCCCTCTTTGGTTAGCCAGCTACCCTGTTTTCCCGAAAATAAGACCTAACCTGAAAATAAGCCGTAGTATGATTTTTCAGGATGCTCGTAATATTAGCCCTACCCCAAAAATAAGCCCTAGTTAAGTGAAACCCCGCCCTCCACCGTTGTGCAGCAACCAGAAGAAGATGACATGAGTGTATTTGAATAAATGTAGATTGTTGTACATGAAAAAAAAAAACATCCCCTGAAAATAAGCCCTAATGCGTTTTTTGGAGCAAAAAATAATATAAGACCCTGCCTTATTTTCGGGGAAACACGGTAGGATTTGAGGGCAATAGCTGCTTGGGATCACTCTGAATTTTTTTAGAGTCTTATAAAGGCTACAGCTGTAAGAAAGGGTGCTATGAAAAATGTGGAGTATCTCTATGGTTGTCAACACTAAATGTTCTTATCATGCCATTTAGTGTTTTGGCCTTTGGGAGAAATGCCTAATTTAAATTTGATATGGAAGCAGCAACTTTAACTGAATAGTAAATTAGAGATTCAAGAACTGTTGGTTCCTGTATGATTCTGCCCAATCATCCAGATTGTGTTCAAGAGCCCAGCTTACTGTCTTGAAGGAACAGAGGCACGGTGTGTGGCAGTGAGCAAAAAGACTGCCTCCTCAGTGGCATTTAGCTATAGAATTCTCTCTTGTGAACGGTCCCTACCCCCAGTATTTAGCCAGTGTTGAAAACTTTTCTGTGGAGCCTTTGAGGAGAGCAGGTAAGTTAAGGGTCTTGTTCTGTTTTGTTTGCTCACTGCTCCTTATTAAGCCTTTCTATCTTTTTGGTTTGTTATATTCCACCTTGTGGCTCATTGTACTGGAAATTTTCATCACATAAACATGTTAAATGAAGTAGCAATGACTTATTTGATGTGATAGCACAGAAGGAGTTAAAAATCCAGTGCAAACACTATGACTGTTGGTTGATTCAGGATTAGCAACGCCTTTGCTTGCTTCTGTAAACAGTGGCTATAGATTGAAAATAAAAGCTCTTTGAATGACCAGCTCTTGGAACCGTTCCCTCCATACATGACTCTTTAAACAAACTCTGAATGAACAGAGTGGGCAAGTTGCAGGCTTCCCTGTAATTTATTTTATCTTCCACATTTGCATCCACACATACTTTGTGAAATAGGGGTGGACTGTATAACAGCTACAGACAATTTTTCTTCTTTCTTTGACATCTGTTTGTTAGCAGCCTGTTCAGATGTAGGGCACATAGACATTGTTCAGACTTGAATGTCTGTGTTGAACATAAAGTAGTCTCCAGCCATGTATCTCAGGCAGATGTGGCAACAATGGCAGTATGCAAAAGTGGTGGCTCCAGGCTTGTGGACGGGTAACCATTTGTACACTGAACTTCCACACACTGGAAAAATGTCTTCAAAGAGTAATAGGCTGAGTTTCAGTTGTCTGGGCTTAGCTTGATAGGTTTTCTAGCTCTGAGCTAAAAACAGTTCTCTAATAATGCTGAATGCATTGCAGCATCTCTGGTAAAGTATGAGTATGAGTTACCTCTGTAGAGACCTCCTTGTCTTAGCCACTCATATAAAATGAACAGATTTAAAATTTGAGTGAACAAGTTGCTATCCTCACGACCTCAGCCTCTTGAATTTCACTGTGATGAAAATGACTTTTCCCTCTCTCTGTACCAAGAAAATTACCATAAAAATCTATACCACTGTGCATTTGACAACAATCTAAAAAATCCTTTTCTTCTGGCTAGCATTTAATGTCCAAAATGCTTCTAATTTATGCTGTAGAAATCAGCTGTGAAAAGTAAAAATGCCAGTTTCCTTTGCGGTATTCAGTGGCATTCCCATGTCCTAATGCATTACAGAACAAAGGTAATAACCTTTAAAAGCAAAGTTAGATCATTGTTCCGATGTTTAGCTGATCAGGTCATATAAAATCCCACATGAAATCATCATGAGATGGTGTAATTTATTCAGCATCTTCCCAAAGTGTCATTACATGCTTTATCAAAGTTGCACAGCCTGTCTCTCTCTCTTAAGCTGTAAAGCCTTTCTGGAAATAATGAAAACACGGCTGTCATAATTTTTTTAATACCGTGAAACACAGCATTTCAGATCAGATGACAGTGCTTGTAAAAATGTTTAGATCAGCTATGTAAAAGATGAACCCTGGAAGAATACTTCAGTTTAGTTATTACACAGTAAAAATGTATAAACTGGGATTCTTTTTAAAATGGCTTTAAATATGTTGAAACATGCAGGATGGAAAAGGGAGGGTTTCTGCTGTCAGGAAGAATGAGGAAATAAGGCAACTTAATTCTGTCATTTATATTAGTAATCGCCTTTTCCAGTACTACCCTATAGTAAACTGATAGAGGACAGTTGCAGTAGTTTGAGTACAGAATTACATTTATTTATTTCATTTATTTAAACATTTATAGCCTGCCTTGTATCTCAGGATCTCAGGACGGGCTACAAAGCTATATAAAGCATTTTTGACACATTAGATATTTAAAACAATTCAGAACCATTCAACACAAAATCAAAGCATTTGAACATTAAAAACGTTAAAACCTTTGTACTAAAACCTATGCAGATCATGATCTTCAACCCCTCAAAGGCTCTAATAAATAAATTCATCTTGACTTGGCACCTGAATGATGGAATCATTTGAGCCTCCAAGGAGAGGGCATTCCATCGTTGGGGTGCTATGGCAAAAAATCCCTTCCCTGTATCTCCACAAAATGAACTGTTCTCAGTGGTGGGACACAGAGGAGAGCCTCCCCAACAGATCTTAGTGATCGGGCAGGTTTATATAGGGAGAGGTGCTTCTTTGAATATCCAGGTCCCAAGCTATTAAGCTTTAAGCTGTAGTCCACGATTTTCAAAAACGCCATGCTTAGTTATGTCTTTTCTATATAGCTTTTCCCAAGTCAATGGATAAACTCTGAGTATTAATATACAATACTCTGTATATATAGTAAGCTAAGAATCCTTGGTCTTTATTTAATCCTTTTGAGGTATATTGGAATCTGTGGATATAATCCACTTCAGTGTTCCCTCCCTCCCTCTCTTGCTGTATGTGTCTCTCTCATACCTTTTCTCCACAGAAGTTACTTTGGCACCTATAATAGAGTGTCCCGGGAGGTTGAAGTGTTCTGAAACAGGATTTTATGTGTTGCTATCTCTGATGTCAAATCTGAGTCCATTTACTCTCTTTTGTAAAGATTGCCCTGTTGTTTCTTACTGTAATGTAGAAGACCACTGCTAGGAAAGATGACTTAAAATCAATTAGCAGATGAACAAATGATTGGGTAGTTCATGAACATTCACAGTGAAACAATTTTGTTATTGTTTCAAGGTGCTACACTTGTATTTGCAAATGTTAATAAATTACAGTTATATGAATGGTAATAGCTTAATGTAGACTGTGAGGGCATTCTTGAAAATAACCATTAGCACAGATTGAGTAATAGTGCCTTCAAGCAAAGCATTTAACCTCTTGCTTATTGACTCATATTTGGCACACAGTTTGGCTCTTTTTAAGGAGGCATAGCGGGGAATCAAACTCCTGACCTCTGGTTCTGCAGCCGGAGACCTAAACCACTGACCTGTCCCGCCAGCTTCTTAAAGTATATAGTTGTTTATAATCTTTCCATATGACCTATATGTATGGGCATCATTAACTGGCTATGTCAGCCTATACTGTCCAGAGGTCAGTTCATAGCAGGAACTCTCCTGACAAAGCCATCACCCGTCATTTTCACATTTTTGCTGCTAAGGATATTCTTCTTTTTAAATGTTGAGCTGAACCTTTCACATGCTTATTATTTTGTTCTTTTTGAATTTTCACCCTTCTCTCTGTTAAATAAACATCCACAAGCGAGATGTTTCAATTGTCAGGTCTCTGTATTTTGTTAGTTTTCTTTATTTTCAACCCCTGGAATTGCAATGTCAATGATTCAGACGTTTATTCGTTCTGTTACTACTATGCCTGGTGTGTTATGTTCAAGGTGTCTTACCAGTTTTGGATTCGGAAATCCCACAAGATCTTGACTTCCTCATTTTCTGACACCTTCTCTCTCTACCTGATGTTCCCACGGGTTTTTGGAGACTGTTTTGTTGTTGTTTTTTGTTTGTTTTTTTGCCACTCTATCATGTCTGATTTTGTAATCTGTTTGTGCAATCTTCGGACATTTGCAGATGAGGTGTGACACAGTTTCATCTTTTTCTTGACAGAGTCGACATTTGCTGTCAGCACTAATTCCTTGGATCCTAGCTTTCATTACGTTGGTTTGGAGTGCTTGTTCTTGTGCAGCAAAGATCAAGCTTTCGGTCCCCAGTTTTAGCCATGCCCATCTTGAATTTCCATCAATATTTCTCAGGTGTTGTCCATGTAGTGGTTTATTTTTCCATTTATTTAATTTATTTTTAAATTGTTGTTTCTTATAACAACAGCCTTTGTTTCTCTTGTTTTCAAAATATTCTCCATTTTCACTGCCTTAAGTAATTTTCTCTGCTTGTACTGATATAATCATTTAGGCTTCTTTTTTCCTCTTCTATTCCCTGCTGTATTTGCAGTAAACCACGACCTCCAATTTTTCGTGGTAAATATAATCTGTCCACATCACTTTTTGGATGTAGTGCATGATGCATGTTTATTAATTTCTGTCTTTTTCGATCCAATTCTTCTAATTCATTTTGGATCCAAACTTTTGTTTCACCTGAATATCTAATTACTGGAACTGCCCATGTGTTTATGGCTTTGATTGTATTTCCACCACTTAATTTTGATTTTAAGATTTCCTGCAGTCTTTTGATATGTATTCCCTTTCTGTCACTTCTTTGACTTTTGTGTGCATGATGTTATCTGCTTCTAATATTCCAAGGTATTTATAATTTTCATCACTTGATAGTGATTTTATAATATTGCCATTTTTAACTCAATTCCATCTAGTTTTTGGATCTTGCCACGGTGTATAGACAGAGCTCAACATTTGTCAATTCCAAATTTAATTTGGATGTCTTCACTAAATATTCACACTGTGTTTAGCAGTCATTCTATCTCTGGAACTTTTTGCATATAGTTTTAGGTCATCCATGTATAACAGATGATTGATTTTTTCCAGCTTGTTGTGAAATATGGTAGCCCAATTCAGTTTTATTTAAAATTATTGACATGGGGATTTGTGAGAAGTTAAACAGCAGTGGTGACAAACAACCCCCTTGAAATATTCCTCTTTTGATGCTAACGTCCCCAGTTTCTTCACCATGGGCAATTAAGATAATTTTTCTTGAGGAATTTCTCAATATTTTTACTAATCCCAAAAATTTTTAGGCAGGTGCTAATCCAGCTGTGTATTAGGCATCCTTCAGTCTCGAAAGACTATGGTAACCTGCTCTGTATGGAGGACTTGGAACAGCATCTAGTGTGGCTGAGAAGGCCAATTTGAGAGTGACCATCCCTTCCACACTGAAGACCAATACAATCTGTCCCCTGTCCAGCTCCCTGATATTCCTGGTTTTGGGACTGCCTCTTTGCCTCGGTCTGCTGCACAAGGGTCTCTTCAAATTGGGAGAGGCCATGATGCAACGCCTGCCTCCAGGCTGAACGCTCAGATGTCAGGGTTTCCCATCTGTTGAGGTCCATTCCTAAGGCCTTCAGATCCCGCTTGCAGATGTCCTTGTATCGCAGCTGTGGTCTCCCTCTGGGGCGCTTTCCCTCCAATAATTCTCCATACAGGAGATCTTTTGGAATCCGACCATCAGCCATTCTCACGACATGCCCGAGCCAACATAGACGTTGCTGTTTCAGTAATGTATACATGCTAAAAATTCCAGCTCATTCTAGGACTACTCTCTTGTGTGTGGCAGTGAGTTAAATGCTTTTTATAGTCTATCCAGGCCATGTTAAGGTTTCTTTTTCATCTTTTTGCATTCTTCAGTATCATTTTATCAAAAAGCAGCTGATCTTTTGTGCCTCTTGACTTTTCAAAGCTCCCTTTTCTGTTCAGTTGGGTATAGGTAGTTCTCAGTTAAGTAATTATATATTGGTTTTGCAAGTACTCCTGTGAGCAGCTTGAACATTGTTGGAAGCCATGTAATTGGTCGATAGTTACTGGGTTCATTGCCCTTTTGATGATCTTTTATTATCAGAAATGTGCGACCTGTTGTAATCAGTCTTCAATTGTAGAATTTTGAAGTAAATGATTAAATTGCACTGCTTTATGTTGATGGAAACTTGTTAGATGCTTTAGCCAAAATCCGTGCCGCTCATCTGGACCAGGTACACTCCAATTTTTCACAGCCTTTAGTTGTCTCTTAATCATTTCAGTTGTTATTACAATATCATCCATGTTTTCCTTGAGTTTCTTTACAAATGTCTTTAATCCATGAGGCATTTTTGCTATGTCTGGTTGGGCTTTACATGGGGCTTATTTCTTTTGCTCTGCATTTTCTCCTAGTGACATATAGAATAATTGTTGGCTATTTTGAAATTGTTTTCTACATTTTCTACATTTCTACATTGTTTCAAGGGTCCATCGTATCTTTCAATTTTCTTTGCCTTATTATTATTATAAGAAAAGAATACGACATGTCATAGAAATCCTTTCCCTAGAACCGCTTCCTATTGCAATATAGTACTTTCTTTGCTTTATTCCAAACGCTTCACTTTGCAATGAAGGAAAATATAAGGGTTGCACCAGTGGGAGAGATGTAGCATGTCAAATATATTATAATTAGTTTTCAAAATTTTGTATAAAGCAAAATTGTTTGTGATTCTTTATTAGTAGTCCATCTTTTCTTGAAGGAGTTCACCACCTGAATACCAAGTAATTTTAATGGCACAGTCAGCAATCAAAATGTGTGTTTTTAAAAGGTACATGCTAGCACCTGCCCTGTTATTTTCAAAATCATACTATATAGGAATGGGAGGCTCAAGCCTTCCATCTCCAGCCATAATCTGTGTGACAAATCGTTTCTACTGCACGTTCATTAGCACTGAGAGATACACATTGGTATCAGTGAAATGATTTCTTAATACTAATTGCTGCACCAAGGTGATGATGGCAGATTTCATAGGTGAAATTTTCTGTCCACATGTGACTGAATAGCCCAAGTCCTCATGTGATTATAATAATCCAGTCCACGATCTTGTTAGCCATGAAATTAATATTACAGCCAAATAGGTCCTCTGAATGTTGTGTCGGCATCACACCATTGCAGAGATTAAGCTGAAAGAAAGTGACTTGTTGAAGGCTAGTTAGTGACCTTCATAGTAAAGATTTTAAGCTCATTCTCAGATAACCAAAGCAACGCTTTAGCTGTTAATGTACATGAGCACTTTGTTCCAAAACGCTTAAATGATATCTATGCCTACTTCTAATAATAATGTTATACTATTTTAATAACATAATAATAAGATTTTATGTATTTCATAAAACTATAAACGGGATTGTCCAGGATGAATTTAATCCGCATATCCATTACTGTACATGTGTATTAAATTTAAAGAAAAATTGTGCATTTTGCTCCACAGCAAAGCTGAAGCTACAGTCAAACATAGCTGAAGCAAATACGGTATTGGACTGAATGTATTGCTGTTAATGCTTAATATAGGTCAGGATCTGAGGATGTGTGTATGAATGGTAACAATTTCCCCTTTTGGCTATACTCCCCTATAGCACATTAGGTGATACTCCATGAAATATCCCAGCTTTCAGGAATAAATCTGTGGCTTAGGATAGCATTGAAACCCAGCTGTATGTGGTTGAAATGTAATAACTACTGGCAGTTTCTGGCATCCTTATGAGATAATTTTCATGGGAGTACATGATAACTATGGAAGGTACCAAATCAACAGGTTATTATCTAGTTCTGTTCCTTTTTCTTTAAGTATGATGATGGCTTATAATATACAGAATGTAAGGTAAATAAATTATCTATACTTTCTTCCAGATATGAACTGAGAATCAGATATTTGCCAAAAGGATTTCTGAACCAGTTTACAGAAGATAAGCCAACGTTAAGTTTTTTCTATCAGCAGGTAAAAACCATCCTAAATACCTTAATTTAATTTTTTTCAATATTTTATGTAATGAAAATGTTGGTGCAGATTGTAACAGTATGTATTATCCAAATGCACAAGAATTAGATGCGAAGTTTTTTCTGTTTTATTAGGTGCCTGTTAATACCTCCCTTGTAAAATACCTTCAGGTTTTTAGGCATCAGTTTTTCGAATCGGGATAAACTTTGCAAAGTTTGCAGATGGTGGATGTGTAATGTTTTCCATTTTATGCAGTTGTTGGACTGGGTAGAATCAGACATATTGCCCGGAATCCCATTGTGTTTGTTAATTTTCATATAATACTGCTGAGGCTAATGGATGAAATGCTGTGATGCATCTTGGTTGCACAGTTGGGCATGTGACTTAGCATGTGATTGAGATACATCCCAGCATCTCATCAACTAGCTGCTCTTAGCCATGATGGCTACACAAGCCTTACATGAACAGCAGGCTTTTTGTCTTGTAAGGAATACAAACGTGTCATGAGCCACTCATTGACTTCCCTGATCAACTTTTAATTTTGTAGAGATTTGGAGCTAAATGTGCTCTTGAGAAGGCAGAAGAGCATACTTCTTTTGGCAACATTACCTTTTGTGGATATACAGATCATGTAGAGATACAGTTCCACTCAGCTAATGCTTATGTCATGAATGGTGAGGGATGATGGAAGTATCAGTTCATCAGCATCTGGAAGGTTACAAATTCCCCATCTCTCTCCTAAGGGCATTGAGAGATAAATGGACAAAAGATGTTAAATGAACCTCAGTTGTTGATTTTTAAGCTATTCAGCGTGTACAGTTGGGGGGGGGGGGAGAGACAGCAAAGCAGTTGCTGCAATTTTAAAAACAATAATAGCTGACTCAAAAAATGTTCCAGAAAAACAGCAATATTGGGAACTTTGCTCTAGTTTAAATTTAGAGTGGGTGGATCATTGCAGTCATAATTTGCAGGTTTAGCTTGACAAAATTTGATAATAGAAACAAGCAAATTGAATACTGTTTTACATTACTAACTTAGGTGTTTGAGACTATTTGTTCAGAGTTGAGCCCAGATTGTTCTCAACTGTGGCTATATTTTCCAGCTTGCTATATAATTACAAGGTTGTTTTCCCAGCAAATTTAAAAAGTTTTTACTGTTTTACTAACAAGAGAAAATTGATGACAAACTACAATTTGCACTGCAAATTTATTGTGGTTTTACAATAATTTAGCTGTCACAACTTCCCTATAGAATCCTAGGAACAGTAGTTTGGAGATGGCTGGAATGCTATGAGATCCCTAACAGCCCCACAGAATGGTGGTTCCAAAGTTTTTCTAGGGAGTGGGCATGTCTAAGTTTAAGTCACAGCTGTACATGTGTGTCTGAGAGAATTACTATTTCCTGGGCTTAGCTTGATCCTGTCATTATGGGAATAGTAATGTTTGCTCCCTGGCCCTGCTTGTGGTGTTCAAAGCCTTGTGGGGTAGAAGCATTTGGGATGCTAAAAAACGACGTGTAAAGGTCATATATTACTAATGTTTAAAGAAGATACCGTATTTTTCCATGTATACGACCTCCCAATGTATAAGACGACCCCCTAATTTTGACCCTTGCCGGAGGCGGAGGAGCAGTTAATGGGCAACTGCTCCTCCATCTCCTGCTCCTGCTGCCTCCGCCGCCCGATCACTTCCTCCAGTGTGACTGCCGGGGCTCACCTCCAGCACACGTCACCACCACCTTGCCCCCTGCCTGAAGGGAGCGCTGGAGGAAGCGAATGGGTGGCAGCAGTCAATGGGCAGCAGCAAGAGGCGCCCGAGCATGCGCGAGTGCTGCTCCGCCTCCTGCTGCTGCTGTCTCCGCCACCGGAGGGGACAAGGCAGTGACTGAGCTGGAGGTGAGCCCCGGCAATTGCACTGGAGGAGGCAATGGGTGGCGGTGGCAGCAAGAGGTGCCCGAGCACACGCGACTGCTCCTTTGCCTCTGCCTCCTTCCGTGTATAAAACGACCCTCAATTTTCACCCTAATTAATTTAGGAAAAAGTGTTGTTTCATACACAGAAAAATACGGTACATGCCTTGCAAGCACATGTACATTTCCCCCACTTGATCACAAAGATACTCGAAAGGTGCTGTTAAGGGGCACATAAACTGTGCCCTGAAGGAGATTTGATCATAATTGGAAAGATTGTGGCTTCTCTAAAAGACATAGGTGAATCAAGTTAGATGTCACATGTTTCAGACTTACGTCTTGTAAGCATAACTTTGTCAGCCATCTATTTTCAGAATAGAAAGTTTCTGAGACATAAATCATACATTTGGAAAGAACTGCCACTATTACAACAGAACAATGTCAAACTTTTATAGTTTTCATTTCTAACAGCATGCTCACTTTCTTATATTTCTGTTTAGATATTTAGATATTGCCGTGGTGTTTCTTGTGCGTTTGGTAGATAAGCTTGTTTGTGATACTTAAGCTCTGTAGTAATTTACTAGCCTATACTGAATCTTGATTTTGAAGGAAATTTTAAATAGCATTTTCTCTCAGATTGCTGTGTCACGCTGGCAGTGTTACTGGGTTTGCCTTTGTTCCTGAATTCCCAGGGGGCATGTGGGATCAAGAACAGATTTGATCAGATCTCATAGGGTTGGTTGTTAGGCAACAGATTGCTGGCCTTCTGAAAAGAAATAATGTAAATAGATCATATTCTAGTAGCACATTGCATTAGCCTCCTGCCCAAGTAGAGCTTAAAACCTAAAATTTTACCAGGTATTGATCTGATGGCCATTGGAGAGGATATGAACAGAATGAAAGAGCGTTCACTTGCCAGTAAAATTAGTAAGATTGTATATCAGATTGCTTATAAAGATTATCAGGACTAAAAAGATTCACAGCTACTGAACATGTTCAGTAATATATGGTTCCCACGTGTATAATCTGACTTTGCCAATACTTTCAGAAGCTGCAGAAAACAGAGACAGCTGGGGATCTGCCCACCATAACAGAAGGGATAATTTTTAAGTCATTCTGCTTTTCACAGTGCCCTCTCAGCAGTTAATTCCCTTCCCCCATCCACTAATGTCCTCATTATCAGTGAGAGGTTCTGTGTAATTAGTGCAGGATGTCAAAGATCAACTTGCATTAATGTTGCAACTGTGACCTTTTTTTTATAAGGCAGACCGGCAGCTGAGGGCAGATGGTGGATGAGTGTTACCCTGATGCCGAATTGTGCTTTTAAGAGCTGTAAAGTAAAGCAGCAGCTTCTATTTTCTTTGGAGGAAGTAAGCCTTGTCTCATGAGTCATCTGCTGTGAAGATGGCAAAACAAAAACAAAAAACGATCCCTCCCACACACGCCCAAACAAAGGGAATGTCTCACCAAAAACAGAATGTAAAGGGAGAAAACTGAAATCAATATATAGAGGTAAATACACTCCCCCAACTTAGAACCCATGATAATTCCACAGAACAAGAAAGGGCAGTTGAGATCGTGGCAATAATTTGAACCAGGTGGTATTCTAAATCACTGGAATCAGGCATTTGATGCTGTCACTGAGCCAAGACAGGGAATGTGGCACATAGGGAAGAGGTTGCACAGAGCAATGTCCAGCTGATTTGGGGCATGGCATGGAGCAGTAAAAGTGACTGACCTATATATAAAAAACATAGCATTTCCTGCAGTTTTAAACGATGGTGTGTGTGCAGTTGTCGCAGTGATGTTCATAGAACTGTTCTAAATCATGGAGGCAAGCACCCCTTTGTGTTCAGCTACCCGCTTTCACATACAATGCAATCTCTGTTAGTCACTGCGTTGACAAAACTCTGTATTGTATTTTGGGAAGGGAGACCTATGAGTAAAATTCTGCAAGAAAGTTACGAACCATTTTCAGTGTTCATACATTCAGGTGGAAACTGTGTTTATGGTGTTTGAATTAACCTTAAACTAGGATCTTGCAGTCAGATCCTGACTGTCGTATTGATAATTTTTGAATTTGTCATTCGCAAATTAGTGACAATAGGGTTGCAGCTTTGAGTGCTGGCTAGTGACTGAATGCTGCGTAGTTCGTTGTATGCCATGAAAACGGAACATGGAGCCAGTTTAAATGCTTGTCTATTCTCAGAGCTGTTGTGGTGACCCTTTCACTTCCTGTCCTCCTAAGACTCACTCATGTGCGCTCCCCCACCATGTCTTCTGCAATTGCTTATTATCCCCCATCTTACACCACATTGTGATTTTGCTTGTTATAAAATAACATTGACTACTTTCACATCTTGTTTGGAAGAAAGCTCATAGGCTGTAGGCTGTTGCAAATATTTCTCCACATGATTGTGTTTTTACTTGAGGGGGAATTGATTCTGACAGAATGTGTGCCTTCTAAAACATAGCAGCTAGTACATAAGACGATGCATTAATGATATATTTCTTATGCAGCATAATAAATGTGTACATTTTGGAATGTTCACATACGAACCTTCCATTGATCCCTTCTTCTTTATCTTGTGTCATCATCATATTTGCCAGGATGGCAGGTTCTTGGAGGTTTTACTGCTGGCCCTGAACAAATGTTTTGAAGTTTTATTTATCTCTTCCCTTCCCTTCCTGCCTTTCTCCCAGTTCAGCAGGCCTGCCCGACAGAAAGGGGGACAAAGAATAATAATTATGTGCTGTTATGTCAATTTCAATTTATGGTGACCCATTCCAGGGCTTTCTAGGTATAGACTACTCAGAAGTGGTTTACCATTACCTTCTCTAGGGGGATGCTTTAGGACTGTATAGTTTGCTGAAGGCTACATAGACTGGCTCTTCTCCTAGGAAGCACAGTGGGTACTCCCTCTCTCAATCTTTAATCTTAAAACTTCAAGGTTAGAAGGGACCCTCTGGATCATCGAGTCCAGCCCCTGTCAAGGAAGCACTGTGGGGAATAGAACTCCCTACCTCTGGCTCCTGAAGCTGAGGCTCCAATACTTTGGCCATCTCATGAGAAGACTCCCTGGAAAAGACCCTGATGTTGGGAAAGTGTGAAGGCAAGAGGAGAAGGGGACGACAGAGGACAAGATGGTTGGGCAGTGTCATCAAAGCGACCAACATGAATTTGACCCAACTCCGGGAGGCAGTGGAAGACAGGAGGGCCTGGCGTGCTCTGGTCCATGGGGTCACGAAGAGTCGGACACGACTTAACGACTAAACAACAACAACAACAACCTCTGGCTCCTCAGCCACAGACCTAAACCTCTGAGCTGTTCAGCCTCCGGCTCCCTTTCACCAAGAATTATTAAAAAGTCTATAAAACAAAATAGTATCAAAAGATTGTTAAACGTAAAACAATTTGAAAACAAAACCAGCTGAAAAAAAAGAGATATATACACATATAAAAAAAATTATAAAGAAAAAAAAATACAAGCTCAGTATCCCTGTTAAAAACTCACTCGCAACCTGATAGAGGGCCAAAACCTTAACTAAAAAGAAAGATCTTTTCTCTGCCACTAGCTCCCTGTGGAAGGGAGTTCTACAGCCTGGGAGCAGTCAGTGAAAAGGCTTCTTACCAAACATGCCTATGAGGTGATGTGACAGAGAGAAAAGCCTCCTCAGGGTAGGCTCTCGTGAGAAGACGTGACTCTTCAAATAGAACATTTTTGAAGTAGGAAATAAGGAACCTACTGAGAGTGCATATTTCTTGAATTTAATTCTCCTCCTCCTCCTCATAAGCGTTTGTGTCTATAAAAGGAAGCTGCCTTTAGGCTTTTGACTTTTAAGAATCTTAAAAGATTATTTTTCTGAGAAGCGCACTGTTACAGTGTGGTGATCCACGAGCATCACAGTTTGCTTTCCTATCAAAAATTGCAACATAACTAAAGAAGACCCAAACAATACTATTCTCAACCCGTTTCCAGAGGATGCTCTGTTTCCTTCCCACCTTTTTAGTGATAATTCTTTCCTGGACAACTGTTGCACGTTTTAGAAGAGGATATAGTAATTAGCTTTAGGTTTGCCACTTTGCCACCTGCTGGCTGAGATGGGTTCCAGTCCAGGCTATGCGGAATTCACTTCAAGACCTGTAGTTCCCTTTTGAGAAATGTAGTAGCACAAAAAGGAAATCCTTTCCAGATCAACAAGATTAAAAAAATGTGTGGCAGTCCCAGCAGGACATCGAAGAGGTAGCAAAGCTACCATTATAATTAAACTGATTTCACACTAGTGATAATGTTTGTGGCTTTCAACCACATGACACTTTCTAGAAGGTTGTGAGTATTAGTATCAGGTGTGTGTGTGTGTGTGTGTGCCACAGTCCTGGCCCTGGAGAAGTATTTCTTCTCCCAAGAGATGAGAAATTAATGGACCAATATACAAGCAAAATGTTGTAGGAAGTGTTTGGTACATGCTTGGTTGAAACCAAGCACATGCTCATTCATTCTTCAGTGCTTGCTTTTCACCTATGAAATTTTTCCTTGCTTTCTGCTTTAATCCTTTTAAAGCTTTTAGGGAAGGAGGGTTCCATGCTTTTTAAATCTGTGCTGGGGGAGCAGATTGCAGCTAGCAAAAATTAAGGAAACAAGCTACTTAGCAGCATTCAGACCGAGTGGAAGTAGCATTTTTGTTAGTCTTTCCTGTGTGTAAATTACTTTCTCGGCCTATAATATTAAAGGAAGAATTTGCAGTTATAATCTTTCTTTGTCTTACATTCTTCATTACAAAGACCGGAGCACATCAGAGTTTCTGAGGTGATTGTACACTTCGCTTTCTCCTTGACTGAACAATTGTGTCCAGATTTTTTTTAGTTTTTTTTTAAAGCTAAGGTACAGTTTTACAAAGTTTGCTTTTCTTTCTTTCTTCATTCCGTTACAATTGGGCAAAGTGTTTTCGGGGAACCTTTTTGTGACCTTTTCCACTAGTAACTCAAAACAAGCTCAAGGGTGCTTCCTAAAATTTACTTTGCAATTCTTAAAGTCCTTCTAAGTCCAAGATCAAATACAATGATATTAGACATCATGCATAAACAGCAGTATTCAAGACAGTTTGAAATGCTGTTCGATGCTAAAGTGAAACTAGAGAGAAAACATACCACCTGCAGTTTTGGAAAGCCACTGATTCTTCTTCGTGGTCTTTCCTGTTGCGGTCCACGTTGCCACTCAAGACAACTTTCTAGCAAACTACCTCAGTCGCCTCACTACTTGGACCTACAAATGGGTTTTAGACAACGCCGTTTTTGCCCAAATCTGTCATCGTTGGGATACTCCTACTCTCGATGTCTTTGCCACGCACAAGAACGTCAAATGCGTCCAATATTGTTCCAGAGCAAGGAGAGGCATGAACTACCTAGGAGACGCCTTCATGGTCGACTGGGGAACCGGTCTTCTATACCTATTTCCTCCCATTCCTCTCATTCAAAGGACATTGGTCAGGCTCTGCCAGTTTCGCTCCAACGCCATCCTGGTAGCCCCTTGGTGGCCACGGCAACCTTGGTTCACCCACCTGAAACTGATGTCGACAGACCTCTTTCACCTCCCTCACATCCAACACCTGCTAACTCAGGACAAAGGCAGGATTTACCACCCAGACCTGGAGTCCCTCAACCTCACCGCATGGAGAATTCACCTTCCATAGCAGCTGTTCTCCACAGGACCAGAAAGCCTTCCACTCAACTTCTTTACCACTATAAATGGAAGATTTTCCACTTTTGCTGCTTCTAAGGGACTCTCGACAACACCTGTCTCCCTCAAGACCCTCCTTACATTCCTTCTCCATCTTTTTCATCTTGGTCTGTCAACATTCCACCTTGAAGGTGTACATTTCTGCTATTGTAGATCAGCCACTGAACTCTGATTCTGCTCGACTTTTCTCTCACCCTACCTTGAAGAAATTTCATAAGGGCCTCCAAAACATCCATCCTCCTCAACATCCACCACTTCCACAATGGTCTCTACAAACGGTCCTCAATGCTCTTACCCGCCCTCCCTTTGAACCGCTTGCCACTACCAACTTCAAACTTCTTTCCCTCAAAACTTTGTTCCTTGTTGGCATCCCATCAGTCAGGTGAGCTAGCAGGTTAGCAGCTCTCAGGGTGGACGCACTGTATCTCCAGTTTCACCCTGACAAGGTTACCCTCTATCCAGACGTCTCCTTTCTACCTAAGGTCGTGTCAGAATTCCATCGCAACCAACCTTTGGTCCTCCCTTCTCTTTTTCCATCTCCAACATCAGATCTTGAGCGCATGCTCCACACTCTAGATGTTAGACGCTCTCTCACTTTTTATGTTGACAGAACAAAATCTTTTAGAAAAACTTCACGTCTCTTCATCTGCTATCACGGTCCTCGCAAGGGCTCTCCAGCCTCCTCACAGACTTTATCAAGGTGGATAGTCCAGGCAATCACCTTGGCCTATGAATTAGCGGGGAAACCGCCACCGGACACAGTTAAGACCCATTCCACCAGGGCTGTTTCTACCTCTACCGCCTTTCTTCGTGGTATAGATGTCTCCAACATCTGTCGAGCAGCTACCTGGTCTACACCCTCGACATTTATGATTCACTATCGTCCTCACGTCAGAGCAAAGAATGAAGTTGGCTTTGGCAGAGCTGTTCTTACCTCCTTCTTAACGTGATGTCCCACCAACCGGTAAGTGAGCTTGCTAGTCACCCATTTGTGTGCATTCACAGAGACCACGAAGAAGAAAGAGAGGTTACTTACCTGTAACCATGGTTCTTCGAGTGGTCTTCTGTGAATCACACATCCCGCCCATCCTCCCCTCTGTCCGTCACGTTGTTGTCTCTATTTACTTTTCTGACAGCGACGGACTTTTTGGGAACTGAGGGGACTTCAGGCGGGCGGAGCATACACTCCACGGGGGAACATCCCACTAATCACATGTCCTTAAGCTCTAGAAACTTCCGAGAGGTCCTGCGCAGGCGCAGAATAACCCATTTGTGTGGATTCACAGAGGACCACTCAAAGAACCATGGTTACAGGTAAGTAACCTCTTTGTTCTCTTGTTCACTGGAAGCAGTATTACATTTGCAAGGACTCTTCTAGAAGCTGAGGTCATAGGAAGGGGCTGAGGTTTATCAGGCTTAATGTAGTTCCGATTTTGAGGAGAGGAAGAGAATGTAGACCACTCTATAGTTTACTGTGAAGAATTCGCATGACACTTGCAGGCAAAATTGCTTGGATCTGCTCTCACTTGGATACTGTAGTTGTACAGTTCCTGTGAATGGAACTAAGGCCTCTGCTTGTCCTGTGTTAATGGATAAGTTTCAGTTTTTACAGCCTGATGACAGGATGCTTGGAGAGGTGAAGGCTACCATATGTCTGTTGGACCCTTGCCCTTCCTTGCTTATAAAAACTGCCAGAGAGGGACTGGCTGAGTGGGTAGGAGGAGTGGTAAATGCTTCCTTGCAGCAGGTTAGGATCCCAGCATGCTTAAAGCAGGCACTAGTAAGACCACTGTTGAAAAAGCCCTCCTTGGATCCCACAGTATTGGATAATTACGAGCCTGTCTCTAATGTTCCATTGTTGGGCAAGTGTGAGAGCAGGTTGTGGCTTCTCAGCTTGAAGAGTTCCTGGATGAGATGGATTGTATTGATCCATCCCAGTCTGGCTTCAGGCGTGGTTATAGGTCAGAGACTGCTTTGGTCGCCTTGGTGGATGACCTACACTGGGAACTGGACAGGGGGAGTGTCCCTGTTGGTTTTTCTGGATCTCTCATTGGCTTTTGAGGCCATCGATCATGGTATCCCTTCTGGCTGTCTCTCTGAGATGGGACTTGGAGGCACTGTTCTACGGTGGCTCTAGTCCTTCCTGAGGGGAAAACTCAGAAGGTGGTGTTGGGGTATTCCTGTTTGACACACTGGCTGTTGGCCTGTGGTGTCCCCCAGGGTTTTGTTTTGTCCCCTATGCTATTTAATATCTACATGAAACTGCTGGGAGAGGTTGTCCAGAATTTTGGAGTTCAGTGTCACCAGTATGTGGTTGACAACAACTCTCGCTCTCCTTTTCATGTAAATCCAAGGAAGCTGTTTTGGTTCTAGATCAGAGTCTGGTGTTGGTAATGAACTGGATGTGGGTGAATAAATGGAAAGTTATTCCAGAAAAAATGGAGGTGCTTCTAGTCAATTGAAAGACAGAACAACGAATAGGGATGCAGCCTGTGCTGGACGAGGCTATCCTTTCTCTGAAAACACAGGTAAGCCCCCTTGTTCAGTCGATAGACAAGATGCAAACCACAGGGAAGTCAGAGAAGCTACTAATAGTACCTCAGCATGACTCTGTTCTATGCCTTACATCTACTTGCCGGAAGAGTTGATCACTAAATTATATCATAGATTTTGACAGTGAAAAGTAAAGAGACTTGAGAGGTTCAGGCAAAGGAATGTAAATTGCATGTAAAGCCTTCCAGAGACTAGGAGAATTGTGCATTCCTTCTTTAAGTCTGTATAGGTCCCATCCCATTCTTTTTAGAGAGATGCTTTAAAAGGGTTAGTTTCTATTTTGCAAGACACAAATTGCTTTTTGATTTAACTTATAACATGACTTAGCGTAAAACACAAAGCTACAATATATTACAACATATATTAATAATATATTAAAAAGAAAATATTTTACTAGTCTGTTATCATGCCCTTGGCATTCTAATTGATATTTTCCTTTGCATGTTCCTTTAATTATGGGAGAATATGCAACACATGTTGTTTATATGGCTGAAGGTTTAATGCGCTATGGATCTGACAACAAATACGATCCTTAAATATCTACCAGTTAATCTCATTTAAAAGAAACAAAATAAGAAAAGATAGTTCTGCATGAGCACACATTTGTTGTCTGCCTTAATTAATGGGCAAAATCCTTTGCTTAGCATAGTAAATCATACTATGAGTAGACCAATTGATTTGATGAAGATTTAGAGAGTCAACTCCATAAATTCCGTTGAGTCTAATGAGCCTAATCTAACTACAGCTTACATTTGCATAGTAAGTCACAGTTAGTGTAGGCTCTTTTGAATTTATAGAGACATTGACTCACTAAATTCCCATTCATTCAGTGGGTTTAGTCTAGTGCAATGTACTATGCTAAGCAATAGAATTTTCGCCAGTATCTTATGTCTTCAACCCTGTGCATTTCTTACACCATAGGAACGAGATAGAGGGGCCCACAGAGCTGTAATCGGTAATGGACATTGAAATGGAGGAATTGTATTCATCTGGGTATCTGTAAAGCATATACAGTTAAATTCTCTTAATGGCACCACATTCTAGCTGGACAGAGTGACACTATGGTACTGTGGTCGTATAGCATGACCTCGGAGATTCATATTAAAATCTCACATTTGAACTGAATTTGTAGTCGTGTCCATTACAGTAGAACCCATTTGCTACTATCCGTGGGGAGGGGGAGGGCAAGAGGAGCATGTCCGTACTGCGGTGTACGTGTGCGAACTGCAGGGTGAATCCACAGATAACCGGCTCCGTGGATACAGGATCTTACTGTACTGTGAATTGTGTGGCAGAAATGGATAGGCTATACCCACAAGGAAGCTCCTCTATTTGCAGACCCCAATTCAGCCACTGCATCTCCAATACATTTCATTTGGATATAATCTTGAAATTGTATCTTATTTTGCTCACAAATTATCACCTTAAAAACATTATAATTGCAACCTACCATAGGAAGTTGACTTCCAGTGTTCAGGTGGTTAAAGACTGAAGTCTCTTGATTCTGAAATTTTATATGTATAATTACTTGCATGTGCATGTGACTTGCACATGGAGTGCAAAATGGAACAAAAAAAATCACATTGAAAAAAATATGCAGATTCATTCATAGGAATATTGTGCATCAGGCAGATGTTAAGTTATGTGTGCAGCTGCAATCAAAAAAAGCATATGTGCATTTGTGTTTTCACTCTATAACATCCGTTACAACTTCTCCCATTTCTTCCCCCATGTCCATGTAACAGGCTGCCTTTGGTGTGGGTCTGGGGAAGTACGGGGTACAGTGACTCTAACACTGGCAGTTTATTTTAGTCAATATTGAGGTGAAAAGGAAGCTGAATGCACTTTTGGTTTTTTGGATGAGAACTCCGTTTCTGTCTACACACCGTGAGTTTTATTAAAAAGCTCTGTTCCTTTATCTTGTGTTCTTCCTTTTTAATATTATTTTTGTCCCTTTATATCACACATTCTAATATTCCCCTTTTCAACCATTTGTCTTGTTATTCCAAATGAGAATTAAAGTTGGTGTCATGCTTATTTGTTCCAATTTCACAACACCTGAGACCAAGGTAAAAAAAGTGCTTTGAGAAAATGCGAGGGAAGAGGCAGTGATGCAGTCTCCTGTCTTAAGAAGCAGGAAAGAGTTGACTGATCTCCCTCTTATGAGCCTGCCTGCACTTTAAGAACATCAGGGGAGGCTTTTCTGTCAGTCCCGCCCCCCTCACAGGTGTGCTTGGTGAGGACATGGGAGAGGGCCTTCTCTGTGGCTGATCCCAGACTCTGGAACTCCCTCCCACTGGAGGCCAGGCTGGCCCCATCTTGGCTGTCCTTCCACAAGCAGGCAAAGATCTTTCTGTTCTGGCAGGCTTTCCCTTAATAACTGGTAGTCTGAGAGGGGTTTTTAAATGAATGGTTGTGCTCTGCTGTTTTAAATGTGTTTTAGTATTCATTTTATTACTGTTTTAATGTAATACTTGTACAATTCTTTTTCAATATTTGTATACCTACCATTTTTAGCTTCTACATACTGTCTTTTTAATGATGTAAGCTGCCTTGGGTTCTTTTCAAGGAGAAAGGAAAGATAAAAATATTTTAAATAAATATATAAATAAATAGTTAAGGATAAGTGAAACTCAACTGCTGTTTTTGTTATCAGTATAGTTGAAGTATAAAAAATACTGGCTCTAAAAAGTATGGCTCTAAAAAGAGAATATCATGTATAAATTGATCCATGTAATTTAGGAAACAGTGAAACGATACTTGCTCTTGAAGTGAGAGGAAACATGCAGTAATTTAATTGGAGGAAAGTGCTATGATAGCATTTTGTGATAAGAACTATAGAGTTTGTAAAAGTTACCCTGATTTAAATAAGCATGTTGATCTGATTAATATAATATGACTCTTTTGGCAAAGAAGCTTACAAGGATTTTAAATCAATATACTGACTTCCTAGGGAAATTGAATCATTATAAAATTAATGTAATTGAACAGCAGTTGTAATTAGTAGATATTATGCTCACAGTGGGTTTCAGAAGTCAGTAAATATCTACCAGTAAGTGTAGAAGAACTAGCTTTCATCATAGTCTCGTTAAGCTGTGCTTTCTTATCAGTAAAATTTTTAAGTATTTTGAAGAGGAAAAGCTTAATCAGGCCCAAGTATTTAATCATAACTCATTTTTTCTGTAGGTTATCTCTGCTTGCATGGCTTTCACTGGTTATTGTTAGTCATTTATAAAACTACGAGGGCTACTTGAAATGATTTGTAATTAATTGATAAAGCTGAAATACACTTCTCTGTCAAAATGAAAAGAAAACTGAAACATACTATGAAATGAATTACATTTTAACTTACTTTTATTAATAACTATTCTTTAAAAGTTTGAATTAGATTACTCCTACCTGTGGTGGGGATGTGGTGGCGCTGTGGGTTAAACCACAGAAGCCTCTGTGCTGCAGGGTCAGAAGACCAGCAGTCGTAAGATCGAATCCATGCGACGGAGTGAGCTCCCGTCGCTTGTCCCAGCTCCTGCCAACCTAGCAGTTCGAAAGCATGCAAATGCAAGTAGATAAATAGGTACCACCATGGTGGGAAGGTAATGGCGTTCCGTGTCTAGTTGCGCTGGCCACATGACCACGGAAACTGTCTTCGGACAAACGCTGGCTCTACGGCTTGGAAACGGGGATGAGCACCGCGCCCTACAGTCGGACACGACTGGACTAAATGTCAAGGGGAACCTTTACCTTTTACCTTACCTGTGGTTGGCCTGGCCTTTAGAAAGATGTTCAGTCTCAACTTCAGAAATGTTTCCGAGACATGTTGTCAAAGCAAGCAGTGAACTTCTTAATTTAAATGGTGCTGAAGGATATGGGATTGTGAATCTTTAGTTACAGGTGGTGGAACTTGTATGCAGCCTACAGTAAAGGCCAGCTCCCTACGAATCTGTTTCTGCGAAGCAAACGTTAGGACAGCGTGTTGGGAATCCCTTGATGGAGTGCTTCTGCACACTCACAGCCACTTGTTTCAGCCAGCCACTCTACTCACTGGACAATTGTCTCTGTTTCCTCCAACAGTTACACACACTTACGTGGTTCTGTCAGAACTGTAACATGTCTATGAATCTTCCCAGTCACTCAACCAGATGTTATGCAGATTGTATAGGAGAAGGACCCCTGAGAAGGACTCCTGTGTTTTAGAAAGCACAAATCATCATCCTAAATTTAGCTAATTTTTTATATTTCTGTGAAAAATAGCAGCATTAACATTAAAACTGTTCCATCCGAATGTGAATCTTTGGGGACAGCAAATACATGTGGGCTTATTTGCACTTGCACATTTGAGTCTTACAGTTTGTAAAATGTAACTTTAGGTTAGTATGAGAAAGATGAGGCATGTTCAAAGAGAGGTTTGTCAAGGGAAGTCTGCAGCTACTACTCAGAAGTGTGTGCTGAGAAGTGCAAATAGTTCTTTACCTAGGGCAGCATTTCATGTACAGTACGTATAGTGGGAAAGGGAAGACAGATGACTTGGACTTTTGTCTTTTTCTCTGCTTGAGTAACAGCTGATATTACCAGTAGTGACATGTATGAGTTTCAGATCCAGGGCTTGCTTGGACATCTTTACGCAGGGGCAATGCAGTTTCTTTCTTTGGAACTGGCAGACGAAGCTTGCCAAGAGTCTCCTTCCATCCCTTTCTGTTGGTGAAAATACTTACTCATAACGATTCACCGAAGTGATTGCTTGCTGTTTCAGAATGCTTTACCCCAAACAGACTGATGTAATCTGCTCAGAAAAACTACTGGAACTAGCAGTGAATATGATCTTTCAATGATGCACTATTTATACTGTTCTTAATGTGTGAAACATTCTCATTTGTTTTACTTCAGGTGAAAAATGACTATATGGTAGAAATAGCAGACCAGGTGGACCAGGAAATTGCCTTGAAGCTGGGTTGCCTTGAAATCCGGTAAAACAGCAATTTTAAATTTATTTTATTTAAACTTTTATTCATAAGCTGAATAATTCTTATTCTTGAAGTCGTGTTCAATATAAATTACATTTGTTGTTGTTGTTGAAAAGGATTGTTCTTAAGAGCCATTCTGCAAAAATTGCACAGTGGCTGAAATCCAGTGTTAAGTCACAACTAGAGTTGGCCAATTGAATCAGTAGAATTTATAGGGGATTTGAGTCACTAAATCTTCATTGATTCAACGGACCTATCCTAATTGCAGTTCACTACTGGATTTCAGCTTGAGTGTTTTATTAAAACGTTAATGCTTTTGAAGCTTTGTTTTTTAAAAAATGTTATGCATAAATCATTTTTTACATACAGTCGTATAGGTTAGGTCGCTAAGGAATAGCTGTGATTTTGAAACAAAATAAAAATATGTTTACTGTAAAATAATGTTGCACTGACCTATCTTGCAAATAATGACGAATGCATTACCAAACTGCCCCAAATCCTCTTGCATAGCCGTGCAGATGGCATTACTTTTGGAGGCAAATTGTCCAGAATTAAGAAGTCAGGTGCACACCGAGTCACACTGTTTCGGTAATGTCCACATTGATTTCTTAACTTGGAGCAATTTGCATCTAGAAGTTCTGCTCTTTTTGCTGTGCCAGCATAACTAGGTGGAAGGATTTGGGCTACTGCCCCCCTTTACCTATAGTTTATGTTTCAACGGGTCTTAATTACTTAGGTAACAGTGTGTAAAGACTAGGAAGAGAGGATCCTGACTGATGAAAAAAAGATGGGGCTTCAGGATCGTGGTTGAATTTCTCCTATTATCCTGAGCCTGAAACTCAACGAGGGGGACGTTTTGTGTCCTAGAATTAAGCTACGGATTTTGGAGGCTGGCAGACAGCCACCTCACTGACAAGAATATAATAGTGTTTTCATTTGCTTGGCCCTTAATAAAGGTTTCAGATTGCCATGTCCATGAGTCTTGACATGGCTATTAGTTCTTTCGCTCTTAACATCTTCATATGCTCATTATGAAAACATTGAATACTGCTTTAATTGAGGTTCCATTTGAGCCCCACCTGTTAGCATGTCTCACAAATGTTTGGGAAACTGGCTTCAGTGAAAAGAAAGCATAGAGGTTCTTTGGCCTTCCCCCTTCAAAGAGAACAGCTTGGGGGCATTTTTCTGTTTAGCTCTAATTTTATAGTCTGTTTCGCAAAACAGTTTTTAAAAGAATGTTAACAAGCTTGACCAAGCTACAGAAAAGGACATTTTGGAACAAGGCATGTTTTCAGAGTTCTTTCAAATGTTTTAGTAGAGAAAAATGCTTCAAGTTGTGCTATTGTCTTGCACAGCAATGCTGAGAAAGTAACAATCAATAGACAATAAATGATAAATCAAGCAACAGAATAATAGAGGGAAAACAATGTTAAGGTTTAATTGGATCTACTACGTGATTCAGAATGCTGTTCTATGATAGGAATAATAACAGCAGCCAGATAGCAGTAGGATTGCATGCTTTTAAAAGGTTTACTGAGGGGGAAGGGAATCATAATCGCAAGCACAAAACATGGTTTAAAATGTGGAATTTGGCTTCTTGGAATTTCTGAAACCCTAGTAGTGCAGAAGTGTAATTAAAGGTAAAGAAACTGAAAAACTGCACTGAAAAATGAATGTGATATCTAATGGTCAAAGCTTTGCTGAGCTTTGGCACTTTGACAGAGGAAGATGAGGCCTAGCAGAGAAGTTGTAGGGTGAAGTTAATCTTTAGTTATTTACTTCAAAGGGAGACAGAAGCCTGAAAGTTAGATTCACTGCAACATGACTGGGTTAGTCTGGGGGATGCATCCTCAGGAGAGCGGAGCTACTGTAGCCTTCCCTAACCTGGAGTCCTCCAGATGTTTTGGACCACAACTCATGGCATGTCTGCCCATTGGTCATATTGTTGGGAGCAGATTAGAGATGGCACACAGAATATCTGGAGGACACTAAGTTTGGGAAGGTTGCATTAGCATTTTCGTGTCCTTTCCACTGCAGGCAGTGTGTAGGCAAGTGCACAAACATTGTTTAAATGCTTTAAAAGTATTAAAACAAACACAGTAAATAATACAAGTAGAAACAACAATGACAACAGAATGCCAGATCTCAAGGACACCAAATCCAATCAGGTTGCTTTCTGGCAAGTCTTCCTCACGAGCATTTTCTCCTTTCTGCTGCTCAGGGCAGTGAAAACAGTATCACAGGGACTCTGGCACCCCATTGGGCACAGTATGTTTGGGTATGGTTTGGGTGTAGTGTTAGCATAGTTCTGAGATTCTTAATATTCTTGAACCTGGTATATGAGAAGGATTTATTACATGCCTGCTTTAGTTGACATCAAGATTTAGGAGCATTAGGACTACTTGCTTCCTGCATGTTTAGTCAAACAACAGAGATCTTTTATTTGTTAAGTTACTATGATCGTCTGCTTGCACTGATAGCTTACTTTTGGGCTTGCCGAGGCAAGTAATCACATATTTTCTTTGCTGATTTCAGGAGATCATACTGGGAGATGAGAGGCAATGCGCTAGATAAGAAGTCAAACTATGAAGTATTAGAGTAAGTATGTCATCTCAGCTGAAGCCCTGAGTTGCCCCTTGCTTAGACAGAAGAAGACAGCTTTAATTAGAATCTACAGTTCTGCCACTCTTCACAGGAAGGCCACAATATGAAGTCTCTTACTATTGCTTTAATTGAGATAAAATGGGAAACCTTGAAGCCGAATACATTTCAGACCTTTCAATTTATTGAGGAGGCAGGAACTCATCAGCTCCTGCTTAACCAAGACAAATTGGATTGTTCATAGTAGGAATCTGTTGATATGCAACATCATAGTTCTTTTGGTCATCCGCATTCCGTTAACACTTGCAGGATTGGCCAATCTGGTTCTAAGGATTTAGGAGTGCTTTGTACAAAATGGGTTTTGTGTTTATGATTAGATTAATCAGTCATGGGACTAAATCACACTGGGGTCTTTAATTACCTACCAGCTCTTGGAAGTATACTGTTTGTGGACAATATACTTTCCCCTTTTCCTCTTGTACTACGTTATGATGCAGTTAGTGAAATTACAAATTGATCAACAGGTATTCGAGAAGTAACTTGTCACTGAATGCCAAAACTTAGATTTAGACAAACTATAGGACAAATTTCATCAGAGAGCTTAACATTTCATCCCACCCCACCCCGCCAAAAAAAGACAATTAATACTGCTATATTCTTGCTGCTAAAGCCCTTGTGAAAAACAGACATGCTCAATAGGGTATAATATAAAATCACTGAATAATATTCAGCTCACTGCATGGGGCTACTGAAACAACAAAATTTGAAAATGCATGTGGTGAAGATAGATAATAAGGGTCTCCCCAAAGCATACAGGATTGTTGGTCTTTGTAATATATTTGGAATATGATTATAATTTTCCCAGGAAAGCCTCATTGTAAGATTTTGGATATAATTGTGCCACAGAGGATGGGGAAGGGGGGAATGGGAAGGAGGAAGGGTATAGAAATATATGAATCTATGTATTGATTAATATTTGAGAATACATTAATATTGTTAATATTGTCATTTTTGATATTGCTGGTAAAAATTAATTTAAAATGTGTAGTGGAAAGTACAGAATTGCTTAGAGATGCTATGTAAATGGAAAAGTTCAGTATTGTAGAGTTCAGCTTTCTGTGCTGTAACATTGTCATGTGATGTTGTCTTTACAAACTTGTTTTGAAATAGATAGTTAGCTGAGGCTGAATCCTCTTGGTGTAACTTAATGCCTGTGGCAGGATGATGTTATTAGCAAGAAGTGATTTTCAGTAATTAAATACTTCCTGCTTCTGTTTCTCTGTGTTTCTGGCTCTCATGTAATCCCTTTCATAGTATGGAAGCTGTGGGAACTATGGGATGGACGAAGGAGGTCTTTAATTACAGAAAAGTCTCCCTCTGTTGGTATTGTCATACAGTGGTGACAATTTTTGATTATTAAAGACTCCTCTTACCATCCAATATCTATCATGGCTTACACATGATAAAAGAAATTATACAGGAGTTGGAAAAGCTTTGGGACAGAAATAGGAATTTTTTATTTACTGAAAATAGCCACCATCAGATGACAATACCATTGGGGAAGGCTTGCTGTAATTAAAAGCTTCCTCATGAGGATTTCAGCCTTTGTCAGGACACTGGGAGAGAGTGGTAGGTTGCAGTCATTACAAGAGAAGAGACCTACTGGGCATCAAAGGCACATCCATCTAGTGTTCTGCTTCCTACAGTAGCCAATCAGATACATCTGAGTAGTCAAGCTACAGGATGTAAAGGCCGTGTTAACACTGATCTGCAATCAAAAGTATATTGCTGTAAAATGTTAATGCTTATTCGTGGCAACCATGTACTGTAATAATACTAACGTAACATTTTTGTAAATATATCTAAGATGTGTGATGCAGTCTCTGTTGGAATACTCTTGCATGTCATGTATTCTGTCGGATTTATCTAATCCTAAATAGGAAGATGAACTGCATGCAGTTTGCATCTGAGGAAAAATACATCAAAGGGCTTAATATTTATGAAAGTTTTATTAGATTCTTTCCCAGTTCAGCGTCTCTGTAGGCACTCGAGTGCTTTTTGCTGCAAAAGAAAGTAGAGTGTTGGCTTTAATCTTATTTTTACATAAATTAGAGGAAGATGTCTTCAGCAGACTCTGCATTTTTGAAAAAGAGGCCTACGGTCCTTTGCAAACCACTCTGCGAAGTGGTATCTGATATGTACTGTATAGTGTTTTGGTTTAACACAACATATTGTGAGGAGCAGAATACTTAATCATTCCATAGCAAAGAATTTCCTTCACTTTCATGGAGACATTGCTTTTAAGCCCAAGTATATGCTCAATCCTGGATGTTGTTGCTAGTGAAGCATGTGATGCCACTCTGTGTAAAGCCAGCTGGGAAAGTGGCTGCCAGAGGGCAAGAATTATTAGGCTGACAAGTCAAACCAAAGAAGTCACATCCAACTGTCTCCAGCCCTGGGCCCAAGTGTTGATTTTTATAATGAAACAGGGCAAATGGAAGGAACAGAATACTTGTCAAACCTCCGGGGAGATTTGTAAAACAGTTGTTGAACAGAATATAACTCAGGCCATCCTAACAGGTTAACCAGTTGGTCCAGAACAGACAGCCAAACAATAGGGAGCTTTCTGCACTAAAGACGGGGAGAGAGAAGCACTGTAGAGTGCTTCATGGTGGGAGGCACCTAGAATGCAGTAGCCTAATTTTATGCGGTGTAGATTTTAGTAGTCGCCGTTGCCCTCTAAATCAGGGGTGGGCAGCGGGTGACCCTCCAGAGACAGTTGGACTGCACCTCAAATCCAAGGGGAGAGAGCTGATGCAGGTTGAAATCCTATTCTATCTCGAGGGCTACATGTTCCATTTCCCTGTTTTGAATCAACATTAGATGGCTTTGGTGGTATATAGCCAATAAGATAACCATTTATATAGTCTAAATGACTAGATGGGCGGGCTATAAATGTAATAAATAAATAAAATATAACTACCTGATAAACATACTCACGATTGCTCACATTAAGGGGTTAATGGATTGGGCTAGTGAAGAAAACAGGGAATATTGACAAAGGAATGCCAGTTTTGTTCTGCTTGCTATACGTTTCTTCGACTTCCTGTTTTTGTCATAAAGATACAAAGCGTAAGGGTTATAAATTTATTTTTAGAATGAAATGTGTCCTGCCGCATATGTGAGTTAGCACTGAAATAGTTTTTTTGGGGTGGGTCGAGTTTAAAAATTAACATAATTTCTCTAATGGCATATAAATTTATATCTTTATAGGTAACTGAATAGTTTCTCATAACATAGTGATGCTTTATTTTATATTTCAAAGGGACAGAACATTTGTCATGAACATAATTCATTTTGTTTAACTAATTTTAGGAAAGATGTTGGTTTAAAAAGATTTTTTCCGAAGAGCTTGCTGGATTCAGTAAAGGTAATCTTACATTCCACTCAGATGTTTGAAATTTTTGGATGGTGTGTCTTGATCATTCTGTGTTCTGCTTTGTGCACTGTACACAGTTCTTTATTTCACATCATCCAAGTATATCACATTTTACAAAGGTTAAGATGATACACTTCTGATTGGGGGACTCCAAATCTAGAAAGTAGCACAAATAGTATCTGACATTTTACCGTGTGATGCAAGCAAAAAAATAAAATTTAGAATTGACATATTTTAAATATCCAGGTAGCTATTTCATGCTTTAGGTGCTAGATTTAAACAGAGCATTTATAATTGCTCTTCTCATCATCGTCATCATGATCATCTTAAAACTGCAGAGCTGGAAGGGACCCGGTGGATCATCAAGTCCAGCCCCCTGTCAAGGAGGCACCACAGGGGAATTGAACTCTCAACTTCTACCTAAACCACTGAGCTATACAGCAGTTCCATATAATTGAATCTTATAATTGAAGAAGTTTTTGTTTATAAATATGAATATTCAGTCATTTCTGCTAATGCATTTGGATAGTTGTCTGTAAAACCAGTTCTAACCCAGTTGGTACTGACAATATCAAAAGAAACCTATTTTGAATCAGGGGAGAGTTTTACCCTTAGGAGTCGCCGAAAAAAATGTTAAATAGATAAATGTCAGTCATAACACTCATGTTCTGCATATATAAAACTAGAATTTCAGGTTAGCTTAGATTCAGTCCCTACAGCATCATGTTAAAGGCAGGGGAGGCTGGAGATGTTGGAGAGCTGCATGCAAAATATATGTGGGATAGGCAGACCAGTGGTATAACTTATTCTAAGCCAATTTATGTCTTCATTTGGTTTTCATGACCACAGATCTATTCTCCCACAAGCAGTGAGGGATAAACAAAAACAAATTATGGTGGAAGGCAGAAGTGGCTAAATTTCCTTAGCTGGATTATTAGAATGGTTTCCAGTATTAGCTGGTAAATAGAATTTTAGGGAATTTTAGTACAGACAGAGCAAGCTATGAGGTTGCCCACGATTTAGGGTCTTAACAGCCACATTGCAATTTGGATCCTTCAATTGCTGTTAGGTATTTGCTTAAAGAACATAATAACAGTTTCAACTATATTTTCTACTGGTGGAAGAATTTCGTCTTGGTAATGCCCCCATATGACTGAAACAAATGTTGAGGATAGCTTCTGTTAAAGATAAACAACAGTTTATTTAAGCTTTGGTTGTTGTAGGTTTTTCAGGCTGTTTGGCCCTGTTCTGGAGGTTTTTCTTCCTAACATTTCTCCAGTCTCTGTGGCCGGCATCTTCAGAGGACAGGAGTTAGAACTCTGTCTGTGTTCAGATGTAGTGTGTGGGATATTGAGTACTTGTAGCTGTGGGGTCAGCTTTTTGTCCTTTTCAGGAGATGGGGTGAAAAGGACAAAAAGCTGATCCCACAGCTACAGCTACTCAACTATCCCACACACTACACCAGAACTCCTGTCCTCTGAAGATGCTGGCCACAGAGACTGGCGAAACATTAGGAAGAAAAACCTCCAGAACAGGGCCAAACAGCCTGAAAAACATACAACAACCATCAGATCCCGGCCTTGAAAGCCTTTGAGAATACATATTTGTTTTTGTATGTTTAATATGATTTACATTTTAAGGCCTCAGTAATATTTAATCCAATAGAACATTAATGGATATAAACCAGTTATGACTGAAGCAACAACTAACTCAAAGTGGCTTGAGGAGAGCCCCGGACGTGGAGTGAATAGGATGATGGACTAGCTGCAGGAGATCTGGCTTCAAATTCCTGCTCAGCCATGGAAACTCACTGGGGGTGGCAGTGGTGAATCCACTCTTATATTGTCCCACATATCTTGAAAACCCTGTTAAGGTCACCATAAGTCACCATAAGACTAGACAGCACATAACAATGACATATAGAGAGTAGAATTTTATTTGCAGTTTCTGATCTCACGTGTACATGGTATTTGAGTGTGCAAAGGTTTCTGTGCCTTTGCTGCTAAAATGCAGACTTTAAAAAAAAATTCTGAATATATTACATACATAATAGTGACCTTGCATCACAGTACTTGTTTTAGGAAATAAGATAAAAGTTGAGAACAATAGCAATTATTTTAAAGTACATGATAATATTCAGGGTCCTTTAATATTATGGATTGGTTCCGCTACACCAATACTTATTAATACAAGTAAAATGAATTTTCTCTACTACGAAGCATGGAAAGTTATACATTATTAATGCTTGACAACTCTGTCAGCTTTAGGTTTGTGAATATTTATGTTTTTGCAGTATACAGACAAACAATTACTTTGGTTGTGTTGATGGGTGTAATTAAGATTCATTCTTCCTGGCCAAATCTAACCATGATATCTATGAATATTTCATTACCCAGGCCAAAAACCTTCGAAAAATGATCCAGCAAACATTCCGCCAATTTGCCAACCTCAATAGAGAAGAATGTATTTTGAAATTCTTCGAGATCCTCTCGCCAGTGTACAGATTTGATAAAGAATGCTTCAAGTGTGCCCTTGGTGTAAGTAGACTCCATTCAGCTCCTAGGGCATATTATGAAAGTATCCATCTGATTATTATTGCTTAGCTCAGCAGTTCATTGTCAGCTTTTAACAGGCAGAAGAAATTACAGCTGGCAGTCTTCCTGCATATAGTGTGTCTTTTTGATTAAATTCACATAAATCTTTTTTTCATTATGGGTGATATTTCTGATAGGGTTTTTTTCAGATTAGATAACTGGTAACAAAAATTAAGAGTTCCACCATATTAATAAACTCATAACTAATGAATTGTACTTTTTGATTTACATAAATCTGTATTTAAATAAAATACTCTTCAAAAAACATTGGGCAAAATCCTGTTCATGCAGGCATAAAGTCATGCCTGTGTAAATGGTCTGAGTGTTACACCCAGCAACAAGGAATTGCGCAGTTCGATTGGCAATCAGTTCTGTGTCATCAACATGGCCAATTGCACAATATGCTGTCAGAAGTATTCTTATCATAGCTACCATGGACATAATGTTGCGTTATGCCCACATAGTTGACCTATGTCTTTACAAGGCACCATTGTTTAAAAAAAAAGAGAATTATTTCCATGAAGAATGCCGCATGCTCAGTTGTGTCCCTAGCAATCTAGGTAGCTTTAAAAGATGGAGGGTGTCCAGTGGTGCTGCTCCATTTGTAGAGTGGTGTTTAGGTATGTCCATTCATTTCTGTTTGGATTCGCGATCTTAGAATTCTCCATTCTAGGAGCCCCATCTGCCAGAGGAACACCTAAATTGTGCTCACCTGGAGAAATTGTGAGTTGCAAGGGTTCATGGCCTAGGATCGGCCAAGCTCTGGCCTAGCTTTAAAAGAAAGTTCCCCCCAGTGTTTGTTGGGACTGAGTTCAGTTCACCTACTGAAAAATAACTTCCTTTCTAGTAATTTCCAGGAATTGGGGATTTAAAATCATGTCTTGCCATCCGGGGAAAACTTGCACATAAGTAGGTGGATAGGTGTCGTTTCAGGTGTTCAAAATAACATTTTTCATTTGTTTGAGTTTACTTTAAAACTTTGCAAATTGGATAGTGCTTATTGTCTTTATCTAATTTTAAAAACTGTTTATTTCCAAATGTTCATCGTTTCCGTTGTACCATTCAATATAAAAGTCAAGCTGGATTATTTCGGTGGAGTTGGCTATTGGTCCAGAAGAAGGAATCAGCTACCTTACAGACAAAGGTTCTAATGTAAGTCTGACCATCCATCAACTGTTGCAGTATGCTTTGGAGTATGGAGTGCAGTGAGGTGTGAATGAATTCCAAAGTGAGATTAATAAAAAATTGGGCCTTTAAGAAAAACTGAACACTAGCAGGAAACACAAGTTACATCTGCCAGTAATTAGTGTGGAAAGTGGAACAAGAATCTTTAAGAAATTAAAGTTATAGGTGAATCTTTAAGAAATTAAAGTTATAGGTTGGAACTTTACAGGGGAACCCATAATAATGTGTACTTTTTTGCTTTGCTACTTAGATTTAAGGAAATTGAAATGATTGTTGTTATGTATCAACAAATGCAATTTCTGGTAATCCAGTGAGTTAATAATCTCCCAAAGGTTCTGCAAATAATTTTCCTGGCTCAGGTTTTGTAAACTACAGTGGTACCTCGACTTGAGAACGTCCCTACATAAGAACGATTCGAGTTAAGAATGGCTCTGTTCGCAAAAAGTTGCTTCGACTTGAGAACAGAGCCTCGACTTAAGAACCAAAAAGAAGAAGAAAAAAACCTTTCCTGCCCTTTTTTTGACCTAAATTCACCTTAGGTCAAAAGAAGAAAAAAAATTCACCCCCTAGTGGTAGATACGGATTAACCGGCTTTGCATTAGTTCCTATGGGAACTAATGCCTCGACTTAAGAACGAAAAACAGCAGATAGGGATTAAATGGTTTTCAATGCATTCCTATGGGAAATGGTGCTTCGACTTAAGAACGTTTCGACTTAAGAACGCAGTCCCAATACGGATTAAGTTAAGTCGAGATACCACTGTAAATGTTATGGGTTTTCACTGCGGAATGTATGATGATTGCAGAAAGAAGTTAATCTCTCCACTAATAAGTGTCTGTGCATGGTAGCCCTACAGATTTGTTACTGTCCTGTTTAGAGGGTGCGTCACTTATATTACTGACAGGGTGTCTAAATTTTTATTGATTGCTATGAGAACTAGAGAGAAAATGTTGCAATCACCTTGAAAAAAGGATTAATATACTCCAACTAGGAGTTTTCTGTACATTCTGTCTTTTATAATCTTGCTGGTCTGTGACTGTAATAAAGAATGATGATGATGATGATATGTGGTGCATGTGTTTCTTTTAGAATAACCATAGCTTTTTATGATCTATACAGTCAAAGGCTTTGATGTAGTCTATAAAGTACAAACTGATTTTCCTCAGGAATTCTTTCATATGCTTTGGTAGCGGATACATTTTTGCAGTATGGTGTCTCATGAGACCACCTTTTCTGACTCCAGCCTGGTTATCTGGTTTATTTTGTGATGAAAGTCTTTCTTGTAATATGTTCAGCATTGTTGCTTCCATGAAAAATTAATGTGATGGTCCTAGACTTTGGCATTTCTTTTCTTCTGCATTGTGATGCATATTGAACATTTCCAGTCTGTGATTCATTGTTTGGCTTTCCATATTTTTTTGGCCTATTCTCATTAGGATTTTGATATAGTCTCTATAACCTCAAATAAAGTATATTGATGTCCCATCTATACTTATTTATTTCTTCCAATTACCTTGAGAGCAGCTTTACTTCCTAAAATCACAATTTTTTCATGAAGAGTTTGTGCTTTGAAGGAATCTGTAATGCTTTGATCTCTAGCCTCCTGTGGGAGGGAGTTCCAGAGTCTGGGAGCAACAACAGAGAAGGCTCTGTTCTGTGTCCCCACCAAAAGGACCTGTGAAGGTGGTGGGACCAAGAGGAAAGCCTCTACTAATGATCTTAACACTCAAGCTGACTCATAAAGGGAGATGTGATTTTACATGGACTTTGAATTATTCAGGAACATTATTGTTGGCTTTATTGTTGTAGTGTTCCATTTCAAATTTTGTTCTAATATTTGATATGATTAATTGTTTGATCTGTATCACAGTCTTCTCCTGGCCTTCTGTTTGCATCTGGTGATGTCCACAAGTATAATTATTTGTTGGGTTGCCTTAAATATGCATTTACTATAAATAAATTGTTGGCTTCACTTAATTGAATGCATCACTATCTTTATTTCTTTCTGACAATTAGACCAAATTCTCTAATGATGTTTAGTTTTCCTTTTTTTTTTTTTTTTTTTGTATTGATGTCACCTGTAGTTATCAGGACCTCCTGTTCTGGTGTGTGATCAGTTTTCATCTGGACATTTGCACAAAAACTTTAAATTTCTTCTCCAGTTGCTGTAGTTCAAGTATAGATTTCAAGGGTGATTATATGTTGATACATTTCAATGCACATTTCCAAGTGTCTGATATTATTCTTTCAGACTTTGCCTTAAAATAACTTAACTGTCTGTGTTGTGTCTTGCCATATTATTTCTTCTGAGTTTGTCGTTTCTAGAGTAAAACAGTCTGTAATTCACTGATTAAAAATGTCCTTTCCAGTCCACACATGTTTGTTCACCACAGATTTTACAATGTTTAAACATTCAATTTCTTTTATAAATTCAAGCTTATCTTGATACTATATTCATTTCTCTGTGTGGTGCAAAATAAGACTTTCCTGTCAACTCTATGCCTATCAGCAATCAGCTTTAATCCAGTTGCTTTATTAGTGACAGCAGTACTAGTACTTCTCCTTTGCTCTTCCTGGTAGCCGATTTCCTTTCTGACCTGGAGCCTCATATTTTAGCACTGTCTCTAGTTTCATTTTTAATGGCCTCATCATAGGTTTTTTGAGACATAAATATTTAGAAGTCATCTCCTTCTGCACTACCTTACTTCTGCAGAGTACTAACAAGAGTTAACTTGAGTGCCACTGGCCATGTCTATGAAAGATCCCCCCCATACTTTTTTTTCACCAGGTGCTGCTGAAAAGCTGCCATTCATGAGTTTTTGTTCCACCATCACCACTTAAACTATCAGTTCTCTTATGTGGAAGTTGAGTAATGGCAACTGGACTTCTTTCTTATTAGGTTGAAACATTTCACTTCTCATCCAAGTAGCTTCTTTAGTCAGAGGAGACTTGATAGGAGACCCAGATATATCTCCCATGTTGGTTTCACTTCCTCTTGGTTTGAATAGGCTCGTTAGATGGACAAAGGACAGAGAGTGAGTCCTTTGTCCATCTAACAAGCCTATTCAGACCAGGAGGAAGTGAAACCAATGTGCAGGATATATTTGGGGTCTCCTACCAACTCTCCTCAGACTGAAGAAGCTACTTGGATGAGTAGTGAAACGTTTCAACCTAATAAGAAAGACGTCCAGTTGCTATTACTCAACTTCCAGATAATCTCACCTGGATGACTAAGAATCTTCACAGATACCAGTTCTCTTCTGCTGATGCAGCCATGAATACTGACAGGATGACCCTACTAGGAGACTAGTCATGTAACAGACCCTCACCTCCTTTTAGGGTTGCTCTGAGCTTCCATGATGCACTCAATGTGCTTCACCATGTTAAGGTGAGCATCCAGGAAGCAGGTGTCATGATTTACTTCAATAAACAAAAGGCAGAGTCCGATAAGCCAGTCCAAGGTCAGAAGCCAGAGAATCAGTCAGAACCAGCAGTAATAATGCTGGAGTCAAGGAATCAGGAAGAGAAGTCCAGGTCCTGTCCAAGGGTCACGATAGCTCCAGGAAATACCAAGGCAAGTTGCAAGTAAAGACAACAGTTGTTTCCTGCACTGATTCATCATGGGCGCCTACCTTATATGGGAAGTCCATGTCTTTACATTGCTCTCAGATGAAGTCCTTAGCTAGGATCCTTCAGTAATTACACATTGGTCTCAGCTGAGCCCTTAACTAAAACACTACAATGGGGTGGAGGAACTGAAGTACTTAAAGCTGATGAAACTGTGCTGGCTGTTCATTATTCTTATTCCCAGATTAAGATCTTACATCCGTTTTGTTTGGGCTCTTAGTCATTGGCTTCCATTGCTTAAGTGCTTTCTGCAGGCAAAGAAACTCCATTTATATTCTGTTTGGTAACCTTTTCTGGAGAAAGCATCATACTTTATTCTAGACCTGAGATAAAAATGGAAGAATAGTGGGAGGAATGGGAAGTTTTAGGCAGATACTGGTTTATTTGTCTTGTATGGTAAAGCATCTGAGTCATAATGGGATATTTCATAGTACTTACTAATGCTTTCCCCTTCCTTTCTATTTTTCTGCAGCCTACCCATTTGGCTGACTTCCATCAAGTGCAGACCATCCAGTATTCAACTAGTGAAGATAAGGACAGGAAAGGAGTGCTACAGATGAAAATTGCTGGAGCACCAGAGGCAAGTAGTTTACTTTTGAGTTTTCCGTTGAATCATCAGACAGTGAGCTTTAAATCTTTATGCATGTTTTGTGTTTTGTGAACAAACATGGGTATGGTGGTCTGTCCTGGGTGGCATAAATGTTTAGGAAATGATTTAGACTCATCTTTGATTGGACACTGCTGTCCATCATTGATACAGTGCTGTTCTTACAGGCTGGCTGGATTCAGAGTAGTACGAGTTATGTCTCTATTGTTAGCTGGGGTGGATCACACATTCATAGTTTTCCCATGCTGTTGTAGCTTTTGCAATAACTTCTACTGCTGTTTGCAATGAAAAGTTGTTTACTGCCCTCTGTGAGTGCTTACTCTTCTTTTTGGTTTTTATTGCAATTGCTAGCTTTCAGAGTTTTGGAGTGTATTTGTCAATAGACAGAATAGATATTAATTAGTTAGTTTGGTCAGGCATGGTTAAGAACCATATGGACCATTACTGTCTCCCTACAAAGAGAAAAATGGAAAGAGCAAAACTATATTGCTGCATTCATGGGAATTGCTGTTAGAAAGCAATACCTCTCTCTGTGGTTATCCTGGCTTGCTCATTAAATCTTCTATAGGGCCTGTTTCTTTTGGAGAATTTTAAGACCTAGGAACCAGCACATTTTAAATCTATGCACTTTTTTCTGCTTACTGTTTTGCAGTTTCATGTTCCTCTCTGTCCTAACAACTGAGCTGTTCTGCTAAATGTTTGTGTCTGCAAATAATACTTCTTTGTTTTGTGCCTTTGCCCCCCCCTTCTCTTTCTGTAGCCTCTGACAGTGACAGCACCGTCCTTAACCATTGCAGAGAACATGGCTGACTTAATAGATGGCTATTGCAGACTGGTCAGTGGTTCAACACAGTCTTTTATCATCAGACCCCAGAAAGGTAAGATGCTTCTTTTTGTTTGTCCACATCTGGTATTATATCTAGTCAGGTTTGTATCATACAGCTTGAGAAGAGGTGAGAAATAAGAAGCCAACATGTGTAACCTTTCCCTGTTCATTAGGACAAAAACATGTGGTTCATGTAAAGGAACATAATAATGAAAACAAGCATTTGACATGGCAATTCTAATAGCTACTGTCATATAGGTGATTCTTCAAACAATATAACTGTAGTCTCATTACATAACTGTTCCTTAGTTGACAGTATACCAAGTTACTAGCTAATATTCCCAAGTGCTTACTCTTTTCCCTGGACAATCTTCTGTTTTGTTAGTATATGGCATCCTGAAGGGAATCAGACCTCTTCATGGGTTCACTCATACTGCTTATCCAGTTATAATTTTTCTTATTAGATTTTCCCATTCTTTCTCCAAACAGTTCAGAGTTACATACATGTTTTCCCCTGGCCTCTGATTTATTGCTGGATCATTCCTGTGAGGGTAGTTTAGGCTGAGACACACTGATTGGCCCAAAGTAAGCTATGCAGTTGAGCACAGATTTGAACTTGGAAGATCCGCTGTTGAAGCTGAGCACTGGAACTGCTGCAAGACTATCTTAGCTTATGAAGACTTTTAGATTTGATGGTTGTTGTGGGTTTTTTGGGCTCTTTTGCCGTGTTCTGAAGGTGGTTCTTCCTAACGTTTCGCCAGTCTCTGTGGCCGGCATCTTCAGAGGACAGGAGTCAGAACTCTGTGCTCTGGGTCTATAAGTATGTTAATAGGTTTCTAATTTTTGCATGGTAGCAAACTGTTCTCTCTATGCATGCCATGGGAAGGTGGTGTTGGCATTTGTCAGCTGACAGGGTTAGCCCTACAGATTCCCAGGCAATAAAACATGAAGAGGTACAGAAATGAGTGTGGTTGCTCTCTTCAGCCGTGCAGTGGTGAAACATAAATAGGATAGCTAATCCTAGGAGAAACAGCAGTTTTGTCAGTGTCAAAGTCAGACATTGTTAAATGTAATCTCTTGGGGGAAAACATTAAATGCCTTCATGAAAATCATTGCTGTGATATTGCTGAAAGAGTAGGGTCTTTTAATGGAAGGGTAATAAATGCCACATGTTGAACCAATGCTACAGTTTGTAATGACTAGCATCTGGAACATTTCTTATGCAATTTAGCACTGAAGTTGACTCAGAAATTCAACTACAGTTTAGAAAAACAAGTTGCTTTTTATGCTGGATTGATGCCATGCATGTCAGCAAAACATGCATCCTAGAGGCTTTGGAAGCTCTGTGTGGTTGCCATAGCATCAGTGTTAGCCTTGCATAGTTTGGGGCTGCTATGTGGAAACTAAGTTGCTGTGGGGGGATATATACATGAACTTGACAACTGAACAATTTGTTAGGCTTTCTGTAATGTTCCGGTTTAGACCAGGACTGCAAGATGGGGTGATCCTCACCTAACTTTCTTTTCTCCATGTAACTGTTGTTTTGCCATATAACTATGCTTTTGGCCTATGTAGCATCTTAGTAAGTGTGGCCAAACAGCTACACTGAGATTCTTCCAAAACTTCAGGAGATTCCATCAGGTTGTCACACCACCATGTTACGTTAGATGCTTAAATGCCCCATCTCACTATCACTGGTCTCCATTCCCAAAATATTTGCAATTCTCATGCTTGAATTCACATCAGTTTTGTATGTTTTGAGGAATTTGATATTGGACCCTGACATTTGAAAGTTTTATGTTGACAAATGTGAATCATCTGATTATAGAGAAAAGTATACCATTAAATTTCAAATATAATGCAAAACATATTTATTTGGATGTGAGCAATAATACTAACAAGAAGAATGGTGTGGATTTTAGCATGTCCAAGTGTTGTTTTTGTTTAAGATCAAAAGAGGACTGGCTGATTTCTGGGAGTCAACAACAACAACTAGACATTTATGTTTATTTTGTCCTGAATGCATACCCATTATTACTCTGTATCTCATGGACCGATACAACCATAATAAAATATAAATTTTAAAATACTGGTCAAGTAGGAGACATTGTCAGATCCTGATTCTGATTAGATCTGCTAAATCAAATTATGTCAAATAATTTAACTATGATTAGAAGCTTGCTCAAATCTTACGTGAATGTTCTGTAATATTTTACTGCTTTTTGTGTGTAGATGGCTTCTGTAGATTTTTGGTGAATTACATGAGAAGTTAAAAGAAAAGTCAGGAATTGGTCTGCAGAGTGTTTTATGGACAGCTATTGGGGAAATTGTAATATTGTATAACTTCATTTTATAATGTGAAAAAGTAATTAGCTTCAGTCAGCAATTTATTTATAAAGTATTTTATTCTATGCATATATTTTAATTGTGAGTGACATTAATTTTGTGTTTCTGTCTTCAAGCAGAAGGTGAAAGAGCATTACCATCCATACCAAAGTAAGTTCTATTATTTGGTGTTGGAAAGTCGAGTAAATCTTCGGCTTAGAAAATTATAATTTTAAATTATATTTTGGTTTATATAGCTGAAGACACTAAGTGATATAAGAAAGCTATTGTATTGTTTAACCCTTTCGTACACCTTTAAACATAATGCATGTAATTACCTCTGTGGCATTATGCAAATGGTAGATGACAAACAAAGAACATTAAACCTGCTATCCCACTGTGATCAAACTTCCACTGAGTTCGGATTAGATGTATTGGGGACATGAATGTGAATCTGGTCCTAGAAGAAGGTTCATAGTTCAGTGTGTTTCTATTGTTAGTCCCACATAGAGAAAACCCATTCAGGACAGATACCAGCACTTTTGTAGCTGCCTGTTTTCTACCATCCCAGCAAGATGCACTTCTGATGCCTGCCATGAATACCTGCTTTGAAAATACATAACTAGATGCTCTAAGAATAATATCATCCACATTTGAATATTGCGTAAAATGCTCTTGTTCAGGGCATTGTACAAATTTAAATAAGTTAGACCTAATTGCTTGACAAAGCACAAAACTTTTTTTCCAACCACCCAGCACTGCCATTAGCATGGTGAACCAACCCCTCAGCAGACTGAGATGTCACCCAGGCTTCACAAGCAGATTCTAGGGACAGTAGCCCAGCATTGTGCCATGTGGCCTGCTTTGCACTGCCTAAGTTGGCAGGCTAGCTCTCGATGCAGTGGGGGATGCCATAGGATCGTAAGTGTCAGAGAAAGATTAATCTGCCAGTCTGATTGGCTGTGCCCATAGAGCAGGTGGATGACCTCATCTTGTTCTCCTCCTCCAGCAGCAAAATGTTTTAGGATAGAACCACGTAGGTCAACGCCCTGGAAAGGCTTGCCAGTAGAGGAAGGGCTCACAGTTATTTATTTATTTAACTTGTATGCCGCCCACACTACCCAAAGGTCTCTGGGCAGCTTACAGTAATTTGAATACAGTATGCTTTGCTCTGTGACATTTCAAATATGAAGGGTAATGGGAGTGGGGAGAAATGGTTTAAACTTCTCCCAGAAAACTCATCCTACTACTACCTCTAGGGCAGCGGTCCCCTTTTTTTTGGGACCGTGGACCGGTTGGCGGGTGCGGGGGCACCCCCACGCTTGCAGGTGGGCATGTTGCGCTCGTGGGTGGGCGTGTTGCACCCGTGTGCATGCGCATGAGCGCAACACGCCCCTCCGCAAGCGCAACACGCCCCTTCACGAGCACAACACGCCCACTGTGTGTGCGTGCGGGGGGCGGAGATCCATCTCCGCGGCCCAGTTCCAGGAAGCCCACGGACCGGGGGTTGGGGACCCTTGCTCTAGGGTTCCCATCCCTTTCAAATCTCCTGTAGGTGAAAGAGGGGAAAGTTCTCTAGTTTTCTGTGTTTGTCATACTTGTTTTAGTCAGAATGTTTTCTTTTAAAAGGTTTGCAAATTAAGCATAGTTACAAGACACTATAGGACGGCTTTATAGATTATGACTGTTAAGATAACCTGGTCTTCTGTATACATATTATTTATAGGCCTGTCCCAGGTCCGCTAAAAAAGAAATTCACTTCCTCTTAAGGTTGAGCTGCTGAATATGCAGCATAGGGAGAATGTGTTGCTGCTTTCCCCCTGCTTGTGGCTCACTGCTTCTTGAACAAGATTTAAAAGTATAGTACATTGTGTAATGTTGTGCTTTGTCCAGGTTACATTCTTTTGGTTCAAATATTAAGAAATGGCCAAGTTGTGCCTTGGGCAAAAACCTATTGGGCTGCCAGCTTGATTCTTTTCTGGCCTGTTTTTAAGGACTGTATTGCACTTATTCTATATTTAAGTGGCTGGAAACCAATTAAGTGATGCAATTACACAGCAAAAATAATGTTATACAACATTTCCTACAGGTCAGTGGAGAAAGACCGATCTTCATTTACATATATATTAAAAATTCATTCCAGCATAGTGGGTCATATTTTCACCGCCCTCCCTTGTTACCTTTCCCTTCCCCTCAGGTTTTGGGTAACTTCAACCATTCACAGCCATGCTGATGCTGTTAGCTTTTCTGGCTGAAGTGGTGGAAGTAGTTGCCTAGCATATCTGGAGAGTTCTAGGTAGGCAAAACGGACTCTAAGCTGTAGTAGACCCTGTATATGTTTACCCTGCGGTAAGTCTCACTGAATTCAGTGGGCCTACTTGAAAGTAAATGTACACAAGATAGTTTGGTTAGTTTGTATCATTACTTCTGTTTAATTTTTAAAACTATGTGCAACCTCCAGCGAAGTTGATAGTGAAGGAACTTTGAACAAAGCTGTTGTTCATAATTTGTGCAGGGGTAGAATCATACTTAAGATAGTTATGCCCTGTTTACCTGACTAAAGATATGGAGATGCCAGGTAAACCACTGACATATCTGACAGTGCTTTCCTCTTTCTTATTACATAAGGAACACATTGTTGAATTGGGATTGCTAAACCAAGAGACCATAAAAATGTCTTCTGTCTTGATCGAGGTGAATTTCTTTGTTACATTTACAGTACTTTCCTCAAAGCATTCTTTTAAATGTCATTTCTCTAGGTGAATTTGGAACAATAGAATCATCTTCTCCCTCTCCCTGCAAAAGTTATCTCCAGAGAAAATGGACTGACCTTGATAATTGCAGTGCTTGTCCTGTTAGAATGAATTTTCAGACTCTTGGACTGTGTATAATGTATGCATTCACGCATTTGAACTTCTGTGTTGCAGGCTGGCCAATAACGAGAAACAAGGGATACGATCACATACGGTCTCTGTATCAGGTAGGATCCATGGGATTTCTTGTTTCTAAAGAGGCATTTTTGTTTGGACAGCTTTACAGGCATTTTTCGTCTGAAGTTCTTTTTTTCTGTTTTAAAATATTGAATGTGTTATTAAAAAGGACTTTACTTGTGAGAAATGGAGAAAAATTCATTAAATGTGAAAGCAAATCTGATTTGAATTTCTCTAACACTCTGTATGTTGATATTGAAATCTGTTATCATATACTCTGGGTGTAATTCTCTTGTGATGCTATGCAAAATGCGTAACTTTTGGAGGTGAATTGCCTCAAGAAAGAAATCTCTTATCTATTGCGTACTGAGTCATGTGATGCATGCAATGGGTAATATATATGAAGAGTCCTTGTTGTTGTTGTTGTTGTTTAGTCGTTTAGTTGTGTCCGACTCTTCGTGACCCCATGGACCAGAGCACGCCAGGCCCTTAAGGAAGAGTCCTTAACTCAAGTCAATTAGTGTCCAAATGTTACGTATTTTGTGTAGCATCACAGCAGATTTCAGCCTATACTGTAATGCTTTATGTAAAGAACGTTCTTCACAGTTCATGGTTGAAAAGGCTATTGTGTTGATGAAATAGCTGGTAAAAAGTCCAGCATTTTTACATTTGCACTAAAAAAAATTCTATGTTGTTGGCTTCAAGTGTGTGCATGTGTGGGTGTGTACATAAACACATCCTGCACCTGCCTGGATTTCTTGTCAGTTACAAGAATTGATACAGTAACTGAATTAATAGCTTGCTGGTTTTTGCTTTATTTTAGTGTGCCTTAGTATTTCCCCTGTTAGAATTAAATCACTGCATGTTGGGATCACTTTTGAAATTTTTTCAGAGCAAAGCATACGGTGACTGAGAATAACTCAGTTCACTGTTGATGTGCTAATGGCTCAGACAGAGAGTGTTTACAACTTTTCGCATATATTGTTGTCCAGCAAATAATGTGTTGTACTTGGCCCTGGGCTAGAATCCAAGCGCAACAATGAATTCACTAGAAAGCATTTGGCAAAGTCCATCCTTTTTCTTTTTCATACATATTATGGAGATAAAATGGTCCCTACACCTGAAAAAACATGTAAACTAGAGATATAGAAGGTGCTTGGGTAATGCGTTTAGTGTCTGAAGGTGGAAGTGTGGGTGGGTGCTTTGTGGCATCATTTACAATGGGCTGACTCTTTATGTTTGATTAATCTATCTGGTATTTTCTCCAGTGAAACATTTGTATGGGTTGACAGAAATGGGTAGCAAAGCCAGTACTGCAATAGTTTTTTAAATCCTTATTCTGTTCTTATTCTTTCTTGTAGTTTTGTTGCTAACATCAGGTTTTCCATTGGCTAGTGCAGCTGGATTTATTTGCATATGATTCCTTAAGAAGCGATAGTACAAAGTGATTGTATTCCTTCACTTCTCTATATTAGTCTTAAGTACAAGCCTTATTAACAACATGGGTCAAAACAACAAAGGAAAACTTTAGATTTCTTTAATTAAAATTTTATTTTTAATTTGGGCTTTGGGCCATTAAATTGACATCTTTGTACAGTTCTGTTGTGAATTATCCAAGTCCACTTTGTGCAGATGTATATTCTGGGTTGTTTCTGTAAAACCTTATACAATTCAGCTGGTTACTCATGCCAGTTTTTGTGACTTCCACACATTTTCTGACCGTTTGTATGAAATAATTTCAAGTCATGGTATGGTTCCTTCCTTTATGGACTACTGTTCCATTGAATTTGTGTCATGGGCATAGATGGTTAGTGTAAGAATTATATAGTGATTTCTTCATTTTCCCCCCTACAGGGTACTTTCCCTTTGTGCCATCCTCTAACTGTGTCAACTTGCTTCAAAGAAAGTTGTGCTTTATGTAGTTGCGTAGACGAGGCATACTTTGCCATGAATGTGTATGAGTGGCATTGAACACTGAGACAAACAACTGCACAACGTACAATTAAAACTGACTTATAGCTGAGCACATTTTTGACAGTCATAGTGTAATTTGCATAGCCAGCTGTGGTGATGCTGTTGTGAACTACAGAAAAGAGCCCTGCTCTTTGATGGTATTTGAAGTGGCTTGTAGCCTGGAGGCTTGAACTCAATGTAGATATATATTCATAGCTGGCAGATACCTGCCTTTCTCCTCTGCAATGAAGAAGCATGCAATTAGCATTTTGCTGTTTGATTGTATCAGCATTTATATTATTTATTTCAGTGTACAAAGGCCATTGCTTATGTGAAAAAAATTATATTCTTTATTACACATGCTCTACAGTTGTAGAAGCATAATTATGATATCTTTAAAAAAAGATGAGTAGGCACCTAGAATGTCTGCAGAAATCGCCAGCCAAGTGCCTGTTTTTTTGTCTTAGTTGAGAACATCATTTTTAGTGTGATCCCTCAGTCAAAGTAACAAGTTTATTAAAAGATCAGTGAATACTGTGGTGGTTTCATTGGAAAAAAGCATGAATAGCATTGCTCTGGCTTCTAAGGCACAATTCTATAGATTTTGCATTCATTGCATAAAGAAGCAAAGGAATGCATCAAAAATGGAGGAAAATACTCTGCCCATTCTAATTGGTACTTAGAATGCTTCTGAAAAGAGTGGAATAATTTTGTGAGTACAAACTTCTCACTGATGGCAGTCTATAGTTGTGTGTTAAGAGTCTGCTAGAAAATAAGAGACTTTTCATAAGAGCATAGACAAGCCACTTCTTAAAAAAAAAAAACACCAACCCTACAACTTCCAGAATTCTCCATCCTGACAGAACAAGTTAAAAAATAGTCCTTTGGACTGTGACTCTCAGAATCCATCAGTTTGGAGAATTTTTAAAATCCTAGTTCTATAAAGGAACTTCTCCAAGCTCTGTCTTTTACCTGGAGCCAGATTCACTGCTACCAAGAGATTTTTACAAATGTTTGTAGAATTATAGTTAACTCTCTGCCATATACCTGCTCCTTAAGAGAGAATGAAGTATTTTTTATCGTTGTTGAATGAACGCAACAATTGTTTGGCTTAGCTTCCTTTCTTTATCCTATTGTCTTGCTTCTTGAGCGAATTCTCACCCCATGTTGCAACTCTTGTGCAATTCCTACAAATGCATCATTCTGACCCAGGAGCAAGCTCTGTTCTTGTATCAAGGGAGAAGGGGAAAGGAGGAAGGGTTCCTGATGTGACCCTCAGTATGCTCTGGCTGACCAAATTCATAAAAGCGGAAGAGTGAGAAGGGGACACTAGGGGCTCTTTTAATCTGGATCCCTCCATGCTCTATGCAGACTTGCACTTCGGCATCTTTTCCTTTGGGTTTGTCATCGCTCAGCCACAGCCAGAAAGAGAGGGCATGGTGTGAAGTTTCCTGTGTGTTTGTTTATTGATTTGGTAACACTCAGCAATGTCCACAGCTAGGGAGCAGGAATAGCAGATCTTTGGGAGTTGTCCACTTGATGTTATGCTCCCTTGTTAAGAGCAAGGAAGAAAGACAGCAGAACAAGGAGTTACACTGTGTTTCTCTTTTCATTGAATAAAAGAGAGAGAGACATGTTCAGCATAGCAGGTAAGATTGGCAAAAGTGGGGTAGTGAGCGCTGAGAATTTGAGAGATAGTAAAATTGCTGGCAGGATAGCTCTGTGGTTTAGGTCTCTGGCTAGAGGAATGCTCTTTTGGCTAGTTTTGGAATAGCAAACATTAACTTTGAAAAAGCAAACCCAGAGAGATTATCCTTCTTGTAATAGCACCAGAATTAATTTATATGCTGTATATAAGGGTGAAATGGGCATCAGCTTGATACAGGTATGTGTAGCAGTAACTGTTAGTTATATTTTGTCTGGATTACTGCAACACGCTCTACATGGGGCTACCTTTGAAAAGTGTTTGGAAACTTCAGCCGCTTCAAAATGCTGCAGCCAGACTGCTCACTGGTGCTGGTTACAGGCAGCGAATAAGCCCTTTATTTCAGCAGCTTTACTGGTTGCCATTCTTTTCCAGGCCCAATTCAAAGAGCTGGTTATGACCTATAGTACCCTATACAGTTTGGGTCCAGGCTATTTGAACCATCGTATCACCCTGTGGGGTCTAGGAAATACTGTATTTATTAAATGTTAATTTTAAAAAAGGTTTTAAAGTTGTTTTTAATCTTGGTTTTAATAGCTAATGTTTTAGTAAGTAAGTGAATAAGTAAATCTCCCCTGCCCGCCCCCCATTAAGAAGCTTTCACCTGTTCGGGATTTTCTCTGGTGGTTGGTCATAGGACCTATTGTTAGTCCATGTTAGAGGTGTAGAGAATTGTGTGTTTGTTTTTTTTAACAACAACTCCCAAAATTCCCTTGGTGGTAATCCCAAAAACACACATCTTCACACCTCTGGCTCATATTAAGCTTTATGTAGCATCTGTGCTATGCAGAACAGTTCTTTGTAATAGTCATCTACACAGGATCAGTACAAGATTCTTTTATGGGCTACTTAGTTCTGAAGATGGCAGTTACCATTTTGAATGATATTAACAGAGTGTAGCCATCTTTAATAGTTTCCCCCTTTTTACTATTCTGTCAGCAATCTACTTAGCCATCATATGTGCCTTTAACTTACAGCAGCTCCAGGCACGGCTGAAACTGGACTTTGTATGTTTTTTAGAGTACATGGGGGCTTGTCCTAGAGGACACACTCCCTTCACACAGGGCACTTAGATTTCAAAGTTGTGAAATCATACAAAGGATCATACACATCTTCCATCAGTATGCACAGGTTACTGAAGGGGAATAACTAGAAGATTAATGAAATAGCTAGGATGACTCTGTCACTTAACAAGTTCTAGTGTGCACTTCAGTAATTGACTTTTTATTTTCATTTGCACTTCCTCATTTATACACAACTAGAAAACCAAGAATCAGGGAAAGCTAGATCAAATCATAGTTTATTTCTTTTCGTGGCTGTTTGGGAGGAGGAAGCAGATGAATACTAGAAGCGAAGGCTTTGTTCAGGCTAAAATAGGTTTGGATGCACAATATTAAATCTGAATTAAATGTCAAAGTGTAAACGAGGCCTGAATAATATTTCAGCTGATGAAAGGTCAGTAGAACCCAAGAAGGATCAATGTGGGTGAAAACATGGGGCTGCATTGATATGAGGAGGCTTGGGACATACCAGAATGGACTTCTTTTATTGGTCCAATGTGATTAGATGATTTCTCAGTAGAAAACGAGTGGATTGTATTGCACTTCATGTCTTGTTGCAAGGAAAGTAAAATCTGCTCCTGCCTTGTCTTTGGGAAGAAGCCTCCACTGCTTCCTTTCCAGTCCTTTCTCTACACACTAGGGCTATTATAATGAAAGCTATTTGGGGAATAACCCCACATAATTTTTTTAAAATATCAGTTATTATTTTTTTTGTACTATTGACTCATGATTTTACTGGTGTTTCCTGTTTCACATTGATGACTCCTGTAATGAAAACTGTAACTTGGAGAGATTTATATCTGCATTTATCTGCAAGGTGGATGCAGGTACACACATATTTCCACCAGCTTTTGGTTGGCTTTGGTCACCAAGCCAAAACATATGGATGTCGGACCCCTCCCTTTCCCCTTGTGCCCAGCCTTGCACTGCAATGCTATGTGAGTTCAGGAATAATTTACTCCTTTTCATTCCAACTCCAGAGCTTGCTGCAAGATCATGGAGCATCATTTCAGCAGTTGCAGAATTCCAGTTCAGCTGGAAAGATGGGTCCACTCAGCCTCTTCAAAGAGTGGAGCTGAATAGGAAACTGTTTGAATACTGAGCTTCCAAAAAGCACTCAAGAGATACTTGGCACCCCAGTGCTTAGACAGGCAGCCTAGTGTCTCTCTTCTAAGCGGGAGGAGAAGGACTTTGATGCTGGCTAAGGTGATATTTTTCTGCTAGGTCGCAAAACACCATTTTTCTGCTAGGTCGCAAAACACCCAGCCCACAGTGGCAGCCAAAAGGATGAGTGTTGTTTTGATGTTGGAAGAGCAAATGTTCCAAAAATATGTGCTGCTGCTGCTCAGCACAAAGACAGCCAAACCCTGTCTCTCAGTCCCTGGCTGAGGGCTACTTTAGGGCTTAGGTTGCAGGTGCTCTGAGCATCCACATCGCTGAGCTCTAGAGTGTGTAGCTTTAGGAGTAGTTAGCTTGCCAGACCAACAGAATTATGGGGATGATCCCCATTACGTTTCTACAGTGAAAAGAATCTGCTGTAAGACAAAAAGCAACTGGGTAGAACCAAACTGATTTCAGTGCTTTTGTGGGTACTATATGAAGTGAACCTGTGTTTTTACTGCTGGCACCAGAGTGATTCCATATGATCCAAGACACTGGCTAATTTCATATTCAGGGCTTGAAAAATCCACGCGTCCACTCGTCTGTGACGAGTGAAAAAATGCTGCTTGACGAGCCACAGCTCCCTCCCTCCCTCAGTCCATCTCTCTCTCTCTCTGATCCTGCAGTACTCCCCTCCCCCTTCCCGTTGCAAAAGGAAAAACAGCCCTCTTCTCCCCGAGAATAAGAGTTCGAGCGGCACATAGATATATAGCTCTGCAGGAGAATGTAGAGTAGTCCCATGCTGGAGAATATGGAGATTCCCAGCTCCCAATTTCAACTGAAGGACCTGGCTCCTTAAGAGGCTGGGCGCTTCTGCTTTCAGTTTTATTTTTGCTGGAGACATTCAAAATACAAGCTTCATGACCCCTCAGGCACGCAGGTAATAAAGCAACCCAAGTCTGAGGGTATATTTATTTTGGGTTTGTACGCATTATGTAGAAAGTGCCTGGTTTAAATTTAAATTTAAGTTTAAACATAAATTGCAAGGCTATAGTCCGGTCATGCTGACTGGTGAAATGTTTAACTTACTGGTGAGACATTCTAAAATTTTTCAAGCACTGTTCATATGCTTAACTTAATGGACAGTATCTTGTAGGCATCACTATGTCTAGAGCAGAACTTGTAGAAATGGGCACATTTGTTTGGTGACGTACATACAGATAAAGGGCATCTCACTAAATATCCATAGCTTCTTCCACAACTTCCATTCTGTGTGCAGTTAATCTAAACAAGATATTTGGCCAATGTGCATGGTGACATCATGAAACTACACAGCACAGAGTCATACCACCAAGGTATAAATCTTTGGCAGAGTTGATTAGACCTTTAGATACTAGTGGACTCCAGCTGCAGCCAGCATAGTCAAAGGTCAGAGGATGCTGGGAGCTGTACTCGACATCTGGAAGTCCAAGATGCCCTGAACCAGGGCTAAAAGTATTCTTCCCGAGACCTTCTCCCTAGGATACTTTCCATTGGAGATTCCAGGACTGAACCTCAGACCTTTGGCATGTGGATATTATTCTACCGGAAACCAGTAGCCTCTCCGCTCCTCTCTGTTTTAAACTGTATTTTAGTGAACACACATAATGTTAAGCTGTGTGTGAATACAGCAAGGACTTTCATTTTACCATCTCCTAAACAATATTTGAAGACAATTAAAGAAAAAGACGTAAGGGACGTGGTGGCGCTGAGGGTTAAACCACAGAAGCCTCTGTGCTGCAAGGTCGGACGACCAGCCGTTGTAAGATCAAATCCATGTGACAGAGTGAGCTCCCGTCGCTTGTCCCAGCTCCTGCCAACCTAGCAGTTCGAAAGCATGCAAATGCGAGTAGATAAATAGGTACCACCACGGTGGGAAGGTAACGGCGTTCCGTGTTTAGTCGCGCTGGCCACGTGACCACGGAAACTGTCTTCGGACAAACGCTGGCTCTACGGCTTGGAAACGGGGATGAGCACCGCGCCCTACAGTCGGACACGACTGGACAAATTGTCAAGGGGAACCTTTACCTAAAGAAAAAGAAAGGGAAGCAAAAGCCACACACACGCACACCTTCTGGACTGTTGTTTTCTGTATCTTCTTACTGTGACATTCTGGTTATCATTGTCCAGTCCTTCATTTTCAAGAGCCAAAATAATTTGTGCTATCATTTTGGTTGATTTTCTTCAAGTAGTAACAGAGAAAGACATTTGAAGTAAATGTGTTGAGTGAAATGAAATTCCCAGGAGTTAAAGTGTGGTTGTTTTGTAGCAAGCAGCTACTCCAAGATCTGTTTTCCCCAGAACATTTGTTGTTGCCTATTCAGAGAGAAAGAAAATATATCTTGTTTTTACTAAAAACATTTTACGCATTTGCATTTATTCTTGTGACTACATTTTACACATCTGTCCAGCACTCCAGATTTTCCAAAAGTTGTCAACTCAACAAAGTATTTCGGTGTATGCACCAAAATGACTTGTTCTCTTTTATATTGTGAGTGAGAATTAGCAGATGTTGAGCTATCCTGAACCCCTTTTCAAAAAGCAAAGTGAAATATGTACTATTGTAACTTTGATCTCTTCGAAGAACATGTAACTACATGAATGTACTGCATTCATGTAGTTACATGTTCTTCAAAGAGATCAAGCTGCAACATTGAAATTATGCTGCATTATGTTTATTCCTTGCAGATATGCTCACAGGTTTATCTTCTTTTCATTTCCAATAATTTTTTCTCTTTTCTTGATTTTATTTTCTGCTTCTTGGTAAAGAAGTCAATCACTGTCAGCATAAAGGAAAGAAAGCCAGACGCTTTCTCCCTTTCATCTTCTGTTCACATGAACCTCCACCAAAGGGTACCTCATTGCTCCTTGTTTAGGCTGCCTGATTAACCCCAAGGCTGAACATTACTAACCCCTTTCAAGTTTTGTTCACCTGAGGTTGCAGTAAAATTGTACGCAGAGATCCAAGAATTATCCAAGTGAAATTTTGGACCAACACACACAACCACTGCTCCTCAAATTAGTTCTTTAATATATTAGTCACCTAACTATTTTAACTTGTTGTAGCCTTTGTCATGTTGTTCAATGAAGGCAAAACAATTGAGTCTTGTCAGTGGAGAAAGTCTATAAACTTTTTGCACAGTGGCCTATTTGGCCAATGCATTCTTGGACCCCTGGTACAGCATGCAATTGGTTGTCATTGAATAGATGCTGAAAAAGCTTGCTGAGATCCTTTACATTAGTAAGTGACTGTGGCATTGCCGTCTACCGTCTACAGTCTAAGGGCTTGTGTAGGCATTACTATTACATGATTATTATTATTTTTTACTGTGGGATACCTATTGCTCAGTTTTATGTGAGGGCTCAGCATTCTCCAGTAAAATAAATTGATTCAAGGCAATGAACCACACTGTTGCTGAGAAGGGAGGCTTGCACTGATCCAGGAAAAATTCAGCCTCCAAAGTTTTTTTAAAAAATGTGCTGATTACCCAAGCCCTGAGTATTTGACCTAGACAAACCGAGCTGGCTTGAAGGTGCAGTGTTGAAGGGCGTGTCTTGATCGTGCTTCTAACAAACACATGCTTGCAGCACAGCACCACTTGAGGTGGCTGCATGCTTGGGGTGATGTTTGTAAAGCCAGTGTACTAAAACAAGATGGATTGCATTTTGTTACTGCAGATGCCAGTTTCATAAGGCAGCAGATCTTGCTTTTCAGTGCACGGCAGTTCATACTAGCATTAAACAATAGCTGAAAGGGATGATTACATCACAGAACAAAGCTCTCATAAGCATCAGGGCTGTTTGCACGTTGGCTTAACTCATCCGTTGGGGCAGTGTGCGGGAATGTGTGTGTGCGCGAGTGCTGTAGTGGAAGACATTAGTGTTACCAGTCATAAAAAACATTGTTGGCTTAGTTTCTCTCTTTTGAAGCTTCATTGATATCACTGTCACTATGTTGTTTGCTTGGATTTTGTCCCTTGTGGTCAGGAACTCAAATACTGGTTTCCAGTGGTCACCTTCATTTCCTGTGCAAGGCATGTAAGATGATTGCAGATGAATTTGCTATTCTGTTCCACTTACCTGTGATTCTAATCTTCCCATTCCTTTCCCCTTTTCTCTCTGTCCCTACCCTACCCTACCCTTCCTTTCCCCTCCTGTTTTCTTTCTCTTTGCATGCCACCTGGATCAACAGATGAAATTAGTGGGGACGGTAATATGTGGCGTTATATCTCTCTATATTTGTTCTGTGTTGTTACTGACGTGCAATTTGCAGCCCTTATGCTCATCTGCTTCTAAAAGTCATGTTTGGTGGAACAAAGGGGGCCTGAAGCCAGCTTGCATTACAAATTTCTTGATGCTCTTCCATATTCCATTTCTAGAATAAAGTGCCTTTAACAAAAGGAAAAAAACAACCACGATTTTTAGTGTCCAACTAGACATTACCTCAGATTTGTTACCGCTGAAAATGACAGCTTAGTGCACGTAGAGTATCTCTTCTCTCTAATGTTTGGTACAAATCAGTGCATGCCTTGGTATTACGTGCCCCGTGCCACCATTGTCCTGACAGCACTGTTACAGCTAATGGTATAAAGCAGAATTAAGGAGAAATGAAGAGACACACATTTTACTAATGGGTAAGGAAGAAGACTAGATATATAGCTGAAAGTGTTGTTTGGCTCTCAGTGACTGGAATTCTCTTGCATAGCACAGTAAGTTGTACCTAGATTCGACTCATTGAATCAGTGGGGATTTGGTGAGTCAGCTCCTCTATATGTTCCACTGATGGAATAAGCGTACTGTGGCTGCAGCTTACCTACACTAAGCAACAGGATTTCAGCAAATGGCTAAAAAGCTATATTTCTTTGCCTGTGTGCTGAGCCTGAAATATATCAGCAATGCCAGTGTTTAGGCTGAACCCCACGTGTCACTTCTGGAACGGTTCTAAGAATCTGTTTAGCTTTTCAAGAGACTGTGTTGCTCTTGCTGCAGCTGGGAATAACTAAACACATATAGAAGAAGCAGGCCCAGTGGGTGGTTCAATGAGAAGATCTAAACACCAGCTAGAGGCTGCTTCTTTAAAAGTGCTCTCCACCGCTGACGCTTTTCTGCCTGACCCTTTCTGCCAATGCCTCCATACATCCGCTGACATAATTGAGTCATCAAGCCTTCCACAAGGAAAGACTATAATCAGTTACCTCGGAGACATCAATATTATAGACAGCTAAATGTTTCCTTTCCAGTAGACGTTATTAGCCTTCCTGGAGTGAACGTGAATCTTCCCATCCTCATAAAAACTGGAGCAAAAATAAGACACTCAGGACAGCATCTGCAGTGTTAGTGTCCAGGGCAGTAATATATTTACATTTTTTATTAACAGCAAAAAAAAACAAAAAAAAAAAACAAAAAAAAAAAAAAACAAAAAAACTCCCCCCCCCCCTTGGTGTGGAGTGTAGATTTTTAGGGCTAAAATCGGTTCTTTGTTGTCGTCCCAATGCGTTCTGGGTATGGAATCTATGTCGCAGCTCCATTTTAGAACCTTCCTGAATTTAGAATTGTGTTGGGAACTCTGTCCTTTTATTTCCCGCAATGTTTTATTGGTCAGTTTTTCTTCAAAAGCCAGAGTGGGAGGACATATACAATATTGGTTGTTCTGTTCTGTTCTTTTGTTGTTATTGTTACTTCACTATTGGTTATTGGTTATTTTCCTTTCCTTTGGGAGCTTATATTTCTAGTTCTTATCTTTCTTTCTCTTCCTTTTTTAAATCCCTTTTTTGTTGCTGTTGTTGCAAATTTATTAGTGCTAGCCCTTAGGAGCTATTGGCCTCTAAGGTTTTCTATAAGAGTTGTTTGTCGTTTGCTTGGAAGAACAACATTGTATTGGTTCCAGTCAGCATTGCCTTAGTTTCAGGTTGGAGATTTGCTGTAAAAAGGCTGGTAAGAGTGAAGAGTGTTTAAAAAGACCTCCAGTCTGTTAAAGAGTTCACTGAGCTCTCTGCTTTAAACATCTGCAAGATTTCAGTGGATTAAAGAACCTGACTACAGAGGCAGGGGTCAGGAGTTTGATTCCCCACTGTGCCTCTCAGGTGAAGAGTAGCAAGCGTGTGTGCCCTTGAGCAAGCTACACAGTCCCAGAACTTCACCGGAAGGAAGGACTGGGAAGGGTTGCAGTAAGTCAGAATAATTATAATAATCATTATTATATTTCCAGCTATCTTGCCATTATGACTGGCGTCACCAGATAAATTATCGGTTAGTTTGATACCAAGGCTTCAGAATCAATTATTATTGCTTTGGTGGGGCCTGAAGCAGTAGCTCCTTGAAAAATGACAACAACCCAAAACAAAACACCAGATGGCTTGGAAACAGAAACTAGTGCATTTCTTGTACACTGAGATATGTAGAAAAGAAAAACAGCGTGAACACCAGGTTTTGCCAGAACTGCATAATTAGGAAACAAATGTTTACTATTCTTTTTTCTCATTTTGGAAATCTTGACTTCCTTCAGAGATTTCTGATTCAGAGAATTGAGTTGTACTCATTCTAGAATGCATGGTTCTCCACCAGATAGAAGGATCAACCTCAGAGTTGGAGATCAGAGAAGCATCAGTACCAAGAAAAAAACATCAAGGCAGCCCTACACTCTTGGATGGAGGTCTTTCCTCTTGGAATCCCTGATTGTGCAACACAGGTTGAGACCTAAAATCTAAAGGGAATGCTTTCCATCTTCTTGCTCTTTCCAGAGTTCATACCATGAATGGAAACAGTGTCAGGATTGACATTGCCACTCTGAGCAGACTCCAGTTGAATATGTACATTGATATAAATGCAAAGGCATCATTTAGGGCACCAATTAACAAGTTCCCAATTGAATTTCTGGTTGTGTGTTGAGTTACCCATCTGATGTGTAACTAGGAATTCAGTCAGAGATTTTTTTAAATTACGTAGTACTATGTGTTGCTCCAGTTACACCATTGCATTTAGCTGATGTAAATATTCACTTGAGTTCTGGTCTGTATCTTGATCATCTTACTCTCAGTTACCTATCCACGATAGCTACAGGTCTGAGCAGATTATTCTATGTCTCTCTTCTTTTATCCATCCTTGTACTGGGATTGTCCTCCAGACTTTCTTTAGGTCTTGTAGCTGGTCACTATGCTATTCATTCATCCATAGAATGACAACTGTACCTTTGCATTGTGCCATGAATATTCTGGAGGTGTTGACACATTTATCATATCCAGATTACTTGCTATACTGCTTACATGCAGAGCTCCTTTGTCAAACATGCTAATACTCAAATGAACATCATGGCAGGAGGATTGGAAGAAGGTTCCCAGGTTTAGAGACATCTAGAAAACAGTCTACTAGCTGTTCTTATGTTACAAAATTGTCAAGTTTTTGTGCATATTCTGAGAGCCAAAGATTCAGTCCTACATATTATTCTGTTGTCAACATTTTTTCATCTTTCTTTTGTGAATGTTGGCCTAGCTTTTTTATCCATCAAGATTTATTTGGCAGCAATTTCTTTTTTTTAATCTGTTTTTATTTTTATTTTAGCTATAACATAAACATAAAATACATAAACCAAAATACAATTTAACTGTGTTCCCCACCACCATAGACAGGTGGCAGCAATTTCTACATCCTTAGTTCTTTCACCTTCTAATACATATCTCTTCTCACTGCCAGAGGCCAAGAAGGTTGTTCTAGTTCTTCTGTGTCTGTACCCACAGATCTTAACATCTATAACTTCTCAGTGCTTCTTTCATAGTTTTTTGTGGGTGCTTTCTGAGTCTCTAGTTCGTGCCTCTGTTGGCTTATAGTCCCTGAAAATTGTGTTTCATAAGGCTGTAATCACAGTGATTTATATTATGCCAGTACACTGTGTGTTCTGAGGATGGATTAACCTTATTTTGTGAGGCACTGGAATAAGGTAGTCATTATAATGGATATGTAATTTCTGCCTGGCTGGATAATGCTGTGAGGTGGGTAGTTGGCTGCAAAGCCAAAGGCTGGGAGTGCAGATCGCCACTGTGCCTCCTAGGAGAAAATCCCATCTGTGTCACCTTGAGCAAGCTGTATGGCCCCAGAACACTTCAGAGCAAGGGAACGATAAACTACTTCTGAGTACTCTATACCTAGGAAACCCAGGAAAGGGTTGCCAAAAGTCAGAATTGATGGGAAACAGTTATAATTATTTTACAGTGGGCATGTCTTTCCTAGTTTCCAGCTCCCACTTCTCTCAAAATACAGTTGTGTCATTCTGCCGCTGAAACCCACTAAGTTATCTTGAATGTTCCCTAAACATCTTGAACATTTATCCTTCACGGGCCTTTTAGGTAGACCACTTTTCCTAATGTAGGAAGACTCCATAACTTTCCATTTGCCCTTCTGGGGCCAGGAAGGATGAGATAAGCCCTCTCAGGTGTATAAGCCCTAACACTGTGAACACCCATCGAGCAGAGAGCTTAGCGCTCCTCCTCTGTGTTGTCATGTTCGTCACAGTTTGAGTACCAGGTCTCAAGAGGAAAGACTGCTGCTTCTATAGGTTCTACACCAAAGTAAGAACCCTGGTAAATCTGGATTCTTGCTTGCATGTAGTACCTGTATGCAAGTAGATCCCCTATGTATGTATGTATGTATGTATGTATGTATGTATGTATGTATGTATGTATGTATGTATGTATGTATGTATGTATGTATGTATGTTACTTATATGCTTCCTTTCCAGACCCTGTGCAGAAATCATGAAAGATTCCACAGTGGAGGAGGTGTGGCTATGTCTTCCCCTCTATTATGATCACAGGATGAGATTGGAGAACACTAGAATAGAATTCCTGTCTCTTCTCAATGGTTTGCAAAGTAAATTCTAAAGATTATATCATTTGCTTACCACTTAACTAAATTGCCACTACCTCAGTCAATTCAATCAATATTTCTACAAGACCTGCTGCAATATCTGCACCATTTCTGAGAGGTGTTTAATGGTTTGATCTATGTAAAGGAGCTACATGCTTGCAAACATTCATCACTATGCTTGACATTTGTTCCACATCCTGCTTCTGACAGAAGAATCCTTTAATCTCCCCTGTCCCGCTACACCTTTCCACTTGTTCACTTTTGTGTGATACACAGTGAACACTGTGAAGAAGTGCTGTAACTGGTTCTTCAGATGGTCATCCTAGTCATGCAACCTGGTCTTCCTGTCCCTGCAGCAGGTCTTGAATTATATTAAGACCATTATGTGAGTGAAATTATTGAATTGACAGATAGCTTCACTTTGGGACTTATGCAGTGGAGCAACTGGACTTTCTTCAAGATAGTTTGGAAGTGTTTCTCCACAGGCACAGATAGCCACTCAAAGAACCACAGTGAACAGGCAAAGAACCAGTCCTTATACTAATTCCATGTGTGCCTTTCTTCATATTGTTCCCCAATGCAGAGAGAGGACAAAGCCTAAACCGAGCTGGCAAAGGTGTCATAAGACTGGATAACGCTTTGCATTGTTTAGTGGTCTCCCTAGAACCTTTGTTGATGGAAAGGAGAAAAATGTTGTAAATATAAGAAAAGGGGAAAAAATGATTTGAAGCTGATAAAAACATACTTTTTTATGTTTATTGTGCCTAGAAAAATTATTTGTGCACCTTTAAAAAACGCTTTTATCTCGAAAATGCTATGTGACCAGGATTGTGCAAAGTTAAGTTTATAGAGCAGTAGTCTGTTTAAGGGTGGCATTCAACTGGCAAGATACTAAACTTACTTACTGACAAATAAATGCTACTGACTACTGTCTGTAGTTCTGTGGCGGGAACATTAAGTAATATGTCATTGATGAACTTAAAAGAATAGGAAACAAGAAGATTAAAAAAAAATTCTGTATGTCATGTTGGTATGTTGCTACTTCCCTAAGGAGCACAGGCTTGCATGAGGTTAATTACAGTACAGTTCAGAATAGCCATAGAGGAGGCTGTGTTGAGAGAGACAGGAGAGCAAGTCCCCTTTTCATGGCTCCAGCATTAGCAGCCCAAAGTTCTCCCATCTAGTCAGAAGATTTGATCCTTGGGAGAAGAGGTTGTAGTTTGACAAGTAAAGCAGGAAAAGCTCAAACATTCAATCTTAAAGGGAGTGTGAGAGGGTAGATGAGGGTGAGATGGATAATGAGAGAACTGGTAGCAAAGAACGGAGAAATTTTTACTCTTGCGTTACAAGAGGAATTCTGGTATCTCTGAATGACAGAATAGCAGTCACAAAGCAGAATTTAGGTTGAAAAAAATCATCCATGTCTTCACCATTTTCAAACTGGAATATGAGTGGGAGGGATACTCAAGAAGAAATGTCAGTGTGACACAGATAAAGGATGGAAAAGAATCAGCAAAGTGAATGGAGTGAAGCCATGAGGACATATGGGACAACTTTGAACATGTGGTGGTGTTAACACCTGCTGAATAGTTTAGGAAAGGCAAAGCAAGAATCAGGTACAGCAGGAGAGAAAGAATGATTAGAACTAGCAGAGACAGGGGAAATAAAGGGTGGTTTCATAGGTGCCATGCTTGAACATTCGTTAAGAGAAAAGCAATTGAACTATTAGTAGGTTGAATCCATCCGATGAACTGAAAAGAAAAAAGCTTGAAAGGACTTGACTTTTTAGTCCCTGGTATAAAATGTGTAGGAGTTTTAAGTGGGAAAAAATACCTTCAGGGCTGCTGATTTTCAGTGGCTTCTACATAAAAACACAATAAGACTTTGCCAAATTGATAGCACTACTATTTTACTATTAGGATTTATTTTGTATGTATCAGTTTGGAAAAAAAATAAAGTGTGAATTTGATACCAAAGCATTCAGATTATTTTCTTGGTCATACCAACATAGGGAAAGCCAGTTAACATCTGGAAGAAAAAAAATCTGACTGCATTTGTTAGTCCCAGTTAAAGTAGGTCTATTGAATCAATGAAAGTTTGCTAAGCCAACATTTATGTTAGACAGCAAATTAGACAGCCTTCTGTCAGATACACTTTAATTTGGATTCCTGCTATGAGCAGAAGGTTGAATTCAGTGGCCTTATAGGCCCTTTCCACCTCCATTGTGCTGTGATTCTCTGTGAGTTCCATGGATTCAGTGGACCTGCTCTGGGTGGGACTAACTGTTGAATTTGAGCTCTTAGATCTGGCATGGTAGTCGGTGAGCTATAAATGTGGCACCACCACCACCTTTGTTTTATAAACAGTGAAATTATTTAGTGGAGGAAGAGATTTTCAGACATTGTGGTCCAAAACTACTAGGTTTTATAGAGGAAACATTATAGCACCTCAGTTAAAGGTATGAGTTTTATAAATGTATCCTATGTTCTGTATTTGCCAACTCCAGTTAAGAAGCATGTGATCTGCCTACTCCGTTTTAGAGATCCCTTGACAGGAGTAGCTTAGATTTGTCATTTTCGTCTATGTCAGATTTCTGTAAACTACATGTCCCCTTTTAATTAGCAGAAATAAATTCTTGCTGAACTAATTTTAAGTGGGTTTCCAGTAACCTAGACAAATATAGGCCATAACATTGAATTAAAAGTAGAATTACTCAAGAGAGGACTTGTGATATTTCAAGAAACCTATAAAAATAAAATAAATATAAAATAAAACAGTGCTGTACTGTAACAAATTATAATAGAATAACTCAGACTTTTGCTGTTTGCGGATTGCGAATCCTGAAGCCTTCCTAGAGCTTATGCCTTACAAAGTTTATCCTTGTTTGCACCTCCTACAATCACTTTTCATTAGGGTCTCCTCCCCTGCCTTCTGAACTGTAATGAGTCTGTGGCAGAACTTTTCTTTTGATGGTATGGATGGGACGTATTGCTATTTCGACTAACGGATCTAAATAAGGAAGCTGTGTCTACTGATTAATAAAAGATGCATTCAGTTTGTCTCACTAATCCCTGAGAAAGAGGTTTGTGGTGTGTCATGCAGGGGACAGTGAGGTCCTCTTTGCTTCCATGAATAACTTGTGCATGGGGAGGATTTAGTCACAAAGGTCTGCACAGATTTCTAGGAAGGTGAAAAGGTTACGGGCTTGGTGGGGGCATGGTTGGATGGGGAAAGAGGGGAGCAACATATCCTCCTCCCCCTTTAAGCTGCAATTCACTTTTCTCAAATACTTGTGATTCCTTCCTTTCAGAAACAGATGACTATGCAGAGATCATAGATGAAGAAGATACTTACACAATGCCTTCAAGTAAGTACACTCGTTTGTTCTGGAGGTTTCCATACCCATGTCTTAAATGAATAAGAGCAGCAGTCTGACAAGCTATTTATCAAACATGTTTGCAGTTATATTATCTTGATCCTGCTGGCTTCAGTGGAGCTGCCGTAGTTTTTCGGTATCTTGTAAGTCACATAGTGAATCCATTTAAAAATTAAAGAATGTTATACAGGTGAGATTCACATTTTGTTCTTTCCCATGTTTCATGAGAGAAAAGAAACAAACTATTACACAATTAAACTGCCTTGCAGAATTTAATGAATATCCCAATTACCTAGAAAGTGACTTTAGTGAATATTGGAAATGTACTTGGTAACCTAAATATTAAAATCCATGAGAAGTTCTACACAATGTTATCTGGTGTTGGCTTTCCTATTTCAGATACCAGAATGGTTGGATGCTTTTCCTAATGTAAAAATCTCCCTAGATGTATACAGACAGCACCATCAAGGAGCACTCTATTCTGAAACACATTTTTGTGTGTGAAATTTTGAGGAGAATGCAGCCTTTAACCTCCTGTCTGTAGTCTGAAATAGTACCTTCCCTCTGGTGATACATAGCACCACACGTAGGGAAATTCTGGTTGCTTCCTTATTTCTAAAGTCAGTCTAGAACTTGTTGTACCTGCAACAGGATGCTGTGATGTTGAATAGCTCCTCTTGAGAACTCTAGTCACTCTGTTCTCTGTGCCCCAACCCACAACAGTTAGCACACATTCCAAGGCCACTGCACATACTGTATCACCATTCGGTCATGTTGGCGTTTGGGCCCCCATGGTTCCTTCCACCCTTCTTAAACATATTGCTGTAAAAGCAAAGCATGCTGCTTATATAACACCCCAAAGAGTTTAAAGTATTCTCTGGCCAGTTTACAGTTTAATTATGCAGGCTACACATTGACCCTCCTGCCCAGCAAGTTGGATACTCAAGTTACTGACCTTGGAAGGATGGAAGGCTGAGTGAATCTCGAGTCAGCTACCTGGGATTGAACCTGAATCATGAACAGAGTTTTGGCTGCAGTACTGCAGTTTAACCACTGTGCCACAAGACACCTGTACTTCTGTAGATTTCAGGTTTTCCCTGGGCCTGCTTATTCCTCCCTCTTGATCCCAAGGACTTGTGTGCATTCAGTGGGATTTTGACCCCCCCCCCCCTTTAAACAGTAGATGTACCAAAACACAGTTCAAATCACAATTTTCTTTTGACATTATCTTCAAATAGCATAGGGTACAGGGAAGAGAAATTGTGGTCTTCCAGATCTTCTGATAGAATTAGTGTGCTGATAGAATTAACGTTTAAACACTGGGAAGGTTTTAGACCCCACACTCTGACAAAAGAGGAGGTGCTTTACAGGAATAATTATCTTAAGGGACACACTGTTAATGAATAATATGAATGTATCAATCTTGCTGAAACTAAGCAGGTCTTGGTTTAATGAGTGTCTGAATGAAAGGTTCAGTTCAGTCCATGGCTCAGTTCAGGCTCAAAACAACATCCCTCTCTCTCCAGGCCTCTCTTCGTTTGCATGGTTAGGAGAGGATATTAAAAGCTCCGTGTTGAGGTTTGAATTGCAGTTCTCCATTAGTTCTGCATTTGGAAGAGTGTGGTGTATTATGAGTGTCATGGTTCCAGGGTAGATTTGATTTAAATCATGATTTAAATTTTAGAAACTGGATTTTTAAATGATTTAAATTTTTTAAAAAATCATTTTTTTAAAAATTTACATGATTTAAATTGATTTTTTTTAAAAAATCATTGATTTTAATCCACCTTGTGTAGTTCAAAGAAACCGATATCTGAAAATACCACTATAACAGCTACAGTGTCCAGAGCGCAAATAGTAATTTCAAATAGTGGTGGGCAACTTGGGTTCTCAGCACCTTTAACCATTGACTGTGCTGGCCAGGTTGATCAGAGTTCTGGACAACCACAGGTTGCCTACCCTTGGTTTTAAAACAATAGATTTTAAGATTTAATTATTTCTTCCTTATCTGTAAAAAGGAAAGGAAAAACAATGTGTTAACTGGAGTTCATTATTGTTGCTGATGTACAGTATGTGAGTTGTTTCTGGCTCTTGGCCGCTATTTATGAACAGTAATGAGACAGTTTGCAGCACATATATGTAATAATAACCTGATCTTGAGGCCTGTTATATTTTCCAAATAAAGGCTGGGATAGGGGTAATGGATTATGACTGTGCCTTTCCAGTGTTAGGGAAATGAATGCAGAAAGCAACATAAATTTTATACACTGGGGAGCTCACACTAACTTCAGATATGAAGTCTATGTGTGCTTCGTTTTATAACTACTAGAATTTTTTTCCCAAATGTATTCTGAATTTAAAGAAGCAATTTCTAAGCAAGTGTTTGATTTTTCTCTTAATTGCACTGCAGAAAGCTATGGAATAGATGAAGGTAACAGGAGATCCTTTAATAATCTCTGTGCTTGCAACTTTTGAATGATGTGTTAAAAAAAGAACTGTTGACTTTGTATTAATAAAGTGTCCATTGGTTTAACTGTGTACAATTAAGCCAATATATTTGATAGCTTTGGGATTTTAAAGAGGAAAATGCATTGTTCCACTGGGCACTTCAAGCACATTTCTGTAGCATCAGCCATTCTTGGGTTTTGTTTTGTTTTTTTACAAGTGGCGTAATGTTCTGGCATAAGACCTATAATAATTATGAATCATATCAAATATTGCTTCCATTGGAAACAAAAAAAGACACCAAGTTTCCGAGTAAATATTTTATATCAGTTATGGAAACAAAATCATTTTGATTGGAGATGGAGCATTTTCCTAGGAACAAGCAGGTCGGAAAATAAGCAGTTAATGCACATTTCTTATGTCAATGTTATCTTAAATATATATAGATTATTATGTTAACAATAATATAAGCCAACTGTATTATTTAGAAGTACATTTTATGCCCTGCTTGGTTTCCCATTTGTATGTGCACCTCTTTAAAAAATACTCTTGGCTGACCTTCTAATTAACAGTGCAGTCCTATGCATGTTTACTTGTGTTCTGTGGAATACAGTATGCATAGGATTGCTGCCTCAAATACAGAAAATACCGGCTAGTGGGAGACTCTTAAATATACTGTTTGCAGAGGTTAACACATATAATCTGGACTACTTGCATTTTTCCATGTGGTCTTCTAGATCATAATCCAATTAAGTTGTTTTAATTAATTTATTGCATTAATATAACTAAACACACCAGAACTAATTCAGTATGTCTAGATTCCATAGCATCCTTTCCAGGATTTTCATTAGAACAGTTGTTTAAGAGGATTCCATGGTGCAGATGGTATTTCTATAGATTGTGCGTGTTGAATTCTAATCTGTTTTTCAACTGCCAGTCATTTTGTGGGAGTTTACTTTTGAAATTTTTGAGGATCTTGTGGATTATCTCAATTCAAAGCTTTTCATCATGGATTGACATTTAAATGCATTGTGTTCCGATAGCCAGGGATTATGAGATTCAGAGAGAACGGATTGAACTGGGACGTTGCATCGGTGAAGGGCAATTCGGAGATGTTCATCAAGGCGTTTATGTGACCCCAGTAAGTGTTCTCAGTACTCACATATACGGTAGTTTCAGTACCGTGGCCTAGGGTCTGCTGAAAACTCTCACATTTCCTGCAAATGTGTTGTGTGGATGTATATGCTGTCTTCCCTGGTACAAAGTAAGCGAACTGTGGGAAAGGGGAGCTATCATAATTGCTGGAGCCTTCTCTCTGTTCTATCTGCTCACCTTGGGAGTGAAAAACCACATTTCTAATGTTGTTGCAGCTGTTGTTGTTGCAGATCATGTGAAGCCTTCAGTATTTTTCCTTAATGTTTGAGAAGCCTTGGATATCTTTTGTTAAATTAGTAACAGTGAGAAAATGTGCTTACAGGATCATTTAGAAATATAGAAACATATTTTATTTTATTTTATTTATTTATTTATTTATTACAATTTATTATTGTGGTGATTGGGTGTTGTGTGCCATTTTTCCACTGTCCCCCCCCCCCCCCAAAAATGACATTAGATGCTCGCAGTTTGGTGAATTTGGTTTATCTTATTTGTGTTGCCACATGGGGCAAAATTCTGTTGGTGCAGTTCTGCTGGCATAAACTGGGTCAGGGCACTGGAAAAAAATTAATTTAAATTAATTTAAAACGTCCTATTTCTTTCCCCATCACCATTTCTGCTTTGGAGGCTCCCTAGGGCTCTCTTTGGCCCTGAGGAATCCTTTGTGAACCTCAGAACATGGGAGGAAGATTTCAAAGATAGTCAAAAATTGGGTCATGTGCCGTGGTTTTAGAAGATCATAGCATCAGTGCACTTGAGTTGAACTGGATGAATTCATACAAAATTGTACTTTAACATAATTTTTGGGAAGGGTTTTTGGTTCTAGTTCCAATTAAGTGAATGTGTGATGAGGTTTGTTTGCCCAATGTGGGGTTTATGTCTTGCAGGAGAACCCTACCATGGCAGTTGCCATCAAAACATGTAAAAACTGCACCTCAGACAGCGTGAGAGAGAAGTTCTTACAAGAAGCCTGTAAGTCATAAAAGTGTCTTCCTCTTGCTAACCTTTTAGTAGGCTTAGAATGGACAACTTACAGTGTGTGGGACACAGAATTTAAGATGCTGTCACAGTCTTGACATTTCTGGCTTTTTCTGGCATTATCTGTTTATGAAAGTAAGTGTTCCATCCTTTACTGTTTCCTAAGGTAATGAGAAAAATATATCAGTAGTAAATGCTAAATTCTAGAACTGTAACTAGACATTGCACTTTCACCCTAAAACTGACAGATAACTTACCTCTGGTTTGAGGTTTACTGTCATATACATAGTTTTCTGGGAATAAGTGAATCTAATTTTCAGTGACTTACCTTCTGAGTGGTCATGTAGAATAACACTGTTAATTTCAAAATACATGCTTGACTGAGGTGCCTTTTTATGTACTTAGAGTGACAACTTATATACACTGCAGGTTTCTCTGTATTATTATTATTATTATTATTATTATTATTATTATTATTATTATTATTATTATTTCATACATACAACACACTTTTATATAATTTTTATAGAACATGTAAAATACATTATTTCTTTTCATAGTATTTGTCTTTAAAACATTTTTAATGTCATTTCAATTCACCTGTTATTGGAGAACTGAACCTGTAGCTAGGTTGAAATTCAGTTGCGTTAGTACAGCTTCAGAGAACTAAGATTTTACTGGACAGAGCCAGGTCGGACTGGCTCTAGTGAGTTACATCAGGGCTTGCCTGATTGTAGAATAGATTCTGTTGACAGTCTGGCCAGTCACACATACAAAAAATGCATTTTGCAGAAAGGCAAACTGCTGACCAAGAAAGAGAATAGGAGGCAAAAGTCATGTCTGAGCATCAGAGTACATCATAGAGAATAGTTCATTATCATCATATATATGATTCTGCATTATTCCTCTTGCTCACAATCCCATCCAGTTAAATAACATTCTTTTGTCAAATCCTGCTGCCTTTATAAAGACTCCTCCTAACATAAATCAACAGCACTCTTTTGAACCCATAGTTTTCAGCTATGGGAGACATCTGGTGTACAGAAGGCACACTGGTGAGACTGAAAGGCAAGTTACTTGCTCAAGACCCAGATGGGGTCTAAGCTTGGAAGCCGAAATCCATGCTTGTACTTTAGCAACTGGCTATGTGATTCAGCTCTGCTGGTCAGAGTCTTCAGGCCAGTGCCACATGTTCCAGCTTGCAGCTAGTGCAAGGAATTTCCACATGGTGAGTGGCCTTGGCAAATTCACATTTGAGATGCAGAGTCCTGTTAGTGTGGTAGTCCTTCGTTTAACAGCTCCCATAATGCATTGCATGTGCTTGTGACAACAGTCTTAATGCCAGTAAAATGGTTCACAGGAAAGAGATGGGAGATGGATATTACTTGTATGTACTGCCAGGAGATCTAAGGCAGGTCCAAGCTTATTTCTCTGGAATTTTAGAGAGAAAACAACCCCCCCCCCCCCAATTCCACTTGATTCTCAAGGGATGGTTTTGTGAGTTGGGGTAAAAGATATAAAAGCTGTAGCCATTAACATTCTAAATATGCTAATCAGAATAAATAAGTTAGTGAATATTTAGAAACTGTAACTTTCCCCCACTCAAACATGAAAACTCATTGGGAGTGGTAATGGTAACACAACTCCTTAGATATCTCATATGCCTTGAAAACCCTATTAGGGTGCGACTTGATGGCCCATAACAGCAGCACCACTAAATCATGATAATTATTGAGTTGATTCTGACTTAACAATGAACATTTCCAGGGTTTTCTCGGTATAGAGTACTCAGAAGTGGTTTACCAGTTTCGGAGTCCTCTAGGACCATATAGCTGCCCAAGGCTACACTAGCTAGCTAGTCTCCTGCAACATTCCCTGTAATGTTTCAGTCCATACAAAGTAGATTTGTATTGCCATCTTAGAAATAACTCAGTTATTGCGCATATATTCCGCATGTCATTTCAAAAACATCCATGTTGAAAGAATCTAGCCACTCTTCTAGTATTAGGTAAATGCCCATTAATTATTGAGAGCTGGGGTTTTGTTTATTTAGATTTCTGTAACACTATCTGTATGTGCTGTTAATTTCATTAGTGTGTTTATTACAGGTATGCAGCAATTCATTTCCATCAATGTGCATATAACATGTATTAAATAATGATGTTACATGGAATTACTTTTGTAGTTGATCGTCATTATTGGATTTGGATCATATGCCCCGGGGTCAATCAGTTTGACGTATAGAGTTACATGCAGTCTTGTTCCTCTATGTGATCTTAGAGAGTAACAGGTTGCCGTTACACTTACCTTGCTACACACAGCCTTTCAGTTTCTGTATACATACATGATTGGTACATGGTAAGATTTTTGTGGTGCAGATTCTTCTTCCCACACATCCCAGGAACGTTGAATTGAAGAGTGTCTTCCAGATGGAGAGACTTCCCCTCATTTTAGGATGGTGGCCTGTATTATGAGGTTGTGTTAAAGCTGTCAGATTATGTATAGTATTTCCCCAAACTGTAAACCATGGTGGCTAGAGTCTCCATAACACAGCAGACCTTCCTCTATTTTTGCAGTGCTTTGTCTGGGAGGGGGGGGGAAGCAGGGCCCCCTGGTCAGTGGTAGAGCACATGGTTTGAATGCTGAAGATCCCAGGATCAAACTCCAGCATCTCCAGTTAAGGCAAGGGAAGAATCTTGCCTGAAACCTGGAAGACTGCTGCTAGCCAATGCTAGCAATGCTAGCTTCGATGGACCAAGGGTCCAACTCTGTATACGGCTGCTTCCTGTGTCTGCCTTTCTCGCTCCCAATATGCATAGTATTTGAAGTGACTCAATGTGTAATTATTGCATGCAAAAGAGAAGGCTTTGGCTTTGTTGCAATGGTATTTGTCTTCTGGTCTTACCTTGACGTTTGATTAGGGATCTGCAGCATTCATCAGATATTTTACTTGTTTGTCTGAATTGGTGTTTTGTGCAGGTGCCTATGCACATGCTTTTATGGATTTTCTGGCTGATCACTTAGAAAACAGGGAGTAATTCAAGTCAAGGATCACTAAAAATGAATATTAGAATTTCATTTTTTAACATCTGAGTAACAGATTATACCTTGGGAAGAAATAGGCATTGCCTTATCACCAAACTAAGTAAGTAAGTAAGTAAATAAATAAATAAGTACCCTGTTTCCCCGAAAATAAGACAGGGTCTTATATTAATTTTTGCTCCAAAAAACACATTAGGGCTTATTTTCAGGGGATGTTTTATTTTTTTCATGTACAACAATCTATGTTTATTCAAATACAGTCATGTCATCTTATTCTGGTTGCTGCACAGTGGTGGATTATTTTTGGGGTAGGGCTTATAAAACGAGCATCCTGAAAAATCATACTAGGGCTTATTTTCAGGTTAGGTCTTATTTTAGGGGAAACAGGGTAAGTAAGTAAGTAAGTGTGTTTATTATATATCACACCGTTGAAAGACAATATTTGAAGTTGGAAACAAGGAGTGTACAACGGTGGTTAACATAATTAAAACATATTATTTAAAGCTAAGAACAATGAGTATAGGGGCACCTTACATCATTAAAAGACAATATTAGAGCTAAGAACAATAAGTATACCATTTTTTTAAATGCCACTCTGAGAAATGGAAAATACAAAATGGAAAACACAAGTAGTACTAAAAATCCAATCAAAGCAGTAATGCATAATGCAGTATGGTGGTAAGGAATTGTTTATAATGCCTAGATTGTACCCCCACTGCTTATTTCCTCTAGTCTATGTAGACCATAACTCAGTTCCAACTCTTTTGGTGAAAGTCATACAGTGTCTCTAACTAAATAGTAAATTCGTATATAAAGCTGAAATGCCTGCTGGTTCTTTCAAGTATTAATGTGTATGAAATGAAGGTCTTCGCCATTGTGAAGAAAGCCAGACTGGTGATGGATGTTACCTGACAGGAGTATTTGATGCATGTAGGCACTCCACCAGCAATTATGTCTGAAACAGAAGGGTTTCGTAAATCTTCACCCCCATAGCATTTGTAGGGGGAAATTTGGGAAAGCCAATTTGATGGAAATTTTAGAGTTTGGTTTTGGGCCAAACGTATTTGGGGAAGGGGTGCTTACCATCATGATAGTGGCTTTTCCCTTTCTCTAAGCAGTGTAATGTCTGCATAGCTCTGCCAGCGGTTTTGATGAAGACAGGAGCAGTGCTCTGGCTGCTTCATCCGCAGAGTGTTCGTGGAAGGATGCTACTGTAGATGTGCCAGGGTCATTCAAGATCTCCGGGGAGAAAACATGGTGGGTGGATAAAAACACATTTTTGCTTTCTTTTAAAAAAAATTTTAAAAGAGGGGAGAAGGGAGTCTCACACACACCAAACCATTTTGGCAACAAACCACCCTCAAACATGTGGCCTGTTTCTTGCTTTAGTGATTTCTGAAACTCTCCCACACTCTAGTTTGAATGAAACAAGAATTAGGAGGTCACTTTTTGCCCTACTGGCTATTAGTTTATTTTCGTGTGAATTTTGAAGATGACTTAGGTCTAGGTTGCCCGATAAAGTATCTACTCTCATATAACCTTAGTTGGCATCGTCTGGAAATTAATCTCTATAATATATTAGAAGCCTCCCTTAAAGGGATTCCTTCTCCATGGAAAACTGGAATTATTGGGAAGACTGGAAGAAAATCTTTTGAAATCCTTTATCTTTTGAAATTAGTGAAATGCTTTCTAAGATAAAATTTTGCTCACTAAGAGTAAATAGTGTGCTTATGTAAGGCAACAGCATATTTACAGAATAAAAATTCCTGTGTATACTGTAGGTATATACAGTAGGACTCCCGTATCTGCAAGACTGGTATCTGTGGTCTCACTTATCTGCAGTCTGAAAATATTAAAAACATTAAAAGGAAAAAAACCAACAGAAATATGTATTTTCAAGATGTATTTAACAGAACTGGCCAATAGAGGGAGCCAGTTCTGACATTACAGTACATGGTCAAAATACTTTTTTCTGGATTTTTTTCTTTTACCATGCTATGTATAGTGTTTGCTTTTTATCTGCAGTTTTCAGCATCCGGAGGGGGGGCTGGGAACCAATCCCCCATGGATATGCGGGGCCTGCTGTACAACGTGAACAGTCTAAGATACATTTCTACATCCAAGTGGGTACAGGTAGAGTTTTGAGAGCAGACCGCAGGGACTTACAGTGGTGCCTCACAAGACGAATGCCTCGCGCAACGAAAAACCCGCAAGACGAAAGCGTTTTGCGATTTTTTTTGTGACTCGCAAGACGATTTTTTCTATGGCCGTGCTTTGCAAGATGAATTTTTTCCCTTTTTTTTTCCTCTTAAATTTCAATGCATTCCTATGGGAAACCGCGTGCTTTGCAAGACAAAATTTTCGCAATACGACACGACTCGCGGAACGAATTATTTTCGTTTTTACTGTAGTTTTCTTTTGTGTTGCTCCTTGATACTATCAAGTGGTATTTCATGTAGATGGACATAGTAGAAGCTAGTACTGTAAATTCATTGTCACTTTATTTATTTTATTTTTATTTATTTATTAGATTTTTATCCCGCCCATTTAGACAACGTCTACTCTGGGCGGCTTACAGTAAAATATCATAAAAACAATTAAAACAACAGTTTAAATCAATAATATTAGTGTTATTCAAGACGGAAGAGTATAAACAGAAAATTAAAATAAAAAGTAAAGTCAAGTATTGACAGGAGGGAAGGCCTGCCTAAAGAGCCAAGTTTTTAATTGGCTCTTAAAAACACCCAGCGAGGGAGCCAGGCAGATCTCTGACGGAAGGCTGTTCCAAAGTCGAGGGGCCACTGCCGAGAAGGCCCAGTTTCTTGTTCTTTCTTTCCGGGCCTCCCTCAGCGTTAGGCCCCTCAGCCGTCTTTCCTGGCTAGAGCGAGTGATTTGAGTAGATCTAGGTGGGAGAAGGCGTTCTGCTAGATATCGAGGTCCTAAACCGTTTAGGGCTTTGTATGTCATCATTAACACTTTGAAATCAATGCGGAAACGAATGGGCAGCCAATGCAAAGCAGCCAGAGTGGGAGCAAAAAACTTTGCTTGTTCAGAATTAAAGCTGCTGCCCTTAGAGACTTACTTTGTAGTATATCTGTAGATTATTTCTGACTAGAACTATACAGGACTGAGTAAGATATTTTCTCTTTCTGTGTGTGTGTCTTTGTGTGTGTGTAACTGCTGGATAGCTCAGTGGTTGAGGTCTCTGAGCCAGAGGTTGGGAGTTCGATTCTCCACTGTCCCTTCCAGCTCTGCAGTTCAAAGGTTATTCAGAAGTTATAAAATTTCCCCCACAGGGAAAAATTTACCATAATGTAAAAGTTTTGGAAATGTCATATCTCCATTGGCAATCAGTAGGCCATTGCCTATTCCTGGCTTTTTTTTAGTGGAATTTGTTGGCATTTCTCCATTTTGGACTATTTAAGAAATTGTATTATGTCCTATTCTTTTTAAACAGGCTGTTAATTCTGAAGTGTCCCAACATTTAGGTTAGATTTGTGCTGTTTGAAGGCTGCTAATATTATATTGCATTTGGCCCCAGATATTTTGATATGTGGTTTATTTTGTCTTTGCTGTTTTCTGATATTGAGCTTTGGTTTTGAGAATTGATAGGGTTGAAAAGCTGATTTTTAGTCATCAAATATACATAATTGATAAACAGCTGAAGAACAGGGTGGCAAAAGCAATCAGTCATACACATCTGTATTGCAGCACATCTTACAATGCATTTATGAGGGGAGCAAACTGGCACACATATACCATGTGGTAGACTTGTTTGTACACATGTTGTGTTTTTACAGGCTGCTTTAATGTTTTTGCACCAAGGTAGCCCGTATGATTATTGATGAAATGTTTTAGTGCCATCTCTTTAGATTCTGAAGACTTGACGTTGCTTGATTTAGCAGTTCTTTAAAATGTAGGTGTGTATTTCACTCATAACGTTTCAGTAAATGATTTAAATTGACAGTAGTACACATAATTTATAATAGCTACAAAAACAGAAGTAGTCAAGATAAAGCTGCTGCTTTAATGTATGTTCTTGGAATGCTTCTGTGTATGTCATCAGATAAAAGGGTGATATTCTAGATTCTACTACAGAATGCCATCTCTTCCACAGCATGATTAAATAGATGCACATTTCATTGTGTGCAAGCTATTACTGCTGTGTGTTGAAGCTGATAGTAGAGTAATTATGCTCATAACAAATAATATCTGACATAAACCAAAGTACCAAAGTATTTCTTGTGAATACCATATGCAAGTCAGCGCATGTGTTCCTACACTAACCGCTATAACATAATAATGTACCTGTCTGCTTAGTGAACCACTTTTCCTTCTTTTATTGTAATGAATGAATGACTGAATTATTCATAAATACTATGAATGGATAGGAGAGCTAAAGCTCTAACAGTTACGAAAGGCTGCAGTTCAGCTCTCTGGGCCTTCATCACCATCAAGTATAATTTTAATTTTCTACAGTTTTCCAGTTTGCAGTTTAGCTGAGATTTTGTTATGCTGCAGTACATAGTTTAGAGCTGTTGAAAGACATTAAGTTAACTGAAGACAATAAACTAGCTTACCTTGTGCATTGTTCTAACAAGTGTAACACTTCCTGATTTTCTAGGTATGATTGTGGGGACTCCATGAGCTTGTATACCGTATTTTTCCGTATATAAGACACTACCTTTTCCTAAAATCATTACACTAAAAATTGAGGGGCATCTTTTACACGGAAGTAAGCTGAGAACACGGAGAGAACAAAACGGCCCATACCTTGCCTCTGTAAACAGACTTCCTTCAATCACGAGGCTTAACTTCCTACAGTCAGGAGACTTAGCTTCCTCCAATCACGAGCCTTATGGAACTGATGTCAGCAGATGCTGTACAAACCAATTGGAACACACCTCATTGGAGGTGGTGCCTGTAGGCTCAGATTCAACAGGAACTTCTAATGTCTGAGCGTTGTGAGCCCAGAGGCTGAATACTCAAAGCTTAAGTTTTCTTAATTTTTGGGTTAGAAAAGGCGGGTTTTTTTTTTATAAACGGGGATGTCTTATAAATGGAAAAATACGGTACTCCTTTCCCTTTCTTTATAGCAGGGACAATGCTGCTGCTTCATAGTCACTTGTGCACTTACACATGAGTTCTGCAGCTGTGAGGAGACCTGTTTCAGAAACTTCTTACCATCCCTTTCTTTTAGTAGAATCACAGAATCATAGAATAATGAATTTGGAAGGGGCTTGTAAGACCCATCGAGTCCAACCTCCTGCTCAAGGCAGGAATCCAAATGCAGAAATAGGTTCCATTCTTGTACTGCTCTAACAGGAAATTTTTCCTGATATTCAACCGAAGTCTGACTTCCTGTAACTTGAGCCCATTGTTGTGTGTCCTTCACTTGGAGATGATCAAGAACAGATCCTGCCTCTCCTCAGTATAACAAACTTTCAAGTATTTGAAAAGTGCTATCCTATTTCCCCTCAGTCTTCTTTTCTCAAGGCTAAACCTGCCCAGTTCTTTCAATCTCTCCTCCTAGGGTTTGGTTTCCAGCCCCCTGATCCTCCTTGTTGCCCTCCCCTGAATTTCTTCCAACTTGTCAGCATCCTCCTTTAAGTGTGGTGTCCAGAACTGGACACAGTACTCAAGATGAGACCTAACAAGTACTGAATAGAAAGGAATTAGTATCTTGTGGGATTTGGAGACTATACTTCTGTTAATGTCGCCTAAGATAGCATTTACCTTTTTTGCATCTGCATTGCACTGTTGGCTCCTATTCAGTTTGTGATCTACAATGATTTAAAGATCCTTCTCGCTTGTAGTATTCCTGAGCCAGGTATCCCCCATCTTTTAACTGTGTGTTTGGTTTCTTTTTCCTAGGTACTTTTCATTTGTCCCTGTTGAATTTCATTCTGTTGTTTTCAGCCCAGTGCCCAAGCCTATCTAGAATGGTTGTTGTAGGTTTTTCGGGCTGTTTGGCCGTGTTCCAAAGGTTTTTCTTCCTAACGTTTCGCCAGTCTCTGTGGCTGGCATCTTCAGAGGACAGGAGTTAGAACTCTGTCTGTGTTCTGGTGTAGTGTGTGGGATAGTTGAGTATTTGTAGCTGTGAGATCAGCTTTTTGTCCTTTTCAGGAGATTGGGTGATTATGGTGATCACACACTACACCAGAATACAGACAGAGTTCTAACTCCTGTCCTCTGAAGATGCCAGCCACAGAGACTGGCGAAACGTTAGGAAGAAAAACCTTCGGAACATGGCCAAACAGCCCGAAAAACCTACAACAACCATCGGATCCCGGCCGTGAAAGCCTTCGAGAATACCTATCTAGAATGTTTTGAATTTTGTTTCTATCCTCCAGGGTATTAGCTAGTCCACCCAATTTTGTTCCATCCACAAATTTGATTAGCATTCCCTGGTTCCCCTGATCCAGGTCATTAATAAAAATGTAGCAGAGCACTGGGCCCAGGACTGAGCCCTGGGGTACTCACTTGTTACCCCCTCTCAGTTTGAGAAGAAGCCATTAATCATCACCTTCTGAATACGATTCTGTAGCTAACTGTACATCCACCTGACAGTTGTTCTATCCAACCCACACCTAGTTAGCTTGTTAATCAGAATATCATGGAGCACTTTGTCAAAAGCTAAGTGAATTAGATGCCTAGCTATGAAGTCAGAGATCAGTAGTTTGATTATCCTCCTTTTGCACTTTCTTCTTCAACCATCCTCAGTAGTTGTTTCTAGTCTTTGCTACTTTCTGTCAGTAATATGGTGTTATCCACATATCTTAAATTATTTATATTTCCCCCTCAATTTTCACTCCTGCATATAGATTTAACAGGTAAGGAGATAAAAAAAACACCCTTGTCTAACACCTTTGCAAATGGTAAATATTCTGTTTCTCCATATTCTGTCCTAACAGTACTTCTCCCCCCCCCCCCCAAAAGTATAGGTTGCATATAAAGACAATCAGGTGAAGGGCACACACATTTCTTTCAGAACAATACATCACTTTTCATGATTGACACAGTCAAAGACTCTACTTCAGTGTCTAAAGCACAGACTGGTTTTCTGTAGAAATGCTTTGGTACACTTCAGTAGCCAAAATATATCTGTAATATGATCTCTAGTGCCTCGTCCTTTTCTGAATTCAGCTTGGACATCTGTCATTTTCACTCCATGTGTGGTCAAAGTCTTTGTTGTAATATATTGAACATTACTGCTTGCACAAGAAATTAATTTGATAGTCATATAGTTGTTGCACTCTTTGATGCCTAATTTCTTTGGTGTTGGTATTGAACCTTTCCAATCTAATCTTTTGTTTTCAATATTTGTTGATAAGCATTTGTTAGGATTCTGATAGATGCTTTATCTTCAACTTGAAATAGCTCTGCTGGTATCCCATTTACTTCCTCCATGTGCCTTAGGAGCACCTTCTAGAATTGCAGGTTTTCCATTAAAAGACTTGTCTTTGAATAAATCTGCTATTCTTCCACCTCTTCTCCCTCGTTCTTTATAATATGGTCACCATCTACCCTTTTACTTTATCTCAGTTGTATAATATATTCCCGTTGATCTTTCAGTACCCCAATTTCCCTTTGATTTGTTGGATTTTATAGAAGAGATCTTGTGTTTTTCTTTGTTTGTTCTCTTCTGATATTTTGTAAAGTTTGTTAGAATTGTTCCTTATAAAAGTCTTGGGATTTTTACATTTTACTTTTAGTTCTATTCCCTTTTACTTTTTCTTCTCAGCTGTAAGAGTTTCATCATTTACTCGTCTAGGCTTTTCTGTTCTTTTTACTACAGGAATCGTATTTTTACCTTTTCCGTAATAAGATCTCTGGTTTTGGCACCACTGTTCTTGTTTGCATTCGATTGAATACAGTAATGCCTCTGTTCTTTGCATGGTTCTTTACATAGTCATTCAATTCTTCTGGGATCTTATTTTATTTTATTTTATTTTGACACTATGATTATTTCAATGTTTTTCTTCTGGTTTAGTCTTAATTTTTGGTATTAAAAGTTTATGGCCTGTATCACAGTCTGCTCTTGATTTTGTTTTGACAGACATATTCTTTTTATGTAGTCCATTTGATTTGATCTGGAGATGTTCATCTGTTCGACTGCCTGAAGCACATATTTGCAATAAACAAATTATTGGCTCTGTAAAACTGAGAGTTGCTCTCCTTTGTCTCCTTTCTGACTCCTGGGCCAAATTTTCCAGTGATGTTGGGTTTGGTTTATTTCCTACTTATTTATTCCAGTCATTTATGGTTATCAACATCCTCTTTTGGTGCCTGACCAGTTTCCTTCTGGACAATTGCATTAAATGCATTAAAACTTTCTGTTTTATCTCCTTCAGCATCTATACTTGCAGCATAGATTTGATGGCTATGTTGACAATTTTTTCAAGAAATTTGAGATTATTGAATCTGAAGTCCCCTAACTGCCTGTGCTAGATATTGTCTCATTATTAGGATCACCCTGTTTGTTTGTTTTATCCAGAGCAAAAAACACTTCACTGGTTGAAAATATCATGTTCCACTGGACTTATGTTTGATCACACAAAGTAATACAAATTTTCCACCTTTTCCTTTACCATTTTGCATTTACCTTCATTAATACTTCTCACATTCCTTTTTCTAGTCACATGTGTCGTACATTGCAAGGTAGTGGGTGGAATATGCCAACCATTTGCCAGATGGTGTAGCTGCCACACAGATGTATCAAGGCTGAGAAAGGCTGCATACAAATGAAAAAGAGAGAGAGGCATTATTGGATGAAATGCTTCTGACTATTCGGATTGTTGCTTGCAGTGAGCTCATAATATTCCAGATTACTCTGTGCCTCAGTATAACAAGTCCTGTCTTTTTTTTTATTCTAGTAACAATGCGTCAGTTTGACCACCCCCACATTGTCAAGTTGATCGGTGTTATCACAGAAAACCCTGTCTGGATCATTATGGAACTTTGCACACTAGGAGAGGTATGAAGTTTTCATGAGCACATGTCTACCCTACCCTTAGAGACATTATATAAGGAGTTCTGGGAAGGCTGTTTATTTTGAATATTGCATTCTAAGGCAGAGTCATTAGAATTCTGCAGGTGCAGAATCACATATTCTGACTCAGCCCTAGAGTAACTGATTATAACTTCCCTCTATCCACTTTATCCATCCCCTGCATAATCTGATATGTCTCCATCATGTCCCCCCTCAGGTGCCTTTTCTCTAGACTCAAGAGCCCCAAACTCTGTAGCCTTTCCCCATAAGGGAGGTGCCCCAGCCCAGCCATCATTTGAGTCGCTCTCTCCTGCACCTTTTCCAGTTCCACAATGTCTTTTTTGAGGTGCGGTGGCCAGAACTGTATGCAATACTCCAGGCACGGCCTTACCAGCATTTTGTACAATGGCATTAGAATGTTGGCTGTTTTATTTTCAGTCCCCTTTTTAATGATACCTAGCATGGAATTGGCCTTCTTCACTGCCGCCGCACACGGGGCTGACACTTTTTATCGAGCTGTCCACCAGCACACCAAGACCTCTTTCCTGATCCATCACGGACAGCTCAGAACCCATTAGCTGATAAATAAAGTTTTGATTTTTTTTTTTTTTGCCCAAATGTGCATTACTTTACATTTTCCATTCCTAATGTTCTTGGGGAAACCAGTTTGAAGGAACTGGGCTAAGGTTAATGTGACATTATACTGCTGTGTTTGCAATTCTGTGATTTTCCCCTAAAGCTGTATCAGATTGTTCTTCTTTTCAACAATTCTTTGCTTCAGATAGTGTTTTTTTTAAAGATAATGGAATAGTTACTAAATTTAGTACAGCTGACCAGTTAATATAGGCAGAATGCAAGCAATCTAGTCTCCATACAGTCAGCTGGATATTATCAGTCATGGCTTAGTACTAGGTCTTAGCCTGGGACAGTGCTTTTGCTGTACAGTTGGGTGGAAAGCCTAATCCCTTCCCAATGGCCTCTTGACCTGCTTGCGCATGTGCCACTTGGGGGGCGGGGCGGCGGAGGAGATGAAACATCATCATCATCATTGGATCCTTTGAAATCCAGTGAAATGGCCTTAAGCAGGCAAATTCAGCTGTTGAGTGTTTGTGGCCAAAAAGAAAGGTGGCACTTAGAAACACTATATTGGCATAATCGTGAGATTCCCCCCCACCAACCCCCCCCCCCAAGAATACAAAGAAAGCCCCACAAACAGCCAAGTAAGTTCTAAGCATGGCTAGTACTAAAAAGTGTAAGGTTTGTTTTGGGGGAAAACCATTACATTAAGGCAAGGAAGATCCCCAGGAAAGGGCATGGGTGGCTGAAATGATAGACTGGAGTCTTCTGGCCTCTTAAATTTACAGCAAGTCTTACATATTCAGTATATTTGTGTTTGATCTGACTTTTTTTCTTTTCTTTTTTCTTTTTTTTTTTTTTATTCCTGAAGCTGAGATCATTTTTGCAAGTAAGAAAATACAGCTTGGATCTGGCCTCTTTGATACTATATGCTTATCAACTTAGCACAGCACTTGCCTACTTAGAGAGCAAACGATTTGTTCATAGGTAAGACAATGTTGTTTTTGTTGTTATATGCCATCAAGTCAGAATCATGGGAAGGTGCTTTGAATCTAGAACTGCACTCTTACATTGCCTGGGCCTATTTAACTGTTTTGAATTGGTGTAATAAATGAATTTCCCTGATGTTGGGAAAGTGTGAAGGCAAGAGGAGAAGGGGACGACAGAGGACGAGATGGTTGGACAGTGTCATCGAAGCTACCAACATGAATTTGACCCAACTCCGGGAGGCAGTGGTAGACAGGAGGGCCTGGCGTGCTCTGGTCCATGGGGTCACGAAGAGTCGGACACGACTAAACAACAACAACAACAATAAATGAATAAAGGCTTGTGAACAATACTCTAGCCTTTCCGTATCTATTCTGCATCTTCGAATAGTTCCATTTGTGTTACTTATTTGTTGACAGGCTAGCTGAGCCTAAGAGACTTGGCAAAGGGTGACACCTGCTGGCCTGCTGTCTCTAGTGTTTCAAATACATGTATATATTTGGAATGAATGAGTCAGAAAGTGGGTCTGCCAAGACTGCTGGTGGTTTGCAAACGACATTTAGGAACCATCTGTAATCTTCAAAACATAAGGGCTTAACTGTGATTTTTTTTTTAAGTGAAGGGTGAGAAGAATACTAAATAGGCTGCTTCCATTTTCGTTGCATTTGAGTTGAAACCCAGTAAAGGAAGCAACTCTCTGCATTTCTAAGCCGTTGTTAGGCTGAAGAAAAGATTGCATTAATTATGGATGGGAGAACCACTTATGAAACATGCAATGTCATATCATTTTGGAATGTTCAAAGGAGTGTCTCTTTTCTTGCTCTCTTTCCCATAATCGAGTTCTGTTTTGTTTAATTGGGAGAAACAAAAATGGCAGAAAGCTAAAGGCTCCTGTGTTTCCTGTTTCATCTGCTTTTTCAAACATCTGGTACCACTGGCACAAGCAGTTTAGTGGGTGGCAAAATCTTTGTACTTTTTTTTAACCTGCAAGCTAGCCTATTATATTTGCTCTGGTGGTGGGGTTGAATTATGTTTGGTTAGCTCCCAGATGATTCGTAGGCTGGAATTGCTGTTAACATTTTCTATTCTGCCTTCTATAGTGAAACAAGGTCTTGAAAAGTGTCAGAGCTTGAGAGTTGTATGCAAAAATTATGTGCAAAATGTCCTGGATTTAATTATGAAGTTAGAGGACTTCAGGTAACAGGGAGCTCTGTGTGATGCTCCAGAGAATTCCCTGTCAGTTATAGGTTGGTTAATACTAAACTAGATGAACACCAGCCCGTCCTCACATTCAGCTTCATCTGTACCTTTGAAGCAGACTTTCATATAATATGGACATGAGGGGTTTGTGGCCCTCCAAATCTTGGGAGAATGCAACTTCCATACTACCCAGCTAGTAAAATCAAATGGTGAGAGGGATGGTGGATGTTGCCATCCATCAACACCTGGAGTGCCACAAGTTGTGCACAAATCATCTACTGCGGTGGTTCCCAACTGTGGGTAACCCAGGTGTTCTTGGACTGAAGTTCCCAGAAGGCTTCACCACCAGCTATGCTGGCTGGGGTTTATGGGAGTTGCAGTCCAAGAACACTTGGGTTATCCAAGGTTGGGAACCACTGATCTACTGTATTATATACTGTTTAGTATGATGGTCCCTTTTGCTCAAAGCTGGTAAAATGGGTAAGAAAGGGAAATATGGAGAATTTGTCTTCCCATAAAAACGATGTGGCTGCAGGATTTCTAGTACTAGTGATATTGTAAATCCATGAAATGGAATAACATTTGTATCCTCTGGCAGGGATATTGCTGCTAGAAATGTGTTGGTATCCTCCACAGACTGTGTGAAACTAGGCGACTTTGGATTGTCCCGATATATGGAAGACAGTACTTATTACAAAGGTAAGGAAGGAGGTACGATGTTCACAGAGCTGGGGTCAGCAGGTCAAAAAGAGTTGACCTGAGTAGCCCTACGTCTGTGAAGCCAAAAATATGAGAATAGGTTCACATGAAGAAAAAAAAATCCATCTTTTATCTTGCTGTTTGGTGTCCTTTAGCTAGCAGACATCAGTTTCCAGAACTATTAGTGAGAATAGTAGGTGTTCAGGCGAAGTATATTCTGGAAGTAACACAGTGGGTGAGTGAGGGCTAGTGTATTCTCCAGCATCTCCAGATGTCTCATGAATGAGCATAGGAGACAGGATCTTTTCTGTGGCAGCGCCAGGCCTTTAGAAGCAGTTTTCACATGAAAACATTCTAATTACATTTTATTGATTGATTGATTGGTTGATTGGATTTCTATCCCGCCCATCTAGACCAAAGGTCTACTCATTTTGGCAAAAGTCAGCAAACTCTTTGGTGCGAGCTAAGCTGCTGCGTTTTTTCACAATTTTGGGTTGTCATAAAATGTTATTGGAAGGTATGGGTATCGGCTAATGTTTAGAACTCACTGAGAGTTGAAAGTAATAGATGAATGAAGCTTAATTCACTTCTGAGAGATAGAAGCTACTTGTTGAATTTAATTGTCATTCTCTTTTTAAAAAAAAAAAACGGCTTTCCTTAGAATTGCTCACCTGATTTCTCACGGTGGAACCAGTTAGAGAATTAGTTTTGGTCTTCCGTACCTTTAATATCCATGTAGAGATGGAATTTCAGCAGGTGTAAGTTGCTGAAATGCTCTTTCTTCATACAAGCATAAAAGGTGCAGGAACACCATCCTGCTTATTTTCATATGACCACCGTAGCTCAGTTGTATCAATTTTCCCCTCTTAGCTTCTGTGTTATATGTTCAACAACTACCATTTAGCTTCTCTCAGTGTGGTAAAAATGAGGTGTGTAAACTTGACACATGAAGGAAGGCATATATGTGCCAAACAAATATGGAACAGATAAGGTGGCAGCAGACTCTGCTTGAAGTCAGTCACAGTGAGCCTGGGTGGCGGAGCGCACTTGAAGGCCAATAAAATGGCAATTAGAGAGGGATTATAATTGGCCCAGGAGGTGGTCTGGTTCAGTGTGACTCTAGTTTTTGGCTTGCAGTTTGTCTTCTAGAGATAGTAGCCAAGGACAGCTATTTCATTCGTTCATTCATTCATTCATTCATTTTATTAGACTTGTATACCGCCCATCTAGAACGTGTCTACTATTTGTTACCTTTGCCACTTGGTGTCTCTTCCTCTATCCAACGTGTGAGGTGTGGCAGGAAATACTTTTAGCAGAGGGCCACTAGCATTACTGCCTGTGTGTTACTGAAGCTAATTGGTTGGGTACAATTTGACATAGATATTTAAGAGATCTTCAGAGTCTTTGTCTCTGCCCTTTAGCTTCCAAAGGAAAATTGCCCATCAAGTGGATGGCACCAGAATCTATCAATTTCCGACGTTTTACCTCAGCCAGTGACGTCTGGATGTTTGGTAAGTGATTTATTACTTCTGTGTGTGGTGCAAGGTGCAGAAAGGTTCACATTCATCTTAAGGGATCATCCCTTATGATGATGAAGCTAACAAGCAGCTATGTTAGTGGATTGGTTTAGAAAGAAAACTAAAACCACAAAAGACGAGTGCAGCGTAAACGAAACAGTATCTTTAGTCTTCATGGTAATTACTCGGTACAACACCGGGAGCATTCTTTCTTGGGTCATGTCCTTTCAAACATTGGACATGGGAAAGGTATGTGAGCAGAGGAGTTGTTGGATTACGCTTGTTTGCATAGTTTCGACTGAAACCCTTTGCTTCTGGATAAAAACCCCGCCCCTTTGAAGCTTAGATTACAATGCTCTTTTGAATTGTTAACAGGTAAGAACAAGCCTCTGGGAATTAGGAAGGGCAGCAGCTGGTTACCCTTTTATTGTTACAAATAGGATAGCAGACGGTCTTTTTCCCCCCCTTTTTTTTGTAGAGAGATCAACTAGGGCTAATCAATTAACTGAAAACCAAGACAAACATACCTTTTCCTATTTTAGAGACATATATTTTTGAAATACTGTAAAATCCGTTTTGAAAAAAGAAAATGTAGAATATGGCCTTTCATCCTAGCGGTGGGCATCTACATTTGCAAACTTAACCATTTCAAGCTACTGTGCTTGATAAGCAAAGTTGCCAGATTTCTAAAAAGGAAGCTTTATTAAGGCTTAGGGTAAAATTGATTTATAAAACGTAGTCACTTAAGTAACAGATTATGATTTAACAATAATTGTCAGGCCTCCGTTCTCTTGGAAGGTAAGGGATGGGGCTGACAAAAAGCACTCCCTGAACTTTCAGGAGCTGGACTGGGTGGCAGATCATTTCCGGATGGCACACTCAGGGAGAGTACGCTACCAGATAGGAGATCGGCTGTTGTCATCTTCCTTAAATCCTGCTATATTGCTATATGTGCTCTGCAGAGAAAACAGAGAATCATGTGACTAGGTGTAAAAGTAGAAACAAACATTTTGTTTTTTGCTTTCTTTAAATAATTAGGCTTCACCTTAGCAAGAGGTTTTTTTCTTTATGGATTTATGAGTGGTGGAAATAAGGGTTAACATTAATATGTGTTGGCCTACTTTCCTATTGTGCAGAAATGAACTCAGTTGTCATATCTGGGATAACACCTTCTCTTGGCTGCCGTCGTGGTACTGTGGTTAGCGAAACAAGGAGTGAAGTTTCCTGGACCAGTACTGTGAACGCAGAGTATGTGGCTGAGCTTATGAAAAGGGAACACTTAAAAAAGAAAGGCAGTCACACCTCTCATTTTCAAAATGTACTTGCCTTTTCTTTAGTTCTAAGTGGTTTGAAAAAGATAACCTTTGTACAGCCACAGAAGATGCTGAATTTACTATATAATGCTGCCATTTTATATAGTCCTCTCTCAGCTCAGGAAAATGTGTTCGTCAAGCAGGAGCCAAGTGCTGGGTGGCTCATGCTAGTCACTCTTCATAACCTCACGGGTAAGGAATGTGTGTTCCTGAAACAGAAGCCATAAACATATGAATGGCTGTCTCTCTGCTTTCTTGTCTCTTGAGCATAACGATTTTCCGTTGCACTTTGATGTAAAATTTATAAAAAATTTCCAAAGAAAAATTATATGCAAGAAGCTAGTTACCCACTTTCCCAGTACAATAGCCTTTCCCATCCTGGTGCCTGTCAGGTAATTTTTTTGGAGCGTTAACTCCCTTAATTCTTAATCATTGACCATCCTAGCAAGAACTGATGGAAGATGTGATCCAGAAAATTTGGATGACATGACTTTTGAGAAGATAATGGCATGCTTCCTGGCCCTGAAGAAGTTCTTGAAGACAAATGTTTAAAGAAATGTTTGGTAAAGTGATTTAGAATCATAGAACCATAGAATAGTGAAGTTGGAAGGGGCCTATAAGACCATCAAGTTCAACCCCCTGCTCGATGCGGGGCACTGAAACAAGATTTCTAGCGGCAGACGAAATGCAACTTGTTATTGCTAGACAACTGAGTCACCACCACAGTAGCTGTAAATGAATAAATATTCCTTTCAACAATGTTATTGTGCCAGTATTTAATCCAGGTGTTACCTTTCCAAGAGACTCAGTATGACTTCGACTAAAACAGTCTGCTCTTCTTCCTGTTTCCCCTTCCTCCTTTCCAGGTGTGTGCATGTGGGAAATTTTAATGCATGGGATAAAGCCTTTCCAAGGGGTGAAGAACAATGATGTGATCGGTCGCATTGAAAATGGTGAGCGGTTACCGATGCCGCCAAACTGCCCTCCCACTCTGTACAGCCTTATGACCAAATGTTGGGCCTATGACCCCAGCCGGCGGCCAAGATTTACAGAACTTAAAGCACAGCTCAAGTAAGAATCCCTTTTCTTGTTGGGTCTGTTCACGTCTAATGTTGTGTGCGAAGCTTCCTATGTGAAATCATAGGGTTTGGGCGGTTCCTTTTCAAGGGAGGGAACAGAGCAAGGATTATGACGGCTTTCTCTTGCAAAGAAGATTCTTTTAAAAATAGATTCCTATTTGGAATATCTCGGTTTGAAACTAAAGCTATAAAAACAAACTGTCTTGGAATAAATGATATCTGAATCCAGAAATAATAGTATAATGACCATGTGGTTTTATGCCCTTCCACCAGTAATTCTAGTGTCAATGGAGCTTATTAAATTCCTACCATGAGCCATTTCTGGCTAAAATGTTCAGTTTCAGCCTCTTTTTTGCTCCAGACAGCTCTGCTCTTAAATCGTTCTTGCTTTCACAGATTCACCAATCACTAACTTGCTGGCTGAAATTTATTTATTTATTTATTTACATAAAGTGCAGTGAAATCCTGTTGCTTAGCACAGTAAGTTGCACTAGAGTAGGCCCAGTATATCAGTGGGGATTTGATGACTCAACTCCTCCGTAAGTTCCATTCATTCAAATGGGCCTACTTTAGTTGTGACTTATTTTAGCATAAGGAGTCACAACCACAGTAGACCCATTTAAATCAACGTAGCTTACAGAGGAATTGACTTGCCAAACCCTCAGTCATTTAATGGGCCTACTCTAGTGTGACTTACTACACTGAGCAACAAGATTTTAACCACTGTCTCCAATGTTTTCAGTGAAGGGAGTTCCCGATAGTTGAAACTGGCCACAGAGACAACATGCATGTTATATTTTTGAACTTGTATACAGTATTAGCAGAGTGTGGATGTACACCCAGTTTGTTCTAGAGCAGGGGTCTCAAACACGTGGCCCGCGGGCCATTTGCGGCCCGCCGGACGATAGTTTGTGGCCCCCGCCTTGCCTGCCCCCCCTGAAGCGCTCACGCGTCCTCTGCTGTCAAGAGTCCAAAAAAGCCTCGCCTCGCTCACTGGCTCTCTCCCAAGACAGTGCCTCTTGCACCCTCCATCCGGAACTGCAGCCTGCCCGGCTGTCTGCCGGCTGGCAGGCTGCAGTTCCGGATGGAGGGTGCAAGAGGCGCTGTCTTGGGGGAGAGCCGGTGAGCGAGGCGCGCCGCCGGCCCTTTTCCCTGAGCGCCCGAGCCGCCGCCGAGCAATGGCTGAGAGCGGAGCTCGCTCCCGGCCCGTCCTCGAAGAGCGCCTCCAAGCCGCCAACAGCAGCTGCCGCCGCCGCCGCCTCTTCCAGGGAAGCGGCTCTCTGGCTCTCTTTCTCTCTCGGCACCCCCAGCACCAGCCTGGCCAGCGGCTGCCTCATCGCCCGGCGGTGCTTCCTCCTCCTCCTCCTCCTCTTCGTCCTGCTTCAGCCGCCTCGGCTCTGGAGGCTGCCTGGGCTCGCCTCGCAAAGTTTGCTCCTCTGTCGTGGTGGGGGTAGCTGCTGCTGCTGAGTGCACCTTTTTTTTAAGGGGGGCCCTCAGAGGAAGGTTGCCGGACCTCCGTGTGTGTGTGTGTGTGTGCGTGCGTGCATGCGCGCGCACACCTGTGGGGGCCCCCGCCCCGTTCTGTTTAATTTCGCGGGTACCAGTGGGGGCTTTTCTCCTTTGGCAAGGCAAATTCTGTGAGGGTTTTTTTTTTAAAATTTTATGTCGTGCCCTCCTCCCCCCGGCTAGGCGGTCGCCGGCGCTCCCTCCCTTCTCTGCTTCTTCGTCCTGCTGCTGCTGCTGCTGCTGGTAGTGAAGAAGGAGCCGGAGGGGGTTGTGGCCGGCGACGAGGGCTCGCGTGCCCCTCTTCCTCCTCCTCCTCCTCCTCGGAGCCCCAGCCGGGCTAAGGAAACTCCTGGGCGGCTTCCTCGGGCTCTTGCTCCGCTTGGCGGAAAATCTGATGCGGCCCAGCCTCACCCAGACTCTGCCTCCAGCGGCCCCCAGGTGAATTGAGTTTGAGACCCCTGTTCTAGAGCCTCTGCATCACTTGTTTGTTGAAATAATTAAAATAAATAAAATAAAATAATTCTTATACTGTTTTTCTGTCCTCAAGATTTCCAAAACAGTAGCTTCCACTAATGATAACAATAATGGCGGTATTTGCAATTTGCAGCATAACAATATAGCACATATTACAGAAGTCATGAAATTAAAGATCTGGCCAACTTCCACACCACAGGCAAAATGAGAGCACAGCCACCCTTGCAGCTATATATTAGTGAACAGGCCTCTTTCCCCTTGTGGAATCAGCAGTCCTTCCTTGCTTTTTGTTAAGGTCAGCAGTGGTGGGGCTAGGTAACTTTCTTCTCACAACCACCCCACCTTACTGGGGGGGGGGCACACAATGTGCACCTGAAAATAGGTTGTCCCGTGCGTCTGCCTGGGACTCCTAAAATTGTGGAAGGATGTCCAGTGTGCCTTCAGAAATTGAATGCCCAAGTAGATACATCTGAGGAAAGATCCTAGATGCCCTATTGTTCATAATTAGCTTTCAGCATTCTGAGGTTTTTCCTGAATGGCTAGAAGTCCGCAGTAGCAGAAATCCTGTTGAGTAGTTATGTAGGCATAATGGGACATGTGCCTGCGGTAGTTACAATTGTGCCGTAGTAGAAGTGTTATCCGCAAAGCCCTTCTGCCAGCACATTGTGCAATTGCTTGAAATGGAACCACACGACCAATTTTGCAATGGACCTGTGCAGTCCTTGTCGGTATGGGCGGAATATCTGGCACATTTGTGACGCTGTTAGATTATGTTATGCGTCTGCGAACAGGATCCTGGCCAGTGTGTGTTATTTATTTCCTCCTTGCTCTGCACAAAGATCTTTTGGACTTGCTTTCGCTGCATAAAGGCTTTGTCAGCCTCTTTTAGTTATAAGGGTTGAGAATTCTCTTCTGATGCAACCTGGGCCATCCTAGGAGAGTGGATTGCCAATCTTAGATTCCCGTGTGCTTGCATAAACAAGCTGTTTCACAATTTTCTTTGTTGCATTTGTCGTCCTTCCCCGCCCCCGCCCCCTGCCTTTCCTTCCTTTCTGGAGAGCTTCCAGGAGGTAGGAATTCTTGCCTGCTGCAGTTATATATATTTATGTGTCTCGGGGGAGAAGAGAGAATGTTGGCAATCATATAAGTAGTGAAGGTTTCTAAGATAAATGAAAAGAACAATAAATAAATATTAAAATAGAAACCCCTTGTGTGCAGCTAGGCAAAGGTTCCTCCCCTTAGGCAGGGATCTACTTCTGTGAGCTAAAATGAAGGGCCTTCTCATCCTAGGAGGGCCATGAAAAATGAGGAGTTGAACCAACATTTGAAACGTCTCAATGTTTGCCTGCCTGTAGGGACACTTCTTGTTGTGAAAAAGCTTTAGACGTTTTTACGAAAGCAGCTACTGCTTCTACTATCCATGTGTGCAGCATTACACATAGCATTAGTAATCTGTATGTTCTGTCTTGATTCTAATGGTATAACATTTTGTCAGAAAGCAGTACAGTCAACCCTCGACTTACGAACTTAATCCGTTCCGGAAGGACGTTCGTACATCGAAAAGTTCGTAAGTTGAAGTACCATTTCCCATTGAAATGCATGGGAACGGAATTAATCCGTTCCAGCATTTCAAAAAAAATACCAAAATAAAAATAAAAAGAGCAAGTCCCACGCTGGGACTGGAAAAAAAAAAAAAAAAACCCACCCACACACACAAAAAAAACCACAGAAACATAACCCTCCCGGTCCAAACCCACCCTCCAAAACCCACACAGAAAAGTTCTTTTAAAAAGGACTTACCAGTCCGAAGCCTGCCGGTGCTCCGCTGCCTCTGTGCGGCCGTGGGCGAGTGGCCAAGCGCCCGGCCAGCTCTAGCCTCCTGGCGCTCTGCTGCCTCCGCCGCGGCCGGGGCGAGCGGCCAAGCGCCCGGCCAGCTCTAGCCTCCTGGCGCTCTGCTGCCTCCGCCGCGGCCGGGGCGAGCGGCCAAGCGCCCGGCCAGCTCTAGCCTCCCGGCGCTGGGTGAGCGCTGCCTCCAATCGCGGTGGCGGGGGACCCCAGGGAGGTCTCCGATGGCGGCGGGGAAGCTCCCAGGGCTTCTCCGCCGCCATCGGAGACCTCCCGGGGGTCCCTTGCCACCGCGATCGGCGCCTTCAGGCTTTCCCGGGGAGTAGACTGGGCCTACCGGGGGAAGCCCTCCTGAGGGCTTCCCCCGGTAGGCCTGGTCTACTCCCCAGGAAAGCCTGGTAGACCGGGCCTACCAGGGGAGGGCTTCCCCTGGTAGGCCCGGTCTACTCCCCGGGAAAGCCTTAAGGTGCCGATCGCGGTGGTGGGGGTCCCCGCCGCCGCGATTGCCGCCTTCGGAGGTCTCAAAGGGCTTTCCCCCCAACATCAGAGGAAGCCGTTTGAGAGCTCCGAAGGCAAAAAGGCAGGGAGAAAGGGCGGGAAATTCGAATTTCCAGCCCTTTCGCCCTGCCTTTTTGGCTTCGGAGGTCTCAAACGGCTTCCTCCGATGTCGGGGGGAAAGCCCTTTGAGACCTCCGAAGGCGCCGATCGCTCCATTGGCATTGACTTGTGAACGGAGCCTCGTTCGTAGGTCGAGACTCCGTTCGCAAGTCGATGCCATTTTTTTCCAACGGAGCCGTTTGTAAGTCGAAATGTTCGTAACTAGGGCCATTCGTAAGTCGAGGGTTGACTGTATATTTCAAGGGGAGATCTTGAAGTAAGTGAATCTTGGGTCTTCCGGGGGGGAATAGGCTATGTCAGCCCTTTTTGTTACAAAGTTGAAAATTCTCTTTGGATGCAACCTGGACCATCCTAGAAGAATGCATTTTAGATCCCATATTCCCATGCACTTGCATGACCAAGCTGTTTCCAATTGCCACAGTTCTCTGACTCTCTCTTTTGCTTGTATTTAGTTAAAACTATTCTAATCCTGTCTTTCCATCTTTGCTGTTCAGAAAGTAACTAACTATAGTGAAAAATCAAATACTCTCAAAATCTAAATTATCAACGCAGCTGCAAAAGACCTCTTCTGTTCTTAAACTACATTTCTCCAGTTTTCCAGTGGTGAAACATGAATAGCAGCTGCCTTGATTCATTTTACTGCCTAGTGAGCTGCAGAACTTTCATTGTATTTTGGTGGTCAAAGGTATGTATGAATGAAGTGTAATAGCTCATTCATTGTTTGATTAGAAAATTCACCTTCATCCTTATTTTGCAGAGTATAAGCTGAGGCTGATGAAGAGTAGTTTTGCCAAAAAGTTCATTCCTGAACAAAAATTTGAACTAAAGATCTCCATGTTATATATCCAGTCCTGCTGTCTTGCCCCCACTTCAGTGCCCTGAAACACAACTAAATATTTCACTCAAAAGAGTGCTGATCATTGAGGAATAAAAGGAAATGAGATTTTTTGGGGGTAAAGAGAGTGCATTGTGCAGGATATTAAATTAGTTGGGACGTGATAATTTTGACCAAAAATGCATTTGGATGTCAGCTTCGTATCACAAGTATAAACTTCTCTAAGGAGCTCAACTGTATGCCTTCAAGTTGTTTTAGGATCTGGCAGAGGCAAACTGCGTGACAAGACCTTGTTCCCTGAGTGACTGATGCATTACAATTAATGTTCACTTTGGGAAAATATGGCTTAATCTGACTTTCCTGACCTCAGGAAGTCTTAGCCAAAAAACTACTAAGAATGCATTAAAACAGCTGTATAAAGTTTAGTTAAAAATATCTCAAGCCATTGTGCTGTTCCCATCTATGGACTGACCCTCCCAGTGGCTCAACAAAGACAGTTTTATGTGTTATTTTTAATCCTTTGCTTTGAGCAGATTTTAGCATTTCGTAAGATGAAGGGGGCTTTGCTGAATGCACGAAAGTAGACAGAGATGCATGCTTTACTCCATCCGCTTCACTCTTGACCTCCCTGTGTTGATGGAGAGTTCTGCAAAGGTGTTTTGGTCCTGTGCAGAAGACCTAATAACTCAGGGGTCTCAGTTATGCGGAGCATGAATGCATTCGACCAAATGTGCTTTTGATCTCCATGTGGATGTTCCCTGTCAGTAGTAGAGGAAGGGAAGCAGGGCTTGGAGCACAGATCCCTGCCTCACTCTGCACCTCAAAACTCAGAAGCTACAGTCTTCTTGTTTCTTAGTACAGTGCATTGAAGACTGGGGATTGGCTGAATTTTATTTGATCAGGATTTCAAGACGTCTTCAATGCTCCTAGTTGTAAAAACCTGTTGTGTGCTGGGGAAGCGAGGCTACAATGGAACCAGCACTGAACAGAAGTTAGACCAGGAGGAGCATGGAAGGCCACTCTGGGGAGGGAGCAAAAAAGATGGTATGGGCAATCGGCTATCTGACAGTGGTTTTGTGGCAGTGCTTCTCCGTTGCAGCCTCTGCCCTCCTGTCTAGATTGTCTGCCGAGGAAGTTGTGTTTGACCTAGGAACTTAATCTTCTGAAGTAGAGGGAGACTTGACCTCCAGACAAGCCTGCTTGTGGGATTTTGGTGGCTAATGAAAGTGCAAAGGCTATTTTGCACCTTTTAGAAATTATTTTCACAACATAATGACTTCTGAAAAATAGTTTGGGAGTAACCAGGGCAAAGTCTATGTTAGCACTTCTTTATGTTACAAACTAGAAATGTGTAACTTGACTTTAAGAAAGCATGTTTTTTTTCTTGCATGTGTTTAGTGTTAATATTCTGAAGGCAAACGTCAGAGACACCATGGCAGTGAGCATAGATAGATGGGCCAGACAAGTGGCTAAGAATGTGGAGCCCTTTTTAGCTAGCTGTGGGCAGGCATTTTTGTGACTTGCATGTTTTTCATGTTCTTGGCTGTAGTCTGTCTCCCCTGCTTGTGACATTTAAAGAACCAGTGCATTCTTCACAACATACCCCCCGTTGTCTCCACTGCTTTCCCAAATAGACAAAAGATTCTATCCAATCTTTTAAAGCAAACAGTAATCTTGAGCAATAAATGGATTGGGGTGGGCACAGGGAGACCAGTTTCTTTGGTTTTATGGTTGTCTGCCACATGCGGGAGAATAAAACGGCAAAGTTATTTGTGGAACTTTGGTGTCAGTGAAGGTATTGAAAAAGATGGTGCAGATCATTTCAAGGGAAATGAAATGGGAGTTTCTCACGACAGTTCCATAAATTAAATTAGGCAGGTGGCGTTTTTTTCTCGAAACAGTGTTAAAGAGGTATGTGTGTCTATTCTCTTTTTCCAGGGTTTTGTGTTTCTGGAAAAACATACCAAATTTCTTTGATCATGTGAAACACTGTGTGCGTACCACGATAAACACGTGTTATTTCCAAGCACAATGAACGATGGACTAAGCCAACTGATGTCAGGCCTTTCATTATTCCACACAGTTAAATGAGGGAAATTGTTTTTTAAAAAAATGTGAATTTGAGCAGTCTTTGAAAACCTTCTGACAGGCATCCAAAGCACAGGGCTTGCTTCAGCGCCAGACTGTTCTGCCTTCAGCTCTGGAAAGACCAGTATTGAAATGATCAGATCAGCTTTGAATTACTAAGAATATATGTAGGATAGGATTCTGTAATTGCTTGGCAAGTCTAAAAAGCTGCAATTCAAGTCTTTTCAGGATGGCTGATATCCAAGCTTAGTAATTTGCATGGCAAGATGGAGAGGGTTTTGTGTGTGTGTGTGTGTGTGTGTGTGTGTTTGGAGGAAGCAGCCAAACTTGAAACGCTAGCTTCATGTGGTGAAAAGGTGGTGAGTAGCTAAAGATTAGTGGTTAAAACTCTTCTTTGATTTATTAGAGAATGTGCCCCCTCACCCCATTTTCTCTTAAAAGGCAAGCAACTGGCATAGTTTTTGTTTGGTTGAATATATCTTCTGCAAAAGGTTAAAAGTAAGCACAAGGATTTTAGCTAACATTGCTTCTTAATTAGAAGAAGGGTTTGCTCTCTCTCTCTCTCTCTCTCTCTCCTACTAAAAAAAGGGTCTGAAACTTGTCTGACTTTTCAGAGATGTGGCAGTCTTGTTTTCTGGGTTTGGATGTTTCCAAGCAAGTATGCGCTTGATTAATTGCCTGAGAATAATTACGCTGGTGCCATTAGATGAAAAGGAATGTGAATATATATATTTCTTAAATATTCTTCAGCAAGATCACCCGTAACTTTCTAAAAATATCTCTCATTGCCATATGTCTTCGTGTTTTAAGAGTCTTATGTTTCAGTACCCAGTTGCTAATTTCGCAAAGGCATGCTCCCCCCCGCCCCCCCCATCACTCATCTTATAATGCCTAACCGTTTCTATTGCTGTCTCAAAAGAAGACGTATTTGTCTAGTGAATTCCTTACTAGTCTGCAGTCTGGAACTATTGGTTTGGGGAATGCGCTTGGAGGAGACTTGAGGACGACATCTATTAAATTCTGAGCCAGAATGTCATTTATCTTCAGAGCACCATTCATTTTTCCCTTAGTACAATCCTGGAGGAAGAGAAGTTGCAGCAGGAGGAGCGAACGAGAATGGAATCAAGACGACAGGTTACGGTGTCCTGGGATTCCGGAGGATCGGATGAGGCTCCTCCCAAGGTACTGAAGATGGGTTTCTCTCTGATCTTTTGTACTAACCCAGAGTGATTGTTTTTATTCCATTAGCCTGTTAAGATGGGGATGGGGAATACACAGGCGATCTACTGATGGAACGTTGGGTTCAAAACTAGATGGAAAGCTCCCCTTGGGAGGCGTGAGAAAACTCTTGTGGGGTATGGGAGAGTGGAGGAAAAAATTAGATATTTTAACATATTTTTGTGGTACATATTATTGGTAGAATTTGGGATTCCTCAAGAAAAACGTTTCATGCTTAAATTTTAAAAAAAAATTTTTTGCATTGATATTTAATTTTAAATTATGAATTGATTATTATCTTTTGTTCAAATGAGGCTGGACAATGGTAAAGGGAACGTGATGAAAGATGAAATGTTGTGGAACCAGTGTTACAGAGCCTTTAAACTCCTCTTAAAATCTAGATAAATGCCATTAAAAAAAAACATGGATAGCTCTTTCATTGTTTTAGAGGTACTTCAGAAGAAGAAGACTAGTGGAAAGCATGTTAAAGATAATAAAAGTATAAGAGTGTACAAATGAACTCCCATCTAAGTCCCATTATGCCTAGACGTATTTTATATAAATAAATAATATCTATAAATTACTGATGCTTTTCCACAGTCAAGAATGAAAATTTAAACTTTTAAATTTTAATCTACTATAAAATTATATTAAAACAATATACAAATTATGCTAATTATATGTAGCATCTAGAAATTCTTGGATTGAAATTTGGAAACCAAATATTCAGCTAATCTTCACTCACAGAATGTTTCTGGTGGCATCTTTTGACTTCTCTCGTGTTAGGTACTGTTCTATAGCTTGGTACAGCTCTTGGCAAGTCCACCTTAAACTTTTATAGAACATTCATTAAATCTTATAACCCCTATTCTCTCCATTCGTGTCTTCTTTTTCTGATTTCCACTTCTCGAAGAGCACCTAGCATGTAATTATACTGCTTTGCCTTAGGATTAGACATTTTTCTTTTTATCTTGTCTGTCTTCTCCTAAATAACAGTGCTGAGAGTCTTGACCCCCATAAAGTTATGTTTATGACATGATAGCAAATAATTTAGAAATAAGTTCATTCCATTCTTTTTTTTTTCTGGGACAGATTCCTTCTTCTGTGGATAATGAGACCATTAGCTGATGGTTTGCTTACATCTGTTTTCACTCCCACCCTTAGCATTTCTGTAAATTGGTGCTTCTCACTGCATTTCATCTTCTCACCTGTGTTTCTCTAGTGACTTCCCAAAATATGTCTTAAGAACTCAGAAGTAGGACAGGCAGGACTGGGTCTCAGAAGCAGTTCAAGCATCCTTTACACAATTTGAGATGCTTGGCATTGCAGGAGAAAATCCAGGGCAGAATTTAAATGGAATTGGGTTTAGAAGGAACAGCTGGAATGGGATGTCAACTGTGCTGTAGTGGATAGTGTCGGATTAGGACTCCAGAGGCCTGGGTTTGAATTCCTGCTCAGCCATGGAAGCTTACTGGCAAGTAGAACTGATAAAACTACTCCTTAAATATTTCACTTACCTTGAAACAGGCTCACTATAATAAGTTGTTTCTGACTTGATAACCCATGGCAACAACACCAGAATGGGCAAACTTCTAAGACTGGGCACTGGCATTTGAAGCCATGTTGCGGGACCATGGGGTTTGGAGGGGGGATAAAACATTCAAAACTGGGTTTAGCACTGCCAGCTCCTGCACATTTTTAATGAAAGTTAACCTGAAAGATCCTAAGCAAGTCTTGCCTTTCACTTCTGCTGCTGCACGGTAGCTGTCTTTTAAGAATTTCTCTGCCTCCATCACCAGTGGAACATTAAATCCTCACCTCCTGATACAACTACTAATTGCTGAGGAATGGAAGCATCATGGTGTGATGTCTCTGTTTTGATCATTCCATCTTGGGTCATTGTGTTAGGAGTTTAGACTTGTTAACACAGCTTCCTGATGGTGTTGCTCTCAGCTTTCGTGACACACTCAAATCTCATCACCAGGTTAAGTATGGAAGAGAGGAAGACCTAATATGAGATTTATTGACTCAATAAAGGAAGGCACAGCCTTTTGTGTACAAGGCCAAAGCTGTAAATGACAGAACCTTCTGAAGATCATTAATTCATAGAGTGACAATAAGCTGGAAATGATGGGACAGCAGTTAACAGCGTTTGAGTCTTAGAAGATCTCAGGGTAGTGGGAGGGTCAGGACTAGACATGAGTAGGCAGTTTCCAGAGTGAGGACAGAAAGCTGTTTATGGAGGTTAGTCAGATGGCGGTGAACTAGCTGGCTGTTTTACGGTTCCAGGGGTTCTTTTCCACTAAAATTATGCTCAACAAAGTAGCTAAAGAATGGATGCATGTTTGATGTAGATGCCTTGAGTCTTTCACTACAAGTTGTTACTTCTCCATTAGAGATGGGCACGGACCTCAGTTTGGAGGTTCATGCTGGTTCATACACATGGCACCACAGGTGCAACGTGTTCCCTTCCCCTGCCTCCCCGGCTGGATCCCCCGCTCACTAGCCGGGTGTGCTCCTCTCCTCCTCTTCGCCTTTTGGACCAGTCTCCAGCAGGAACATGGGCTTCCCTGTCCTGCCTCCTTGGCTGATCACCCACTCAGACAAGGAGGCAGGACAGGCAAACCTGTGCTCCTGCTGGGGACTGGTCAAACAGCGGAAGAGGAGGAGCATTCTCCAACTGGTGAGTGGGTCAATGGCTGGGGAGGCAGGGGAAGGGAACACACGGCACCTGTGCTGCTGTGCATATGAACTGGCATGAACCTGCAAACTGAGGTTTGTGCCCATATGTCTCCATATGTCATTGAATATGTCAGTGGCTGCTGGGTAATTGATTTTATCAATTCGGGTTGGCTTCAGACCATGACAGTCAAGATGATCAAGTAATGAATCTACAGCTTGCATTGATGCTTTATCTACTTGTTTTGCATGGGCTGAACTGTAACACATTGGGGTGGCATATTTGCTTGCAAAATAGCATAGAGCCTTGACATCTAGGGAAAAAAACCCCAGATGTGTAAGTATAGAATGGGTGACAGCTGGCTTAATGGCAGTACATGAGAAAATGATGCAGGAGTCTTAGTAGACCTCAGTCTAAATATGACTCAACAGCATGATGTGGGGTGTGTGGAAAGTTAATGTAGATCTACCGGAGGCATCATGTCCAGATCAAGAGAAGTAACACTGTTCCTGTGTTCTGCTTTGGTTAAATCTCACAAAGTATTGTTCCTTGTTCTGGGCTTTACAATTGAAGAAGGATATCAACAAGCCAGAAAGTGTGCAGAGGAGGACAACAAAGATGGTAAAGAATCTGGAAACTATGATCTGTGAGGAATGTTAAAGATGTTGGGCATGTTTAGCCTGGAGAAGATAGAAGACTGAAAAGATAGCCAGCCCTTCAAGATAGCTTGAAGGGCTCTCATGTGGAAGATGGAGCAAGCTTGCTTTATGGTGCTTCTGAGGGTAGTGGCAAAATCAGTGCCTTCAACTCAGAAGAAAAGGAGATTTCAGCTAACTATTAGGAAGAAGTCCCCAATGGTAAGAGATGTTCTGCAGTGAAACAGACTTGTTGGGACTTAGCTGTGGTTTTCCTGCATTGGCAGGAGGCTGAATTTTATGGCTCTTGGAACCCCTTCCAACTCAGCAGTTCTGTGGTATTCTGGAATTATTTCAGAGATATTGTAAGATTTGGGCATGGTTTGTATGGTTGTGGCTAAGCTAGGAAAATCTTTGTCATGATCTTGGCTATTGTAACTGCATTTTAATAGGGTATTTGTATGTTCTCTTTCTAATAAGTAGTCACCTTTGCTTAACCCTTCAGGACAAAGTGCACCATAAGTTCATATGATTGAAACAAACTGTAGTTGAGCTGTCTGATTCACTGACTGGGAGCTCTGAATATATGCAGTTGCATAAGTAAATAAATGGTATATGGGGTAATAACAAGCTGACACTAGTTATCTCAGACGATTGTTTAAAGACATTAACTGTTAAACATCCTTCCCACGTGTCTTAAGTAGATTTAGTAGTTTTCTTTAACTTTTAATGTATGGTGAATTACAGCTTAAGAAAAGCACAAAGCTAAATCCTTTGAAAGCTGTGATTAATGAGCAGTAGAACCTGATCAGCACTCAATGGTTTTGAAACTGGCATCTGTGCTTTTCTTTGGGATCAAGATGGGCTCTAGCTTGGCCGAAAAGAAAGTATTCTTGGTTGATTGTCTCTCTCCCCCCCCCCCCCCGCCGCCGCCTTCTGTTGTGAATCTAAATGTACTGAGTCTCATTACCCATGATCTCCACAGTATAGCAACATGAGGGTATATGGAAGCACACACTGGGGTGTAATTGAGTTTCTGGAGTACTTAATCACAATTTATAGGACACACAGCCGTGCCAAAGTCAAACCACTTTTTTTGGCATCCTCTTAGCATTATTAAGAGGGACGTGGTGGCGCTGCGGGTTAAACCGCAGAAGCCTCTGTGCTGCAAGGTCAGAAGACCAGCAGTCGTAAGATCGAATCCACGCGACGGAGTGAGCTCCCGTCGCTTGTCCCAGCTCCTGCCAACCTAGCAGTTCGAAAGCATGTAAAAATGTGAGTAGATAAATAGGTACCACCTTGGTGGGAAGGTACTGTAATGGTGTTCCATGTCTGGTCGCGCTGGCCACGTGACCACGGAAACTGTCTTCGGACAAACGCTGGCTCTATGGCTTGGAAACGGGGATGAGCACCGCGCCCTAGAGTCGGACACGACTGGACTAAATGTCAAGGGGAACCTTTACCTTTACCTAGCACTATTAACTTTAGCCAGGTTATAGATAAAATACTGAAGGTGTGTTTTTCTTGACAAAACTGTACATATAACAAGAGTTGGTGCGGGTATCCAGCAAGGTATTGTTTGGCCTGAATTTAAAACAACACTGCAGTCCTGTACAATACATCACTTAGCTTTAAACCCCACTGAGTTTTGTGGAACCTAAGGGGGTGCAGGTTTTCAGGACGAAACTGTTTGGCATTAAAATCAAATGTATTTCAATAATACTCGAATTCTGGTTTTCTTTCATTACACATCCATTAGTTGACTGTTCAAATATGCATTGAATCAAGAGCTGAAATCTTTAACGTTAATTTCTCAGGGTTATCTTTTTGAATTACCTGTGAGAGTTCTATCAGTTAATTAAAAGACTATATTTGCATAGGCTGGGAAACCTCTCCACTCCAAATTTTTGCAGACATTTTGCAGTTTAAAGGTCACATTTTGGATTGCCATAGAGCATGGTGGAACTGATGCACTCAGTGCTGGGGCTTCTTGAGCACCTCAAAAGCAACATTGACCTTTCTGCTCCAAGCCTGTGCCAGCATTTAGCATTTGTTTTGCAGCTTTTCAAACTTGGCATTTTGCAGCACCTCCAAAATGGTGAAACCCCAGCATGTGGGCAGAAAGATTGCCTGAACACCATCACTGCACATGCACACTGTCACTGTCGTTTTTGCTCCACACATCTGCCAAAATTGTAGGGGCTTTTGTAGGGTTCCTACCGTGAACTAGAAACGTGGTATAACATGCTGTGATTCACATGCAAATCATGTGGTTTTCAGGCAACACGTTTACATCTGTTGAGAACTAGTATATAGTCGTCATTTTCACAGGCTGGGGTTATGGTGAAAAAGAAAACAATGAAGGTTCTTTATTGGGAATAACAGAGGTATTGCTTGTCTGCTGACTTGGCTTCTGGGAAACCTGCTTCGTGAACCTCCCATGTCTGCTTTCTCAGTGTTTGTGCACAAAAATTTAAGTAGGAGCATTCCCTAATTTCTTACACAACTTTAAACATGAGCATAAAAAAGTAAATTCCCCAAATTAAAAAAACAATACTGACAGTGAAACTCAAAATTTATGTCTGGCTTTTCCGTTTCCTGCACATGCAACCAGCTGTTGGGTTCAACAGTTTTTATTTTTCATTTCCTTCTTTTATTTCACTTATCAAACTTTGCTTTGCGTAAACTAGGAAAAGAAAACATGAAAACATGTTTTCATGTTTTTGACCAAACACAAAAACAATTTCTGGCTGCAAATTCATGTTTTCTTCGGGCATGGTTCTCCTCTTGGTTAAGGTCTAGCTTCTGCCTGTTATATAGTTGAATGATGGGAACCTGGGGCAGATTAGGATGAGGATGAAATGCATGACTAAATAAATGAAACCAACCACTTTCCGGATATTTTCTATGCTGAATTCCATTATAGGTTTTTGTTTTGTTTTGTAATAACAGTGGTTTCTTTCTGTTTCTAGCCCAGCAGACCTGGTTACCCCAGTCCAAGATCTAGTGAAGGATTTTATCCCAGTCCACAGCATATGGTACAACCCAATCATTACCAGGTGAAAAGTGGTGCTTTTACATCATTATTTTAACAAGTTATTGTCTTAAATATGTGCAAGATGAAGGAAGATATGGCTCATATAGTTATATGGATGATCAGTAGATGCCCTGTGACATATAAAACAAAGTCCAGACTCTGAAATCCAAAAATCACAGGTAGGCAATACCTTTATTTGACTCAATGGTAAATGTCAGATTTCAGGAGTTAAGTAGTTGGCCTCAATTGATTCCGTGTCCTACAGTTTAAATTTAATATCCAGCTTTGCTAAATAAAGAATGCGATTTATTTTCAACTCTGCTAAGACTTACAATGGATGCTCTGTGTTTTGCTTGTGGCTACATGCAGATACATGTCTCCAACTTGTCCCCCTCACCAGTGGGTTTTGTCAGATGTTATATGACACCTGCCTGACTGTCTGAGGGTGTGATCAGATGGCATTTGCCCTGGTGTTTAGTCTACTGTGGAGATAGCCTGGTTCGCTCCTTTTTCCTGTGAGCAAACACTGTAATTCTTGGACTGAACCAGAGCATTCCTATCTGGGTACTAATATTTGGTGCGGATAGGATTGCTGTATTTTGGTTCATTTCCAGTGCGTGCAATTGCTGGGATCAAACCAAAGTGAGCTTCCTGCTTTAATTTCCCAGCTGGTCTTAATATCCTTATTAGTGGCGTAAACAAGACATCTTAACCACTTAATTTTATGGGCAGATCAGGAAATTAAATAAGCAGATTAAAAACTTCCTTCCTCTACTCCTGCATGGAGTTGAGGGAGGAAGCAAAAAAAAAAAAAAAAAAAACCCAGACAATTAGGGCAGTGCTAATGTGCTGCGTTACTTAGAGAAAATAATTAAAAAATTGAAATCTTCCTCCTGGAAGAGTGAGGAAAGAGGAGAGAGTAAGGATCAAGATTTTTTTCCTTCTCTTTTTAAAGGAGTCGATCAAATAGGGTTGCTTGAGGTGTGTATGCCATTTGGATGCATACATTGCACCAGATGGCATACTGGACTTCTAACTGACCTTAAATGACCCTATTTAGCCCACTCCAGCTCAGATGAGTCTGTAGACAAGCCCTCTGACTCATCAAGTTCCATTTTCAAGTTTGAGATGGCTTTTGGCTGCAGTTCTCCATGGCTGCAGCCAGGCCATATATTTGGGCTACAGTGCCTCTACCCTGTCCTCAGTTTCTTACCATCTGGCCTGGTAAGAGTTCTGTAGAGCTTGAAAGCTGGTATATTTTGTGCATTTATAGCTAAACCTGATAAAAGTATTGCTCACCTATAATTTTAGATTTTGCTTTACTTCCATGGATCAACATGGAATTCTCCTTTATAAAAAAAAATCTGGGAAGCATAAGTCAAACAGGAGAAGCTAATCCAGGTATACCATTGTAAGCAGCTGGGGCCCTCAATATGTTAAAGAACCACAACTGCCATCAGCTGTAGCTAGTTTAACCATTGCTGAAATTTGCTAGTAGTTGTAGTTCTAGCAACATCTGAAAAGACCACAATTACCCACTCTAAAGTATACCACAAACTGAGTGACTCTGTTAATGCGATGGATTTGCTGCATTTGCAAATGCAAAATGAGAGTAGCAGACTCTGAGACTGAAGCAGATCAGAGGGGAACAGGAAGCAAGAGCGCATGGAACTGGAATGCAGAGGTGGTGACTTGATCAATCATATTGGTTTGCCTGTAGAAATTTAAACACGTATGAGAGAGGGATGCTCTTAGGAAGGTGGTCCCAGAAGGAAAAGGGAACAGTAATATCATCAAGAAGTTGATAGTTTTGAGGAGAGTCAGATAGGAGTGGATGAAGATTTTAGTAGGTACAGAGAGAAAATGATTGGTGTTGGTAACAGTGAAAAGGAAAAACATACAGGACTTTGCAATGGCTTGAACATAGCCAGCAGGGACCTAGACAGAGCTCTCTAAAAGATGTGAAGCTGGTGAGGGAAGGAAGTATTTTATTGATTTATTGATTGGATTTCTATCCCGCCCATCTAGACCAAAGGTCTACTCTGGGCGGTTAAGTAATAGTTACTCTCCCATTACTGAGAAATAAAGGAATTGTGTCGACCTGAGTTTTTTTTTAATGAAACTATACAGTATTGGCTATTTTAAAATTTAACGTCTTTGAAAGGAAATGTGGTTGAGACAGAGATATAGGATATAAGATTAAACAGAAGGTGTAAGGTCAATACTGAAAAATAAATGTCATCAAGGTGTAGCCGAAACATTCCTTTATACAGAGGTTGAGCAAATGCACCTTTTTGTTCAAGCTGTAAGCTGCAAGCAGTAAGCTACAAGGGTCACACAGAAAGAAGAATTAAGTGTTCAGGTAAGACCTAGTTCCCCAGTGGTCTCTTTGAAGAGGAGAGGTGAAGTCTATTGCACGTCGGTAGTCGGTTGGACCCTTTGCCCTTCCCGCTGGAGAAAGAAAGACTGGTTGAGTGGGTAGGAGGAGTGGTGAATGCCTCCTTGCTCCATGCTCCCAGCATGCTTAAAGGAGGCAGTAGTAAAACCATTGCTGCCCTCCTTGGATGCCACAGTATTAGATAATAGAGATGGGATATTTGAATCCGTATCTCTGGGAATACAAATATGAGTATCGGCACCATGGATGCCAAGGGAAACTGCCCCCGAACCTGTTGGTCCATTTACCACTTGTATATAACTCTTGTCATTCACGTCACGCCAATCACGGAAGTAGCCCAGCCAGTGTTTCCCCACCTCCCTGCACAACTAACCGCTCAGCAGCTGAGCGGGGAGACTTGTCATCTTGCCTTCTTGCCAGAGTGGTCGGTTGTGTGGGGTGGCGGGGAGGCCTCGGCTGGGCTACTTCCACGATTGGCATGATGTGAACGACGGCTGTGTGTGCCATGCTGTGAGCGGTAAGTGGACCGGCTGGTTCTGGGGGGAAGGTCCAGTTTCCCCAGGTATCTGTGGTGCCAATATTCATATTCGTACCCCCAGGAATACAAATACGAATATCCCATCTCTCATAATTACCATACAGTCTCTTACCTTTCTCTTCAGGCCTGCTTTCCTTCAGTGACTGGCTGTCTTAAGAGAGGTTTTAAAATCCCGATGGTTACTGTTTTGTTGCTTTTAATCTGTTCTAATAATGCTTTTTTTAAATAAAAAAAACTTCTAAATAGAATGTGTGTTTTTGAAATTCTTTTTAAATGTGTGAATAATTTATTCTTTGTAGCCATCTCTTTTAAAATAATGTAAGCTGTCTTGGGTCCTTTTATGAGAAAGGCGGGGTAAAAATATATTTTTTAAAAAATAAATTAAAAGTCTTTCCAATTTTAATGGAGAAACTAGTATATTCAATTTTTTGTCCCATAGTATGTCTTAAGTGGAAATATTACTATACGTTCTAAAGTGTAGACTCACTTTAAAGTGGTTTTGAATCACAATAAAACAATTGTTGGCATATCTTCCAGCTGCTTTTGCTCATTGTGTGCTGTCACCCCAGATGTATAAGCTGGTAGGATATACTGGTGGCTATATTTAGCAGAACGTGTAGAAAAATGTAGATATAATGATTATTCATGACAATTAACTCTGTGTGTTTCTGTAAAATCCATTAGTCAAGTGTACTAATATGTGCTTAATCGGGAGCAGCATTTTAACATTTCCTTTTTAGGACATAAATACATTCCTAAAAATGAAGTGCATGTTTAGACAACATTGAAAGGATATGTTACAGTACCACTGAAAGCTATATACGGTCTCATTTCTCTTACTTGGAATTTATACTAGCAAGTGCCCTACAGCTTGATTTAAGGTGGCAGATTCCTCTAATGTAACACAAAATTAACCAGAGAACTTAGGGTTAAACATTTCTCAATGTTTTTGGTAGGTCTCAGGCTATCCTAGTTCCCATGGAATTCCAGCGATGGCTGGTAGCATTTATCCAGGCCAGGCCTCTCTCTTGGATCAAACAGATTCCTGGAACCATCGGCCTCAAGAAATTTCCATGTGGCAATCTAACATGGAGGTAATTGTTTCTCAGATATTTGGCAAATCAAAGGTAATAGAAGAGGAACTGTAACAGACCATTCAACAGCTCACTGTAGAAATTTGCATAGCACTTTGCAGATAAACTCATTTGAATTTGTTCTGACTCATTATTTCCCTGCAGTTGGGAATCCTGTATTTGGTATTCTACTGAGACTTTTGAGTGCATTTAGTTGAGTGTGCACTGAATCACCCTCAGAATTGTATGTTTAGCACATGGAAGCCTGAAACTTCCTCAATGGACAAAGAAGTTAAGGCGGGTGGTGATAACATGTCCATTCCCCACTCTTCCCCTTCATACACTCAATTCAAATGCCTGAGGGAGGCTTATGTTTCTGATAACAGCCATAATGCTTCTAAATAGAGATGGGCACGAACTGCCAGTTCGCCCTTTGGACGAAAAGGTGTTCGGTGCTTTCCAATCCTGCCTCCTTCAGCAGGTGCCCACTCAACGGCAGCGCCTGGAGGAGGTAGGGCAGGGAAGCCAGGGTACTGCCTTTCAGTGGGCACCTGCTGGAGAGGGTGGGGTTGGAAACTGCCAAATACCTGTTCGTCTGAAGAACGAACCAGCACATATGCTCTGAACCGGCAGTTCGTGCCTATCTACTTCTGAACTATGTTGCTTCTCTGAGCAGTTGTTTAATTGTCTCCGAGAATCTTCAGAGTAGTGAAAACATGGTACAGTATTAAAGCACAGTAGACACAGGCAGATGACAGTGATAGGTAGGTCACATGACTGCCATCTGCCTTGGAGGAAACAGCATCCCTTGTCAACCTCAGTGTCACCTTCTTCTTCTTCAGGGAAATGCAGAATATTTTTGAGAGTTCTTCTCCCTCTTCTCTCCCTCCACAGAAAAGCCTGTGGCTTGCTTTTTCCCAGGCTCTGTTTCTATAAGAGTTCTTACTTGCTCACCCCTAGATATTATATCTGAATCTTTGGGTTGGAAACTTTGTCTAAATTCTGGTGTTCCCAGAGCCTGAATTGGACTACAGTTCCCAGAATTCTGCAATGGAATAATGATTCCACATTTTGGGTATTTTCTTGGATTTACAAATATCCTTGTCATGGGTTGGGGAAGCCAACTCTTCCCTACCAAAGTTATCAATTCAGGGATTGTAATGGCATACAATGGCTGTATTCAGCCCTTTCTTCCAAGTGGTTTGCTGGTCCAAAACCTTTGTCCCTTCTATTTTATTTTTAAAGTAGCTTGTACAGTGTGCAACAGACTCTCCGACACCATGCATATTAAAAATCTGACCAATGCCAACTGTTCTCTGAAACTAGATTTCCTGAATTCACATTTTTGAAATTCATTCAGTTTTAGCAACAGTTAAGCTTCTCATAGCCTTTCAGTTTGTGACTCCAAATGGTGAAAACCGCTGGATATATGAACCCTTGGTTTTGACAGCCATCGTTTCCTATTATGGCCCTGCCTTCGGATTGTTCCTCATCCGCCTGCCTTTTTCCTACCTGATCTGTTGATAGTATTGAGATTCTCTTACACTAGGGAAAACCCAAGAATTAGGAGCCGCACCTGTAGAGGCCACTTGTTCCTATAGTCACCCGGTCTAAAACTACACTTTCTGGAAAAAACTGATTGAATCCACAGCAACTCCTATTTATATACAGCACATGATGTCAAGCCATACAGCATTTCAAAATGGCGCCCAATCTGGTTCCTTTCTGGTTTTTAAAGATACACTGAGTTTTGGGCAATACAGAACTACTCCTTCCTCGCCCACTCCGATCACCCCCAGTTCCTCCCTCGACCATCATCATGCCTTTGATTTCTTTTCTCCATTCCACCTCCATTTCATTTAACCTGTAATTAAAATTGCACATCCAAAAATGCACATAAACACCTTTTTTTCAACAAGAAAAAGGGTATGTATGGAAACAGGGCGTGGCATTCTCCATCATGTGCTATCAATTCTAGCCACCAACATGCCCACCCACACTGGAATAAAACAAAGAAAAAAATTGTATTACAAGTGGGGTGACACTTGTTGATAACTAACCCACAGCAGATACACTTTCCTTTGTTTATTGCAAAGGCATAATTCCAGCCCTAGAGGGTTTTTAATCCATAGTCTTCCTTAGACCTTCTGTGAGACTTGGGTTTCTTTAGAGTAGGTTTCTAACACATATGCATTGCTTTGAAGTCTCTTGTCTGACCTCTAAAATTTTGTTCTCTTTATGGCCAAGTTTTCTCTTTTTTTCTTTTTTACAGCTGTGTTTTATTTTATTTTCTTCTATTTTTAACTTTATTGAAAGACCATGAAAACAACAAAAATAAAATTACTTATATGACTGAAGAAGCAGACAATTTTTTTTAATTTTTATTTTTTGCTTTGGTTTTGTTTTGTGTTTCTTCTTGAAACAAAATAATAGTACAGGTCTTTCACAAGGAATGTGTAATCTGATATACATTGAAGCAAAAAACTGAGTAAATGTTCATACACACCATTGCATTCTGTATCAGATTAGGATATTGCACCAAAGATTGGCATGGGAGGTTAGTGGAAAATAATACTTGTCATTATTTTTAGCATAATTAATAAAAGGAAACCATGTGTTCAAAATATCATGTTGGGAGTGTGGTTGTTTAAGTAATCTGATCTGGTGAGTTAATTTTTCTGTTAGGGTAATATGCCATATTCTATTTCTCCATGCATGTAAAGTTAAATTACATGTTCCCTTACAGTCTGTGGCAGTTTCCAAATGTGCTGTCATACAGCAATAAACAATAATTGGTTTATGAATTAGCTGTTATTACCTGAAAATAAAGACAGAAGAGCTAGATCTGACTGCCTTATACTTCCTGTCATTAATTCAATTTGTATAAAAACCCTAGATCATAACAATTGGATTAGAGGACATGTCAACCACCTTTGAAAATATATTCTAGCTCCCTTTTCAGTCCAATAGATACTCTTTGTTTGACAGAAAAAGGCTTCTTTCTCTCTGCTGTACAAATTTTCTAGCAATTTTATTTATATTTGAAATAATAATTAATCAGGTTAGTTTTGAGACCTAATGTTATGACTAAGCTGAGACTTGAACCCAGAATTCAGATTTGATCTATCATAATAATTAACAGCAATCTGTGTTAATTATTTCTCAATTCTAATTAAAATAGGTTGTTGTGGGTTTTCCGGGCTGTTTGTCCGTGTTCTTAAGGAAAACCCACAACAACCATCGGATCCCGGTCGTGAAAGCCTTCGAGAACTAATTAAAATTGTTTCAAAGCCAGATTTTCTTTAAAAAATGAATGTGAAAAAGGCTTTTTCTTTAGGAAGAAATGCAAGTTGTACCTTGGTGATGAGTATGTTTTTAAAAAATTATGACACTTATTTGAAAGTTTCCTTCTTGTCTTTCCCACCTCACCTCCTGCCTGTTCTGATAGGACTCTGGTAGTTTGGATATGCGAAGCATGGGGCAAGGTCTACCAGCCCATCTAATGGAGGAGAGATTGATACGGCAGCAGCAAGAGATGGAAGAAGACCAGCGATGGTTGGAAAAAGAGGAGAGATTCTTGGTAATACCTTCCACTGTGCTGCTTAATCCTTGTCGCAAATTCTAGTGTGTTTGCCTCTTAGATGTGCTATCGCTTGTGCTTCTGATCACTCTTGGAAAACAGTGCCATAAAATCCCTCACTGTGATCCATAAATCTTCATCTCCAAATGTTATATCAGAAACCTAGCTGGATTATTTTTGGTTAACTGGAACAGAGCTTGGAAAAGCTGCATTTTTTGGACTACAAGTCACAGAATCTGCCCAAGTAGCAAGAGATCTTCTGACTGTGCTGGCTGGACGGTCTGGGAGTTGCAGATTGTCTTGCGTATCAAAAAAAGTAACTTTTCTAATTCTCTGTTCTGGAGGGAGGTCACTTTGTAGAGATCCATGTAGGCCTTCTGTTCGTATCGTGTGCATGCATGCAGGAGTGTGCGTTAAATATAATCCAATCAGGGTTTCTGAGAGAAAAGGTAGGATGTACCTTTAAAATTAGAATTCAAAGGGGGTAGTTTCACAAGAGTGCTCGACTTTTAACATCAGTTTTCTTGCTATATGAGAAATGTGCATTTTGATCCTGTTCTGGATGTCAAAAGCCAAATTTCAAGTGATTTGTGGGACAGCTGTTGTGGGGAACGAGGGAGAAAAAAGGACAAAATATTTGGTGCAAAGTTAATGAAGTTTTGGATATGATTACAGCATTTGTAGGTTCTCTGTATAAGTAGTTTGTGGATTTAGGTCCCTCTGTGGGGGACAGAGACAGAGCACAATTCACAGAGCTTGTTAACCGAGAAGAAGAGGCATCTTGGTTCAACTCCAAATGACTTCCTGCTGTTGTCCTGAGCAGGCAGACGTGTAGGATCCCTTTCTCTATGGGATTGATGGTTTCACTTATCAGCAGTTTGCTGCAGTCCTGTATACAATATACAAGGGTGTCACATTGTGGCCTTTGTCCCATCCCTTGTATGTTGTATCTAGGGTTCCCTCGTATCCACTATTTCAGGCATCCAAGATAGATCCTGGAACCAATCCCTCACAGATACAGGAGTTTTACTCTAATTGATTCCATCCTTTTGAAGACTGAGCAATCTTTTTGTCTTGCACAGCCCTTGAGAGGAGCCATACAGTGCAAGCAGTGGCAGAATGTTCTCCTTTTTTTCTGGTAAATGTAAATACAGAGAAAATCACTATCAAGAACTCTTTCACCCTGACCCGTAGGCTAATAGACCAGAAGAGACGACGAATTGGCAAAAGTTAATTGATGTTCCGCCTGTGAAATAGATGTTCAGTTGAAGCTCAAAACGGAGTTCCAAGGAATAGTTTGTGGTTCACATTCTACCTCAGCCTTGTACAGAGGTTCTGTCGGAAGAAAACGCCCTCCCTAGACAATAAGATGAGGCCTCCATTATCTTTCCATTCATTTAATGGTCTCCCGGGTCTTAGGTTAAAAGATTTTGTGTTAAACAATTGAACCTCCCCCACCCCATTATATTTAAAGGAATAACCTTGACTAAAATTTAATTTTGTAACCATGATTTTGTAAGAGTAGGGGTGCTAGAAAGTGTACACCTTTTGCCTAAAACAGTGGTTCCCAACCTTGTTCTTGGACTGCAGTTCCCAGAAGCCTTCACTACCAGCTGTGCTGGCCAGAATTTGATTTCTGGTTTATGTGAGCACAGTGCAGAAGATGCCAAATGGACAGTGCAAGGTGGTTAACGTGCATGGAATAACCCTTTTTTCTTCGTCAGTTAAGGGAAACCTGCATTATATGCCATTTTTTTCCTGCACTTAGTGAGCTGTGAGAAACACTGCAATGGAGTGTGCATTATGAGTGAATTACCTTCTTTTTTTAACAGCAGCAAAATTTACAGCAGCAACTGCAGTACATGTACTCAATTTTCACTGTCTGTTAAGGAGTTAAATGTCTGTGCACTGATCTTCTCAGAAGTATGCCTATGAAAAACAGCATATTTCTCATGGAGAAACATAATATTTTCCTTATTTGGCATAATAAGGAAACATACATGCTAAACACTTAACGAAAACAAAATAACCATGTCCAGAAATCACAGTGTACTAATCAAGATCACTCTCATCAGATATCCCTTCCTTAAGGGATTAATTCATGTTTCTCTTTCATACTGAGTTCCAGTTGTGAGCACAGATCAGTGCTGTCATGGAGGTTTCACATGCCTGCATGTATACCATGTGTTCCCTGATAGAGCTGTGGAAAAAAATTGTTGTTGTAGGCATCCTTCAGTCTCGAGAGACTATGGTCATGTGCTCTAAATAGAGGCCTTGGAATCTAATGTGGCTGAGAAGGCCAATTCAAGAGTGACCATCCCTTCCACACTGAAGACAAATACAATCTCTCCCCTGGCCAGCTCCCTGATTTTGCTGGTTTCGGGACTGCTTCTTTGCCTCGGCCTGCTGTACAAGTGTCTCTTCAGAATGGGAGAGGCCATGCTGCACTGTCTGCCTCCAGGCTGAACGCTCAGATGTCAAAGTTTCCCATATGTTGAGGTCCATTCCTAAGGCCTTCAGATCCCACTTGCAAATATCCTTGTATCACAGCTGTGGTCTCCCTCTGGGGCATTTTCCCTGCACTAATTCTCCATACAGGAGATCTTTTGGAATCCAAACGTCAGCCATTTTCACGACATGCCCAAGCCAACATAGATGTCGCTGTTTCAGTAATGTATATATGGTAAAAATTCCAGCTCGTTCTAGGACTACTCTATTTGGAACTTTGTCCTGCCAGGTGATACCAAAAATGTGTCGGAGACAATGCATATGGAACATGTTCAACTTCCTCTCCTGCTGTGCACAAAGGGTCCAGGACTCACTGTAGTATAGGAGTATACTCAGGACACAGGCTCTATAGACCTGGATCTTGGTATATGCCGTCAGCTTCTTATTAAGCCATAATCTCTTTGTGAGTCTAGAGAACATGGTAGCTGCTTTGTCAATGCGTTTATCCAGCTCGACATCTAGGGAGACAGTGTCAGAGACCGTTGAGCCAAGGTACACGAAATCATTAACAACCTCCAGTTCTTGTGTAGAGATGGTAATAGAGGGAGGTGAGTCCACGCCCTGGCCCATGACTTGTGTTTTCTTCAGGCTGATTGTTAATCCAAAATCCTGGCAGGCCTTACTAAAACGATTCATAAGTTGTTGGAGCTCTTCGGCAGAATGGGCAACAGCAGCTGCATCATCAGCGAAGAGGAAGTCCCACATGCATTTCAGCTGGACTTTGGTCTTCACTCTCAATCTAGAGAGATTAAAGAGCTTTCCATCTGATCTAGTCCGGAGATAGACACCTTCTGTTGCAGTTCCAAAAGCGTGCTTCAGCATGACAGCAAAAGAGATCCCAAACAGAGTCGGCGCGAGGACACAGCCCTGTTTCACTCCACTTCGGATGTCAAAGGGATCTGATGTTGAGCCATCAAAAACTACAGTGCCCTTCATTTCCTCATGAAAGGACCTGATGATGTTAAGGAGCCGAGGTGGACATCCAATCTTGGGAAGTATTTTAAATAGGCCGTCCCTGCTAACCAAATCAAAGGCCTTTGTAAGATCTATGAAGGCCACAAAGAGTGGCTGTCGTTGTTCCCTACATTTCTCCTGCAACTGTCTGAGGGAAAATACCATGTCGACGGTGGATCTATTAGCTCGATATCCGCACTGTGATTCTGGATAGACTCTGTCTGCAAGCACCTGGAGTCTCTTCAGCATGACACGGGCAAGTAGCTTCCCTACAACGCTGAGAAAAGAGATTCCACGGTAGTTATTGCAGTCGCCCCTGTCTCCTTTGTTCTTCTACAATGTGACGATGTTTGCATCCTTCATGTCCTGTGGTACTCCACCTTCCCTCCAGCAAAGACAAAAGATTTCATACAGCTCAGTGGTGATGATCTCTTTATAGCACTTCAGCATTTCAACGGGGATGGTATTCTTCCCATGTGCTTTGCCAGAGACAAGGGAATCCAAGGCCGCTTTTATTTCTGCTGAAGTTGGTTCGTTGTCCAAGTCTTCCAAGACAGGCAGGCACTCAATGTTATTTAATACCTCTTTGATTACTACATTCTCTATGGAATGTAGCTCAGAGTAGTGCTGCACCCAGCGTTCCATCTGCTGTGCTCAGTCCTGGATGATCACGCCTGTAGCAGTCTTCAAAGGAGCACATTTCTTCTGTATTGGACTTAAAGCCTGCTTGATACCATCGTACATTCCCTTGATGTTACCTGTGTCCACTGCTGTCTGTATCTGAGAGCAGAGCTGAAGCCAATAATTGGGGGGGGGGGGGAATTGTAATGAAGAAATCAATCAATCCAGGACCAGTCTTGTTGCTGCAGACAGTACAGTGGTCCTTACGCTACTGTTAAACTAGAAAATTAAGAGGCATTTCAGCAGATTTATGTCAGCAGGAGCCAAACATTTCCAAGGGTACAGAAGGAAAAGCTCGCCTTTTTTTCTATCACTATATATGCTCAAATAGAAATAGTGCAACATTTACATAGCACTTTAGAGTGCGTGAAGAATTCAATAAATGTTGCTTTCAAAGCATCTTAAATTTATAGGTGCTATAAGAGTTAAACAAAATGCAGGCACTATGCATAGCTTTATAATTTCATAGACAGGTTATATGAGTAAAAAAACAAATGAGAGCGGAAAAGGTTTATAAAAAAATCTGTGTACGAGTTATTAATATTATCCACAATTATCTGACGAGATAGAATCTATTGAGCATATAATGCTCAGATGTAACAGGCATAATAAGATTCAAGGAAAATATATTACACCTCTCTTAAAAGATATGGCAGGTCAATCGGACTCAGACTATTGTAACCAACTGTTAAATTGACCAAAATTGGAATACTACGGAACTGGTAGCGAAATTTTGGGCGGCATGCTATAGTAGCCAGAATAGACAGCTAAACCCTTAGACCTTGGTCTTATATTGCTATATTTGCTGTCTTAGATATTTTACTTTTTTGTTTGTCTGGTATGGCTCTTTGTAGTGCATGCCGGTTTCTGAACTTTTGCATTCAATTTTGTTTTATGTATGGCTCGATGCCGTAACAATAAAGTATGTATGTATGTATGTATGTATGTATGTATGTATGTATGTATGTATGTACAGTATTATCCACAATTATAAGTTTTCGGTTGTTACTTCTGCACAAAAGGAAACAAACCTGATTTTTCATAGTTTTAAAAGATACACGATTCAGATGAATAACCACAAATGCCTTCCATAATATTTTTTTCCAATGGTAGGATTTCTACAGCATCACAAACAGAACTCCAGTTCTTTTCTCAGCCTTGGTCCGATCAGCTGTGAACAGGGACTCCTTCCTTTAGATAATCCATGTCAACAATGAGGGCAAATTGCCAGTGTTTCTCTTTATATTGCTGCTATAATTTTCTTTTAAAAACTCAATCTCCTCTTTTAAAAGTTTCTGGTGAAACACAAATTTTGTTTACGATGACAATACTATACAAAGCATGTTCTTCTTCGTGGCCTCTGTGAATCACACTTTATAACTACTATGTATAAAACTACTTTATAACTACTACAGTGGTGCCTCGCAAGACGAAAGTAATCCGTTCCACGGTTAATGCCGTCTAGCGAAAATTTTGTCTTGCGAAGCGCGTTTTCCCATAGGAATGCATTGAAATTTAATTAATGCGTTCCTATGGGGGGGAAAAGTCAGAAACCCCAAAAAAGTCAGCAAAAAGTCACTTACCAGGTAGAGTAGACTGAGCCCAGCTCCTCAGTGCCTTTGTAGCCCCAGAGCAGCCGGAAAAAGAGTGCCAAACAGCGGAGAGTCAGCAACCAGCAGGGAGCCAGCAGCCATTTTGTGTTCGTCTCCGCTCCTGCCCCCCCCTCCCCGCCTCTCAGCTGATGGGCGCTGGGTCTAAGAGGCTTTTTCCCTGCTAGGCAAGCCTCGCGCCGATCAGCTGCCCCCCTCTCCCCGCCTCTCAGCTGATCGGCGCTGGGTCTAAGGCAGTGGTCGGGGAACAGGAGTAATTTACCCCAAATGGGGTAAAATTGAAAATCCTGGGGGTAATGAGCAGAGCGCTCCCCCCCCCTCCCGCAGCCAAACCTCAAATTGTAAGCCACCTCTCCCTGTTACTTCCTTGGTTGCGGCAGGGTACTTGTAAATCCGTTCTTTCAGAGATCGGAGATTAGCCTGCTTGATTGTTTAGGGCTTTACAGCCCCGGGCAATCAATCCGGGGCTTGTGAATACTGCTTCCGCCGGAGATGAATGCAAGCAAGCACGAGGAGGGAAAGGCTTCAGTTAACGAGGGGAAAGAAGGTGCGAGAGATCGACGGCTTCATCAAGCTTCTTTAAATGTACAGTATGTAGAAAAAGGAGGGAGGGTGGGTAGGGGTGTGTGTGTGTGTGAGAGAGAGGCTTTTGCGTAGTCAATGAAGCAGAAGTAGTTTTTTTTCTGGAACTATCTAGCTTTCTCCATAATCCAGAGCATGTTAGCAATTTGGTCTCTAGTTCCTCTGCCCCTTCGAAATCCAGCTTGTACTTCTGGGAGTTCTCGGTCCACATACTGCTGAAGCCTACCTTGTAGGATTTTGAGCATAACCTTGCTAGCGTGTGAAATGAGTGCAATTGTACAGTAGTTGGAGCATTCTTTGGCACTGCCCTTCTTTGGGATTGGGATGTAGACTGATCTTTTCCAGTCCTCTGGCCACTGCTGAGTTTTCCATTGATGATGATAAAAAAAATAGCGCACTGGTCCTTTGATGTTGGGCTATGGCACCAGGGTGGGTGACATGACCTTTAGCCTGGTTTGTTCCTTTTTGCACACCACACACAGAATGATTAAAGTGGTAGGAAAAGCCCCCCCCCCCCCCCAACTCTGCCTTGGCTGTCTCTAGCAAACACGTCATTGCTAGCAGCACTCTGGCAGCCATTGATGATAATTAAATCCTCTGTGAGCTAGCAAAAATTTAATGCAACTTGCTAGGCACGTTGGACACCTTACTACTCTCTATACCACCCCATGGCTGGTGTGCAATGTGTTCCAGCAAAAATAGTGCACATCTTTATTAAATTTGGTGCATCCTGCTAGTTCGACACATCGCCTGGCAGCCATTGATACTGATGATGTATCCTGCTAGTTTGGTACACAGCCTGTGTAGATTCAATAAGATTTTGAATTCAAATAATGTATGATTTCTTTCCTTTCTAATCAAGGGGGTAATGTTGGCGTATATAAATTTTTTTGGGGGGGTAAAAGGTAAAAAAGTTCCCTGACCCCTGGTCTAAGGCTTCCAGAGGCTTGCCTAGCAGGGGAAAAAGCCTCTTAGACCCAGCGCCCATCAGCTGAGAGGCTGGGAGGGGAGGCAGGAGCAGAGACGAACACAAAATGGCTGCTGGCTCCCTGCTGGTTGCTGACTCTCCGCTGTTTGGCACTCTTTTTCTGGCTGTTCTGGGGCTACAAAGGCACTGAGGAGCTGGGCTCAGTCTACTCTACCTAGTAAGTGACTTTTTGCTTAATTTTTTTTGGGTTTCTGACTTTTTTTTCCCCATAGGAACGCATTAATTAAATTTCAGTGCATTCCTATGGGAAACGCGCCTCGCAAGACGAAAAATATCCTTTCGTCTTGTGAGTTTTTTGTCCTGCGAGGCATTTGTCTTGTGAGGCACCACTGTATGTATAAAACAATGAGCAGGCTTTATAAACCAAAGGAGATTTTAAAAAGGTGTTAATTAAAAAGGTGGAGTGAATAAGGAAAAATAAAATGCAGGTGCCAGGTTTCAGATGGTCAGTTTCTTCAGCATGTAACCCTAAGTTTTTACTTTTCTTCTTTAACTTAAAATAAAATTACTCCTTTCCCTGTACTTTTAACTTTTAATTTAAACAGCTTTCTTTTTTGTTTACCTATCCGTGTATCTATTTGCTTAAACTGATACTAAGACTGCACTTCTATTCAATCTCTTACTCAAGTCTCCTCATACTCAGCCCACACAAATATCACTAACAGCTCATTATTAGTCACATTCTCTCCTTCTAACACAGGGGTCAGGGAACTTTTTTACCTTTTACCCCCCCAAAAATTTCCCTTGATTTGAAAGGAAGGAAATCATACATTATTTGAATTCAAAATATTATTGAATCTACACAGGCTGTGTACCAAACTAGCAGGATATATCATCAGTATCAATGGCTGCCAGGCTATGTACCGAACTAGCAGGATGCACCAAATTTAATAAAGATGTGCACTATTTTTGCTGGAACACATTGCACTCTAGCCATGGGGTGGTATAGGGAGTAGTAAGGTGTCCAACGTGCCTAGCAAGTTGCATTAAATTTTTGCTAGCTCGCAGAGGATTTAATCATCATCAATGGCTGCCAGAGTGGGGCTAGCAATGACATGCTTGCTAGAGACAGCCAACGCAGGGGGGGGGGGGGCTTTTCCTACCACTTTAATCATTCTGTGTGTGGTGTGCAAAAAGGAACAAACCAGGCTAAAGGTCATGTCACCCACCCTGGTGCCACAGCCCAATATCAAAGGACCAGTGCGCTATTTTTTTATCATCATCAATGGAAAAACTCAGCAGTGGCCAGAGGACTGGAAAAGATCAGTCTACATCCCAATCCCAAAGAAGGGCAGTGCCAAAGAATGCTCCAACTACTGTACAATTGCACTCATTTCACACGCTAGCAAGGTTATGCTCAAAATCCTACAAGGTAGGCTTCAGCAGTATGTGGACCGAGAACTCCCAGAAGTACAAGCTGGATTTCGAAGGGGCAGAGGAACTAGAGACCAAATTGCTAACATGCTCTGGATTATGGAGAAAGCCAGAGAGTTCCAGAAAAACATCTACTTCTGCTTCATTGACTACGCAAAAGCATGGCAGAAAGTGAGGAGGAATTAAAGAACCTCTTAATGAGGGTGAAAGAGAAGAGCGCCAAAAATGGTCTGAAGCTCAACATCAAAAAAACCAAGATCATGGCCACTGGTCCCATCACCTCCTGGCAAATAGAAGGGGAAGATATGGAGGCAGTGACAGATTTGACTTTCTTGGACTCCATGATCACTGCAGATGGGGACAGCAGCCATGAAATTCAAAGACACCTGCTTCTTGGGAGGAAAGCGATGACAAGCCTAGACAGCATCTTAAAAAGCCACCCTTTTTCCCCCCGCCTTAATTCAAGCCTTCTGTTTTGCTTTCCTGTTCCTTTTTTCATAGTTTTGAGTCAGTCTCTCTCTCACTCTCACTCTCACTCTCTCTCTCACACACACACACACACACATCCCACCCACCCACGCTCCTCCCTCCATTTTCTCCATATATTTAAACAAGGTTGATGAAGCCACCCTTTTTCCCCGCCTTAATTCAAGCCTTGCCTGTTCCTTTTTTCATAGTTTTGAGTCAGTCTCTCTCTCACTCTCTCTCTCTCTCTCTCTCTCTCTCACACACACACACACACACACACATCCACCCACCCATGCTCCCTCCCTCCATTTTCTCCATATATTTAAACAAGGTTGATGAAGCCACCCTTTTTCCCCCGCCTTAATTCAAGCCTTGCCTGTTCCTTTTTTCATAGTTTTGAGTCAGTCTCTCTCTCTCACACACACACACACATCCACCCACCCTCCCTCCCTCCATTTTCTCCATACATTTTCTACATACATTTAAATAAGCTTGATGAAGCCCTCGGTGTCTCGCACCTTCCTTCCCTCATTAACTGGATCCTTTCCCTCCTCCTGCTTGCTTGCAGTCATCTCCGGCGGAAGCAGTCATTCACAAGCCCCGGATTGATTGACTGCCCGGCCCCTTCAACAGCTGTAACCAATCAAGTAGGCTTATCTCCGATCTCTGAAGGAACGGAGGATTTACACTTGCCCTGCTGCAACCAAGGAAGTAACAGGGAGAGGTGGCTTACAATTTGAGGTTTGGCTGCAGGGGGTGGGGGTGGGAGGGAGGGGGTAGTGCTCTGCTCATTACCCCCAGGATTTTCACTTTTACTCCATTTGGGGTAAATTACCCCTGTTTCCCGACCACTGTTCTAACATAAACCAAGTAACTCATGCATGCCTATGCGGACGCACAAACACAAGCTTTCATACAAACAGAATCTGTCCATCCAGAAACAACACAAACCAATCAACTCACAATTCCGTTCATAAACATTTTTCACACTGTTTTACTGTGATAATAGTCCCTCCTGGCACACTTCACATATATAGCTACCAAACCAGGTGCTTATCATGCAAACAAACACAAACCTCCACACAAAACATGCATACAATGCAAAATTGCCCCCATCATCCCATTGACCTTCATTTGTACTATAATGTCAAAATTTGTTCTTGTCATTTTGACCGTGTTTCTATGAGTGAAATTATAATATATATCTGTATGTTATAGAAATCATCAGAAAACTGTCTTTGAAGGACTTCATTTTAGTGATGTTGAAGAATATTGTGAAGAGAGATATATATTGCCTTGAAGACTGCATGGCTCTTTTAAAGCAGATCACTCAGTATGTCTTCACAATATTCTTCAACATCACTAAATAATATAACATACAGGTATATATTATAATTTCACTCATAGAAACACGGTCAAAATGACAAGAACAAATTATATATATAATTTGTTATATATATATATATATATATATATATAATTTGTTATATATATAATTTGTTCTTGTCATTTTGACCATGTTTCTATGAGTGAAATTATAATATATACCTGTTTTCTGATGATTTTATATATATATAAAAATCATCAGTTTTCTGATGATTATATATATATATATATAAAAAGTGACAATAGTTCTGTGTTGTGTAGAGCGTATTATTTGGGGGTTACACACACACACACACAAACCCAGCCCCCCAAAAACCTTTCTTGAGTTCTGTATAAAACCTAGTGTGGCATAACAAGTTGTTGTACCAGTGAGTACCACAAACTGATTCACTTCTGTGAACAAGGACTTCCTTCGCCTGTCTTGATTGCATAATTTCACAAACCTCTCTCCTGTTCCCCACATCTCTCCCCCCACAACACTCTATGCAACTCCCAAAGTTTTAAACATGTCTCATAGGAAAGGTGCTATAATCCTGTCATTGTTCTGATGGTTCCTTTTCTGCACTTTTTTCAGTTTGCTGTTGTTCTTATTGCGATGAGATGTACAAACAGATAATGCATTCCAGATATGTCTGAGCCATGCAAGGCGTTGTTATATCGGCTGTTTTATTTTTAACTCATTTTTTAATGATTCCCCAACACAGAACATGCTCCCTTCATGTATGATAAGGGACACCACGATTTCTTGCTCTTTCAGGATATTTAGCCAGGATGTGTTTCTGTGTTATACTTCAGTTAAGGAAACTCTGTTTGGGTTTAACGGAATCTAGAGACTTTTGGCCAGTTTTGGGTTGTGCACTCTGTAACCAGGACTAGCTGTGTACAGTGCCGTGCTATTTCATAACATGCCCAAAGGAGCTACTTGGTTTTCTGCAGAAGTCCTTGAAGTTAGCTAGGTGGACTGAAGTGTCTGTTGTATTTCTCTCTGCTTGGAAACGAGATGTTTGGAGATCCTGGGTTACTCTCTGCATTCTGTGGGAGAAGCAAGAAATACGTCTGATCTGGTCAATTTACCCCTAAATCTTCCTTTCCATGTATGCATCGGGGTGTTGTTGTTGATTAACCAGATTGTGTAGGACTGAACAGGCTACCCGCGATGTGGGCAAGTGGGAAGTAATGAATAGGAAGATCTAGAAGCTGAGATACAGAAGATAAACTGTTCCCATCATCAGTATAATGTTATATCCAGATGTCTACAGCCTTATTTTTCTCAAACTGTTAATCGCTGGGTCTGCTTCTTGATTCTGTTACCACTTTGGATCCTTTTCTGTGGGTTTTTTTTCTGTCAGTGTCATACTGAAGGATGTGTGCATGAGTACCCCATGATTTCAGCAAAGTGTCCATGTTTATGGCAGAGGGGAAGGACCAAGTTTCATGCTAGGGATCCTGCAGCCTCCTTCTGGCCCCTCCACATGAGGGATAGAATAACTGACATGGAATTATCTCCTTTTATTATTTTATTTATTTACAGAGGTGGGTGAATTTTCAAAAATTCCCAAATATACGAAACTCAGTATTTGTCCTAGATTGACTAAGACCATGGAAACAGGAACAGGGAAATTAATGGAACTTTGTGCTAAACTTGGTTTTTATTTTAAGAAGAAGGGCCAAAATTTTTTTTTAATAAACCCTGTAGTTTTTCCTTTATTGAGAATGGTGTATGCATTTTTCCCCACTGAATTAATGAAAGCCCACATGGAATGCAGTCAAGCTCTCCAGTTCTCCTCACCAGAGAGGGGTGAGTCGGTGCTAATGATATCCTTGACATTCCCAAAAGAATTCAGCTCAATGAGGTCTGTGCACATTTCACTTTTCTGACGTTTGCCCTGAAGTAGTGGATGCCAGTTTTTGCCCTGTTAAGCAGAGTGTTATTTACTCTGGGGAATAAGCTGGGCCAGAATGCTCAGAATAAAAACCAGAGGGTGCTTAAAGAATACTGGGTGGAGAAATAATTGCTCCAAATCAATCATGTGGGTGAGGCCATGGATTCAGTGAAGAGCAAATAGACTGGGTAAGATTTTTTTAAAATATCAGAGGGTGATAAAGCAAGCAAGAGTCATAGGTTCTAGGCTGTAGATCCATCCACCAGCTCTCCTTTCCCCGATTTCCCTTTTATATAGACTCCTGAGAAGCTGGACCCAAAGTCAAAGAGAGAAAAGTTCAAGCAGCCCCAGGTTGAATTCTCATTTGAATTCCCCAGGAATGAAGGCTGAAGGATTGTTATTTCTGATAGGCTCACAGGCAGGATACACTTTTCTTTCTTTTTTTAAAAGAAATCGGCTGCAGGATTAGCATCTGACATAAATCTAGCATCAAGAACATTTTAAAGGCAAAATATCACTATTAATTGAATTTTCCGAAGGAAAAATTCCCCAAATCTCCAGGGAGTTCTTGAGTGGAAATGGGACATATTACATGTGGCAGGCAGAGCAGAAATGGGTGAGGAGAGGACTCTGGAAGAGAGCGAGAACTAAGCACATCTTAGTGTTCTTCTTGCAAGATGCCCCCTTCCGCTCATTACACTTTGTCCAAATACTTTTTGAGTGGAGTCCATTTGTAGTCTTAAAAACAATGCCTTGCAGCTTTAAAGAATGCCCTGCCTAAAGGTGAACAAATCGGGTCAGTTACCCCTGTAACAAATGTTTGGATGTTTTCGGTATCTTAATCCATAGGTGGAGACGTATGGGCCTCCAGAAATCGTTCAGCTCTCCTAATTTCTCTCTATGGGCCATCCTGGCTAGGGTGGATGAGAACTGCATCCAGAGAACTGTAATTCGCCCAGCATCACTTTATTTGTATAGGAACAACATCATTCACCGGGGAGAAAGAGGAGATGTAGCAAAGGAGTCTAGCTTTTTTTTCACAAACATCCTGTGAGGCAGGTATACTGAGAACAAAGTAGTTAGCCAAAGCTACCTAATACATTTTACAACTGGACCGAGGTTCCAGCTTGGGTCTGTCCTGGTTCATATCTATGTCAAATACAGTGGTGCCTCGACTTATGAACGTCCCGACATATGACCATTTCGAGTTGCGACCAGCTCCATCTGCAAAATTTTGCTTCGACTTGCGGCCGGAGCTTCGAGTTGCGACCGGAAAAAGGTAGGGAATTCAAATTCGCTAACCGTTGGTCGGCGACGAGGATGCTTCTTTGTAGCTCTTTCGCCCCAGCGGTTAGAGAGTGTGTGTTGGATGAGGCTTCGGACTGCCTGGAGCTGCTTTCTGCTCCTGAGTAAGTACATTTACTTTGTTTTGCAGTGTGGGTTTGGGGGGGGGGGGTTATGTTTCTGTGCTGTGATGTTTTTTTGTGTTTTGGTGTGATTTTTCCCCAGCCCCATCGCGTTCCAATGGGGCTGGCTCTGTTTGTGGTTTTTTTGTGTGATTTTTTTTCAGCCCCATCACGTTCCGATGGCGCTGCCTGTGTTTTTTTGGTTTTGGTAATTTTTTTCCCCGGTTCCGACGGGGCTTGCAATTTTTTTTGGTAATTTTTTTCCCCAGCCCCGATGCGTTCCTATGGGGCTTGCAATGTTTTTGTGTGTGTGTGTGTTTTGGTGTGTTTGTTTTTCGGCCCCAGCCCATTCCTATGGGGCTTGCAGTGTTTTTTGTTTGTTTGTTTTGTTTTGTTTTGTTTTCCTTCTGGAACGGATTAATCGCGTTCCAATGCATTCCTATGGGAAATGGTGCTTCAGTTTACGACCATTTCAAGTTATGCCCATCTTCTGGAACGGATTATGGTCGTAAGTCAAGGCACCACTGTAATGAGATTTAATACAGGAAATAAACTATTGGAAATAAACCATTCTGTTCTTCCAAAATGCTGCTGAAGATGTTCTGTTTTAGCCTATCTTTGGCCTCACATTTTATTTAATAGCCTTTTTTTCTTGTGTATCCACAGTGGGGGTTTGCATGTACTTTTATAGCAATCATACAACACTGCTAAATAATCCTGATGTGTAAAGGTGGTTAACAGTGAATGATAGCTTTTAAAACAATATTTTAAATGTCAAAACGTTACCTAAATTTTTTTTGATCTTTGATTTGTTTTTGTTTTTTGTTTTTAAAGTGTTTTGGAAAAGATATTTTCCACCGATAAGTACTTCAGAAACTCTGTTCCACACTTCAGTTTTGAATATTGCACAATTCACAAACCCTTTCATTTTTAAAATCCAGCAGGCTCTTCTTTATCTCTCTGGCTTTTCAGAAGAGATAATGAAAAGTGAAGTTGGCTGATTTCTCAGCCTGCTAACGGAGGAATATTCTGTCTCGGCTGCCTAACAAGAGTTTCTGCGTCTCTGTGCTTTTAAAACGCTTTTGGTAATTGGCCCCATTTGGGAAGCTTGGAGATGGAGCCAAGTACATTTAAGCCTTCCTCAAGCAGGAAACAGGAATTAATGTGCAGCGTTTCTCATCCTGTGGTTGAAAATTTCACTGTTAGGAAGAAAAGCGCAATAAACGTCGGCTGTGTTGGTGGTGCTGCGGCTGCTCCTCCTCTTCTTGAGAGAATTAAAATGCAGGTTTTCCAATGTTGTATTGGGGAAATGGTACTATCAATATTTATCTCAAAGTCTTTTTATGTACAAACAGAAAGAGCAAAGTGAGATATTCTTTAGAAAGCTGCTGGAAGGTTGAGTTGATGGATTTTGCAAGAGCGTGCTCTAGGGGATAGGGCGGAAGCATGAAGAGAAGGAATGTAATAGCATCTGTATTAGTCAAAGCATACGTGTGGGTTTTTTTTCTTTCCTTTTTTCCAGCAGTGCTTTCTTTAATGCCTTTAGTAAGAATTCATATTGCTAGGTTGTTTGACTTGCGAGGCTCTTTAAACCCCCAGTACAAAACCACGTCTCTTTTCATTTCCTCAGAAACCCGACGTGAGGCTCTCCAGAGGGAGCATAGATCGAGAAGATGGGAGTCTCCAGGGTCCGGTAAGCACAAATGCTATCTTTTTATCTATCAAGAGAAACGTTTGTTTGATGTCCTCAGTGGAAAATACTGTTAACATTCCACTGATCATGGGAGATGAGATTTGATTTGCTTAGGGCTTCCGTGATGATTATGTTTCTGCGAGAGATTTTAGGAGGCTCGGTTTCTCCGAGAACACTGGTGGCAGGAAAATCTTGTTCACGCAGCACTTTTCTGGGGTTGCTTCCTTTCATTTTGCTGCTGCTGAAATAGATGCAGTCTCCTCTTGCACATGGAGCCATTAATTATATTTAAAGCAGCTGTGCGGTACTCAACCCGTCTGGGCTCAGTGTGCTTTCAAAAGTTAAGTTTGCCTTGCTGCCTCTGTTCAGAGAAAGTAAAACGACAATACAGTGCTTGAACATGTTGGAATAGAGAGCATTTCTCAAAGTAATGGGAATCTGGAGTAGTATCTTATGGGTGGTGATAAGTGAGCTTGATTTACTGTCAGAAAACATCTGCCTTGTTCCATAAAACTAATCCAGACAATAAAGATGTAGTTAGATGGCTGGGCGCTCGTTATGTGGTCGTGACCTCTTTCCCCCCTCACCCTCTGTTCATGTTTATGTTAGGACTGTTTTGAGTTCACTTCTCTTGTTATATTGAGTTCCAGCTGTAACATTGAAAGGGAATTCTTAAGAACTCATTCCTTACCTTGGCTTTACTGGGCAAGAATTTTATTGCTTTCACAACAGAGATAAAAATGTTGTAACTGGCGAGACAGGGTATTGGCCGCAGGGCCTTGCAGTTAGTACTGGAGATTGACTCTGTCTGCCTCAACATGTCTATTTGCCAGTCTAGTCTTTCTCCGTGTTGACAAGTTTCAGGCTCGCCAGTACACAGGGGAGACTTCTGCTCATGTATTGTGAGCCGAAAGCAAAAGGGAAGGCCTGCTTTCAGTTTTTGGTCAGTGTGTCTTTGACTCCTCGTGACTATCTCACTTGGAGATTTCAGGCAGGAAGTTGACACAGCTGTATTCTGGGATTATGTCTGTTGCCGAACAGTCCGGGGGTGGTGGTGGTGGTGGAATATATCTGAGACTGCTAGTAACTGCTGGGGCTCTCAACAGAAACATAGCATAGATAGCAGGAACACGTGCTAACTAAATGGGTACATATGGAGAATGATGTCAAAAGATGTGCAGTATTTATCTTGTGGAAGTTGGCATATTACTTTTAAAGAGTGCAACTAAAAAAGCCAGACCTAATGGATCATTCTTTGTAGCAAAAACTACTTAAACAGGGGATTGGTTCAACCTGTAGAGTCTGTTGATTTATGTACAAAAAAACCCATCCATATGATCCATTCACGGAATCAGAGTTTAAGATTTGGCAGCACCTGTATCTCGGATCACAAAATGTTACAAATAAAATAACTGTTTGATTGATCCATAAGTCATCGAGTAATTTATTTTCCTATTTTGATTGTAACTTTTAGTGATCCTTTAAAAGTGTTGCCCAGCTTAAAAACTGTGCTTCTGTACCACAAGATGTAGTATGACTATAAAACACAGCACACTGGCAGAACATTTCTGTGTTATTTAAAAATGTGGACAAAGTCACCCGAATTTGTAGCAGTGTTGGTTGATAGACTAATCAGAGAGTGTTGCTTTGTGCAGTTGAAAGCAAGCTGCAAGGGCCTGAATCCAGTTGGTAGTCCCAGGTAGGAGAGGTCCATTGAATGATGGGATTTGGGCAAGACAGACAGAATCTTTATTGGTTGTTGTAGGTTTTTCGGGCTGTCTGACCGTGTTCTTGAGGTTTTTCTTCCTAACGTTTCGCCAGTCTCTGTGGCCGGCATCTTCAGAGGACGGGAGTCAGAATCTTTATTGCTTAAGCCAGAGACCATAGCAAAATAATTTGGGCAAGAGTTGACTCAACTGTTCTCCAGTTGATTCAATTGTCTCTCCTTCAGCAGTCCAGTAGTATTTGGGCAAACTCATCCTTGCATGTTCCTGTAGTCCTTCCCAGCAGTATTCTGTGAATCCAAAGCACCAAGAACTGGAACCCTGGAGCCAGGTGGTTGCTTTTGATGTCTGGAAGGAAGAAGGGTACAGAATAAGACAGCAATTGTCTTGGCAAGGGGGGCAGCTGCCTGTCATCCAGGGGGCACGTGGATGAGAGAGGCTGAAATTTTCTTATTCCCCTGCCTTGCTTCTCTGTGATTCATTGCCCCATGACCAATTCATTGGCCCCATGGTTGCCTCTTCTGTCAACACTTTAGACCAGCTCTTAGCTTTGCAAGTTTTCACATTTCCTCTGGTGATTTGTGAGCATTCAGTATATTCCATCAGTAAGTATTTGCTGTTTACTAGAACAGTGGGTTAGAACATGTTGAGTGAATCAGTACAAAGAATTGTCCTGGATTAATTAATTGAAGGGGGCAACTGAGTTTGTACAGATGCTGTGGTTTGGCTTTATTTTGCAGGGTAGGCGCCAAATGCTAGGTTAGTAGATAACAATTTTTGTAAAAAAGATTTGACCCGTCCAATGCATGTGTGTTTTGCTTTGATAGATTTAAGATCCTACAGCTGTGGAAAATCAGTCTTTTCTATCCTGGGTTGCTTTTTCTGCAATAAAAATGCCTGGCTCAGATTTTCTGTGTAGTCTTGCCCATGTCAGCACTTCTGATTTGCAAAAGAAAACTTTTTCTGTGCAGACGCCTTCTCATAAAAACACACTAGGATTTTCTAAACGAATGTTTTTCCAAGAACTCAGTGACCACATAGCAGATACAAATGTCATATTGTGCGGTAATTGATCAGACTTTTATCTCAGCTGGCAGAAAGGTGATTAGATTGCAGCCCAGTTATATAGCCTTCCTAAACTAGCAGTTGAGGCTCTTTGTTTGTGTCCATTGTTTACGAAGTCGAGCAATAATTTGAGGCATGATGAAGATTTCTAGGAATACTTCTTAACAGATATCTTGGACTGAACATGTAAATCACAGACAGCATGTCATTTTGTCTGAGTAACGGTAGCAGTAAGAATGGAGGTACCACAGAGATACAAAGCAAAAAAGAGAGAGAGAGATGAAAGAATTTTGTTTTATTCTTTAAAAAACATGATTTACATTAATAGTTGGGTTTGCCCTGAAATTTAAGAGTGATGGGAGAGGAGAAATATGCTGGAAATTCTTGTGCTTGGATGAGCCTGATGTTTGTGGTTGTGGAATGTGGGGGGGGGGGGGAGGAGAGGCAGATGGAAGGTTTTCTTTGTTCATAAACAGCAAAGAAATGAATTAAATCCATTTTCCCTTTGCAGGCCTCTAACCAGCATATTTATCAGCCTGTGGGCAAACCAGGTAAGCCAAAAATATGCTATGTTACAGTCAAAATATGGACTCTCCCTTTGTATCACTTCTGTTTTCAGAAAATACAGTAGAGGGTGGATAAGCAAAAAATAAGGATTTAGCCACATTTGTATGAAGTGGTAGTGATGCCTCATGAGTAATACAGAGTTTTAAAGGGGCTTTCCGAGCTGGCCACTAGTTTGAGAATTGTGGCCTAGATTTTTAAAGGGAAGGTGTAAACTCTCTTTTCCCCTTAGATACCATACAGTCGGAGTATCTGTTGAAAGACACCAGAGTCTCATGGAAACTATAAAGGGCTCCTGATTTTGGGATTGTGTGTCATGATCTTTTATTGTGGGGATTGGATAAAGGAGTAGGTGGGTTTCTGCTACATGAGGATGGCAGTTTCAAGTGCATTTACGTTTAATACCCATAGGCCGTACACTGTGTCAAGTTTTAGAGGAGGATGGCAGTTTCTTTTATCATTCTATGCAAAATATTTTGTCACTAGATCACTCTGCCCCACCAAAGAAACCACCTCGCCCAGGAGCACCAAGCCATTTGGGCAGCCTCGCCAGCCTGAACAGTCCTGTGGACAGCTACAACGAAGGGGTTAAGGTAGATTCAGTTGCTCTTTCTGATCAAGACACCCTCCAGTCAAAACATTACGGTTGCTAATTGAGAGGTGGGTCAAAATACCCAAAGGTGGGATGGATGGATCCGTTCATTTTCAGTCTGTGTCTGTTTGATACACATTTAAACTGGAGTACGTTCCCTCTTCTCGTTTGCAGAGTTACATGTGTAAATATTTTACCCCAAGTTTTGTCTTATGTGTGAATTCTAACAAAAAAAGGTATATATGGACTTAAAATACACATTTTATATGCTGTTTGGTACATGTTTTTTTAGCCAAGAACTGTACTGGAAAATGCAAGAAGTGCAAAAACCGAAGGATTGTGGCATTCCATTTTGCATATCCAGGAAGTATGAGTTAGATTGGCTTGCTTTAAACTGCAGAACAGATGAAATCCTTGAATATCCATTAACTTAAACCCCTTCCTGACCAATCAGAATAAAAGTGTGTCTATGTCATTTTCTTCTGTATCCATAATACACGATAGCTGAGACAAGGAAGTATTCACCGTATGCTGTGTCTAGTTAATGATAGATTGCAGCTCTTCAGGGTGTCGGGGCCCAACTGAATCTATTGCCGATGGCTGTAAAATCCACCTGCAAGCCAAGAGTCAAACCTTTAACTTTCAAAATGAGGTCTTGTGCCCAAAGTTCATGGCCAGCCTACTTTTCTCACTGCCAATAAGGAATAAGAGAATGTGGGTCTTATGATATACCATTGATATTACTTGTTCCGTTATGCCAGTTGCAACATAGAGTTACCTTTCCTGGTGATTGGTGAATGCTTGGTACATTTTAGGTACACCAGTATTGTACACTTCTACTGTTGAACCTTGCTGTCTGTTGTTCAGAGGTTTCATAATAACTTAAGTAGCAAATACTATTGCCACCTTAAAATTTCTTCCTTGAGGCTTCTAAACATGTGAAGAGTTGCTTTTCTATAAACTGCCCATGTGAGTTGCTGAGCATCTTTTCTGGTTAACTGCTCAGGAATCCTGGAAACCGAGCAGAGCAAAGCAAAGCTTGCTTCAAAGCAAAGCATGCTGCTTATATACTGCCCCATAGTGCTTAAAGCACACTCTGGGCAGTTTACAATTTAATTATGCAAGCTACACATTGCTTCCCCCCCCCCCCCCCCCCGACAAGCTGGGTACTCATTTTACCAAGGTCAGAAGCATGGAAGGCTGAGTGAACCTCAAGCCAGCTACTTGGGATTGAACCCTGGTTCTGAGCAGAGTTTTGCCTGCAGTACTGCAGTTTAACCACTGTGCTACGGGGCTCCTTCAGGACCAGAACCTTCCCCAGACTCTCGATAAGGTTAGAGTTTGCTGTTTGTTGTCTTCCATCATGATTACCCATGAATTAAGGAAGCATTTACTTCCAACTTTAAGGACGTTGGCTCTTTCCTTCTAACAAGTAGATTTCTGTGCCATACCATAATCAGGTTTCAAACTTATCTTCAGCTTCAGAGATGGTTTGCCATGTGCTTGAGAAATGCAAACCCCGTATTCCCTTGACTTTAGCAGGAATAGGTCTTTGAACCCAGGCTCTATAACCAAGGCTGAAAGTCTCTTGGCTTCTGTGTGGAATCCAGTTTTTAACCCTCCAAGTTCTACTGAGTACTTTAAGGAAATGAGTGTGGTTGTGTTCTACCTTACTTGGCAACTGAGGCACAAGTTGCACATGTACCTGGAAATAGGCTGGAGGCGGCGGCTGGGTCTTCTCCCAGCAGGGATAATTTTCAGGACCACGTGGGATGATGATCCCATTTCTCAATGGGCTATACATTTGACACTTCCTTTTTTATAATGGCAGTTCCATTTTATGATACACAGACTTTTTTTCACTACTGTCCTGACTGAGGATTACTGTTTTTCTCAAAATGGTCATGTGTATTCAGTTGGAGCTGGGTTGTGTTTTTTTTAGCCTCTCCTCTCTAAAGCTGAGGATGGATACAGCCTTTAAAACACACACACAAACCTTGCTTAAGCCAAGGTTTCATTCTCCATGTTAGCTTAAACATGGCCTCTTGGATCCACTCAATTGAAAAAAAATGCCAGCTGTGTTTTTGAAGTCTGCTTATTCTCTGTCCATGGGAAATCTAAAGCCTGTGAGAGACTTCCCTGTTTAGGGTGTTGCTCTAACGACTGTGCCCTTGCTTAAGTAGGTTGCCTTGTATGTACATCATGAATAAATCACCCCACACAGAGAGACCATCCTTGATATCTGTGGAGCTGCTCCTTGTTCGAACAACCTGCTAAGAGGAAAAGTGGGTGGAAAGGGAGCTGGCGCACATCATCACTCATACATTGGCTCTGATAAATCTCGGCAGAAAGTAACTGACTTTTAGAATCCCTTTTAAAAATGGATATTAGATAGAGGCACGCAATACACCTCTACCTGGGCTTATGAGCCCAGAAAGGAAACTCCATGTGGTTTCCTTTCCTTGCCAGAGGTATTATGCCTCGGTGTAGCAGCCGCCGGAGGCAAAAATGACGTGGTCACTGTATGCTGGCTCCTGAGCCAAACCTTGGTTAAGAGGCCAGCAGTGAGTGTCTTGTCGTCTTGCTCCAGTAAGACAGCTGCTTTCCATTCAAGGTCAGTTCGTTTATTTCTCAAGAAATGAAGGGACCCTGAATAGAATATTCTAAGCTTTCCCAAGAGTTCTGTTCTTGTTTAGCGATGAAAACGGAGATTCTCATTAAGTAAAATCTATTTTAAATCTTTGGCTGGAGGACTTCAAGGAAGGCCCAGTTTATTTCCATCTGTGGAATTAGCAAGGAGGCCGTCGACGGCAAGAGGTCTGACCATAAGGGAAGCCATGCCCCCTTTTTCTCTTTCCGAATGTTACAAGCTTGTCTAGGTGTTTAAAAGCCAGCATAAGCAGACACAGCCGTCTCTCTTACAGAAAGATGGTTTTGCTGCAAACAGTGCACTCAAGCTGCCAAGCTTCAGAACTTTTGTTTTGTTTTTCAGGACGATTAACTAATCCCAGGGTTTGAGTCTAAAATTCCTACGTAAACATTTTTTTTAAAAAAATGGTAGATAGAGATGTGGGAAAGAGAACATAAGAGCAGTCTTCAAATTAGAATAGGGAGAGAGTGAATTCTACAAATGACCAGCAATATAGATTTACTTGGTTCTGCTTTCTGGAAAACTGGAGTTTCAAATGAGTGGCTTCTTTTCAGATAAGTGGAGTAGCTTCTTCACTGCCTGTCATCCTGGAGTGAATTTTCCGATCCCCCTCCCTCAGGAAGCCACAGAACTTTCTGTTTTAATGTAACATGGCTCTGTGAGAACCTGCCAAGCTAAACACAGAAGCTTTTCCTGAGATTTTTAGTTTGTATAAAACCGACCAGTGCAAGGCTTGACTCTAGAAATCCCTCTCCTTCCCCCCCCCCAAAAAAAAACACAAGTAGAAATTACAAGAATCGAGCTGAGCTTCTTAATCTGGAAGAATTTGAAGCTGAGTGCATTTTTAAAGTTTATTTTTAAAATCAAAGTTATTTGCCAAGGGAAAACCAGCCAAGCATTGCGCAGATAACCCTGGCCGTTTAGTTTGTGGTAGAATCCTGTTGTTGTTGGCTCCAGAAAGGGCAGGGAAACATAAAAAATGAGCTGCTAGCCAGGCAGATTAACTCTTATGCCAGAGCCGTAGAATTTCAGCATAGCAATCAAGTGGGTTGTTAGTGAGTGGCCTCCAAACCCCATCCCTCAGTAAAGAATCTGGGCAAGGGATTGACCAACCAGGAGCAATGCAATTAGATGACTAAATGGTTCCTTCTACTGAGTGCTTCCCACTCCCCCCTAACACATCCCAAGAAAGACCAACATGACCTCATCTTGAGCTCTTGTGCAGGGAATCTAGCACGTCCAAAGCAGGCCCATTCCCCCCCCCCCATGTTTGAGAGAGGAACCCTAACACTGTTAATTCCTTTGCGTCCCTCTAGAATGGTTGGTCCCTGTTTTTGTTTGCATGCTCACTTTTTAGGGGTGCATGGCAGATCCTGTTTCTTTCCAGGGCCCAGGCATTGCTTTAAACGGTGGGGGGAGCAGCTAACATGACTGAGTGGGAGAGGGGGGGACTGGGGGCACGGGGCACTTTGGGCCAGGAGCTTTTTAACAGGTCTCTCTTGCTGCTGCTCATATTTTGGACTCCCCCTTGCCTGACTGCCATTTATTAACATTGTGTTTTTCTTTTGTTTTCTCTTTTTCCTTCTCTTCTGATAAATTTCTTTAACCACCCCTCAAACTCTGCTCGACACTAGCCATGGCGGGTAAGCACACGTGTGTGTTTGTGGTCTCGTATGAGTACTGTGTGGCAGCCCTCTTGCTTTTCACAAACACCATTCTCTGCATGTGCTTCTGTTGCAGTGATAATGATTCAGATCAGAATAGAGTAGAAACCGCTCCTGTTCCAAGACCCTTAGCAATGAATGTTTTCTTTTCATAGCAGGAGGGGCGGTGTAGAGGGTTACCAGGTTCGTGGGATAGGACAGTTTAGGCCATAGCTGACATCACACAACAGGGACTTACGAATGTTCGGAGGAGCTGCTGAAATTACTGTATAGCTGAGGCACAATAAAGGGCCAAGACAGCAGTATATTTATGAGTGATGCAGAGTGCTGTGAATGAGGTTTAAGCTCTCTCTTCAGTGTAGTTCTGTACCATAGTTGTTCATCTAATTCCATCATGTCACGGACATCTGCCTGTCTGCTCGCTCTCCTGTTGACTTAATATAACACCCCCATGGCCAGTCCTTTGAGAACGGAAGGAGGCTCTAGCTGTAAGGCAAGAAAGACTGTTATTCATGCACACCCTTCTGTCCTTTCTCCTTGCCATCCCATGGAGATACTTGTAACTCATTTATCTATCCCCTTTATATGGCACGCTGGACTTTTGGAAAGTGAGGTCATCCCCTCCTCCAAAAGTGGCTGGCCAACCCAGATGTTTTATGAGAAGACCCAACATAAGAACATTGCAGTCGTTTTGTCTGGACTGTCAGAAGAATGAGGGGCCCTTCACAGGTTCTGGGATTGCGGCTTCCATGATCCCTCACTGCTGGCTACGATTGATGGGTGTTGTAGTCCAGCAGCATCTGGAGGGCCACACTTCCCCCAGTACTAGCTAGGCAAAGTATGGTTTAGATGGGGGGGGGGGATTGTCCACCTGCTACATAAATGTGTTGTCCTGTTGCCATCACTGTCAGCCTTTTTCCTCCATCCTTTCCACTTTTAGGGTGCCGTGGTGGCACTGCGGGTTAAACCGCAAAGCCTCTGGGCTGCAAGGTCGAAAGATCAGCAGTTCGAATCCACGCAATGGAGTGAGCTCCCATCGCTTGTTCCAGCTCCTGCCAACCTAGCAGTTCGAAAGCATGTAAAAATGCGAGTAGATAAATAGGTACCACCACGGTGGGAAGGTAACGGCGTTCCGTGTCTAGTCACGCTGGCCACGTGACCACGGAAACTGTCTTCGGACAAACGCTGGCTCTACAGCTTGGAGACGGGGATGAGCACCGCGCCCTAGAGTCGGACACGACTGGACAATTTGTCAAGGGGAACCTTTACCTATGAGAAGTACAAATGGAAACACAGCGTCTAGAGTTTTTGTTCCTCCAAATGCCACCAGCTGTCTCATGTCTGGATTCCTTATTTGCTTGTTAAATGTCAGTGGCTTGAGTAAAGAAGTGTCCAAGTCGCATTTGGCCAAAATCCAATAGGACATGAGTGAAAGGAAACGGTGTACTAGTGGAGTTCTTTTGCTTTTGCCACATACAGAAGTGGAAGTGCCATTGTTCTGTGGTCTAAAGGCACACATCTGCTTGTGCAACCAGTTGTACAACTGGAAGCTGCGTTGAATTTCTCACGTTTGATCCCCCCCCCCCCCCAGGTATATGCAAGCACCATGTTGTTGGTTCTGTAATAGTTCCAGCCCTGACGCTACCATCCTCATCGTGTCAACCCAGAGGTCTAACTATCCTACCTGTCCTTTGTTGACCTACGGCTGTTGGTTATGCTTTCAACAAAGGAGTGATGATGAATGTATTTGCCTAGGTTTTCAGAAAATGTTGTTAGGACACCTACGTCCCTTTCCATTCCACAGCAGGGAGCTTCATGGGAGCACTGCACACAGAAAGGTTAGAAAGACACTGTATGGGATTAGACCATGTTGTTCAAGAGAGGGATACGTTAGGCAGTATGTTGCCACCTGATCCAGCATCCCTAAGTGTTGTGGGCTGGATCCACACTAAGTGTGTGCTGAAATCTGTGAAATCCTTGAGGTGTGACTAACTTGCTGGGGATGTGCACTGATGCATGCTACAGAACTTCTGAATTGATATGTATAGGGATCACATCATCAGTCTGGATCCAGCCCAGCGTCTCCAAGGGCTCATCAATCAGTCTGTGAGATGGATCGAAAGACAACGAAACCAGCTTGGTCCCTCTCTGGCTTTTAAATTTTTGCTCAGCTTTGCTTCAGTTCCCAGTTTTTGGCATGGTGTCCTAGAAGCCTTTCTGGGATTCCATCAGCCTGCCCCCTGTGCATATGTGTGCCTTAATGTGTGCCTTAACTAGAGGGAAGAATTCCTATTGCGGCAAAAAACGTCCTAAGAGAGTAGATGGACAGTGCCATCTGCTGGGGAAGAATGAGGGAGTAACCCATCTCCTTACTTCCAGATTCAGCCTCAGGAAATCAGCCCTCCCCCAACAGCCAACCTGGATCGTTCCAATGACAAAGTGTACGAGAATGTCACTGGCCTGGTGAAGGCAGTCATAGAGATGTCCAGCAAAATCCAGCCAGCACCGCCAGAGGAGTATGTCCCCATGGTAAAGGTAGGAGAGCTTTTTTCCCTTTCTTAAAACCTCTCCATACAGGGCTACTAACATGTCCAACGGAAACATGGAAAACTGTGCAGGACTCACAACTGTGAAGGGTGTGTGTGTGTGCATGTGCGTGCACGCACACACACACATTTGTACATTCAGTTGCCCATGAACAACTTGTCTAGATTCTTGACAATCTCCAATTCCTTTGTGATTTTTTTTTCTTAGCATTTATGTAGTGCTTTCAAAAGAAAGCTTTTCAAGTAATTCTGTTTTCTTGTAATCCTTGTAACCTTCAGGGGATCTTTTCTCTGCTTCTCTCAAGTGTAACAACAGCAGGTTTGAGTAACAGGATCCAACGTGAACAGGACATTCTGTATTTTAAAGACGTTTTATTCAATGGGGTAGCCTTCTGGGCCCTCTTTGATTGTACACTTCCATGGCCAGAGGTTTCCAGAGCCTTGCTTTGGAACAATGGCTTGCTTCTCTAAAATAGGGAACAAAATGCTGTGTCTTTCCAGGCCACTGTAACTAAAGGATGCTGCTTACAGCTATTATGTGAATCAACTGTCAGTTCAGGCATCAAAAGCTAAGGTTTCAAAAGGCAGGAATACTATTTGCATTTGAGTAGCTTGCTGAATCTACTTGGCAAGTAGTACAACCGCATATTTGACCAGGCAGTTGAAACTATAGGTGGGATTTTTGGATATTCTGAACTACAAGTACCATAATTCTCCATTCTAGGAGTTCTACCTACTGTACAAACACCTAAATGTGATGCACCTGGGAATGAAGGCCTAAATTGAAAGGCTTTGAGGCTGTGTTAGGCTCTGCCCAACCTTCCTGTTTCTGCCCCACTGCTGAGAGCTTTCTTCCTGAGCCCGGAAACGTGGGTGGAGCTGGGCCCAACGTAACCTCAAAGTCTCCCAAATTTGGGCCTTTTTCCCAGATGCATCATATGTGTGAACACTAATAGGATGCTAGCCAACGTCTTCAGCAACATTCATTTCCCCCCCTCCCCAGCTCAATACTAAAACTGGTTTTGCTAACTGTGGTTGCAGGGCCCTGAAGACTATGTGGAGATTTTTAAATAGCTTTTAAAACTTGGTGTAAATTTTTCTTAATAACCTTGAAGTCAAGTGTATGTTTGTGGCTTTGTGTGCATTAATCCGCAGGTATGGTTCTCGGTCTGTTACTAATTCATTGCACTTCAATTATTGTCTGTAACTAGGAGGTTGGTTTGGCCCTGCGAACTTTACTGGCAACCGTAGATGAGACCATCCCAGTACTCCCAACAAGCACACACAGAGAGGTAAGGAGGTGCTCGATTCATTCACACTGGAATTGCTGGCATTCAGGCTGAGCTGGAGGCCAATGAATTGCTCGTCAGTTTTATGGAGAGCAGGTCCAAGACCACATGTAGCTTTGGCTTCTTTTTGCATTCTGCCATCTTGCTCGGAGCTCCCTGGAATGGACGTTAAGCAGCAGACGTGAGAGCAGCAGAGTAGAGAATTCCAGCTCCCAAGATTTTTGCCGACACTATTTAATACGTATCTTGTGACCATATTTCCATGCAAAACAATGGATACAACAAAGTGATCTGAGGACTTTCAATCCATTCTGATATTTGAACAATATGTTCTGGTGAACAAGGGTAGAAACATTAGACGAGTACCTAGTCCATCAGCATCGGTGTAGAACACGTCTGTGGCCTTATGAGGTGAATAAAACACAACCTGAGGGAGGTTATCTGTTCCTAGCAGTGACTCACATAAGCACAGAAACTCTGCCCTTGTGCTGTACTGGTAATTCCTGTATGAAGAACTTTCACACATGATCACTGCAAGAAAGATGGCTGTTGAGCAAGTCCCTACGCTACTTTCTCTGAAGGCTTCTGCCACGTAGCCTTTCCATAGTTAAGTATTAGGACCAGTTTTTACATAGCCTTATCTAAGTATACGTCGACCATTCACCATATTCATTCCAGTTTGCTCTTGTGTATTCTGGAATGAATGATGTTGGATGGCTGATCAGAATACTCCCTGGAACCTTTCACTCTTACACAGGGAGAGGGGAATTCCTCCTATATTCTTTCACATTAAACCATTGTATGGTTACTGTGTGCTTCTTTTAAGAGAGAACTGTTCAAAGCAGGCAAGGAACTGTATACTAGTCATGGTGTTTGTATTAGGGTGTTGCCTAATCAGGAGTTCTAAGACCCCTCGCCAACCATGAAACTCATTGCATGACCTTGGACCAGTTATACACACTTACACTCACCTGCTTCACTGTTGTTTTTTTCTGAGAGAGAATGAAAGAAGGTCTAAGGTGATAAGTGTAACAAACAATACATGGAGAGTTATAGTTCTGCCCTTTTGAAATACATAGGGTTAAGATGCAAATCAGTTTTCTCATTTGAGCGTTTTTCTGCAATTCTTTTGTTTAAAGTTAAACCATAGGCTAACATTGTTTGGGGGACAGCCAATAGGAAACCATTCCTTGAACATTTCACATAACTGGAAAACCCTCTTAGAGTTGTCACAAGTTGGAAATTACTTTGAGAGCTTGTAGCAGCATTGCTTTTGATATTGGCCCTTCATGAATCTTCTCTTTTGCAGATTGAGATGGCTCAAAAACTTCTGAACTCTGACCTTGCTGAACTGATTAACAAGATGAAGTTGGCTCAGCAGTACGTTATGACTAGCCTGCAGCAAGAATACAAAAAGCAGATGCTGACAGCGGCACATGCCCTGGCTGTGGATGCGAAAAACTTGCTGGATGTGATTGACCAGGCTAGACTAAAATCTATTGGTCAGTCCAGGACCCACTAGAGGCACAGAAGGTTGGATTTACATTGTACACTTTGAAGAGTAGCGCTCATTCACAACAGGCAACACTTCCGCCTTCCAGCAAACGTGAGAATTGACCCGTCTCGTTCAAGGAATTCCCATCCTGCCTAACAGAATGATAGATGTTAGTGCTCTTCAATCTTCAAACAATTTTTCTTAAAAAAAAAATCAGCAATGCCAAGGAAGACCCGAGTTTGAAAACAGAGTTCTTTGACAGTCGAAACTCTTTGGAAATGTTTCGCAGTATGTGGAATGGACATCTCTTCCAACGCCTGAGACTTCTTAAAAGCAAACTTTTGCAAACGAACTGTCCAAGCTGCAGAACTGAGATATTGTCAAGTGAAGAATTCTGGGAAACCTCAGGGCTGAGGATTCTTGGCTTACAATGTGTGAACTGTTCAGACTGGAATTCTTTTTTTTTAATTATTATTATTATTAGAACACTTAGTGCCACAAAACGCTAATCACAATTTACAGAGAAAGATTTAAAAGCTCTATTTTCAAAATGTTTCATTCAAAAACTAAAGTCCTCTTCATCTGCTTTCCTGCCCCTTTCACTCGGACATCCGTGAACCATTGGAGCAGAAACCAGTTGAACAACACAACAGAGAACTTGTCTTTTTCACCAGAATAACGTGCCACTTTTTTGTAGCAGTTGTTTTCCTTGGAAGTGGAAAAAAGAAGAAGAAGCTGCTTTGTACCAGAGCAACTTGGAGCTGCAGTTAGAAGAAAAAGTTCTGTAACCATACATGTTCCCCATTTTTTTATATAATTTATAAAGAAAGATTAAAGCCATGATGACTATTTTAAAGATGTTTTGGTTGTTAACTTATATAGCAAGTAAAAGCACAGTCATTGTAGAGTACTTGCTAGAGTGTTGGTGTAGGACTTGTGTGATCTGAATTCAAATTCCTGCTTGGCCATGGAATGGGTGTGTGTGTACATTCCCAAATCTTAATAGCTCAGTGGTTTACATATCTGGTTGTGGAAGCTAGAGGTTGGGAGTTCAATTCCTCACTGCACCTCCTGCGACAAGCTGCATAGCCCAAGGGCACCCCCCCCCCAAGGGAAAAGCACTTCTGAGTTTTCTCTACCTGGAAAACCCTGAAAAGGGTCCCCATAATTCAGAATTAACTAGATGGCACATTATTATTAAAACCCTTATAGTAAGTTGCAACCAACAGCAAATAACACAAAAAGCACAAATGGTATGGATAGTTTCCAGGGGCAAAAAAATACAGTAGGACCCCCCCCCCCCCAATCCATGGGTGTTGCTGCTGCAACCAAGCCTGAAGTCTGCACGTGCACTTATTACCTCTTGGTCTCTTTAATGGATCCACTAGCTGTGTTTCCACGCGTCTGCGGGGGGACTTGGAACCGAAAGGGAGGTCCTACTGCACCAAGCCAATTGAAAGGGCAAAGGGGGTGGGGAGTGCTTTGGAAAAAAGTCTGGCTTCTCTCTTGCAACTCCTAATGTCAGTTTTAAAGACAGACATACCTTTTTATGCGGTTTCCACTTCTGTGTATTATATAACACAGGCTACTTAAAACAGGGGTCCACGGCCCGGTACCAGGCCGTGGCCTTGGCAGGACCAGTCCATGGAGATAGATCTCCCGCCCCCCCACATGCACGGACGCACACATACCCCACCCACGGACGCACGTGCACCCCGCCTAAACACGGATGCACACACAGCCCCCCCACATGCACGGACACCACCACCCTGCCCTCTCCCTAAACCGGTCCGTGGTTCGAAAAAGGTTGGGGACCACTGAAAGGATGATATATAAGCATGTCTCTCCTTATAAGAACCATTGTTTTCAGCTGATGGAGGCTAGCCCAAGAGAGGCAGAGAATCTTACCACTAGAAAAAGAGAGGCAGCTTGACAGCAGAAAACGGGACAGGTTAAGCAGTTCATTACAACTCTCAATTTTGTCACTTTGAAAAACCAAATAAATTACCTCCCTGAGTGAAGAGGGAAAGAGTGTTTTTCACCCATATACTGACAGACATGGTTTTTAGACCTGTGGTACCTATGGAGCTACTATACTATACAAAATCGAGAAAAATGTAACAATTTAAGGTAAGTTAAAGGGGCATTTCATATTTCTTTTTGGGAAGGCGTGAAGATATCTGCTGTAAATGCCAAACATGCATTCTGAAATGCCAACCAGTAGTGAAGAAGTACTGCAGTTCTAGATTTGCCTTTCCAGTGTACCGTTTTTTTTTTTTTTTTTTTTTTTTAAATGTGACAACTGCTTTCTGCAAAATTTTTACTGGGGAGTATTAGTTTATACAATTCTGTTTGTATAATCCTAGGAGATGAGAATTTACTGAAGTACCTCATTGCTTACAGGTGCTTATTATAAGTACCTTTATAAGAAATAAAGTACGTACTAACTTAGCACTTACTAGCCAAAACACTCTGAAATCCAGTGCTAAGATACACATAGCAAAAATGACTGATTACAATTTCAACTGCAAGTCCTAGTCAGTTTGGAAAAAAAAATGCTGAAGTTCTGAGTGATCTTCCTGGTCAGCCAAAATCTGTTTTTTTTTTTTTTGTTCAGTTTTACTGTTTCAGAGGGATCTCTCAAACTAAGTCTAACTACAGGAATTATCTCTCAGCCCAGACAAAACTTCATATCCTGAGTAACTATATGATGTATTCTCGAAGGCTTTCACAGCCGGGATCTGATGGTTGTTGTAGGTTTTTCGGGCTGTCTGGCCGTGTTCTTGAGGTTTTTCTTCCTAACGTTTCGCCAGTCTGTGGCCGGCATCTTCAGAGGACAGGAGTTACAACTCTGTGTTCTGGTGTAGTGTGTAGGATAGTTGAGTATTTGTAGCTGTGGGATCAGCTTTTTGTCCTTTTCAGGAGACATGGTGATCACTCAATTAAACAGGTACAGTTGTGTCATTTCCTTTTCTGCATCAGGCTGAGGAATTTGAGCATTTTTCATTTAAAAAATGAACTTATTCAGTGTTTGAATCCTGCCTTATATGTAGCAAGCAAACTTTCAGGCATTTGAAAGTTATTCAGCAACTATTAGCATTTTTAGAAGAGGCCGCCTTGTTGGTCTGTGCAAGCATATCAGGCAAAATCCAAAGAAATGAAACAAAGACCAAAATATGTGGCACCTTAAAGACTAACTATTTTGTATTCTCGAAGGCTTTCATGGCCGGGATCCGATGGTTGTTGTAGGTTTTTCGGGCTGTTTGGCCATGTTCCGGAGATTTTTCTTCCTAAAGTTTTGCCAGTCTCTGTGGCCGGCATCTTCAGAGGACAGGAGAGTTAGAACTCTGTGTTCTGGTGTAGTGTGTGGGATAGTTGAGTATTTGTAGCTGTGGGATCAGCTTTTTGTCCTTTTCAGATTGGGTGATTATGGTGATCACTCAATTAAACAGGTACAGTTGTATCATTTCCTTTTCTGCATCAGGCTGAGGAATTTGAGCATTTTTCATTTAAAAAATGAACTTATTCAGTGTTTGAATCCTGCCTTATATGTAGCAAGCAAACTTTCAGGCATTTGAAAGTTATTCAGCAACTATTAGCATTTTTAGAAGAGGCCGCTGTGTTGGTCTGTGCAAGCATATCAGGCAAAATCCAAAGAAACGAAATGAAACAAAGACCAAAATATGTGGCACCTTAAAGACTATTTTGTATTCTTGAAGGCTTTCACGGCCGGGATCCGATGGTTGTTGTAGGTTTTTCGGGCTGTTTGGCAGTGTTCCGAAGGTTTTTCTTCCTAACGTTTTGCCAGTCTCTGTGGCCGGCATCTTCAGAGGACAGGAATTAGAACTTTGTGTTCTGACAGAGACTGGTGAAACATTAGGAAGAAAAACCTTCGGAACACAGCCAAACATCCCGAAAAACCTAGAACAACTAACTATATGATGCCCTGGATATATGCTGGATCAATCTTCAGCAAATTAATATTATTGAAGTGTAAACCTCCATGTGCCATCCCCATAAGAGTTTCAAAAGCAGGCAAGTTTTCACTTATTCATATGTATCTTTATTATAAAGAATACACAACGCTGCCTTAGTCAAAAAGCCCAAAGCCCATATCGTCATCAGATTCTTCAGATTCTTCCTTCTTTTCTTCTTCCTTCTTCTCCTCAGCTGCAAAATAATTAGTACTGGTTAAATGATGGCAATCCCAGTCTACCACACAAAAATGTCCACATGCTGCTTCATACTGAACATACAGCTGTACCTTTTATCATCACACCTACTTCCAGAAACTGCAACTGAGATCCCAAGGAGAAAATCCCACACAAAGAGACAATTAAAAAAAAATTAACTCACCAGGAGCAGCACCACCAGCAGGTGCCCCTCCACCAGCAGGGGCTGAAGCCGCAGGAGCACCACCACCAACTCCTACGTTACAGATGAGACTTCCAATGTCAATGTTGGCTAAGGCCTAGTCATTTAAAAAAGATTGTTATTACTAAAGATGAGAGGTGAGCGGCGAGCAAAGCTCCGCCCCATCAGCACAGTCCTATTAGGTTCTAGTGCCACTGCTGATCTGACAGGAGGCGGAGCTTCACTCCCCGGCTCCCCTCCTACAGCTGCTACATCAGCTGTGCCTGTGGCATTAGAATCTCATAGGAGCCTGCGCTCCTCTTAGGTTCTAATGCTGGTGCTGATCTAACAGGAGACATAATGATAATGTAATGATAATAGAAATAAAGGGCACAATACATGTAATGAGCTCGATTCAAAGCTATCCTCCAACAATCTACTGCATAACAAGTAATACCCCCCCATTTCTAGGGAGAATGGTCTTCAACTAAACCGGTCCCTGGTGTCAAAAAGGTTGGGGACCACTGGTTTAAAGGCTTTGGAATAACTCAGTGCTAACTACAGTTCAGCATTACAGATGTCTATTTTGACTGTCATTTTTTGACAATACTCTCAAAAGATCGTAACCTAAACAATGTCATTTTAAAAAAAACACCACACCCTGAATGAAAGTACTAAAACACTCAGCTGCTTTAAATTCACTTTCAAGAGTTGGTAGCAATCTACCAGCCTCTCCGTGATGTGGTTAGTAAAACACTTTCAAACCTCCTGAACATTCGGATAGAGGTGGTTACATGAAATCTGTTATACCGGATCACATTTTCTTGACTGGTCTTACCTTTGCAAACAGACCAGGCCAGAAGGGTTCGACATTGACTCCAGCTGCTTTGATAAGAGCATTGATTTTGTCCTCCTAGACAAAACATATGAACAGGACTAAGTAAATTATAAATCATCCTGTTTCCTCTGCCAAAGATATGTGTATATATATATATATATATACTCTGAATACCAGTATTGCTCAATACACAGTTTGAGACTTATAACTCTGCTAGTAGAACAACCTTATAATTATTAATATCCCCCTGATGTTATTGGCTATATTGCATTTACCAGAGATGGGCATGAAATATGGTTCAGCATATGGGGCCCACAGGTGGTGTGTCAGCAGCCCTGCCTCCCTCCTCCTGCAGGTGGGCTCCATGGGAAAAAGACAAGGTGGGGAATCCAGGGTACCAACACAACACCTATGGGCCCGAAATGCCAAAACTCGCCAATTCGCACCCATCTCTAGTATTGATTTGTTGTGGGAGATGAAGCATTGTAATGGCATTTAAAAATATTATTGTCCTGTTCTTCTGAAATGGCATTTTTTCCCTACTAGCCACAACTGAACATATAACAGAGCATCTGTTGTTGGTGATCTGTGAAGCTGGAGCCCTTTAAAGTGATGCTATGACTGTAGCTCTTCTTAGCCATGGTGAGCACAGCCAACAGTGAAATATGAGAGTAGCGATACAAGAACATCTGTACTGCCCAGCTCTGTTTTAAAGTCTCAGCTTGATATGACCAGACAAGTAACTATACTGAGCACAGGATCTGATATTTTGTTTAATAAAAATCCATTGTTTCACTCATTATTATACTCCATCATTTCTTCACCTGGAGTGTCTCTCTCTGTTCAAGCCAAGATGAACATTAATTCTCGGACTTCTTAAAAGAAAATTTCTTACTGCCCCTTTTGGCAATGCAGTTACCTAGAAAGTATCTTCAAGATAAAAAGAGCAAACTGCCTCCCAAAAGATGCCCCTTCAGAGAAGCAGAACCCTAAAGCCCATTTAAACATGCCATGACAAGACCTCTTGTCCCACAACGCATGAATACATTGCAACCAACATAATACAAAACTCAAAATGATGGAGGCAATTTCTCTTTCTTCATGGGCCTCCTTGACAGGGAGCTGGACTCGATCCACAGGGTTCCCCTTCCAACGCCGCCGCTCTAAAAGGTTGATGCTATTACACAGTTTACATTTCTGGACATATATATATAGGAAACATAGTTTCAAACACAGTTAAAATGATTTAAACTCCTTTTTGACCAAACAGAGGCCCCTTCGATAGCATGGCCTCGGCCGCTGACAATTTCTTTTTTAAGACACGTGGTGGGGCATCCATTCTTATGCAGAGCGAGGCAATCCAGAGCGTGGCTGGTGTGTTTTTGGCGCTTCAGCCCCCCATTTGCAAGATTCAAGCTCTACCTCGCGAGAGACAGAAAAGCTCTCTCTTGCCGCCCCCCCTTTGGAAATCCACACGTGGAAGGGGCTTCAGGAAGAGATGCGCTCGTGCTGGACGGGGATCCCCGGGGAAAGCCGTCCCAGGTCCCGATCCAGAAGACGCACCACCTTCCTCAAAGCAGCAGCAGCAGCAGCGCGGACTCACGGGCGGCCAAGGAAACGCTCCTGGACACCGAGGGGGGGGGGCGAGGAGAAGCAGCAGCGTCGCCCCGCCAGAACCAGGAGAGGGAAGCGGGGCCTGGGCCCTTTCCCCGCGCCTCCCTTTCCGGGCCTGTTGCTCGGAGGGAGCGCCACGAGGTCCCCCTCCCCGCGGCCCACGAAGCCCGACCCGACCCGGCTCTTTCCTTCCTTCCTTCCCTGCCTGCTCCTCCCCGGGGGAGCCCTTCGCGCCGCCTCACCGTGACGGTGACCTCGTCGTCGTGCAGGATGAGGGCGGAGTAGATGCACGCGAGCTCGGAGACGGAGGCCATGGCGGGTCGGTGCGCGGTGCTAGTCGCCGGGGTGGGAGTCGGCCTTAGCTTCGGCTGAAGGACCGAGCACCTTCTGCGCCGCCGGGGAGAGAGAAGCGGGGAAAAGGAGGAGCCTGACCGCGTGACCCCCGCTTTATATAAAGCCGACGCCAGCCAATCCACGGCCGTTTCGCTCCGGGCCTCGCTGGCAGTGGAGCAAAGCCCGCTCTGGTTGGACAGCAGGCGAGCCGCCGGCGCGGACCACAACCCCGCGTGAAGCGAGGGAGCCAATCCGCCTTAGCGATGCTGCCTGGTGAACGAGGGCCGCGTGGCGGTCAAGAGGATTCCCCAATCCACGGCAGCGTTGTTAGGACCGTGGAAGCTCCACAGAGATAGAAGTATAGATACGCTCCAAGTCCGCTCCTATGGTCATATTCCGGGACCAACGAAAATGCGCCTAGGCAGCCTCCTCTTCCGCACTCCGATGGATGCCCCGGAAGCTGAGCCCTACGTAGTCGCCCACTGGGAGGTTGGGCTTTGCCCTGTTCCCTGCCTTGGTTAATTGTCTTGGGGGGGGGGGGGGGGAGAAGCAAAACTCCTTGATTCAGCCAAACTGAAGGGTTTCGGATAGACAAAGGTGCATTTCCTTTGCACGCGGATCACGCAGGAACAGCTGGACTAAATTTAGAAGAAGGCTGAATGAAAATGGGTGGAAGAAACATCAAAAATCTACCATGACTAGATGCTTTCACTTTCATCCAAAGTTGTTATTAAGTTATTTCCGCTTTCTGCCAGTAAGACGGTGTCATCTGCATATCTTAAATTATGGATGTTGCTTCCCCCAGTTTTCACTTCTTCATCTGAATCTAGTCCACAAAAACACACAAAGTTAAATGCTTTGACTCTTGTGCCAACCCTGCAGGGTATGAAGTACCAAAAATACACACAAACTCACAGGCTCCCATTAGACTGATGCAAGGCCTGGGTTAAAGTACCACCAACCCTTTTACTCCAAAATGATAAAACTGTTGTAAATTTTTTAAAATTTTATTAAAGGTGGTGGAAAAGGTCAAAAGAGCAAACCTTTAAAACAGTTTCAGAAGGTTACAAAAGCAGTCAAAGGACTGTGGAGCAAATAAGCAATCCAAAAGTTGAGGCCACAACAATCCCACAGTAAAATAAGAAAGCTCGTTAACCTAAGCTAATATATCCTGGCATGTAGCTTCAGCATAGTTCCAGAGCATATACAGAATGCAAGTCATACAGCAGGGCAGCAGATGAGCATAGCATTCTTCTAAGAGATAACTAGGCTAAACTAAGAAACCTCTCCATTTTCATACCCAAAATGTCAGTTTCCAGACCCTTCCAAGAGATCTGCCAATCAGGGTTGAGTTGCTCCTTCACAAAAAAAAGAGTAAATTGCTGGTAGGCTAACTTGCTCAAGGACCAAGTTTTTTCCTCAGTTCTTTACTTTCATGTTGGACTATCAAACATTAAGGATTCTTTTGCAAAATAATGTTATTGTACACTGATCTTGCTTCCAGATTTAGCTGGAACTGAACACTCTTTACCTGGAAATCCCTGAAGAGAGTTGCCATAAGTCAGAACTGACTTGAGGTCAAATTATTATTATTTAATCATACTATATAAATATTAGGTGTTTTATCTCAGCCTAATAATTTAATACGGCTAAGGTTAGAATTTCAATAAATTCGTGGGTACCGAATTTGATAATATGTTTTAAACATAATAATAATAATAATAATAATAATAATAATAATAATAATAATAATAATAATAATAATAATAATAATAATAATAATAATAATTTATTTATTTATTTATTTATTTATTTATTTATTTATTTATTTATTTATTTATTCCATTTTTATACTGCCCATCTGGCAGATGTCCACTCTGGGCAGTTTACAACATATACAAACAACATAGTTAAAATGCAATTTGACAAAACAAAAAATAAAAATAATAAAATACAAATGAACAGTGCAGTCAAAGCATAAAAATACATTAAAAATACATTAATAAGAAAACTGAAAACTCATTTTCAAAAAAACATGTTAATTTTGAAGAAGTATAGATAAATATTTATTCTAATAATTTATCCATTATATGCAGTTGTAGAATTGGAGGAAATCCGAAATGGAATTTGGAAAATTTATTAAGGAGGAAACAAGTTATTAGATTAAAAGACTGGTTGGAAAAGATGAGTAATAAAGAGCAAATAATCACAGTATTAGGATTGGAAATAATATCTTCGTTTAATCTTATCCAGTTAGAGCAATGGACTAAAGACTGAGTAAAAAGACATGGTAAATGTAGGGATCTTACAAGATTTGAAGAAATGGTAGTACAGAAATAAAAGGTAGATGAAAGTAAGATGACTGGGATTGTAAATAAGATATTAATAGAAGCAAAGGACCAACAAGATGTTCTTAAAGCATTATAGAAATATGATTTGGGAAAATAAAGAAGTACCAAGGTGTGGAAGACTATATGGGATTAAAGAATATTAAAGTATGTCTATAAGGACAAAGGAAAACCTTTATAAATTAGTCTGGAGATGGCATTTAACTCTGATGAAAGGAAATCATAAAGATACTGAATATTCTAATTTATGTTGGAGAAGCTGTCAGGAGGTAGGTACATATTTCCATATATGGTGGGAATGTGGGAATATATCAAAATTCTGGATTCTTCAAGGAGATAAATGAAATAATTAAGTTAAATACTGTATGGAGGTTTGCCCTAAAACAGTTCTCTTATCAATATTTGATAAGGAGCAATGGAGCTGAGCAGTGAAATAATTAATTTCAAATTTATTAACAGCAGCAAGATTTTCAGTTAGAGGAATGATATAAAGAAGTTTGGAATATAATTATTAATGACAAATTAATGTGTAATATGAAAATTTAAAAAGGGATTGTTGCTTAATATCTTTATTGATAGATGGGGAGAATTTATCGTGTTTGTGTTAAAAATTAGAACATGTGTACCTTCACAAGACTCGATGCACTTTTGAAATATGTAGTTTCCTTCATAGTGAAGGAAAAAATGCTTATATCTCCAGGTGGTTCCAGGTGGGGGGGGGGGGGAAGCACTTTTTTGTATTATTGTGTTATTTTTCTGTTTTTGTGTTATTAAGGTTTTCTTGGTTAGTTGTGTCTCATTTAATTTTTTTGTTTGTTTGTTATATAAAAAGAACACTATGCTTTGGTAGATACTAGGCTGACTTTACCATTGGCCCAGGAAAGAGGCATCTGCAGGGGGTAATTATTTAACTTTCATATTTAACTTTCCTTGCCAAAAAGGACACTGATGGATTCTTATTTTATTTATTTATTGCCTTCTTCTTCCCTTCCCATTGCCTTCCTCCTGCACTGCATTTGTTAGATTTCAAACTTTGGATGGGAACCATTCAATCTTTTAGTCTCTGGAATAACATCTAATGCTGATGTCACAAGCCAACTGATTCCCACACTTAACTGAGATCTGAAATCTTACAACTTTAAATATATAAAGAAAAATATTATCTACCACTGGCTTCTCAGTGTCGGAGAAATCTGTCAGTAACACTGGAAACAATTATGGCAAAAGAACCAGTGAACTGAAGAAATACCTGCTTCGTAGACAATATCCTTCTCTCAAAATCTCCCCCCAGGAAAGCTATAGTCAAGCAGCAATGTAGAGCATGTCCCATTTGCGGTGGATTTCCGTCCAGCATCTACCACATGGTAGTCAAGGGAAACTACTGATTATCCAGGTTTGTTTGTGTTCCTAAAGTTCCACAAAGGTTTGTGTTCCTGAAGTAACAGTCCAACCCTCCTGTTACTATTTTCCTTCAGTCTAAAAATTGAGGGGTATCACCTCCGCAATAAAGGCCAGCATCCTATTCAATAGTTACATACACAGAACTCCAACTCCAGAAGTAATGGCACAATCAGGCATGCAACAGCACGCAACCAGCACCTCGTGAAATTGCTGCAAGGAACTGATGCAATCTGAGCTCCTTGTGCATGAAGACCAGCCAGAAAGTCTTGTACTGTAGTATCTTAAGTCTAATAAGTTTAATTCGGTGTGAATGTTTGTAGAGCTCACTGCTTCAGAGACATTAAGATAGAGATTAACAAAGTGTGGCATCGATAGTGTATATATGCAAACTTGGAGAGTGATGGGGGAGAAAATGTTACTGCTGTGTCCGGCAAGATGATGGGCTGATCAGAGGAGGCCCTTAAGGATTGTTAACAGGTATAAATTTGAAGGCTTTATTTGTTCAAGACTCCTTGGAAATCCCTAAGTACATCAGACCATAGATAAAGAGCTTAACATCTGCATGGCGTGAAGCAGTTTTAAGGGCATGGCATAATACTGTGAGATTCCTTTATTCTTTTAGGGAATCAATCCATCTCACATTTGCTCTTCCTCTTTTCCTGCTGCCTTCCACCTTTCCTGGCATTATTTTAATTTATAGAAAATCCTGCTTTCTCAGGAGGTGCCCGGAGCAGGACAGCCTCAGCTTCAACATGTTTGCCTCCAGAGATAGATCAGCGTTGGATTTGATCTAGGACTCACTTGTTGGTCTTTCTGGCAGCCCTGGTTATTGATTTAGTGATGTACTGATTGTTTAGAAAGCTCACACGAGTTCATGTGATTGCTTATATAGACCTTATTGTTTCCTCTAAGTTTTGATGTCGGCTTGACTGCAGAATTTGGATGCAGCTCTTCTTCACAAGGATGCTATCTTGCATTCAAGGTGTTTCCGTCCAATTTCTTCCCATTCTTGCACTTCTCTTCCCATTTATTTTTACCTTGAACGGTCAAACTCTGCCCTTCCCAGGTTGCCCTGTTACCTGGCAGAAGCCTTTGTAACGTTCTGCATTTTATGTTTTCTCCTTTCTTGGTCTTTCCTTCCTCCATTCTCCTTCCCTGGTTGCTCCAGCCCATCGAAGAAATCCTTGTTACCTTACAATAAACCCCTTATTCCAGATGTTTGTGTTTCGTGGCAAAGGGGGAGAGAAGACCGTCGGCGTTCTCATTGCGCCGTTACTTCTGAAGCTGGAGCCCATTCTCAGTGTTTCGTTACGTTCTTCGTTCCTCCTCGAGGAACTAAACCGCTCCTCGTTTTCTCTGCGACACAGGGGAGCCAAATAAAAGCCTAAACTCCTCTAGTTTGAAGTGCTGAGGTAGAAAAATGAACGGAGAGCGCGGAAAAGTTAATTTTTTGGGGGGGAGGGAAACTACAACTCTGGCTAGGAGATGCTGCGAGCGGAGTCTGAACAGTCACGCTTTCACACACATACACATCAAGAGAAGACTTTAGGCGGGCTTGTTGCTTTTTTTTTAAAAAAAGAAAAGTTTGAGCTCTACGTGAGGAAAGAGGAGGGAGACGAGGCGCCGACGGGAGGCATGAGGGAAAAAGGCATTCTTTCCGCTGAGGGAAAAGACAGGAGAAAACTGAGGAGAAAATTTCTCCTCAGGAGAAAATCCTGAGGAGAAAAAGGCGGCCGTGAGGAGAAAGACGACGACGACGAAAAGCAGCCCGGCGCCCGACGGGACGGCGCGTCGGCCTTGTCGTCGTCGTCGTCCTCGCCGTCATTGGGGCCTTCCCTCGGCCGCCTCAGCTCCACCCTCGGCCGGGCTCCGCCTCCTCCGCCTCCTCCGCCTGGGCCCTGCCCGCCGAGCTGGGGCTCCCTCCGCCCTCAAGCAGCGTCGCGACGCCTGGCCGTGGAAGTCCGGGGCTCGAGCGCGGCAAGGCAGAGGCAGGCAGGCGCGAGCGAGCGAGTGAGAGGCCGGCCGGAGGCAGCGGAGAAGGCGGAGGCCGGCTCGGAAGCCATCTCTCCCTCCCTGCTCCCGCTCCGGTTCCCGCCGCCTCCGCCTCGCCGCGCCTTCGGAAGAAGCCCCCGAGGCGCCACGCCGCCATCCTCGCCGCCGCCACCTCCGCCGCCGCCGCCGCCGGCGGGCCCCGAGAGCCATGTACTCGGCGGGGGGCGCTTCCCCGGTCGCTGCCGGGCCCGGTGAGTGCCTTTCGCCCCCCCCCCCGCCGCCGTCCCTCCCCGTTAAGTCAATTTTCTTCAAACCTTCTTCTTCTCTCCCCCCCCCCCTCCCCGCCGCCTTCCCGGCTCTCTCTTCCCAAACAAGAAGCCATGAGGGAAAGAAGAAGCCGAGCCCCCCCCCCCTTTTCCTCTCCCCTCCCCAGTCCTGGATGGCGAGGCGGGAAGGCGAGGGAGAGCCGGAGCACGAGGCCAATGGGCCCCCCCCCCTTTTTTATTTTTCTCCCCGGGAGGGGAGCGGGGCCCCCCCCTCCTCACCTCTTCTTCTCCCCCCCTTTTTTTTATTTGTGTCCCTAAGGGATGTGTGTAGAGGGGGGGGTCTTCCCTTCAAGGCCCTTCCCCCCCCCCCCATGGAGAAGAGTTGGAAGGGGGGGGGAGATGTCCTGAGCCTTCCCTCCTCCGGTCGTAGTTTGTATGGTTGTGGTTTTTGGTTTGAGGGAGGAGATGAGCATCTGGAAAAGGGGCTCCCCTTCCCCCTCCCTCCCTCCCTCGCCCCCCCACCCCAAAATCCACGCGGCCTGCTTGATTCGGCTTCTCCCACCTTGGGGGAAGGGGGGGAGGGTGGCTGCACATCTGCCTCGTGTCTGGTGTGGTTGGGTCGGTTCCACTGCCCTTTTTAAATTAAATATATTTATCCAGGGTTTTTCTTTTTATTTTATTTTCCTCTCCCCCCAACTCCCAAAACCCTTCCCTGAGTTGCAACCCTGGTGGATTGGTTTCTCTCTGCCCCTGGAGATCCAGAAGGCCGCCCCCCCCACCGATGGAAGCCGGGGGGGGGGGCTCCTTGTGCGTGCCTGGGTGCACGTGGGAACGTGAGAGGTGCTGGGTAGTGTCAGGCCTCTATCCAAGGGAGAGTCTGGCCAGCAGGAGGAAAGCGGGTGTGGGTTGCGAGGAGACCAGTGGGGGGGGGGGGGGAGAAAGGAAGGCTGTGCCAAGGCCTGATGGTGGGTTGCCCTCCTTTCCCCCTTTTGTTGTTGTTTACTTCTGTGTGTGTCTGTGTGAGTCAGAGAACCTGCCGCGATCACAACTGTTGTGGGTTTGTCTCTCCCCCCTGCCTCTCTTAAGAGTGCCACACCAAGGCTTGTGCAGGGATGCACAGGGGAAGGTGTGAGGTCGCCGGACCTAGGAACAGGAAGGTGTGGGTTCAAGTCTCCACGCATCTGGGAAGCTTTTTCTGTGACCTTGGGTCAGTTGCTCCTAATTTACAGATGGCTGTGAACAGAAGGGTGAATACACACACACTCTCCTGTGCTTGCTGGAAAAGATTCAGTTGTGGTGGTTGTGTGCCTGAAGTTGCTTCCAATTTACACTGGTCCAGGCAGAAATGAATTATATACGGTGTACAGTATAAATTGGTGCACTTACTTCCTCATTGATGTCCACACAGCATCTCATTGTCAACCGCCTTCTGCACATAAATATTGTCCTCCCACCCTCCACTCTGATGTCTAGACCTGATTGGAAGGTTTCTCACGCATGTTCATTGATAAAGAAAAATTCCCCATTGATATAGATTGATGCCTTTTTCTCGTGCTGATAACTTTTTGGACAAGGAGGAATATATTCACCACCACCACTATTTGAGCGTTCATCATATTAGTGGTTTTGTTTTTTGTTTTTATTCTTTGTTGCTATGCCTGATGGAGTTGTGGTGCTCCTTAAAACTTTTTGTTGGCCAGTGGGTTTCAGTTTTCAAACGAATGGTCCTTTGCCTAGGATTATAGTACTGTAATTAATATATGGTGTAATTCCTTTAGTGTTTGGTAAGTTGCTTACACACTCTTGTGCAGAAGCTTCATCCAGGCTCAAAGATCCAGGCAGTAGAAATAAGTAATTTGAGTACGTATCTGGCTTATGGAAACAGCTGCATGTGGTAAAGATGTATAGGTTCTATAGCCATTCTGCTCAGAGAATATGGTGTGAGGCTGGTATAAAGGAGAGTAACACAACAAGTACATACTGTAGGTAGTAACTATGCTATGTTGTGATTTTGTTTCTAATTTATTAAATTGTAGGGCAGGTATCAGCCCAGCTCAAGAGACGCAGACAAAACTGGAGGTCTGATTCTGTGCTGTAGTCAGGCTCCTGGGCCCTGCTTTGGTGACTGGTTGGCCACCTCTGATGTAAGATGCAGTGTGCTTCATTGTGCCTACTGTAGGATTAATGAAGCTCATTGATGAAGATAGGGCTGTAGTGGTTTACTTCTGTTTTAGTTAGCACTGCAAGTGGGGAACAGATGTCTCCCAATAAGTTCAGTTTAGCTCTCTGGCCGTCTTTAAATATGTGTATTATTAAGGCAAACTTGTAGAATTTTAATTCTCTGTCATTAAAATAATGTTTAATGTTTTTTATTATCCTGGAATAAACAGCACAGAGGTGATGTCCCTAAGTATCTTCCTGATGCCCTCTTGCTTGCAGCTCTTCCAGTTCAGTTGTTGCACAAGATCTGTGTATTTCTCCTCAAAAAGTTGTTTCTGTTGCAAGGAAAGTGCGTTTTCTTTACCCCTCAAATAAAGAACTTGTTGCTAGGTAAAAGCATTCTTAACAGAATCTGAGGAGTTGTAAGGAAGTAAATGCACAACTTTGGTAGCAACTTGACACTTCTGATTCTGTACATTCTGTATTTTGAAAGATTTCTGATATGTGCAGTAGAATCTTGCAAGCAACTTCATAGCCATTGAGACTTCCCTATTTGTTAGTCTGTGATCAGGACCCGGGATTGGAAAAGATGCAGAAAACAGCAATAACAATTGTCTAAGGCTTGGTGCAGCCTACCCTCTGTGGAGAAACTAAAAAGTTAAGAGTTTCTTAGTTGATGTTTATACAATTATGCAGGATATAGGGAGGCATTCCCTTCCTCCTTTGCCTAATATTAAGTAAAGGTAAAGGTTCCCCTTGACATTTAGTCCAGTCGTGTCCGACTCCAGGGCGCGGTGCTCATCCCCGTTTCCAAGCCATAGAGCCAGCGTTTGTCCATAGACAGTTTCTGTGGTCACGTGGCCAGCGCGACTAGACACGGAACGCCGTTACCTTCCCACCGAGGTGGTACCTATTTATCTACTTGCATTTTTACATGCTTTCGAACTGCTAGGTTGGCAGGAGACAAGAGTCATAAAATGAGTTTATAGGGGCCATCTAATCCTGGTAGACAGAATATTCAGGAGAAACATCATTTATGAATGTGGTTGTCAGAAAATGTACTGGTGTTGTCTACTTTGGAGCTTGTAAAAAGTGGGAGGAGGTTACATATTTCATAGGAAATAGGTGTATAAAGAGCTAGCTGTTGGTCACACAGCTGTTCAGAGGCAGTAGTGCCCAGAGTTCATAAATAACTAGCTTTGAATAGATTATCACAAGTTCTTCTTTTCCAATGGCAAATTAATCTACCTACATAAATTTATCATTATGGAGGAAGAGTAGCCATCTAGCACCATGCTGTCTCTGTAGCAACAAAAACCAGAAACAACAATGGGTTTTGTGGCACCTTGCAGATTGTCATGTTTTATTACCATAAGCTTTTGTGGACTACAGTTCAGTTCCTCAGGTGTATCTGAAACTTGTATGTATTTAAGGTATCTTAAAACTTGTTTTTCTATATATCATATGACGTAATGAGGGAAGAATTCACTCTTTTGTAGGATAATTAACTTCTGGTTACTTTAATAGTTACAGATGTGTGGCTTCAATGACAATGAAGCAACCCTATAAGGTGGTTGATGGTATAATTTCTTGGATAATGTATTTCCTTGGACTGCTATCTTATGCTCTGCTGTGGTTGTTGAAAGGATGGAGAGGTAGATGGGAAGAGAGTATTTTGTAGCATAGGGCCTTGGCTTGTAGCATTCCGATGCTTTGTAAAAAGTAACTAAAGGTGGCTTTTAGTTACTTTAGAGAAAAAACAAAGAAAGCATTATTTTAAAGAAAACTGCTTTGCTGTCTGTAACTTTAACTAATTTTGAAAAACAATGTAAATTTTAATATTCCTGTTAAATATTTCCAGGAGGGCAATGACACTGGAACGCTTTTTCCATTGTGCCCCCTTAGAGGCATCTGGTTGGCCACTATCTGAAGCAGAAAGTTGGACTAATTGGAACTTTAATCTTATCCAGCAGGGTTGCTTCTTTGTTCCTAACCAGGAGCGGTTCTGCTCAGTCTGAAACCAAAGCAGGCAAGAGTCTGCATGTGCTGCTGGATATACAGTACATTTCCACCAGAATATTTCTGATGGATATTCATTTCTATTAGAATAGTGGTGAGTGTTTGTATTTCAGAAGAGGCCATTGCTCAGCAAACAAATGTGTTTGTATAAGACCTGAGAGAGTCTTCTCAGTGGTTGCTCCCAGACTTTGAAATGTGCTGCCCCGTTAAGCTTAGGATGGTTCTCTCCCTCTTGTTCTTCTGTCTGGCAAGGCCTTCCTTTTCAGGCAGGTGTTTAAGCAGTAAGTAGGAGTCTCAGGAATATTCTATTTATTAAACTCCGAGATTTTAAAATGTTTTAAAAACTGTTTTTAATCTTGATTTTAATATTGATACACGTGTAATTTTTTAATGTAGTTTCTATTGTAGTTTCAAACTGTGGATCATGGTGTAGTTTTAATTGGGAGAAAAGTGCCATATAAATAACGTAATAAAGTTCTCAACATCAGTACTTGACATCAAGGGATATCAAATAGTATTTGCTTCCTGGTGGAGAAGACAGTGTTTTTTAAAAATGAAGTTTCATTGCCATAATTCCTTTGAATTTTACTGTGCACATGAGGGTGCTCAAACAACAGGTTTGTTTGCACACAACCAAAGCAGACATTTGGACAGGTTGTCCACTAGGAACATTGGTCAGAGTGAAGGTGGACGTTCCTCCTGTTTAAAGTGTATCGGAATCATTCCTGACACTTTTCTTACCAGGGAGAATAGAATCTCTGCCTCTTGGCTTAAAGTACAGGAAGGCATCCCTTCCAACACTGAAAAGGATCATGTCTCAGTGGAATAGACCTTGGGGAGATGTCTAGAGATGTGCCAGCCATATGAAAAATGGCAGCTTGAGCAGTGTTACTTCCCAAGACTCGCTAAGCAAATGGTGGTACCTCCTTATCTGAGAAGATAAGGCAGCTCTTCCCAATGCCAATGGTTTTCCTTTACCAAATGCTAGGAGAACTGAGATGCTGCTGACTAGATCTGAAAGGGACAGACCCTTGGCTGACTCTGGTGGTGACTCGAGCAGCTTTGTTGTGTGTAAGGTAGCTGTTAGACTGCAGTTGCAACTAATTCAGTGTGGCACTGAAGAGTATTGATTATTAGGCTTTTTTAAAGAATTGCTTTTTCCTTTAATACAGTTTAGTGTTCTCTGTCTGTCTGTCTGTCTGTCTCTCTCTCTCTCTATATATATATAGACACACACACATGCACACCTAGCATTTGAAATCAACTAATCTTGTTCAATTTAGTTATTAAAAGCCTCTCTAATAAGGCAGGTCTTTAACATTAAAGGATGAAATGCAGGGGGCCAACCTAACCTATGGAAGAAGATTCCTCAACGAGGGAGCAGCCACAGAGATGGCCTTGTCTTGTGTTCCCGTCAAACATGCCTGTGATGGCAGCGGAACTGAGAGAAGACTCTCCTTGGAAGATCTTAGAAGTCTGGAAGGCTCATATGGGGAGATACGGTCCTTCAGATAGCTTGAACCCAAGCCGTATAGGGCTTGATAGGTCATAACCAGCATTTTTAATTGGGCCTGGAAACAGACTGGTCAGCAGGAGAATTATATGTCTCTTTTAACTGACCCCAGTAAGCAATCTGGCTGCTACATTTGAACCAGTTGAAATTCCTGAACTGTTTGCAAAGGCAGCCCCACATACTGCATGTTACAGTAATCCAAGCAGGATGTAGTTAAGGAGTGTGTCACTGTGGCAAAAAATTCTTCCTGGAGATTCTGTGTTTGTCTTTTAATAAGCAAGAAAACTGTCCCAGTGATCCCCAGGATTTGCAAGGTTTCCTGGGAGTTGCAAGGCTTCTTGGATTGGGGTTGTCCCAATGTCCATTAGGCTTTATAGAGGGAGATTCCCATGAAACTACCTCACTCATGAAGCTGAGACTCCCAGAAATCACCAGGGCAGAATTCTTGATTTCAAAGGATAAACATACAATCAAGAGCAGTGGAACTGCAGAATGCCCTAGCTGTCGTTAGTAGCACTAATATTATAATTGTTGTAGAGGTACAGGAGCGTTACCCTTACGAGATGCATTGTATTGCAGTGCAAAGAGAAATTAGAAAACAGCACTGATACTGTGCCTCTTAGGGTATAGATTCCTAAAAAATGGATGGAATGGGAATCTGATGAATTTGATAATGCGTCACCTAGGCACATGATGTTAAAACCCTGGATCCTTAATAAGCAAAACAGGGATATGAAATACAGAATAGAATAATTGAGTAGGAAGGAGCCTACAAGTTCATCAAGTCCAACCCCCTGCTCAGTACAGAAATACAAATCAAAGTATATCTTACAGAAGGATGTCTGACTTTCTCTTGAATACCTCCAGTGTTGGGAGTGCTCATTACTTCCTGAGGTCATTGGCTCCGTTGTTCATACTGCTCTAACAGTTAGGAAGTGTTTCCTGATGTTCAACAGAAATCTGCCTTCCTGTAACTTGAGCCCATTGTTGCATGTCCTGCACTCTGGGATGACCGAGAACAGATCCTGCCCCTCCTCTGTATGACTATCCTTCAAGGATTTGAAAAGTTCTGCCATATATCTCCTTAGTCTTCTTTGCTTAAATCTAAGCATGCCCATTTCTTTCAGCCTTTCCTCCTAGGGCTTGGTTTCCTAACCCCTCATCATCTTTGTTGCCCTTCTCTGAACTTGCTCCAGTTTGTTGGCATCCTCCTATTTATCATCAATAACTTGGTCTAGAAAAATGATCTCAAAATCTTTACAGATGGTAATGCAATATAAACTATAAGAACTGAATATGGACCAAAAATTCTTCTTCTTCCTCCTCAGCAACACTCAGGCAGTACTGCCTCAAATTACTGCACTGAAGGTGTTTAACACTGCAGTATTTCAGACAATTCTTACTTTCATACGTGTTGACTGCCCACTAGATTGCAAAGAACTGGAGGCTATTACAAATTCAAAAATTACACGGTGACCCACACTGGATCTCTACTGCCTTTCTTTACTGGAAATGGCTCAAATAGACCTAATTATCTATGCCTACCTGCCATATTGGTGAAAGCCTCCAGATGGAAAGTGATAAAGGACAAGTCTGTTACCCAGTGGAGACTGAAAGTGTGACAGATTGCACTAACCAAAAACAAACAAACAAACAACAACAACAACCACCGTTTCCTGACAATACTAAAAAGACCAAGTAAATTTTATTCGAAACCTGGTTCCCTGTTACTAATTATATGAACTTATATACTATTTCTAATCACCCTCTACCTTCACATGAACCTCTGAAAAAGGTGCCACACTTACATTTGTCACAATGTGCCAACTATTTCATCTGTATTTCACTTTATTTTATGTACTGTCAGTCTACCTGCCATTGACGTTAGCTGTCAGTTTTGAAAATTCAATTGATTTTAATTTGCCGAATCACCAGTTGCTAGCTGGAACTAGGGACCAATGATACTTCTCAGAGCCTGAGAAAATCTTAAGGTATCTGGCCTAGATCCTTTATAGAGAAGATCAAGATTACATGCCACAGATTACCTGGCCTGCTCTGGTTTTCAGAACTTGTCTACTTGAAAACCATTAACTCCCTGTTCTTAACTATGCCTTGAAATTCAGAGCGATCTTTTTCAGAGCAGCAAATGCAACAAACAAAAACTAGCTACTCACACGAGCCTAGTTTAAGTGCTTGTTGCAAATCAGTATTTACTACCCATTGCTTGAGAAAAGATGGCTATTTTAATGAGGGACCATCATGAACCTTAGGAACAACATATAGTTCACCAGCAATCACGGTGTTCCATTTGTAAGACAGAAGATGATCAAGTCTCAATATTTAAATACCATAGGTGCTGATAGAAACAAGAATAAACAAAAATAAATAAATAAAATAGTAGTACTGTATGTTTTCCACTCATATACCCTACCTTAATATTCATAGTGTGAGTATATGTTTCTAGAGACATGAACCAGTCACATGTTAGTGAATAATTTATCTTAACTTCAGCAAAGCTTTTGACAAAATACCCCATGACATTCTGATTATCTAGGTAACTAGGTGTGGACTGGATAGAATCAAATATCAGGTGGATACACAGCTAGTAACAGAATGACACTCACTGCTCAACAGTTCCTTGTCACACTGGGAGGTGGTAACAAGCATCATACCATAAGGCTCAGTCTTCGACCAGGTGCTCTTCAACATCTTTATTAATCACTTGGATGAGGAGGTGCAGGGAATTCCTCTCAAAATTGCAGAAAACATAAAATTGGGTGGAATGGCTAATACCCTGGAAGACAGGAACAGAATTCAAAAAGATTGTGGTCGGCTCAAGCACTGGACTGAAAACAACAGAATGAAAGGGTTGCATGAGGAGTTTGGAACACGATCCTGGCCATTGTTTGTTTGTCTGTTTATTTTACATCTAAGAGTCTTATCTGAAATTTATAAAGTTACATTTCCTTTGGAGACATAGTGCTGGCCATTGAAGGCTTTGATTAAAGCCTGCAGCACCCCCTCATCAGCTTGTCCCTCCCATGCAACAGTTAGATTTCAAGATGACTTGTTGGAAACAGTGTCTATGTTTGTGTTGCATAAGACAATGGATATAGGTGTGCGTAAGTGGATGCACTGTATGTGTCAGTGGATGTGTATCAAAGAGAATGTGGGGGTGACAGTGCCCCTTACTGGTCTGTAATATTCAGGAAGCTGTGTGTGAGGATTGCAGTCCTTGGCATGAAAAATAAGTATGTCTGCAGGACATAGATAATTCTGATACTGAATAGTTTGAAATATTTATACTCCTCCTTTTCAGCAGAGTTATTTGGGTTCTTTACTATGGATTGTATCTCAGTTTAGTCATACATAGAGTAGATGCACTAAAATAAATGCAATTTCCTAGTAGTGAACATGAGATTTGTTTTTGTGTGTGTGTGTGTGTGTTTGCATTAGAATTAAGTTAGGAAGCAAACCCCCCCTGAGTATTTCATATTTCTAAATATATGTCTTAACACAAAAACTTCGCGTTTCTAGAAAATAGTTTCTAGGAAATAGAAAGTTCACGTGAGGATCTCCTCTGTTGGCTGGGTTAACTTGCTTGTTTAGAACTTTGCATTTGCTTCAATCTGGGTTTGGGGTAGTGTTTGGCTTCACTTTTGGAAGCAAGAAATACTTAAGCCAAATTTCTGTATAGTTACTCTTATATGTCTGACCTAACATACGTCTGTTAGGTCAGACATACAAGCATTTTGACCATAGAGTTTACTTAGGTTTGTCAGTCTTGTCTTTCGTTTGGAGTTATAATAGGCTCTTCTGAAAGAAGTAAGCCTATCAAACTTTAGACAAACTGGTCAAGGTGTTTTTAAAACATTTCTCAAAAAAGTTTGAGAGTCTGTGGCTTCAGAATAACTTACAGTGAAAAGTTCGATATGGACATCAGTTATCAAAAACACTTGTCATCTTGGAAAGCTTGTTGATTCTACGTCCCTCCATGTTTACATTTTTTGTGAATGATAATGGAATTTTACACACACCTAATGAAAAGAAGCTGCATTGAGTTTACTGTAGTATTTCCCTGTCAAGATTGATGTAAGCATGTATCTTGTGTTTTTTACTGTGTGAACACAGTACACACAGTATTATGCAGTATCATCAAGACTACCTGATCAAAAAGCCCTCAAGAGTACTTAGTCGGGCAGAGGAGAGAGTTGTGCCCCGCTTGCTTTTCATTTCGTAGATGAGAAATTGCATTCATTCCTGTGGTTTAATATAACAGGAGGAGTCTCTTTGGAGTTGTGAGGAATTTGGAGCTCTACACTGGATCCCAAATCTAGCAGTAATCAAAAGATTAAGGTTGGAGGATCTTTTTATTGGTCACTTGCTGAAGAGGCAGCAGTGGTATCTACACCAGCTCCCTATTGGTAGTAGTTTTGTCATTTCAAACAACTTTAAAATGTTCCTTCATTGATCCTTTTAAAGTATTGTGATTGTAGAGCTCTGCTAAAGATATATTCTGATTGGAAGCTGCAACTGTTTTCCTGTTGCCAGTTCCCTTTTTGTCTGAAAATGGAATGGAGAAGAATGTGTTAAAGGGATGTGTTTTGTCTGTTTGTTAGTCTGTCTTTCCTTAAAGGAGTTGATTCATGGATGAAGTGGGGTTGGAAAGGGGGCCTATAAGGCCATCGAGTCCAACCCCCTGTTTAATGCAGGAATACAAACCGAAGGATATCTGCCAGGTGGTTTTCTAAGTTTCTCTCGAATGCCTCCAGTGTTGGAGTACTCACCACCTCTTGAAGTAATTTGGATAGATAGTTCACATGGTATCTTACAGTTAAACTAATGTTGCAGCTGTGAGTTCTGGGGAGGGCCTTTTGATTCCTGACTCCAGGCAGAGCAGAGCTGACAAATAAAGCTCAAGACAGATCCAGGGAGCTCACAACCAGAGCTCGTGAAAAGGAGAGCAAACAGGAAGTTTGCCGGGGGAGGCCAACGGGGAAGCCCCTATCAAAGTTTTTTTGGTTCCTTTGGGTATACGTACAACTACATTTAAACTAACAAAACATGAGGGACAGGTATCCTAAACAAACAGTTGAAAGTAAAAAAGCTAGAAGGAATTATGGAGGGTGGAGTCAACTCAGTGATGGTTACCTGCAAAGTTTGTGCTCTGTTTGTCTTTCTTCCTGAGTGTAAAACGCTGTATACGTGTAACAAGTGTAAACTTGTGGCACTGTTAGAAGAGAAAGTCAGAGACCTGGAGCACCGAGTAGGAAGCCTACATTGATAGAACTCTTGAGCAGCAGCAGCTGTTAGAGGGGGCACTGTTGATGGAAGAAAACCAAAACATTGCAGTGGAGGAAAATGCTGTAGAGGCTACAAACATAGTGGAGGAACCACCATGGAAAAGAATCACAGTTACGAACAAAAGAAGGAGAAGACACTCTTTCCCAGTGGAACTACAAAACTGCTTTCAGTTACTTGAAGAAAAGTCAGTCGGATAGCATTCAGAGGAGACCCCACAGGAGGACATGAGTAGGGCTGAAGCACAGCAGAATACAGTCCCTGAACCTACACCCTACAAAAAGAAGAAGAGGAGAGTAGTTGTAGTAGGGGACTCCTTACTATGTGGAATTGAGACCGAAATATGCCGGGAGGATCCATGGACTTGCCAGTCTCCCTGGAGGACGGATAAGGGATGTGATGGAAGGATTGCAATCGCTCATGAAATGTACAGATACATATCCCTTTTTTCTTGTCCACGTGGGAACAAATGACACGGCCAAGAGGAGTTATGGAGAAAGCATGTCTGACTTTGAAGCTCTGGGAAGGAAACTCACGGACTTTGGGGGCCAGATAGTTTTTTCATCCATCCTACCGGTGCTCTTAAGAGGAATCGAAAGAGAAAGGAAGATCCTCTTGGTGAATGACTGGCTACGAAGGTGGTGTTGACGAGAGGGATTTGGTTTTTGGGACCATGGGCTAAGCTTCCTGGAAGAAGGACTGCTAGCAAGAGACGGCTTGCATCTAACAAGGACTTGGAAGAATGTGTTTGCCCACAGCATGAAGAACTTCATCAGGAGGGCTTTAAACTCAATTGGATGGGGGAGACACAAGCACAGAGTTAAGGGTAGAATTCCACAATAAGAGGAATGGTCCAAACTGATCAAAAGGGCAACAATAATAACATTAACAATAATAATCACAATAATAATCATAACAATATTCATAATAATAATCATAATAATATTCATAAAAATGTACAAATACAAACAGGCCACAAATCACACAACCTCCGGTGTCTGTATACGAACGTCAGGAGTATGGGAAACAAACAAGAAGAACTGGAAATTTTAATTCAGGAGGGTAACTATGACTTGATAGGAATAACTGAAACTTGGTGGGATGACTCCCATGACGGGAATACAGCAATTGAGGGATATAAACTGATCAAAAAGAACAGAGAGAATAAAAAGGGAGGTGGAGTAGCAGTATATGTCAAAAATACATATTCCTGCACAGAAATACAGGAGGAGGAGATTGGCTGTCCCATCGAGAGCATCTGGCAAAAAACAAAAGGAGCTTGGTAGTTGGAATCTACTACCGGCCGCCCAATCAAAGAGAGGAAGCAGATGAAACTTTTGAAAAACAAATTGCAGGGTTTTCAAAGAGACACAGCGTAGTAGTGATGGGAGATTTCAGTTTTCTAGATATATGTTGGGAGGCAAATTCTGCCAAGTATGGCCCTTCCAAGAAATTCCTGGCTTGTGTGGCTGATAATTTTCTCCTACAAAAAGTGGAGAAAGGAATTTGCTATCCTTGACTTGATTCTGACCAACAAAGATGACTTGGTGGGGGAAGTGGCAGTAAGGGGAACTCTAGGTGAGAGTGACCATGTCCTTCTAGAATTCTTGATTTCAAAGGAAACCAAAGCAGAGTGTAGCCACACACATCTGCTGGATTTTTAAAAAGCCAATTTTAATAATCTCAGAACAACAATAAGTAAGGTCCCATGGCAGGAGATCTTAACAAGAAAAGGAGTCCAAGAAGGGTGGGAGCTTCTAAAAAAAGAAATTCTAAAGCACAACTACAAACAATTCCAACAAGAAAAAAAGGGGGGAAGCGGCAAAAAAGGCCAGTGTGGCTTCACAAAAAGCTCAGGGAGGACCTAAAAACCAAAAAAGACATGTACAGGAAATGGAAAGAAGGCCAGGCCACCAAGGAAGAGTACAGACAAGTAGCAAGGAAATGCAGGGATGGCATTAGGAGGGCAAAAGCTGAGAATGAGCTGAGGTTAGCTAGGGACACTAAAAGCAATAAAAAAGCATTCTTCAGGTATGTGAGTAGCAAAAGACAAACAAAAGACATAGTGGCACAGTTCCACAATGGAGATGGAAAAATGATAACAGAGGACAAAGAGAAGGCAGAAGTGCTCAATTCCTATTTTAGTTCCGTCTTTTCCCATAAGACAGACTGTGAACTTCCAAACAAATTGGAAGTGCAAGTGGGGGGGACAGGATTGCAGCTGGAGATAGATAAACAAATAATCAAGGAATACCTTACCACCTTGAACAAGTTCAAATCTCCAGGGCCGGATGAACTGCATCCGAGAGTACTGAAGGAACTGGCTGAAGAACTCTCAGAACTGCTATCCATTTTTTAAAAAAATAAATCAGGGGAAACGGGTGAGATGCCAGAGGATTGGAGGAGGGCCAATGTTATTCCTATCTTCAAAAAGGGGGAAAAAAGAGGAACCAAGGAACTACAGGCCAGTCAGCCTGACATCAATCCCAGGCAAAATTCTGGAACAGATCCTAAAGCGGTCATTGTGCAAGCACCTAGAAAACAAGGCAGTAATAACCAGAAGCCAACACGGATTTGTCAAGAACAAATCCTGCCAAACTAATTTGATCTCGTTTTTTGATCAGGTCACCTCCCTGATAGACAGAGGGAATGCTGTAGACGTAGTATATCTTGACTTCAGCAAAGCTTTTGACAAAGTGCCCCATGATATCCTGATTAGCAAGCTAACTAGGTGTGGGCTGGATAGATCAGGTGTCAGGTGGATACACAATTGGCTACAGAATTGTACTCAGAGGGTGATGATTAATGGGTCCTTCTCTAACTGGGAGGAGGTCACAAGTGGGGTACCCCAAGGCTCAGTCCTGGGCCCGGTGCTCTTCAATATCTTTATTAATGACTTGGATGAGAGAGTGCAGGGAATGCTTGTCAAATTTGCAAATGATACCAAATTGGGTGGAATAGCTAATACCCTAGAAGACAGAAACAAAATTCAAAATGACCTTGATAGGATGGAGCACTGGGCCGAAAGCAACAGAATGAAATTCAACAGGGATAAGTGCAAAGTACTGCACCTTGGAAAAAGAAACCAATTGCACAGTTGCAAGATGGGAGATACCTGACTCAGCAAAACAACGAGTGAGAAGGATCTTGGAATTGTCGTAGATCACAAGCTAAATATGAGCCAACAGTGTGATGTGGCTACAAAAAAGGCAAAGCTATTTTAGGCTGCATTAATAGAAGTATAGTTTCCAAATCCCACGAGGTGCTGGTCCCCCTCTATTCAGCACTGGTTAGGCCTCACCTTGAGTATTGTGTCCAGTTTTGGACACCACACTTCAAGAAGGATGCTAACAAATTGGAACAAGCTCAGAGGAGGGTGACAAGGATGATCAGGGGGCTGGAAACCAAGCCTTATGAGGTAAGGCTGAAAGAATTGGGCATGTTTAGCCTTGAGAAAAGAGGGCTGAGGGGTGATATGACAGCCCTTTTCAAATATCTGAAAGGCTGTCATACAGAGGACAGGCAGGATCTGTTCTCGATCATCCCAGAGTGCAGGACACACAACAATGGGCTCAAGTTAAAGGAAGCCAGATTTTGGTTGAATATCAGGAAAAACTTCCTAACTGTTAGAGCATTACGACGGTGGAACCAGTTACCTCGGGAGTTGGTGAGTGCTCCAACACTGGAGGCATTCAAGAAAAACTTAGATAATCACCTGGCAGAGATGCTTTGATTGTATGCCTGCCTTGAGCAGGGGGTTGGACTTGATGGCCTTGTAGGCCCCTTCCAGCTTCACTTTTCTATGATTCTATGATATTTTGAAGATTATGAGAGATCTCTGTGATGAGTCAGCCTGTAGTTTTAACCATTTATTTTGTGAAATCTGAGTCTTTCAAATTACAATGCCAACTGTATTGTAGGTCATCTTGTGTGGGTTACAGGAACTTTTGTACCCTTGGAGGATTTCTGGCAACCCACATGCTTCCAAGTTCTGGGAGGTCCACTGGCAGAGATGGAAGATGCCAGAGTCCCACTCCAAGAAAGCAGTGTAGTATATTATCTCCCTGCCTGTTCAGTCTATATGCAGAACACGTCATCTGGAAAGCTGGATTAGGGTGAAGGAAGAGAGAAAATTGGTGGAAGTAACGCCAGTAATTTAAAATATCATTTTACTAGCAGAAGATAGTAATGACTTTAAACAACCACGGAGGCAGGTGAAAGAAAATGCAAAGATAGGAGTAAAGGACATGAGGTGGAGTGACTTGATAAAGGATGAAAAGGCCTTTTGGAGGCTATTAATTAATAGGAACACCGTAAACCAGAAGACATGGCACATAACATGTGTGTGTGTGTGTGTGTGTGTGTGTGTGTGTGTGTGTGTGAGAGAGAGAGAGAGAGAGAGAGAGAGAGAGATTATTACCTTAAAATTACCTTAAAATTATTAGCAGAGCATTTTCCTCACAGCTGAAAGGATTGAGAGGGCGAGTAAGACCGCTTTGTATCTCTCAAGAGGGTATGGAGGTGCTCCTAATCTAGGGAGGGGCATTGTAGATGGGTACATATGGCCTCCAGATAGTTTCCATTGCTAAGTGGGTGCCACAAAGAGGTCCAGTGAGTTAGGAGGAGAGGTTGTGTGTATGGCTTACTTGGGCATAATCCTAGTTGACCATGGTATAGGCTAGACCACTTTTTGGCTCTATGTGTAAACTTAACCACCTTGTTATTTGATTTATTATTATTATTATTATTATTATTATTATTATTATTATTATTATTATTATTATTATTATTATTTAGTTACACATAGAAAGATTTACAGTACACAAATGAGTGATTGTGTATATCCCACTTTTTTCCTGTCTGCTGATACTCTTATTTATTTAGATTTTATTTCCCCAACTTTAAGGCATGGCTTTTCTAGTTGCATGAAGGATGATAGAAGGGAAACAGGATTGGAAAAGCCAAGTGCAAGGTGGATTCTGCGTCATTGATGTAGTATGGTTTTCCACTATAATATCTTGTAACATTTCAGTGCTTTCTGTACAGTGGGAAAATATTCCCCAGGCTTAGTTCTTGGGGAAATTATTCCCTAACATTAGTTCTTGAAGCAACCGTAATATTTTGGTAGTCTTTTAAAAAATGTTAGGATTATAGTGTTTTTTTATTTATTCATTTTTATTTTATTTTTATTTTTTTGTATACTTTAACATAGTATTTTTAGGAAATTTGTAATCTTAAGTCATCAGTAAAAAAGTATGTCTCCTTTAAGACTAACAATATTATTTCAGTGTTATTGTAATGTTATTTCTGTTCAGTCTGGTAATATAGTTGTCATTCACTTTTTAGTTTTGCCCAATTTGTTGTTATTTCAGACAATTTAGTTGTAGTAAAGCACTGTGAATGCAACCTTTCTGTAGATGTAGGGCAGTTATTGTAGCTTATACAAAATAGTTACTATACTGTTGACAAAATAAAACATTAAATGCACCTCCACAAAAACCTTAATTGTTGCACATATTGACAGCTGAAGCACTTATGAAAATATACTACTGAAAATAAGGATATAATTGCCTTTTTGAAAAGCTTAGACTGAAACAAATTAGGGATATTCTGTCTGAAAATATGTTTCAAAGGTTTGAGTTTCAAAATTATCATATGGCATAAGTCACTTTGGTGCTCTTATGGTTAGAGCTGATAGGCAAAAATGGGGAAGAAACATTGAATGTTTATTTCAAGATAAGTCTTCCCAACTACTGTGGCTGCTTTAATGTTACAGAGAGTAGCATTTGCTAATTCTGATATCTTAAAAAGATGTAGGACTGTTCAGCAATATGGGTGATCTTTCAGTGATCATACAGGAAGTTCTGAAATGGACTTCAGTATCATTATCTCAGTTTGCTTCCCATCTCTTCTCTCTCCCTGCAGGAGAGAACAGATGATTCAGAGGGGAAGGCATTACAGCTTATTTCTGCTAGGGTCCTAGCATAATTTGAACTGAGTCCCCTTATAGGGAGAAAGGCAGCGTATAAATAAGACAAATAAAATTACTTTCTACAGTCACCACCTCCCCTGCATACATAATAACAGAAGAGTAGCCGTAGTGGAAATCTTGAATATTTCCAGGTCCCCGGCAGATCAGGAACTACAGCAGATTAGGTACTTTTTCCTTTTCTCCTTAGAAAAGAAAGTCAGGGCGAACACAGGGAAACTTGGATAGTTCCTAAAGTCCTGGCAGTATCTTGTGCTCAACTTCTTAGTTCAGCATTTCCATGGAACTTGAAGTGCATTGCCAACCATAAAAAAAATGCAAGTTGGAATGAGCCAATACGTATCGTACAAGACTTCTCTGTTGCCCCGATTTGAGCTAGAAAATCATTAAGAAGGGCAGCCATGTTATGCAGACTATACTGAAAGAATGGTTAATGTTGTGGCAGAATCATGTTCAGCAGCCATGGAGCATTATGTGCCACCCACAAGAGCTAGGTGCAATCGGAATACCTCCTTGAGCTGGCTTAGAGGGTGAGGGAGCATTACACAAAGAGAAGGAATGAAAAGGATTTTACCCAAGGTGTTCTGAGAAGTCCAGGGAAGCTAGGTGGTGGACAGTTCAGCAAAGATGAAAGAAATGACTTCTTAAGACAGGACATGAAACTATTTTTATTTATTTGTTTTATTTATATGCCACATTTCTCCCAACAAGGGACCCAAAGCGGCTCAAACTATGCACTTTGCTGCCATAAAAAGTTGTCATAATCATCTAATTCAGAGGTGTCCAATTCAATTTCATCTTGGGCCGCATCGGCATTATGGTTGCCCTCAAAGGGCCGGTTGTATCTGTAAGACTATATAAAGGTATCTACTCTTTATCATATTATATATAATCCTCCTCATTCAATTATTACTGCACTTTCTGACTCTTCGCTGCTTGGAATGCTGACATTAGAAGTCCCGCTGGGCAGATTCCCAGCATTCTTGCGGAGCATTATGGGTGACCGAGTAAGCGCCTGCGTATTGTATAGTGCACCATAGCAGGCAACACTATGAGGGCCACATGAAACGGCCCGCGGGCCTTGAGTTTGACACATGTGTTCTAATTGGTCACTTTTAGAAAGGGTTTAGACAGGTTAGTGGTGTAATAAGACTATTATTGCCTACTGGTCATAATGGTTAATAATAAAATTAAGGAACAGCTTGTCAGAAATAGTTATCTGAGACTTTGATCTCCACAGCATTGTTGGTATTGATTAATTGTGTTTTTGTTTTGTTTTATTAAATGCTATCTATTTAGAAATGGTTCCTTCTCCATCCATGTCAAAGATTCAGAATTAAAATGTATAACTTGACATGGATTAATTTCATAACAATTGCAACTTTTTCGGAACTGTTTGTAGAGTCATTGAATGCATACAAGGATAATAGTTAAGAACTTAAAAGAAAGTTTTCAAGAGGAATTTTAAATCCATTGTTCCTTTAAATTAGCCTGCCTAAAGTTGAATCCAATATAATTATGTTTAAACCTTCACTTTTTAACATTTATATTACTTAATTAATGACTTTATTTCATATACTTAAAAGAGAATTTGTCTATGTAAATATATATGATTGTTAGGTATTATGCTCAGTTCTCAAATAGTTTTCTTTCAGAACAGGTTGTTGACTTTTGATTCTTGATGTTGAACTGTCAGCCATGAGAATCTTCTATGCTGTTTGATGCACTTTCCCAATAGCTGTTTTAGATGGTACAAAATAGAGACACAAGGGCTTAGCTCAGACCTGGGCAAAGTGCGGCCCGAGGGCCACATACGGCCCTTGAGCCGCTCCTGTCCGGCCCGCCGGACATCAAAACCATTTATAGCTTTTTGTCTAAAGTTGATCAGTTGCTTATCTTTAACATACCGCAAAAAACCTCTTTATTATTTGTGAAGATTAACAAGTTTAAAATAAAAACAATCATAACATCACTGTTTCATTTTATTTTTAAGTAAAGTTGGTTCGGCCCCCGAACACAGTTCAGATTTTTCATGTGGTCCCCTATAGAAATTAATTGCCCACCCCTGGCTTAGCTCATTTTATTGCTATTTATTATGACAAAAGATGCAGGATTTGGTGCTGTGGATAAAACGGAACCTATATAGAGGAAGTATTGTAGTATATGGCTAGAAGTAATTACTTGGTAGCGTGTTGTGATTTCTCTCTGTGTTGGCTAGTGACATATTAGATCCATCAAAAGTAATTGTTAGCTTTCTAATTTAAATAACTTCTATTAATTCCTCAAATGTTGGTTGTTACAAAGTCACATAATTTCTTTGTTAGTGTCTTTTATAGATATTAATTGAGCATCAGGTCACATAGTTAATTATCAGTGTACTAGTAATAGCATTGATAGATTATAGGTCATGTCCTCTCTGTCCTGTACAGGTTTCTACCAGAGTGCATATTCTTTGGGTAGTAGAACCAAATTCTGTGTTTATAAGCTGGTTGCAATGGCAAGTACTTTGGCTGAATTACGTTATTTAATACTGATCTTGCTAATACTGAGTGATTTTCACCATTATAACAGGGAAGTTCAGTATATAATTTTGATTAAACATTTCCTTTTTTTGTCAAAACTGATGTTTTAACCTTGCTATTAATGTCAAAATAGGTGCGGAATACTTTCAAGTTGTGTGTACTCTTTGTTCTCTTTAAATGGAACATGATTCCAGAAAATTGCAGTTACAGAACCTGTATTGTTCATTATTTATATCCTTTCTTCCTAGTACTTGCAACACCTCCACCTCTGCCACCTCCAATACAGGCATATGCATTCAAACCTCCTCCTCGACCTGATTTTGGTACATCAGGGAGAACAATCAAACTACAAGCCAACTTTTTTGAAATGGACATTCCTAAAATTGACATCTACCATTATGAATTGGATATAAAGCCGGAGAAGTGCCCTAGAAGAGTTAACAGGTACAGCATATCTTGTTTTCTCCTCAGCTTCAATGAATTTTATTTTAAATCATTTAAAATAAAAGTTCTGGTAAACTTTGGTGGTGAATTATTTTCACTGGAACAGTGGTTTTAGCATTCGTATAGTAAACCACATACAGTAATGCCACTGTTCAGTTTGCGCTGAAGATTAATTCCTCTTTTTTAAAAAATTAGTTCTCCCAGAACGTTTAATGCTGTTTTAAATATCTCCTTGCCTTCCTGTATTTTTTGTTATTGGATCATGCCCTCTCTCTTTCTGTATTATCAGAATTCAGCTGGTATCTGTGGTAGCTCATATCTCACAGATTTCGTGGTAATTCAGGATTAGTACTAGCCTCTCAAAAGGAGAGGTAACATTACCACTTGCTTGCTTTCGTGTCTTCACATACTAGTAATGACAATAAACTCATTGTTCTGGTAGTATTGAAGAGTTTGGAGAAACCATGAAACAAGAGGTAAGAGTGTCTTCATCACATTTTCTGTGAAGAGAAAATTAGCAGCTGATATTTGCCCCTCTCCCCGAGGTTTTTGAGAAGGTTGTTTTTAAAGGGTAAAGTGACTGATATTATGGGTAGTCTAGCATGTGATGCTCTGTGTTCTGAAACCTGAATTGCTCCAAGGTTAATGCAGATTTGTGTAGTCTGTTTGATCCAGGATGGAATGAATTGCTTCCTCATAAGCTAAAAACTGGAGAGAAGTGAGAATGTTCTGTTGTCCTTCAGTCTTTTACTGGTGCCTTGAGAAATAATGACTAATTATGTGCCTTTATAAGCAAAAAGGGGAGGTATAAATTATTTGAGTAAATAAGTTAAACATTGTGAGTTTGCAGAGAATAACAGAATTCTGGCAGCATGTTCGTCATAACAGAGAAATTGTATTGGTCCTAGGAAAGACCTCTTAAGTCACAATTCTTTTGTCGTGTGGAATTGGGCCAGTGTTTCGAGTGCTCTGCTGGATCAGACCATTGATCTAGTGTGACATTTTTTTTTCTTTCATTGCCAGAAGCCTTTAAGGAACATATAACCGGACAGGAGTGCAGGAGGACACTTGTTTCTCTGCAACTAATACAGAACAGCATGCTGCCTTTAGTAAGGAAGATACTATGTAGCCATCATGACAGTAGTCATTAAAAACATTATCCTCCATAACCTCTTTTTAAAGCCATTTCAGTTGTTGGTTTATGGAGAAATAGATAGAAATAAAGTGTCAGACAAAGGGTTGTTTTATCTCCCTGTCTGCTCAATCTGTATGCATAATATATTGCACGAAAAGCTGGGTTAGAATCAGAGGAATGAAGTGTGAATATTGGTGGAAGAAATATAAATAATTTAAGATGAACATGACACATTATAACTGGGAGAAAGAGGCAGTGACTTGAAATGACTTCGAATGAAGGTGAAAGAAGCAAGTGAAGTGCAGAACTGCAGTTGAATTTTTAGAAAACAAAATTGTCTACCAAAGAATGGTATATCTTTAACACTAGCAGTAAAGAAATAAAAAATTGTTAAAGATTATCTGTACCTTGGTTCAGTGATGAACCAAAATGGAAACAATAGCCAAGAAATCAGGAGAAGACTGAGAGTTGGAAGGGGGTGCTATGAAGGAAATAAAAAAAGAACCTTACATTTAAGGATGTTGGAGACAAAGGTGGAGGTATTCTTCAAATACCATCATAAATGGTACAGTGGTGCCTCGACTTACGAACGTCCCGACATACGACCATTTCGAGTTATGACCAGCTCCGGCCGCAAAATTTTGCTTCGACTTGCGACCGGAGCTTCGAGTTACAACCAGAAAAAGGCAGGGAAAAAGGCGGGGAATTCAAATTGCTAACCGTTGGTGGCAAAGAGGCTGCTTCTTTGTAGCTCTTTTGCCCCAGCAGTTAGAGAGTGTGGGATCGGAGAAGGCTTCGGACTGCCTGGTAAGGTGCTGCTTTCTACTTTTTAAAAACTGTTCTGGGTGGGTTTTGCAGCGTGGTTTTGGGCTGGGTGGTGGGATTATGTTTCTATGCTGTGATGGGTCTTGGGGGGTTTGTTTGTTTTTTGGGTTTTTCCCCCCGTTTCTGATGGGTCTTGCAGGGCTTGTTTGTTTTTTGGTTTTTTCCCCCATTTCCGATGGGTCTTGCAGGGTTTGTTTGCTTTTTGCTTTGCTTTTTTTGCATTTCCGAAGGGTCTTGCATGGTTTGCTTTTTTTTTTTTTTTTTGCATTTCCAAAGGGTCTTGCATGGTTTGTTTGCTTTTTGCTTTGCTTTTTTTGCATTTCCGAAGGGTCTTGCACAGTTTGTTTGCTTTTCTTTTTTCCCCCCTTCGGCCGGAACGGATTAATCGCGTTTCCGATGGGTCTTGCACAGTTTGTTTGCTTTTTGCTTTGCTTTTTTTGCATTTCCGAAGGGTCTTGCAAAGTTTGTTTGCTGTTCTTCCCCCCCCCCCCCTTCGGCCGGAACGGATTAATCGCGTTTCCGATGGGTCTTGCAGTGTTTTTTTTTTTGTGTGTGTGTGTGATTTTTTTTCCTTTGGCTGGAATGGATTAATTGCATTTCAATGCATTCCTATGGGAAATGGTGCTTTGACTTATGACCATTTCGAGTTACGACCGGAGTTCCGGAACCAATTAAGTTTGTAAGTCGAGGCACCACTGTATTTTCATGTACTGTCTACAGATATGAACATTGAACATATCATGAGAAGACATGACTCACTGGAAAGGACAGCAATGCTAGGAAATGGCCTTAACATATATAATTATGCAAGACAAGAGTATTCTGGAGACTATAACTAGCTAAGAAATCCTTGCTTCCTTCATAGTGACAAAACAATGCAGTTGGGTTTAACTCTGACGTTCAACATACAATATAAATGCATGTGTACAGCATTCTGTGCTCCTGAGGCCTACTTTAAAATTCTGAGCTGTCAGTTGCACTATTTTTATAATTATTATCTGTCAAAAATTTTAATGGAATCATGGTTTGGGAAGTAGGTATTTTGCTACTATTTTTATGTTGTATCTGCCTTGGCCATAGTTATAGTTTAAAGTAGAGACACTGACATAGAATGTTGGGTATGTTAGCTTTTCTTTATTCACAGCATGGAATAAGCTTCTGGTTTGGTTTCAGTTATGCCACCCAATTCTGGGCAAGCTATTGTCATGAAGCTGTTCCCTTTCCCAGTCTTCAGTATGCGAATGTAAAACAAAGCTGTCGTAAAAACACTCCAGAGAAACATTGCTTGTGTTCGCATGACTTAGGGGGTTGAGTAGATTTCAGCCAGACTATGGAATGACTTGTTAGCTTTTGTTCATATAGTTCATAGAACTTGGTGTATGTTTGTTTGTTTTTTTGACATTTCAAACACATTGTCTGAACACTGAGAGATACCTGTTAACATAATTCTTTGTTTCCAGAGAAATAGTTGAACATATGGTCCAGCACTTTAAAGCTCAGATATTTGGGGATCGTAAGCCAGTATTTGATGGGAGAAAAAACCTCTATACAGCTATGCCACTTCCAATAGGGAGAGATAAAGTAAGTATATAATGCCAGATTTAACTGTTATCCTATTGTTTAATGGATTTAATTACTTGGACAGAGTGGCGTGCTTCCCATTTCTTATTGCATTTATGTTCCTCTCAGTATGGTGTACCTGGATTGTCCCAGTTTCATCTACTAACTATATGCCTGAGTGGGAAGTTTAACCTAGCTCTCCCCAGTCTTAATCTGACAATGAAACCACCTCTACTAGTCCTGCAGTTCCTAAAACAAGATAAAAGTTATAAAATGTGTAAGGCAAAACTCATTGTTCTTAGTGCGATGATAACTCCTCTTACTAACCATGGGATATAACATGACTGAAGTAATGAGAAACACTTTATTGGTATTGCAACAGAAATAGTAGAAACAGTGGCTCTGTATTTTTGTCATGCTTTATTTTCACATGAGGCCAAGAGGTGAAGTTCAGGTACTTTTGCTTCTGCTTTTAGTTAACAGGACTTACCGGTCAAACTGGGAACGTTAACTACTGTAGAATAAATCCCATTTTTCGTTTTGAATTGAGACCTACAAAAGTCTTGATTTAACAAGGACTAATCATTTAGTAGTCAAAATTCTGTTACTTAGCATAGTAAATTGCATTAGAGGAGGCCCAGTGAATCAATGGCGATTTGGTGAGTCAGCTGCTGTATAAGGTCCATTGATGCAAATGGGCCAACTGTAACTGTGACTCCACATTGATTCAGTGGACCTACTGAAGTGTGACTTACTGCACTAAGCAACAAGAATTTGGCCAGTGGATCTAATCTAGTTGGGAATAACAGTTGGATTACATCTCAGAAGTGTTTATTTGAAGTAGAATTCGTATCACCTATGATACCCAGCATGATGTAGTGAATAGAGTGACAGACTCAGGAGACCTGGGTCTGAATTTCCCTGTGGCCATGGAAATTCACTGGTAAAACTACTTGTTATGTATCTCGCTTATTTTAAAAGCCACTATAAAGGTCAACTTAATGGTGCATAACACACACGTCCTCCCAGTGCACATGTGGAAACTGTGAGTCCAAGGCTTGCTGTCCTGGTTCAGTGTTGAGCATTTTGTATAAAGAGAAGCAGGTTGGAAGGGTTAGGGTTAGATCACCTGTAGCTCACAATTCTGCTATGTTTTAGTGTTGATGTTGAAATAGATGTCTTATACTGCAGTGATCACCTGTGAAATGTACAAGTTTCATGTTTTATAAAGGAATGGCTAAAATTGTTAGGAATTATGTTGTGGGTGGAAGATAGCTGCTGATCAGAAACTTCTTTTTTCTGTTTTGGTGTGCACATAGCTTGCATGCAAGAAGGTGAGGTTAAGAGCATACCAAAATTGAAGAAGGAAGTATTTAATTATTGGCAAGCTGTAGCTCATGGTGATGTAATTCCTGTTATACAGGGAGAAACGATCCCTATCCCCAAACAGGATTTTGGTCAATATCTGCAATAACTAGAGCCTGCTTATGACATTGAGAAAAACTGGAGGTAGTTGAGTATTTTACAACTACAGTGGTGCCTCGACTTACGACCATAATCTGTTCCAGAAGATGGACGTAACTCGAAATGGTCTTAAGTCGAAGCACCATTTCCCATAGGAATGCATTGGAATGTGATTAATCCGTTTCGGCCAAAAAAAAAAATTACCAATAAAATAAAATAAAATAAAAAACAAACAAAAAAAACACACACAAAAATAATAACAAAAAAAACCCACCACACAGCAAGCCACATCGGAAGGCGCTGGGGCTTAAAAAAAACCCACCAAAAATAAACAACAGAGCAAGCCCCATCGGAAGGTGCTGGGGCTTAAAAAAAAAAACCCCAAAATAAACAACAGAGCAAGCCCCATCGGAAGGCGCTGGGGCTTAAAAAACCCCCACCAAAAATAAACAACAGAGCAAGCCCCATCGGAAGGTGCTGGGGCTTAAAAAAAACCCACAAACCAAAAATAAACAACAGAGCAAGCCCCATCGGAAGGCGCTGGGGCTTAAAAAAAACCCACCAAAAATAAACAACAGAGCAAGCCCCATCGGAAGGTGCTGGGGCTTAAAAAAAAACCCACAAACCAAAAATAAACAACAGAGCAAGCCCCATCGGAAGGCGCTGGGGCTTAAAAAAAAACACCAAAAATAAACAACAGAGCAAGCCCCATCGGAAGGCGCTGGAGCTTAAAAAAAAAACCCAAAAATAAACAACAGAGCAAGCCCCATCGGAAGGCGCTGGGGCTTAAAAAAAAAAAAAACACAAACCAAAAATAAACAACAGAGCAATCCCCATCGGAAGGTGCTGGGGCTTAAAAACCCCCCACCAAAAATAAACAACAGAGCAAGCCCCATCGGAAGGTGCTGGGGCTTAAAAAAAACCCACAAACCAAAAATAAACAACAGAGCAAGCCCCATCGGAAGGTGCTGGGGCTTAAAAAAAACCCACAAACCAAAAATAAACAACAGAGCAAGCCCCATCGGAAGGCGCTGGGGCTTAAAAAACAAACATACCAAAACACAAAAAAAATCACAGCACAGAAACATAACCCCCCCCCCGCCCAAACCCACCCTGCAAAACCCTGTAAATGTACTTACTCAGAACCAGAAAGCAGCACCAGGCAGTCCCAAGCCTCCTCCGACGCACACTCTCTAACCGCTGGGGCGAAAGAGCTACAAAGAAGCAGCCTCTTCGCCACTAACGGTTAGCAATTTGAATTCCCCGCCTTTCCCCCCACCTTTTTTCCAGTCGTAACTCGAAGCTCCGGCTGCAAGTCGAAGCAAAACTTTGCGGCCGGAGCTGGTCGTAACTCGAAATGGTCGTAAGTTGGGACGTTAGTAAGTCGAGGCACCACTGTATATCATCTCTGTTTTGAGCATAATTGGAGTCCATTTTGCTGCAGAATTTTCATGTAAGACCATGCATCTTACATTCTTCTCTGCAAAATCCAAAACGCTCTAAAAGGTTGGAATGGCTTGAAATTTGCACATTGTTTGAGCTTGTAGCCTGTTCAGTATGGGTTAATTTTCCAGATAACCTTTCTTTCTTATGCTTGAGCAGAAGAGTCTTGTGTCTCTTAGACATAATCAAATTTTATTTGGCATAAGCTTCCCTTGACCCTCAGTCCATTTCGTTAGATTCATGAGTGTTGCCAGAGAAGGCAGATGTTTATACCTGTGGACGAATGAAATGAAGATAAACAGATTAGAAATGCAAAAAAGATACAGGCATTGATGATTGTCTTTAGTATGTGTGGATTAAAAGTCTTTTTGTGCAGCCCAAGTAGGAGGAGAGCATTCTGGGTGGAGAAGTGTCATCAAAAGAGCCAGAAGGGATGAAAAAGCAAAAACCACAGGTAGTGAAACAGTAAGCATAAAAAAGCCCACCAAATGTTGAGTGAGGATGCAGACAACTCCCAAGTAGCTGGTCTGATTAATACATGTATTTAGTTGAAATGATTAATATGTTTGCCCCTGTTCAGACCACAACTAAGAGACTAAAACATTGGTAACTGATAATCATCAGTGTTTGTAACTTTTGCATACCTAGTTCAATTTTATCCCCATTGCAGCCAGTTCTTTTTATAAATATTTGGCTACCTTGGCTACATTCTGTGCATCCAATACAGTAGATTAAAGGTTAGACCATAGATTAACCTTTATGGTGGCACAAGGCTTTTAAAGATCATTGATGTTCATTTCCATACATGTGCACGTGCATGCACACAGACAGACATGCTGTTTATGACCGTTTTTGGGTGGAATATCTGTCTTGAATGTCCCGCGTGACTTAAAACTAAATGAATGTTATAACTGTAGTTAGATCTGGAAAAGTGACTGAAGTGGTTGTTGGGATTCCTTGGAAGACAGAGTGCCCGTACAAAGAAAGCGATGTGGTGACAACAGGCTTTTTGATTTCATTCACCAAATGACAATTCCACTTTCCAAATGACATTTTCCCTGATATATTTTATTTACACTGGACAATGACATGCCTTGAAGTTAATTCAGTAAATCAAATAAATGTATTTATTGCCCAACGAGAGTAATTTTATTTGTGCAGAGTTTATAAAATAGTGGCAAGACCAGCACATAATTCTATGGTAAATTCAGCATGCACATATAAAACTATGAGCACAGTAATTCTCATTGAATTAGCCATGAATGAGAGGTACTATATGCAGGTATCTGCAGCTAAAAAAACCCACAGTGTTGACACTGGGAAATGGAAACCTTGAAATCAGTCATCAAAGCTTAATGCAGAAATGAAAATCCAGTTGCGTCTTGTAAATTAGGTGATCAACATTGTGACCCCTGTGATAAGTTAACATCCTGTTTATTATCTGTAGTCAGTTTTATCATAGCCTTGGGAAATACAGAGTAATTTCTGGAACAAAATATGACAATGATCTAAGGCCTTGTCCCCTTGGCGCCAGACGGCTGGGGCCTCTGCGGGAGGTGACAGCCATGAGCGTGCCTGCCTGCAAGTGCTTCCGACGGTCCCCACCTCAAAAGAGACGGTCCCAGCCTCTTCCCATCTTCCATCCCACCCCCCAACCGGGGACAAGGCTCGCTTTAATGCCCCATGTGATTGCTGACAACCTCCCACTCCACGGCACCAACAACCGCTTCTTAAGGTGGCATGGGCCACTAATTCACTTCCTCTCACGCCGCCAATCTGCCCCTCCAGTCCTCCAGCCCGGGCACCGGCTGTGTCCCATGGAGGTTTTGCTCTGGATCCAAAGAATTGTCTAGCCCCCATAGAGAGCAACAGGGCACAGGGCGGCCACACAGGTTTCTAGCAGCCCTTTCCAGTCCACCTTAAAAAGGGCCCCAAGTTCCTAAGTTTGTGACCAGACCTTGGTGTTTGTACACAGCAGAAAATGTGCAGGACTTTAAAGGTGCAGTGACCCAAAATTCAGCCTCTCTTAGGCGAGCGGAGGAGGGCAGGGGTGTGGAGGATGCGAGCAAGTTGAGGGAATCATGCGCCGGGCACGGATCAGGCCGCCTCTAAGGCCAAAGGTTAGTCTTGCGTCCTTTCAACTGGCAAACCAGTCTGACGCAACAGCCGGTCACGCATGCAAGGAGGAGTGGCGAGCAAATGAAGATTGCATCCTGTATATGCTTTATTATGGTTACATGTGTATTGGTTGAACTTGCAGCGTAGGAGAAATATCCAGTGGTTTGCCCTTGAGAATAGGAATGAGCCACTTGGTTTTACCTAAAGGAAATTCCCTATGTTTTGACGTGGCCTCCATTTAGGTTAAAATGCCTCTGTCTGGTTTGGTTCCTAAAAATGAAAGCCAGCCAAGCCAGGGTCAAGTAGCTTCTGCCTTTACCAGAAAGTGCGTAACCCACTAAAACAGGGCGTTTGCTGCACAGGGAACACACCACCTAGACCTGAGGTGGTCCGGACTAAGGACCGCCCTCAGCCATGGACCAGAGTCTCTCTCTGTCTCTTTGGCTCAAATTGGCCTGCCTCACAGAGTTGGAGAAGGAAAAAACAAAAGGCAAAATATTGTATCACTGTAAAGATTGTTGAGTTATTGCAGTGTGAGCTTTCATGGATCAAAACCCACTTCTCCAGACACATGGAATGTAAACACCAGTCCCCTACGTTTATTCCATGGGGATGAGATTCGTGTTCCGGGTGAGGAGGCAAATAAGTGGCAGTGGCTGCTTAACACAGAAAGGTGGTGACTAGGACACTGTTGATCAGCAGATCCTTGCCGGGAGGAAAAGCTTAGGTAGGCCTGGGTGTCACAGGTATGCAAAGACTTGCTTATGGGACAGAGGTCAGAGCTTGTCACAGGAGACAACTATTTTTGTTACTCATAAAATATTACAGAAAGCTAGGTTATTAATATATACAGTGTGCCAATATTTTGAAATTAAACAAGCAGTTCCATAATTCCCATTAATATTGTAGTATACAAGTACAATTTTGTTGATACAAATAAAACTTATTCATTATATAACTTTTTTTCCCTTTCGGCCCTTGAAAATGTGTATATATGATGTGGCCCTCATACTGAAAAGTTTGGAGACCCCTGATCTAGATGGTTGGGTTGTCACATTTTTGATGCGCATTGCATTTTCATCAATTATTTCCTTAGCAGACTTTATTTCATTAGCCAGCCTGTTTGCTAAATGACCGCTCTGCTTTACGTTTGAACTCAACAGAGAGCACAGTAACCAAAGTCCAATCCTAGTTGCTAAAATGGAAATCCAGTAGCATTGCAGGAGAGGTCAGTTCCCTTTTTCTGTGCTTCTGGCACATATATCACTAAACGGAAAGAATCATCTTTTTTGTGGTTTCCAAATGTTGCAGGTGGAATTGGAGGTCACATTGCCGGGAGAGGGAAAGGACAGAATATTTAAGGTGGCGATAAAGTGGATGTCGGGCGTAAGTCTGCAGGCTTTACATGATGCTCTCTCTGGTCGTCTTCCAAGTGTTCCTTTTGAAACAATTCAGGCACTGGATGTAGTAATGAGGCACCTACCTTCCATGAGGTAAGGAAAATGTCTGGGCCAGGTCTGTAGAGATCTTTCAGTGTTGAAACTAATGACTTTAAAGTCTATCAGCAGAATCTGAAGTGACGGGAAGAGACTGGGTATTTGGAACTGGCAGTTGGATATTCCATACGGCTCTTCTGTTTGTCTGTCCCCCCCACTCCTCATGGACTGTTCTTTCCTTTTTATTCTGCCCTCTTGCAACCACTATGTTTTATTCTTGCAAATAATGTTAGTCTGTGTCTGAAAAAAAGGTTCCTAAGCTTCCAGTGGCATATGGTTTACCCTATACTCTAAGGTCTACTGGCATTTCTGGATGTATTTTTGTTGTGTTAAAATACCTTTGGATTGGGATATTTCTGAATACAGGGAAAAGGTTTTCCATAACTTGTTGACTAATGTGTCTGGTTTCTATTAGGTATACTCCTGTGGGCCGATCATTTTTTACCGCATCAGAAGGATGCTCCAACCCCTTGGGTGGAGGCAGAGAAGTTTGGTTTGGATTCCACCAGTCAGTTAGGCCTTCACTGTGGAAAATGATGCTTAACATTGATGGTATGTTTTGTGTTACTTCTTCATCTGTTTATCTATTAGAGATGGGCACAAACTGCTGGCAGTTGTCCTGGTTTGTTTACCAGTGCAACAGGTGTTTGATTGTTTGGTGCCCCACCCCCTCTGACAAGCGCCCACTCAGGGGCAGCACCTGGAGGGGGAGGCGGGACAGGGAAGTTGGGTGCTGCCTCTGAGTGGGTGCCCACTGGAGGGGGTGGGCTGCCAAACCGCCGAACTCTTATCGTGTTGTAAACAAACGGGGCTGAACTGCCGAACCGGATGTTTGTGCCCATCTCTAGTTTATATTTTTGTTTTAAATGCCTGAAATAATGCTACTTAGTTGGATTTCTAAAGAATATTGCCAGATTTGTAAGCCAACGTTTATGACATGCATTTCCTGTATTTTTCTTTTAAATATTAGTATCTGCAACAGCATTTTATAAGGCACAGCCAGTAATAGAGTTTGTATGTGAAGTTCTGGATTTCAAAAGTATTGAAGAACAACAGAAACCTCTGACAGATTCCCAAAGGGTTAAGTTTACCAAAGAAATTAAAGGTAAGAAGCAATTATTGGGAGTTTCAAAATATCGTTTTATGCTGGTTGTCAAACAGACTGAAGTTTCCTTTCTGTTTCTAATATCTTTCTGAAAGGCCTGTTTTGAAACATCTTAAACATCTTTAAGGGACGTGGTGGCGCTGCGGGTTAAACCGCAGAAGCCTCTATGCTGCAGGGTCGGAAGACCAGCAGTTGTAAGATCGAATCCACGCAACGGAGTGAGCTCCCGTCGCTTGTCCCAGCTCCTGCCAACCTAGCAGTTCGAAAGCATGCAAATGCAAGTAGATAAATAGGTACCACCTCGGTGGGAAGGTAACGGCGTTCCATGTCTAGTCACGTTGGCCACGTGACCACGGAAACTGTCTTTGGACAAACGCTGGCTCTACGGCTTGGAAACGGGGATGAGCACCGCCCCCTAGAGTCGGACACGACTGGACTAAATGTCAAGGGGAACCTTTACCTTTACCTTTTAAACATCTTTAACAACGTTAAAACCTGCAAAATAAGATAATTGTATTGTTATCAGCCATTGATTCAAAATCTACTTTCAAATTCAGGTTTTGGTAAAGGTAACACAATTTGATAGTTTTCCATGTTATTTTATAAACAAAATGTAATACACATTGTCAGAGTAAATTATAGCATTTTTAGAAGTCTGTGAAAATTCTTGGGAGTTGAATAATTGTTGCAAGTTCTTTCCATCAGACATTCCAGTCTGATGGTTGCTTTCAGACCATATTTGAAAATGCTAGCCAATAAACACTAGACTAGATCTGGTGCACAGAATAGGGCTTTTTCCATTGATTAATTGCACTCCAGGAGAGAATCTATGTTGGAGGAGTGAATTCTTGATCCTTCAAAATTGATTTTCAGGCACATCAGGGTTTGTAGGGTATCAATGAACCTCCTCTTTTTCTAGTATTTCAGGGGATAAAATCCATACAGTGGAGTTCTGCTTGGTAACTTTCAATGCACTTTGTAAAGTTTCGCTTTATTTTGATTTGTATAAGCCATCTTGTGTATGGTAATTAAAAGGGAGGATTTAAAAAAAAATCATGTTATCAACTTAGGTTTGGACAAGAAGTTGTAGTTAAGCAAGCACCCTTGGCTGTTATGATGAGGAATAAATATGATGCACACATTTGTGCATAAATGCAAACAACAATTTAAGTTGGTTGATTGATGGGGGGTGTAGATAAAGAGGTCTGCTGAACTAGGGAGCACCTGCAGGCCATTAATATTCTAACAGTTTGTTTTGGCACTAGATGCTTGTAATGATACCTGTCTCAAAACAGTATTTTCTCAATACGCTTCTCCAGTTTGCAGAAAGAGAGTATTTTAAACAGCAGTGTTCTTTTAAAAGGTGTTGACTTCTGAGTACTGATGGTGTGCAGGACTGCTGCAGCTACACTGAAATTCTGAAATGTTGGTTAAATGAGTGACAACTTTTGTCTTTAAACTATTAGGTTTGAAGGTGGAAATCACTCACTGTGGACAGATGAAGAGAAAATACAGAGTATGCAATGTTACCAGACGGCCAGCAAGTCACCAAACGTAATATATGCAATTTGATTTTGCTAATAATAATGTTAAACGGTTTGCTTTCTTTGTACATTCTTGATGCTGTACCTTAGTACTTAATCATTGACAATGAGTCTCCTCCTTTACTGGTAAATAGAGATGGGCACAAACCGCCAGTTTGGTGATTCATGCTGGCTCCTCCTTTGGACAAACAGGTGTTTGGTGATTCCCAGCTTCGCCTCCTCTGCGCACTACAATACAATTACCTTCCTAGTGATTATGAGGAAAGGTCATGTGCGGTCCTTCTGCATTTGCCTAAGGTGGCACGTGGCAGGCAGCGGGACTCAGTGTTTGGCTGGCTTGTTTCTGGAGACATACATGAGCACTTCAAATGTTCTGTTCTGAACTTCATCGTTTGAAGTATTTTTTAAAATTACTTATTTTCTCTTTGAATTTTGTTTTTTGTAGATTCCCCCTTCAGCAGGAGAGTGGTCAGACAGTTGAATGCACTGTAGCTCAATATTTTAAGGATAGGCACAAATTGGTTTTACGCTACCCTCATCTTCCATGTTTACAAGTTGGACAGGAACAGAAACACACGTATCTTCCTCTAGAGGTAAGTCACTTTGCTAAATAAGTTGCTTTTCCCTTTCTTGTTTTGTTGTTGTTTTATTTCTGGGAAATCACTCTCAATAGCTGCTGATATATTTTTCTTATCAGCATGCTTCCATTTCCCCCCTTGCATTAAAGATAAAGTGCTGTTTCTCTGTGTGTTGACATTGTACCCACATTAGACTGGATCAAGCCCTCTGTTTTCTAGTTTGGAATTGTTTTTAAACCAGGTTTTGTGTGGGTTAATGGAGCTGTAACAGATGACCACTGCGAGTCAGTAAACTAAAGCACTGTCACTGTTGACAGTGCTTTAGTTTACTGTGAAGTGAAACTAAGTATTTTCTAAAAATAGCTTGTGTGGTGTGTTGTTTTAGGTGTGTAACATAGTGGCAGGACAGAGGTGTATAAAAAAGCTGACAGACAATCAAACTTCCACTATGATAAGGGCAACTGCTAGATCTGCGCCAGACCGTCAAGAAGAGATTAGCAAGTTGGTGAGTCCTCTTTTTCCTTCCTTTCATTGCAAGTAGGGAAACAGGCATATAGTTTGTCTGTTTGTGTGTACATCCCTGTACTCGGCATGAAAAGTATGTTTTAAAACTGCATAGAAATATGTGTTGCCCAAGTCTTACATAGTTGTAATTTCAAAGTTTGCTCTTGCTAAGCAGAGTTCTGGCTATTTGAAAGGAGAAAAGAGGTGGTAGGAAAGTGGTGCTAGAGGTTGAAAGAGCAAAAGCATAAGGAATAAGGGAGGGGGGCATTAGGTATTTATGCATTGAGTTTTTTAGTGTCCTTACAAATTTCGCTCAGCTCTACTTTGTTTTCTAGCTTGTTGTTGTTTAGTCGTTTAGTCGTGTCCGACTCTTCGTGACCCCATGGACCAGAGCACGCCAGGCCCTCCTGTCTTCCACTGCCTCCCGGAGTTGGGTCAAATTCATGTTGGTCGCTTCAATGACACTGTCCAACCATCTCGTCCTCTGTCGTCCCCTTCTTCTCTTGCCTTCACACTTTCCTAACATCAGGGTCTTTTCCAGGGAGTCTTCTCTTCTCATGAGATGGCCAAAGTATTGGAGCCTCAGCTTCAGGATCTGTCCTTCCAGATTTCTAGCTATATCCAAACAATTCTTACTGGTTCAGAAGTTTGTTTTTCCTTTGCAAATATATTTGATATATTTGATCATGCCCTAGTGAATGATTTGTGTTTCTTCATCACTTTTGTCTTTTGTTTCTAGATGCGAAGTGCAAGTTTTAATACTGACCCCTTTGTTCGTGAATTTGGAATTATGGTCAAAGATGAAATGACGGACGTGACTGGTCGGGTCCTGCAGCCTCCTTCAATTCTTTATGGAGGCAGGGTAGGTGAAATGAGACTTTGTAGGTATTGAATTTCCTTCTATTTTAAAAAATACTTGTCAGGACTATTAGAAATGGCAATAATGTTGTTTACTATAAGTTTAGAGTTCATTGTTAATCCAGTTCTGTTATGTGGATTGCAGGGTAGCTCTTTTGCTCCCACGTTGAACATATTTATTTGTTTTATTTATTTATTTAACATATTTTTACCCCACCTTTCTCCTTAAAAGGACCCAAGATGACTTAAACAATCTTTCTTCCCAGTAAAAAGATATCAGTCAAACAAAATATAATATGGTCATAGGGACTGTTCAGAACTCAGATGAAGCTATTTACATGTAGCATGTTCAGCGAAAAATAGGGAAGAAAATCCCGTACTATTCAGTAGCTGAACCTATCTAAGCATTGTGGCTGAGAAGAAATTAGCAACTTGGATAGTAATGTAGGAATTACCATCCATTAACTCTTCAGGGTGACCCTGAATTTCTCACAAAAGTGGGTGAGTTCTGTGTTTTCTCAATTGTGTGTAAAAGTTATAGTTTGAAGAACATGGGAGAAAGGTTTTAAAAGCTCTAACCGTACATGGAAAGTAGCTTTGCTGCCAGGGAATTCCCAATAATTGGTCCTGAAGTGTTGCTAATGATGAAATATGACCCTACTGACATAAACACTCTACAAGCCCGAGAGGTTTCAGTAAGAGGAATGCTTTTATAGGTTTCTTGAAGGATGCTCAAATGGTACTAGGAAAGTACCATGTTTCCCTGAAAATAAGACAGAGTCTTATATTAATTTTTGCTCCAAAAAACACATTAGGGCTTATTTTCAGGGGATGCTTTATTTTTTTCATGTACAACCATCTACGTTTCTTCAAATACAGTCGTGTCATCTTCTTCTGGTTGCTGTACAATGGTGGAGGGCGGGGTTTCACTTAACTGGGGCTTATTTTTGGGGTAGGGCTTATATTATGAGCATCCTGAAAAATCATACTAGGGTTTATTTTCAGGTTAGGTCTTATTTTCGGGGAAACAGTATATGAACATTTTAGTAGCAAACATGACCTTTCGAACTGGGCAGAGAGGAAAAGAATTACATAGACACTGTTCCCTGCCCTGAAAATCTTCAGTAGCTTTCCAATAAGTTTCATGTTGAGCCTATATTTTTAAGGCGAGCAGTTATGTGCAGTGATGGGTTCTTTCTTTCTTCCCTTCCTCCCTCTTCCTTCCTTCCTTCCTTCCTTCCTTCCTTCCTTCCTTCCTTCCTTCCTTCCTTCCTTCCTTCCTTCCTTCCTTCCTTCCTTCCTTCCTTCCTCCCCTCCCTCCCTCCCTCCCTCCCTCCCTCTTTCTTTCTTTCTTTCTTCTTTCTTTCTTCTTTCTTTCTTTCTTTCTTTCTTCTTCTTTCTTTCTTTCTTCTTTCTTTCTTTCTTTCTTTCTGTTATTAGGATATTGAGAACCTGTTGTGATAGGGAGGTCCTTTCCCATAGTGACTCATTTACTTCTTTTTTTTCCTTCTTGTTTCTAGAACAAAGCAATTGCTACACCAGTACAAGGGGTTTGGGATATGAGGAACAAACAATTTCACACTGGCATTGAAATAAAGGTCTGGCAATAGCTTGCTTTGCTCCACAGCGCCAGTGCACTGAAGTTCACCTTAAGTAAGTTAACTGCTTGATCTGTGTTTTCACTCTCCTGGTGATTTTGAATCGCCTTGAATTCTGATTGTTTTGAAATTATTAAGCAGATGTGATCCTTAAAACGTGCCATTAGATTTCAGTTTTATAGTTATAGAATTATGTACCTCCTGACATCAGGGAAATTCAGCTCTTGTATAGTTGAAGAATTGGAAAACAAGTTTGAAACACATGAGTAGAAAGACCGTATACTTTAAGAGATCCAGACAATGGTCATCGGTTAGTGTAAAATGGGAATTAGTGTAAAATGGAGACTGGTAAAAATTTACAGCCCTTAACCTATGAGTCTTTATTTGAACGGAACTCTCGGTGACTATAGGAGTAACTTTCACTTGGAATTACTTCCAAGGATATGTGGTATAAGATTGCAGGTTTAGATTATAATCATCCAACACAGGTCTGATTCACTCTCTGACACTGTAAAATCCCATGTGCTTTAATAAATATTTGTATTTTAGAGCAGCCCATTCCCAACCTTTTTTTGGCCACCTACCCTTTTAGGGGCTCTTCTTAGGTTCCAAGTCCCCCCTCGCCCTCATAGACCCTTTGGGCTCCCCTTCACATTTTTCCAGTCTGGGCCCCTCTTCAAATGTGTCAGGATCCACTAGGGGGGCATAAGTCCCCCCGTTGAGAATGGCTGTTTTAGAGCATCGCAAATACAGGAGTAATATTTTATAAAAATGTACTTTTTGACAACAGCTTTGAGGTGTAAGACTCTCTGTGTGTCTGTGTGAGTTCTTCGTGGCCTCTGTGAATCACACTCTGCGTGATCCACATGGACCACCCAGAGTGTCAATCACAGAGGGCCACTCAAAGAACTACAATTACAGGTAGGTAACCTGTCCTTTCTTTGAAGGGATAACTGCTAACATGCAGTCCTGTAGCTGCTTTGAGAGGGAGGAGGAGGTTGCATTGAAGTTTCCTTTATTTACAAGGTCCTTCACGGAACAACTGAGGAAGATCTCGAGGGATGCAGGAATGCCTATCCAGGGACAGCCTTGTTTCTGTAAATATGCCCAGGGAGCTGACAGCGTAGAGCGATGTTCCGACATCTGAAGAACACCTACGCTGGGTTACAGCTTGTGGTAGTCATTTTACCAGGGAAAACTCCAGTTTATGGGTCAGTATAAAAGGGGACTGCGTTTCTCAAGTTGTTGTCCATTTACCAGCTAATGTTTTAAAAATTAGTTCCTTACCCCTGACTCTCCATAGTAGCGGCAGCTAACTGCCTTAAATCTGGTTCTTTTTTCTCTGCTGCATAGCTAGATGTTTGTGGGACACACATTCTTTTATGTACTAGTGTATTTTTCTCAGTTGGAGTCAGCATGGAAATAAGTGTTTTGTATCTGGTTTCAGTGTGTATATCGCTGAGCAGATTTATATCATGGTTCCCCAAACACACATGGCTGCATATGAAAACAACATGAATGTATTTGTGGCCATGTCAACAGAGACCTGTCTAGCAGTTTAAAAATGGTGTGGTATACATAGATTTTATTTGTTTACAGAAAATCTTAGATGGAGAGTATTAATTTCTATACCACCTTTATTATAACATAAGATGAGAGAGGTAGAATCTAGATGTAAAGCAAAGCCAACAAACATGCCAGCAGAAAATCTGAAACCCAAAATAGTAAAATGAGAGATCTTGAAATAGCTTTAAAACTGTAGCTAAAAAGCTTGTCCTCAAGTGGTAGTGGAGACGGCAGTGACGATGTTAGTGGAGCCTCTCTGGGGAAAATGTTTACACATCTGGAGCATAACCATAGCTGCAAATGTCTTCTCTCTGAGAGGCAGCCACCTGTCTCTCCTCTGTAGACGGACCTCTGTTGACAATTTTAATGTATGAGGAGACATAGAGACAGCTGGCCTGAGACAGTAAAATTGTACCTGTAATAGATTAATTTTACTGACTATCTCTTTGTTTTCTGACTTTGTAGCGGAGGTGAAGCGTGTTGGCGATACTGTGCTGGGCATGGCCACGCAGTGTGTGCAGATGAAAAATGTGCAAAGGACAACACCACAAACTCTTTCCAATCTGTGCTTAAAAATCAATGTCAAATTAGGAGGAGTAAATAACATTCTACTGCCTCAGGGAAGGTAGGTCTTTTAGTGTCTGAGTGCTGAACTCTTCAGTGGCACTGTGGCATTGAAGTAGGCAATTTATGAATGTGAACAGAAGTAGATGTGCGTATTCAATGCATTGTCTTTATTGCTTATTTCTCAGAAATAGTTGTATTCAGTATTGTTAATTTTGTCCTGCATAATTCCTTTATGAGAAAAACAATAGTTGGTTTGCATGGTTTGATTTTAATTACCATCTTTTGAAAAGATAGAAATTGGAAAAAAAATCTTAACGGTGGTCTAAGGATCAAACTGGAATCTGAGATTCTGAGACGCTGCTTTTCAGTCATTAGAAAAAAGCCTTTGGGCCCCAGGTGCTCTGGACTTCAAATCCTAGAAGTTGCAGGCAACATGGCTAATGGTTGGGGATTCTGGGAGTTGTAATCAAGTACACTTGAAATCTGCTTAGAATGGGAATAATTGCTCTATGACATTTGTATGTCTCTCCATTTGTCACTTGTGTCTCAGTGCATGGAAAAATAAGTCTTCACAGACACTGATGTAGAATTAAGAGACAGTGGGGTTGCTGTCTTGATCTTATTATGCAAATGCTTAACTCTTCTACTTTTTTCTTGATTAGGCCGCCAGTATTCAACAGCCTGTAATTTTCCTGGGTGCAGATGTTACACATCCACCAGCTGGAGATGGGAAAAAACCATCCCTCGCTGCTGTGAGTAAATGGTTTATCAGTCACACCAGCCATGTATTTATTTGCATGTATAGTGGTTTTAAAAAATTTGTGTTTCACTTGAGCGTGAAGGCGTTTGTCCAAAAGGGTGGCACCAGTGGAAGCTCCTTAAAAAACAACAAAAAACTGATTACCACAGTGGTGACTCCAGCGATGAAAGTGCCCAGTCCCCTTCTTTATAAAAAGCTTGGTGGTAGCTTTGGAGGTTGAATTGAAGCCTGATGTTTGATCGCAGTTCAGGCGAAGGGCATGGGTTGGTGCTTTATTCAGGCTGCATTTAGGCCTAGGGGCTGGAGTTTCCTCATCACTGCTTTAAATCTTTAGCTGTTGTCATCTGTTTTTGTAAATGAATTGGAAGATGAACATTTACGTGGGGCATTCCAGGTTCTTAAGTGCAGTCACTGATTAAAGGACGTTTCCCCCTTCCAACAGGTTGTAGGCAGCATGGATGCCCACCCTAATCGATACTGTGCCACTGTGAGAGTTCAGCAGCACCGGCAAGAAATCATCCAAGACTTGGCTGCCATGGTTAGGGAGCTGCTGATTCAGTTCTACAAATCCACTCGCTTCAAACCCACTCGGATTATTTTCTACAGAGATGGTGTCTCTGAGGGGCAATTCCAGCAGGTTATGTCCGACCCCATATTTCTCTTTCGAATTTTTCCACCATGTTAGGATCTTCGCAGAGCGTTATTTTGGGAAAGGAAGCACGGATATATTTATTTTTAATTGATGGGTTTTGGTCATTCTTGATACTTCAGTGCTGTCTGTCTTCTTCCCATAATCTTCTCCTACCCTTTCTCAATCATTGATTGAGGTTATGCTGAGCAAGACTGACCGGCTGTGTGCGCTTTTGTTGACTGAGTAGGGATTTGACACTGGACCTCTTGATCAGAGCCCAATGTATTAACAGATATATCAGATTACCTGTATCATGTTATGAAGTGCTTTCAACAAGACAATGTGCAGAAGCCTCCTCTGAGGTGTCTTGCTGTGAACTGATAGAGGGAGGCTCAAAAGAAGGGTCATACTTTGGGTTCCTGAGATGCAGAGATTTGTTCATTCACTTTGCTTACCATATTCCGTTCAGATGCTCAGTGATGAAATATTTATTTAAAAATTTTTTTTGTCCCACCTTTCTCCTTAAAAAGGACCCAAGGTGGCTTACATCATTAAAAGACAGTTTTTAAAGCTAACCACTGTGAGTATACAAGTACTAAAGAGGATCAAACAAATACTATACTAAAAGTATAAGCAATACCAAAATACATTTAATACAGTAAAGGTACAACCATCCATTAAAACCCCACACTAAGGCAGCTAGTCATTAAAAGAAAGCTAGCCTGAAGAGATGGGACGTGGTGGCGCAGCGGGTTAAACTGCAGAAGCCTCTGTGCTGCAAGGTCAGAAGACCATCCGTCGTGAGATCGGATCCACGCGATGGAGTGAGCTCCCGTCGCTTGTCCCAGCTCCTGCCAACCTAGCAATTCGAAAGCATGTAAAAATGCGAGTCGATAAATAGGTAGTACCACCACGGTGGGAAGGTAACGGCGTTCCATGTCTAGTCGCGCTGGCCACGTGACCACGGAAACTGTCTATGGACAAACGCTGGCTCTACGGCTTGGAAACGGGGATGAACACCGCACCCTAGAGTCGGACACGACTGGACTAAAATGTCAAGGGGAACCTTTACCTTTACCAAGCCTGAAGAGAACAGTCTTCGCCTGCTGGTGGAAGTGCAACAGAGATGGGGCCAGCCTGGCCTTGTGTGGGAGGGAGTTCCACAGTCTGGAAGTAGCCACAAAGAAGGCCCTCTCCTGTTTCCCCACCAAACATACTCGTGAATACTCAGATGATGGTAGACTTAGTCCTTTCATCATTTGATGAAACTGTCATTAATGTCATTATTATATTAGTTAAAATACAAATGTATATAAGAGTATTATATTGCAGTTCTAAATATGTACATTTAAAAAATAATGAAACAAAATGTGTACTAATAATGAAACCTGATTTAAAGATGGATTCTTAGAAATTAGTGCAGGAACATATTTAATTCCATCGTAGCTCAGACTAGTGAGGCTTGTGTTGTGCAAAAATTGATCAGATGAAATTCAAGGTTGGCTTTGTACAAGGAATGTGGAATATGGTGGGGGAATGTGACCGCACAGTCCAGCCCAATCCTTAGTTTCATTGTTGACTAAAACAAGCCTTAGAATTCAATGCCCACAGTAAACAACACTGGGCATGTAAAGTTATGGTAGTGTCCAACTGATATGCCTGGGCCCATGCAGACTTGCATTGCAGATTTGATCTTCTGTAGTCTAGTTTAATCTCATCAAGCAAAGAATGCAAGATAGATCCTATGTTCCTTTATATACAAAGCTTTTGACAAAGTGCCCCATGATATCCTGATTAGCAAGCTAACTAGGTGCGGGCTGGATAGATCAAGTGTCAGGTGGATACACAATTGGCTACAGAATCGTACTCAGAGGGTGGTGATTAATGGGTCCTTCTCTAACTGGGAGGAGGTAACAAGTGGGGTACCCCAAGGCTCAGTCCTGGGCCCGGTGCTCTTCAATATCTTTATTAATGACTTGGATGAGAGAGTGCAGGGAATGCTTGTCATTCAGCACTGGTTAGGCCTCACCTTGAGTATTGTGTCCAGTTCTGGACACCACACTTCAAGAAGGATGCTGACAAATTGGAACAAGTTCAGAGGAGGGCTTGAGTAGGGGGTTGGACTTGATGGCCTTGTAGACCCCTTCCAACTTCACTTTTCTATTATTCTATATTCAGGATTGCGTGTTTTGCTGCTGGGAAATACTTGTACTAAGCAATGAATAGATAAACAGTTTTGGAAATGGCATGTTCCTATTGCTGTTTGTTTGTAACATTTTAGGAGGTTTCATGTTCCCTTTCTCTTTTCTATCCAGGTTCTCCATCATGAATTGCTGGCTATCAGGGAAGCATGTATTAAGCTAGAAAAAGACTATCAGCCTGGAATTACGTTCATTGTTGTTCAGAAAAGGCATCACACCAGACTCTTCTGTACAGATAAAAATGAAAGAGTAACTATCCTATTTTAAAGACTGAAGTTGACTAACCAGTGTCCTTATGGCACATGCTTTCAGGATGAAATATAATGTAAACTCTTGAATTTTGTTATTTTATTTCCCCAGGTTGGGAAAAGTGGAAACATTCCAGCAGGTACAACAGTGGACACAAAAATCACCCACCCTTCGGAATTTGACTTCTATCTATGTAGTCATGCTGGCATTCAGGTAAATGCTTAATACACTATCCTGTTTTGTAACACAACTGTAATGTTGTCATCATGTTTTTTTCCCCCATGTCAGCTCTGTGTGTATTGCAGTTTTGTATTCTTCTCTGTACTGCATAGCATAATGGAATTTATTTCAGTATCCTCGTGGAAGGCGAAAAAAGGACTCAGTTTCTAAATGTGTGTTAAGAACCTTTAAAATTATCTTACAGGTTTCAGGTGGAAAAAAAAAGCTGGTGGAAATGTGAGCATGAATATTGGCATTCCAAGAAGCATGAATTTTGGGAAAGAGGCAAAACCCCCTAGTTTAATTGATGAGGGTACCTAGTATAGTGTAGTGGAAAGAGTTGACGGACTAAGACTCAGGAGGCCTGGGTTCAAATCCCTGCTGAGCCATGGAGACTGACTGGAGGGTGTGGAACTGGTAAACCCACTCCTCAAATATCTGACTTAATTCGAAAACTCTGTTCGGGTTACCGTAAGTCAGTTCCAAATTTACAGCACATTACCACAATAAGTTACTAATGATGCAATGCTTAATAAACATTTAAGAAAAAGGGAAGAAAAAACTTTTTTCTTTATGGGGTTATCCTTTACTACAGGGGTCCCCAACCCCCGGTCCGTGGCCTGGTGCCGGTCCATGGGCTTGCCGGAACTGGGCAGTGGAGACAGATCTCCGCCCCCCCTGCCCACACGCATGGTAGGCGCGTTGCGCTCGCAGGGTCGTGTCCTCCCCCCCCGCGCACGGAGCCCGCCTCCCCAACCGGTCCGCGGTCCCAAAAAGGTTGGAGACCGCTGCTTTACTAGAAATGAACCTACAGAGCAGCATTATTTCCAGTGACTAATATTCTTTTAGCTGGTATGTGGCAGATGTTTTGAATGTGATTTCCCATTTCTGTACTTGTTCGGTCTAGCATGCCTCACTGTGCATAACACTCATGATATGATTGGCAACTGAATGTGCTACAATTGTCATGTGTAAATAAAGTTGATATGATTGTCTGTGAGGTGCAGTACTATTTGAACAGAGAATTTCACTGTGTAGGGTCCTTTCATGGTGGTCACAGTCCCTTTCTAACAGGATGCAAGCTTCTAACCTTCTAAAGACAGCAGAAATTATTTTTCAGTGTCTTCCTTTCGAGCTGTGTTGAGTCATCAATGCTGGATAAGGGTATGCATTTTTGACATTGAGCAGTTCGTGATTCCATGGGATGTTAGGCTTGCAGCAGTTTTCAGTTTTCAGAAGGTTTCTCCTCCCCCCCTGAAAAATATCTTTGCACAACTCTTCCCCCCCCCAAAAAAAAACCCAGTTACCAGATTAAGTTCTTGCAATGTAACTGATAGTTTATTTATTATCTTTGTTTGTGCCAGAAGCAGCATAGTACAGTTAATAAATATATCAGGTAACTTTTGCCCAGTAACAGACAACATCAGGGCATTTGGGGCAGAAATGAAATAATGCAGAATAATAGGGTTTGCTCCCCTGGATCAAGTACATGTATTTGAAATAGATATTCAGTTGAAAAATCAGCTGGGTTTTGATTTGTATGTGTAGCAGTAGGTTTGTTTAATGCATTTATTATGGTACCATAAATATGTTTTCTTACCAGTTCAGCTGGAAACCTATTAGCAAACAAATCCAGCCCCCCCCCCCCCCCCCAATTTAAAGCTAAATAGACTGAAAGGCTAAATGCAAGTACTGTGTTTCACCTGGCTAATGACTCAAGCCTGTTCTTTCAGTATTCATGAGTTGCTCAGAATGTAGGTGCTGAATTTCAGTTACCTGCACTGAATTGCAACTCTTAAAAATGCAGACATTTATTAAAGACATATCTGAATATTAATAGTTGTATAAAATATCATTATGACATAACACCTGCTACTTCAAAATGTATGTAAATATATCTGTCATGAGGGAATATGATGCAATATTTCATAATCTATGCAGAGTTGAAATATTGGCAGAATGTTGATTGCAACAGTCTACAGCTTTTGAAAAACCTGCTTAATATTTCTAGTAAATCTTGGTACCAGAATGCATTTCTCCTCTGAATGTGACTTCAGATTGGCAGAGGACAAGAAAGTACTAGGAAAAGCTACATTAATAAAAAGGCTTGTTTCCTGTGATTTGAAGAATTGTCCTTTATGTTCAAGTAAGCGAAGTAGAGAAAACAGAAAAGGAGAAACTAGTGGTCTGGAGAATGTATGCCTCACTTTCAGGAAACAAAGTGTCTAGAAACATAATTTTAAAAAAGGTCTTATTTTAAAAAAGTCAAAATAGTTAAAGAGAATTCCTTCCTCAAGGCTAGGGGAATGGAGACACTAGCTACTGGAAGGACCAGTGGGGACCCATTCTTTTCCCATACCTTGACAACCGTGTCTTTGTTTGGGAAAGGGCAGTGTTCTACTGCCCCTTGTTCCTACTACAACCCCCCCCCCCTCCACAGGTCAGACTTTTATACAAACTTAACACCATGTTCTTCCTAATTTCACACTCCCTAGGATAGTGCTTGGCAGGGTTGAAAGAAGGAACTTCAGAAAGGTGATGATGGAGTGCAGGAATGAGAATAGAACATTACCTCCGTGCCCAGCAGCTGCTTTCCCTCCTCATCCTAGCCTGAGTTTCCTTCCAAGAAAAAATTGGATGTTTTCCAGTCCTGGCTAAACACCGCAGGACTGTCGTTCAAATGAAGGAGTAGGGCTTTCTGGTTAATCTGTCCTTGGCATAAAGAATTCCAGCCCAGTTCTCCTGCCACAAGACATTGAACCTAATGTGGTCCTCACTGATGAAGCTTTTAGCAAGCAACGAGTTGTTGTCTTTCTCTGTTTTCAGGGAACAAGCAGGCCGTCTCATTACCATGTTCTCTGGGATGACAATCGTTTCTCTTCAGATGAGCTTCAAATCCTTACGTACCAGCTATGTCATACGTATGTACGTTGTACTCGTTCTGTTTCAATCCCTGCACCAGCATATTATGCACACCTGGTTGCCTTCAGAGCCAGGTATCATTTGGTGGATAAAGAACACGATAGGTGAGTTTATGTTTGGGACTGATGGAAACGGGGTATATGTTTACTCGTATGTTTAGATTCCCTTCAGGCTATAAAACATGCTTTCTTGAGTCCAGGAAATATGCTGTTTTTTGTTGTTGGGATTTTATGAGATGGATCCAGCCCTGAGCTTTAAAGCAAATTCCTTTAAGTAGAACATGCCTGTTTTCATCGGGCCATAAAATGTTTTTATTCAGACTGGTCTCCTTTGTATGAGGATTATCTGTGGTATAATGAGGGAACAACATGTTTTCCAACGTTGATATATTTATCTCTTGAGTTTCAAAACTCTGTTTATGTTTTTCTTTTTTCCATTTCCTTGGGCTGAGAAGTAACATACAAATAAACTTTAATAATTTTTAACTCAGACACTATGCAGTTTAAGAGGTTATAAGTCTGAATAAGTTCTGGTAGCCTTGAATTTGGATTCTTCTGAGGAAATGACCAAATCACAGTTTAGAGCAGTAGTTCCCAACCTTGGTTAATCCAGGTGTTCTTGGACTGCCACTCCCAGAAACCCTGACCAGCACAGCAGGTGCTGAAGGCTTCTTGGAATTGCAGTTCAGGAAGATCTGGCTTAACCTAGGTTAGGAACCACGGGTTTAGAGGATTGGATGGGACTGGATGATACCCTTCAATGGTAGGTTTAGGGCAGGCTGCAGGAGAAACAGCTGTGCACTGAATCCCAGCTTGTAGTAAGCCACTTTTGTATATATGCTGCCCTATGTTTCTGTCATGACCAACTGAGGGCTGAAGGACCTGGTTTTCTGTCTTCCATAGGCTGGCAGGCATCCAACAGTTAAAATCCATGTGTTAGAATCTGTGTCCGATCCGGTTTTTTTAATCTCATGGTTTGGGAATTATGCGCCTCCAGATGTTATTGGACTCAAACTCCTAAAAACTATAGCCAGTGGCGAGAGATCTTGATTCCAGTAAATTCCAGAAGGCTGTGTTTGAATGTGGTGTGGGGTAAATGGAGCATATAGTGATACTTCAGGAGGGATGGAAATGGATTCAGGATAGGTAATGTAAAGTAAGAGCCTGTCTTTTCTTCCTTCTTCCTCTCCATCTAGTGCTGAAGGGAGTCACACTTCTGGTCAGAGCAATGGCAGAGATCATCAAGCACTTGCAAAAGCTGTTCAGGTTCATCAGGATACATTACGCACCATGTACTTTGCTTGACATGTTGCAGTGTTCCATGTAGCTCAGTTCCACATTGGATTCACAGGAGACCAGCTGCACTTAGACCAACAGTTCCCCAAGCTACAGCGACAGCCAGCAATGAGTGATGCATCGTTACTTTATTCTTTAATTCCCCCCACCCACCCCATTTGCAAGGAAGCCTTCCGTCCGGGATTTTTTAGACTTGACTGCAGACCTGTACCAAATTGCACAGCTGTTAGAAGTGTGGATTTGCCAAAATTTAAAAGCTGCTTGTCAGGGCAAAAGGAAAACAGAAATCAAAATCCATCTTTTGTAACAAAATGTAGAGCTGTGATCTCAGGGTTAAAAACAACACTTTTCATTGAAATATGCCTTTTTTCCGTATATACTTGTTTAGACTAATTTGAAACTGCCCACTTACGTTCTGATGTACTGGGGCTAGGAAAAGCTACGAATTTGCTTTTATTTGCCCCGTATGAATAGAACATGAATTTGAGTGCCATTGAAATCTTTGATCAGTCTGGATGCATTATTGTTGTATTATTGAAATGCAAAAGGAGAGAATCCTGGTTTGTCTTTTGCTGTCTTACAGAGGAACAGTGTATGTGGGTCTTTGAGCAAAGAAGTATTTTTGGAAGCTTGTTCTTGAATGTCTTTTCATTGTGCTGTTTAAATTTTTGTAGAATGAATCATGAAATTATTTCAGTTAAAAGAAGGAACCTATTCCTACTTTTTAGTAGGTCCATTGGAAGATTAGCAAAAGTGTGCCATTTAAAAATGTATTTTTCCTTTATGAAAATCCATTTTGATTACTAATCATGGAAGCTGTCCTCTAGGACCGTGACACATAATTTCCCAAAGCTTTTCTAAAGAATACGGGTCTGTGGTGATACAGTACAATCTTTTTCACTGTTAAGTTTGATTTAATGTAAAATTTATATGTTTCACAGTATTAACATGCTAGATTAGATGCTATTTATTTTTATTTACTAAGGAGTGCTCAACATAGTTCTGTTAACATATCAGACATTGAGAAATGCTTTGGATTTTAGAAATGAGAAGCTGACACTAGTGATTTGGGTTGGCATTCACCAACCCTACCTTCGCAAAATTCTCTGTTCATTTCAACAAGGTTTGTACGGGATATCTTTACCCTTATATTCTTGGAATGAGTAGAGAATACACTGTAGCAGTACTTGGTGTATTGCACCTTTTTAAAAACAGGAATATGCAACTGACTTGCGTGGCAGAGTTAAGAGATTTACCTGGTGTATATATTTTTTATTTAGCTTGTATGTGGAAGGACTTTACTAAATTGGATAAACAATCTGTAGTTTAGGCATGGACATGAAATAACAGTTCTTAACTCATTCAAGCACAAAAAATATTTTCTGTTTGATGGTCTGGGGCATAGACGTTTTAAGGAAAGAGACCTGATTTTTATTTGAGGAGGAATGTGTTGATTTTATCCACAACATGAATGGAAAGGGTTTGGGGAGGGATGTCGTTCCCTTTGGAGAGCTTAAAAATAAAAACTTCTATTTGTTTGCACAAAGTTCATAGAAAATGACTGTTCACAAACACCATTGCACTAATGTTAACAACAGGAACACTACTAAGATACTATAGCAGACCTCCCAGGAAATATACCCTAATGTAGTCTTGTTGGGCTTAGAAAAACAAAACACATCAAGTCAATATTAAGTACCTTAAAAAAAAAAACCCCAAACACCTTCCATATATTACTTCGGGTTTTATTTTCTTTTTCCTGAAAAGCTGGACAGCTGCTTTTGGAAAGAAAAAAAAGAATGTTCCTGTGTCTCAGTGAAATGGGGAATGAAGATTGGATCAGACTGTGCTAGGGTTGTTAGGTATTATGTTGATGCCTAAGTACGAAAATGCTCACTATTTTGTTGCCTATGAAAATGTTATGTATCTGACTTGTTTTGTGTTATCAGTTTAAGTCTTTACCTAACAAGCCTTGCCTCCTGTTGCCAAGGGGAGGCAGCTGGAATGGCAGGCTTGGAGCAACGGGGGGATTGCTGTTTGTTAAAGTGATGTGTGTTGCACAGGCACGTTTTGTATTCTCTACACTGCAGTTCAAGTAGCTTAAGGAGAATAGGAACAAGACAAGGTCTCTGTTGTTTCTTCTGTGGAAAGCGGATTGCACCAGCTCGTCAACTTTTAGGACGTAGTCTTTACGGATTTGTGCACTTTCCAGCGAGTGTTAGGGGAGAGACTGAAATGTGAAGTCACATTCACGTTTCACCACCATTTGGTTTGGTGATCAAGCTAGGTGTAAAAATTACATCTTTTGGAGTCTCTGTCCTTACGAGTTACCTCTTCTAGGAATGGCTATTGGTGACATTAATTATTTCCTTGTTTCTCCATTACTTTGAACCTACATTAGGCAGATGGTGGAATCATCCTTGTCTTCCTGTCTGGAATCTCTGGATGCTTGTTGCCAGTCAGTTAATAATTTTTGTGGTTTTTTTTTTTTTTTGCCATTTTCAACCCAGTCATTAAATCAGGGCCATCGAACAGCAGACATATGCCCACATTTACTATTAGGGATTTGTAGATCTGTCTGCCAGGAATTTACATTATCTCCCCAGTGGCAGATGTGGCAGTTCTGTATGTCTGTCTTTCTGGGTAGAAGGGAGCTGATAATTTCTCATAGGTTTGATAGTGTTGGGACAGAAAAGAAAATGCACGTGGTTCTCTTTCTTTTTAACCTTGTATACTGTAATCTAAACCATGGCTTTCTCTTTTTCCTCTGTAAAAGCATAATAAGCTGATGGATAGCAAATTTTCAGCGTGTGGGGGAAGGGATTGTAAATCATTGAACAACTGACAATGCACTTTGAAAATATAGGGCACTCTGAATATGCACAGGAACTGCTTTTTTATAATTTTTGATAAACCAAAACTCCAGACTGAAACAAAGAATACACCTTTCTAAGTAGCTGTTTACAGCAGTGATTCCTGTAAGCACAGCAATATCTCAGGTGATTGATTTCATACATTTGTATTCAAAATATTATCTGTGAGAACAAAGGGGAATCGTTTACAAGTGAGAGTGAATCCAGGATTGTGACACATACTGAGAAATCTTTCTAAATCTAATTGTCTTACTTTTAGAATCACTTCCTAATGAAATTGATCCTGTTACTAATTTGATTTTTTTTTTTAAGTTGCATTTTTTCCACCTACATATTAATCTGGGTCTGATTGAATGTCATGGTCTTTTTTTTTTTAAATGTTTTCTCCATTATTGGCAAAAAATGGCATAGAGTTTCAGTTATACCTAGCAGGTGTTGCAGAATTGCATTTTCTATAACTGTTACATTTTTTTTCTCTAATCCTTCAGCTTCATATATTCAGTTGTTAGGATAAGATTGCTGGACATTCCGGTATGCCAAAGCCAGCGTGATGCTTTGAAATTCATGAAACGTTTTGGTATGAAAGAACAAGGGGCTGTCTCAGCTCTGTGAAAACCAACTGCTTTGCCATTGACTTTACACTGTGAAGCAAGAAATTTCAAATATTAGAGGAAGCTTTAGGAAGATGCATGCATACATGCACACACTTCAGTTTTGCCAGCAGTTTCTGTTGAGGTTCCTGCTTGTCCTTATTCTAAATTTATTAAAGAGTACCGAGATGTACAACCCAAGAGTACTGCAGTAAGTGGAAATGCTGATATTCCAGGGCGCAAATCAACCAGCCAGCAGTGATAACTGAAGCCATTTTAATTTTAAAAGAAACATGTACCGTAACTGGTCTCTTGTGCCTTCTAAACAGGTGGTTGTGATGTGGGTAGCCCTGATGCCTTCAGGAGGATATGGAGGTTGCCATTGCTGCCCATGGCTCTGAGTCTGGACTCTTGTCTGGCCGGAGATGATGACAAGGAGTGTGTGGGCAAAGAGTTGCCACTGAATCTTTCCTCCTGTTCTTCTTGGAGTGGTTCTCCCAGTTCATTGATATATATATATTTTAATCCCAGGTACATTTTTCACATTTCTTCCTCAGCTTGGGTCTTAAGCACACACAGGGTTGAGCCACCTAGAACACATTTGAAGCCTGTTGTTGAAAATTACTATGACAGTGGCTGGAGCAATGGGAATAGTTTCATCACATCTAAAACTTGCTAGTGGGTTTTGTTTCCCTTGTAAGGCTGTATTGTGTAAACGACAGGGGGAATCTGGAAGTTAAGTTGTGGTTTGTTTGCTGTGAGGAGTGACGAATTCTTTGTCGTGATTACCTCCCTTGGCTCGTCTGGACCGAGAACCCTCTTAGCAATATAGCGCGGTAAGTTAAGAACCCCGGTATGCCTGCAGGGATCATGAAGGGGACCAGCTAATGAGAAATAGATAAGTTTGTCTTGTTCGTCCAGTTTAAGACTGTTAGACATGCAACAGGATGAACATTAATAGGGGAAGACTTTTTTATTTCCCCACCTCCATGCTATAGATATAGCTAATCCGGCCCTCATAGGCCAGCATGCTGTGAGACAGGGTTTGGTAAAGTGTGGACCTCCACCTTACTGCCTGCAACATTCTTCTCTATGGACTGCACGGACTAGGGTATGTAGAAGTTGCCATCCTGAGCAAGATCTGGAGGACCCTGTGACATCATGCAATAAACAGAATCCCATTCCCCCTGTTCTGAAAACTACATTGGCATTTTGTGTACAGCACTGCATGCTACGATGTTGGTCATGCCCTATCTGGGTTTTGAGGGAGGATTGGGGGATTGCCTTTTACTGCTTTGGACTTCTAGACCAACCGGTCCACTGCTGTCTACTTGGACTGCAGCTCTTTACGGGTCTTTCATTTCCCCTGTTACCTTATTTTATTTCATTTTATTTTGGTAACTGGAGAGACTGGATCAAACTTGGGATCCCTCTACAAGCAAAGTATATGCTCTGCCACTACTCCAAAGCTTCTGATCTTGAACCACATATTAGATCTCGCTCCACTTGTCACTTGATGCTTTGAGCAGTAGGTAGAAGACTGAGTCTTTTGTCTTGAGAAATGTAGATAGTCACCATGCCACGTTTGATCCAGCCCAGAGAACAGCTCCTGTGGCATTACTTAAGCCATGAGGAAAATAATGTAAATACATTGTTTCAACACAACCATAGTGGTAGGTTAAATTTAATATGTTGAGTGTTACTTCCTCTGAAGCAGATCTTTTTTTGTTTTTGTTTCTGTTTAAATAACAGCTTTGTAGACGTAAAATGCCATTGTCACTTGGTGGCAGACACCATGCAGTATAGACACCTTTACATTTGTACTAATTGAAAAATTGCTTCTGAATACATCCTAGCATTCATTTCAGAGAGAAACCCAAGCAGGATGTAATTGCACTGATTAATCTACCTTTTTGCTGTAATGGACTTTCTGTTTGCATCTGCTGTATCTGTTGCCAATTATACTGTACATAGTGTATAGTCTACCTGAGAGGGGAATAGCCTGCTGTATTTTCAGAGTGAATAGCCCATTTTACAGTATTAAGAGATGAAGAATGCACAGTTCAGATTCTGAATATTTGTGTGTAGCTGGCAATTTCTTAAAGGGTTTAGATTGCTTTTTTAGCTTTATATATTTTGATGTATCTGTCTTCACTCTGTAGTTTCTCTTCTGCTGTTCTTCAAAATGCACTTTGCTTGCTGAATATATCCCCCATCAACCCTGGACTCATTACATTGGTGGGGCAGCCTCTCGAGATCTGGGGGCTAGATTCCCCCCCCCCCCCCGGGCCTTAGAGATCCATACCTGCTCCATTGCTCTTCTACCGCAGAAGTATTTTTTTTAGCTATAAAACATGTTTGTGTGTATGTGTGTGGGTTTTTTTTTTTGTTGGTTTTTTTTAGTTATTGGAGGGCTGGCTGTGCCCCATATGTTCCATAGCAGATACAAGGCGGTATTATAAGCAGAATGTTATATTACATTTTTTAGGATGCTGGCAGCACGTTTTTCCAGTCCAAGATCTAATGTGTTTATAGGATTTCCTATACAGTATATAGCTGTGTCATGTAGTTCATCTCTGCCGCTTTGACTGTTGTCCATACTTCTTGGTTACAAAGAACATCGTTTCTGTGACTGCACCAACAGAACTGTGGTGAGGCATCTTGGCAGCTGATTCAGCCGGAATGTTCTGATGTGACCAGGCTGAACAAAACTACTGTAGAGGTTGTTTAACCAGTGACCAGAGAACAAGATATGGGCTTGCGTTCTCACCTTGTGTTACAAGGGTTGCTTCTGTAGCAGAGTCGTTCTTAGCCAATGTCATCCTGAAATCTCCGCAGTAATTAAATAAGTGCTCCATTTGAATAACTCTGGCTTTGGAAATGTGATGTGAGTTGTCCCTTCTCACATCCATTGATTCTCCAGGGCACCCAGTATATCTGCTGTAAATCTGTTTTTGGCGTGCTGCATAGACAAGGTCTATTGTATATAATAAGCCCATGACCCTGCACTGTTGGTGAGTTTTTGTTACCCTTCCCACCCCATGTTACTCTATCATAGTGCTCTTTGATCAGTTTTGTTAGGTGTATTATTGAGTCCTGTTTAAATTAGTCCATCCTTTTTTCATTTTTTTTTTCTGAAGCATTAGGAGAATGTTATGACTAGGCTACATTTGAACAGAGTAGTAAAGGGTTAAAAGACTACCTCCTACATTCTTTGAAAAAGTTTGGGACCCACTTACCCCTTACCCCCAACAAGGCTTAACATTACATAAAAACAGTCACATCTCACCAAAGAACCTCCTGGTTTTGATAATGCAGGTGCTGACTATTGACTTCTGATCTGAGGAAAGATGCCAGAACAAGTTAATTAGGTTAATAACTCTCGATTGAATTAATCACAGTTACATCAATATATTTGATAAATTAAACCATAAGCAAAAATTTAAAAAAACCCACATCAGAATAGGTTTACAAAATAAATTCCCCTCCCTGCCTACTCAGAGTCTCTCCCTAGTACATGTACAGCCTCTTGCTAACACTCCCAGACTGTTATTTATACTCCTTTTTATTGGTTCTTATCAACTGTCAACCAGTTTTGCTGTTCTAGTGAATTTCTTAAGCTTTGTACCTTCTTCCAGTGTCTTCTTATAGAAATTTTTATCAGCTTTGTAGGGTAGCAAATCACAATTCTTGTTAATTGTAAGGCTGCCAAGTAGACACTTAGTTAGATAACGGGCTTTACTTTGATGAATCTGGCTTTGCACCTGCCGGATCTATAGAATACTGCCTGAAGAAGTTAGTAAAGGAGTATATGACTAATGTGGTAATTTACCACATCTGTCAATATCATCTGCTGGCTTTGTAGATATATTTATTTTAAACAATATGAACTAGATGCTATTTTACAAATACCATACCATATCCTATGCATCACTTGCAACCTTGACATAACAGTGAACTGTGCACCAATTGGTTCCAAGTCCCGTCCCCCCCCCCCCCCATGCTGAGAAACGGGGAAGTAGCAAACATACATAGCATTTTCTTTGGCTCCCTCTAGTGGCTTATTCTGGTAAATACACCGTGTTTTTTATTTAACATTTTCAGGTAGCGGATAACATGCTGATCCAGTTGATAAGGGGCCCTACTGTATTTGCCTCCTCTCATATTGCTGTTTCTGAGTAAGAAATGTAACAATGTGTATGAAGTGGTATGCAATTTGTGTGCCTGTATTTTGGTGCTTTGTCTAGAAAGATACTGAAGAGATACCCGGAGGTATATTGTTTCACTTTGAATGACAGCCACTTAGGCAACATTTTCTGATGATTGAAATGTTCATTTTTAAAGAGTATGCTTTTTGGTATGTGGGGCTAGTTTCTTGAAAAAAACAACACACCCAGAGTTCTCTTGTTTATCCAGAACTATTTCTGGTGCTCTTTGGATCCACATGGACACATGCACATACAGGAAGACAATGTGAAAGAATTGAAAAGTTTTGAATCTGAGGTGGAAGTATGAGATAAATACTTTAAATATATTATTTAGGGTTTCCCTCCCTTAAAACATCCTAGAAGCTATTTTTCCCTACACAGTCAATAACGTATGTAAAGGCTGTATGTGTAAAAAGTGAGTTTCCGTATTACAAGTGTGTCCTGTTTCATTGTGCAGGGATCTATCTGTCATGCCTCAGATCTAGAAAAAGTGAAGGTGCAATTAAAGGTGCTTTTATCTGAAACAAATCTGTAGCAAACTGTCTTACAATCATCACATTGTGATGATTGGATGTATCAGGCTTTTATACACAAGTGTATTGCCATCAAGACTGCCATCTTAGGGTTGTTATTCATAAATCACTTACTGTAATATACTTAATGCAAGTCATCTTGGGGTTCGTAATGGAAGAAATTGCTAACAGGGCTTATAATCTAGAATGTCAGTGAAATGTTTTCTGCAGCTTTAGGATTAGATTTGATAATGGGTTGTAAATATGTTTGGCCATAGTTTTTGCCAAAGTTTTCATGGTGAGGTTTTCATGGAGGAGTAACAGTAACACAAAGACTAGGAAGGTGTGTGCAAGGTGTGTTGTACCAAACCAGCTTAGAACCAGAGAACTACTTAAGGAGTGTCTGAAACTGTGATCTGGGACTTTGGTTTATGAACAGCAGATCCCACCTTGCGTGATCACAGCCTGCTTTTGAAAGTTTCCATACGCTCCAAGAGCAGGTTGTCCTGTGAAACAAAACGGGTCACCGCTCAAATTACATCGTTCCAAGCCCCTGCCCCAGGGTTCTCTCTGTCTTTCTTCAGCAAATTCCTGGCCGTGTGCCCCAGCCATGTGCCCCTAGTCATGATGGGGCCTGAAATAGACCTTGCTTGCATGCAGAGTGTGCACTCTACTGAGCTACGTGCCTTCCCTTTCACAGTTCTCCTGGAACATGGCCTGACTAGCTGCAAGGTAGCTTGCCATAGTTTAGTAGAGAATCCTTTTCCGAACTCGGTGCTGACTTTTACCCTGACTACCTACTGTCCCCCACCCATCAAAGAGCTGCAGGGTAAGTGCTCCCAGAGAACAGAGCTGCTGAACCATACATAGGTACTTGTGGACCCATATGGGCTACTCTTAGCATTTGTCCCTAAGATTGGCTCCTGAGCTCCTGAAGCAGATTGAAACGAAAACAAAACTGTGTCATGACTCTCCCCACATTTCAGGAGTTTATAACCCTGGGGAAGGAAGACGTGTCTTCCTCAGTGTTTCATCTCCCTTTCCTCAAACCACTTATGGCCAAGGCCAGACTGCGTCATCAGTCTTTCTCCGTGATACAGAGGGCTTGGGTTCCCATGCAGGTATTTTAATCATAGGTTATAGAAAGGTCATTTCCACTTTGGGGTGGTGGTGGAACTCACCATGAAGGCAAGCTTGCTATACATATGAGCATACACATTCCTCCCTACGCATCTGTTGATCATCATCTGTCAAAAACTCCATAAAGGATGTACGTAGCTTTATGGCCCCTTGGTTGGGGATCTTTCTTTCTGAACAACATTGCAGAACAGCAGTTCTGTGATTACAAGTTTATAACATTGCTTGCTGGAGGGAATGGTGCTTCCTTCGCCTTACAGAGTGAGCCTAGATAGGAAGTCTGTCATGTTCTCTGAATTGAAGCAGCTTTTCCTTTTAAGTTTCCACAAAGACCAGTGGGGTTGGGGGAAGGAAGTATAATATATGCAATAGCTGTTATCTTTTTCAGTTCCTCAAGATTATGGCTAAGAAAGAAACATTTCCTGGATGGGGGCAAGATTTGGGCCTGTAGCCCTTTGTTAAAAATAACCAAAGCTACCTCTAATCATGGTGAGATGGCAGTATTGTGGGCACCTTGTAACTTCTTTTTATGTATTAAAACCATGTGGGGAGAGAGAATGTAGTGTGCTCTTTTCTGGCTCATCTCTCCGCTTCCTGCTGATAGAAACTGCTGATGATAATCCGTTCTCCTGCCCCCTTCTTTCTGTGTACTGTATAGCAAATCCCAGTGTCTTTTCTCCCCTCCTCCCAGCTGCTTCACACCTTGAGGAATTGTAGAGGTGTCATTCAAATTGAATCGTGCACACGCATGGACTGAAGCAGAAATCAACTGCTGCCTTGTTGAGTGTCGTGGGTGGGAACCTGTCGGTTTGCTCTTTCTGTATTTTGTGAAATGGCCTTGAAAGATTGCATCCAGGTTCCAAAACTCCAGAGCGTGTGGACAAAAATGAATTGTTTGGGCAGCCATTGATTAGGTCAGGATAGTAAACCTGGTAGAAAGGCTTTGTACAATAAAATGGGAGAGGAAAGAGCAGAATGTACAATATTAGCTGTCTGCACTTTGGTAAGTTTCTCATTTAACTGACAACTCCTGGGAGTAATTTAACTCATTGTTTACTGCATTGTCATGTTTATTTTCATTGAAATCAGTGCAGCTGAAAGCATAACTCGGTTGTCCCCATTATTTAAGTGGGTCCCAAGTTCAAAAAATTTAGTCTGGTTCCAGCCCTTTGAGAGAAGGGAGAAATACACGGGAACATCTGGTCTCCCATGTATTTCCCTCAGTGAAGGAAGAAAGAGACTGGAAACTTAAAAACAAACAGCTAATTAATGGAAAAAGAAGAGTGGCAAAGGGCCTTATTTTAAATGGTACTAAATATAAATATATTTACAGTGCAATTCCATGCATGTCTACTCAGAAGTAAGTCCCACTGATTTCAGTGTGACGTACCTTTCAGGTAAGCAAGTGTAGGATTGCGGCCTTAACTAGTTTACGCCCTTTTGCTGCCTCTGTGTTCCAGGGTTCCAGACCTACGGGAGAGAACAGAATTGCAAACTTAGCATGTGAGGAAGTTACCGTTTTATTTCTACCCATTAGCAATGTTGTAGACTTTCATTATATAGATTGTATATATTTCGCTGCATATGTTCATTTGTAAAAGCTCAGTGTAGGAGAAGTAGTATTATATAGTGTTTCTCACTTGTTGCTGTGTGGTGTGGCTTCTTTAACTTAAGCCTTATGAAAACATATTAAATTTGTCCAAGATCAGAATATGCAAAAACATTTATTTAGCAAGATTATTATTATTTTCTTGTGAAGGCACAAGGGATATTTTTTTAAATTAAACGCTTCTGTGCTTAAATCCAATCCAAGTCTTTGAGGTGGAAGTATAAGGTATTTGCCTGTATTCTATTCAGCTATCCCATTTTATTTTATTTTTTACAGCATTTATGAGTCATGGCTTTGATTCCAGGACACAGCTATACTGTTGATCTAAACAGAGTGTCGAGACAGCATGGAGAACAGCCTAAGTAATTTGAGCCAATCCTTTTCAAAGGCCTAGGGAATTAATATAGTTATCAATGCATTCCCCCAAGTGAAATGTAGTTACATAAAAGAGAAGTATGACTATTTTTAAAGATGTAAATATGTTTCAAATTCTGCATTAGTACTGCTTTTTTTTTTTTGGCATCTTATGACTGACATTGAATTGTCTCCTCAAGATTAATTGGAATGGCAAATGGAGTGATGGGGACCCAGCTTTCTTTCCAGTTTGAATCTACCTCAGACTAAGCAGTTGGGTGCTAATTTATTCAGTTATCAATGAGATTGTCCAAAGTGACCAAACAATATGTGGGGGTGGGGGTGGGGGGTGGGACCTTGTCCATTTAAGGCAAGCACATCTTTGGGTTTTTAAATTAAAAAAAAAGTATCTGAATTTTTTTCTTTGTGCCTTTTTGCGTTGCTTCCCAATGCATAGCAAAACCAAGTCATACTCTTATATTAGAAATCCTTAATAGTAGCAAACCTGAAAACTGTTGGGTTTCAAAAAAAAAGTTATCAAATTGTATTTTTCATGTATTGAAAATATAAATGTGTATCACATAGTGAATGCTTATAATGAGGAAAGAATTCTGAATAACAATCCAGGAGCAAAATACTAGTATTTGAATCACAAGTTGTTCTATGCATAGATATATATGGCCATGTGCCATGTTCTGTGGAGCTTCTCAGCCCAGCACAAAGTGGCTCAGATGTTCGAGATCTGTCTGTCCCAATAAGCAAACCAACCTCTGTGCTGCTTTGTTGGTTTTTCCATAAAGGGAGCAGATCTACTGATGAGTATTTGCTTCCTCTCTTTAAATAGGGAACTATCTGGTCACATTTGAATTATCAAAATCAATAGCTGCTCCTTTTCTGTGATGAATGAGATGGGCCAGGAAGCCGCAGCTAACCACTGTCTCCTATTATATACAAACCAGGAAAAGATATTTAATGGCTTGAGTAGGAAGCCATGGGTTTCATGTTTATTTGCAGCCATTTTATCATCAGTTCTTGATTTGGACATAATGGGGAGCTAGAAGCCTCATTCAGGCGTCCTTCTGGAATCCATGTAGATCTAAATGGGTGGTGGAGATATGCGTCTCCTATGAATCCCACCCCACTCAGAAGTCAGCGAGAGTTTTGTGTGATTAATGCAAAGTCCTGCAGAGGAGCCTGTAAGTGCATTCAGCTAAAAGTGCTTGTGGTGCTCATAAGTGCTGCCTTATGTCCAGTCACAAGGGTACTGTAAGCATGTTAACAGAACACGCAAGCTCATTCACATGAACATCTTCCTGACTGGTGGGATGGGGAGGTAGGTGAAGGTTACCCTCACCCTTTTAGTGCTACATGGATTCAGGCATAAAGCCAGAGAGGTCATGTGACAGTAAACATGGTTTCCTGGCTTGCTGGAAGAAGCAAAGCGACTGCACGAGGGCCCAGAAACGGATGCATAATTATTGGTGTTTTTAAGCTGAGTTTTGATGGTCCAGATGCAGGCTTTGAGAGCTGCAGAGTTCTGTAGGGAATTTCATTATGTGAGGAAATGGATGTATAGGTAGCTACAAATACCTTAAGCTGCATGTATACCTGTGTGTAAAAAACGGGAAGCAGCGTATGCATATGTCAGGTAAGGGAATAAAACATCGAAGTAACCTTGCATGCTTTTCTATAAATAACCGTTTGATTACCTGTTTATATAAAAACATTTTTTACTTTTAGAGACAACTTGTAATATATTATTGCTTTTGAAAATTGGAAAATTAACTTTATAAACCGTAACCAATACAGCATGAGAATTGTAGCATAATATTTAGTTTTAATATTGAAAAAAAAAAAGAAAAAACAAGAAAAAACAAAGCACCAACATTCCTAAGTGGCAGGATGTAAACGATATGCTAAAGGAGATTTCTTTTTATTTTTTATTTTTTTGCTGCAGAGAGACTCAGTCAACAGGAAAAAAAAATGTGTGTTACAAAACTGCCCCATTGGGTCTATAACTAAAGCTATATTTTATAAAAGAGTAACCATCCTTTTAATATGCTGCATATAAATGATCAGCATTATTGCACTTTCTCAGTAATAATGTCCTGTAAATTGGCTTATGGTAAGGAATTTTGAAATGTTTTTAATTTACCATATTATTTGGGGCAGGCGGTGAGATGACTTTACAGGTACCTCAAGATTGAAACCAGAGCCTGAATATGCTGCATTTTGTTCCTTTTTATTTCATAGAGCATTCTGTTTTCGCTTTCATTAGTTTTGTTGTCATTACTGGCTAACTGGGTTTTAATTTCTGCTTGTTGGATTCCCTGATGAATTTAAAGTGTTGGCCTCTCTCCAATTAATAGATACTCTTATCCTTTACTGGTGTGTGTTCCTATCAGATCTGCATTGCGTTGTAGAGTCCACGTGTAGTGGGACAAAAAAAGGATACTAGGATTTTAAAAGAGACAGTATATGTTCTGTCCTGGCCTGTATGCTTGCTTTAGACTTGTTGAAGAAGATTTAGATGGGTGGTTGCTTGTTACTTTCTAACTGTAGAAAAGCAGTCTTAGACTTGGGCCTGTAATAATTGTATCTTGACCAAGGAATAAGCTAAGAGATCAGTTAGGACAAAATAACTGAAAGGCTGAGCCAAATTATTATGCCATCCTGCCCCTGGTAGAGAAACAGAGTTAGTATCTATGTAACTTGAATCAACCTATGGCTTGTCGCATGGAAGCTTTAGATCAAGTTTCCTTCAGAACAAACAAATTGTTAGATTTCATTCCTGAAATGAGTGATAACATGGATAAAGAGGGAATTGTTACAGGTGTGAGAGGGGAAAGGAATGAAACTCTGGAAGGAAGTTTCAGAAGACTGTGAAATTCAACATTTATTGTCTTGTGTTCCAGCTTGGGCGTTTCCTCTTTCCATTTTGTTTTACAGCTTGCTAGTAAAATACTTTGCACTACTTCTGCAATAAACTCATGACAAACTCACTTTTGTTTTGGTTTCTTGTGTATGTGTGTATGATAAACTACTACTAAACTTTAGTCGCTTTTTTTTTTACCTCTATACCATAAGATATGTAACAAGCCCAAAATGATGGAAATCTTGATGAAATATGTGAATATTTTATAAAGTTATTTTGTATGGTGTCAATTTTGTTTCTGCCTCATAGTATGTCAATAAATTACTCCTATTTACAAATTCAATGTATCCTATTCTATTATCCATAGTAAAATTTAGTTGCCAGGTATTTTAAAGTAACTTTTTGTGTACGTATCCTTCCTCCAAGCCAGGGGTTCCCAACCTTGGGTGACCCAGGTGTTCTTGGACGGCAGCTCCCAGAAACTGCAGCCAGCACAGCTGGTGGTGAAGGCTTCTGGGAATTGCAGTCCAGGAACACCACCTGGGTGACCCAGAATTGGGAACGACTGCTCTAAGCAGTTTAGGATGGTATGTCCCATCCTCCCTACCATTTTATCTCCAAACCACCTGCAAGATTGTACCTGCTTGTAGACAGACACACAATTATGGGATGGCAGTTTCATCCACAGTCAGTGAACTTTATTGCTAGGGAAAGATTTGGACTAGAGATGGGGGTATTCGTATTCGAATACGAATATCCCCGCACATGTGGAAATAACGAGGGTCCGCCCCCATGGGGCCGGACTGTCCACTCACGATTTCGCCGCTGCTGCTGGCTCCGCGGCGGCTTCATTTCGCGCTGTTCTCCGCAATGGATTAGCCACTCTCCGACCTAGCAGAGAGGCTTGTTATCCCGCCTCCTGCCAGAACTGGGTAATCGATTGCAGACATCGGCGCGATAGGAAGGCACTGCGGAGCCGGCGGCAGCGGTGAAATTGTGAGTGGACAGTCTGGCCCCATGGGGCCGGACCCTCGTTATTTCCACCTGTGCAGGGATATTCGTATACGAATACCCCCATCTCTAATTTGGACCCAAGTGTTCTCAAGTCTAGTTTTACATCGTGAGCCTGTTTTTTCTCACTCTAGAATAGTGAAGTGTTTCCTTGCAATGGTCAGCATCCCTGGAAACTATCCTCTTTATCTCGTGATCTGGCTATTTCTGTATAAAATTTAACTTATGCTTGTAAGAGGTGGGGTCTTGCTTTGCAAAATGCAGAGCTTTAGGTGCTTTATCACACAGAGGTCTCAGCACACAGCACAGTGGAACCAATTACCTTGAGAGGTGGTGAGTGCTCCAACAGAGATATCCTTTGATTTGTATTCCTGCATTGAGTAGGGGGTTGAACTTGATGGCCTCATAGGCCCCTTCCAACTTCATGATTCTATGATTCTAACACTTCCTATGTCCCTTTTCCTGCCTCACCCTTTTCAAACTGGCAATCTTGCACGTCCTGTATAACTCACATAGTTAAGATCATAGGGCTGGGCAACAAACCACACAGCTAAGACAACAGTGCTAGTTCTTACAAGCAGGTTGAAAGCTTCTAGCCAAACTCTGGTTTTCAGGATCCAGATTTTACTTTTGGACTCAGTTATGATGTGTGCTTTTATGTTGTATGGTTGCTGTTAGCTTGGGGACCCATTTTGCAGCATCACTGGCTTTCAGACTTGTCTAAGTCCAGTTTTTGACTTTTAAAGCCTGCAGTGTTACTTACTCTGCTAGTGAGCTTTAGAGCAGCCATTCTCAATGTTTGTGTGTGTGTTTATGGCCGTGGGGGGGGGGCTGGCACATTTGAAGGGGCCCCAAGACTGGAAACAAATTATTCACACACCACCTTATAAGATTCATTGTGTGACTTATCCAATCCTTATTTGGCCTACATTTCTTTCAAATTGTTTTCATGGCCATGCAAAAAGAAGAAAAGATAGAGAATGGCTGCTTTAGAGGAACTGACAGCTGTGCTTCTGCCATTGAGTGTACTTTGGATTATGTGTATCCCAAGAAGCCGCTGCTGCCGCTGCTAGATGAACATTTTAATTGTGCATTTTTAAACAGTGATCTCTGCGGTACAACACAGCTGTCTGAAGCAGACTGAAATTCAGATTCCTTAGGTTTCCCTTCATCTTTTTAACTTGGTATTTGCATGCCAGGTGAATGCAGTCCTCTTGCAGATAACGTTTCAGGTGCTTTAGCCGGTGCATTACGACCAACTGTTACTGCTGCTGAGCAGGACTGTCAACAAGAGGCCTTTGGGAGATCACTCATTCATAGGGTCATCACCAAGGTAGACACAACTTGATGACATGTAATAACTTTGCTGCTGATATGTGCAATTTTACTTGTGCCTTTCAGTTTTTGAAAAAAAACACCTTAATACTATAGCGACACTGATTTATCAAAAGGCAGGTTGTACATACTTTAATAAAAACAAGGATAGTACTGTACTGTGTCTGTCTACAAGTAGATACAGTTATATGCTCAACCTACCATTTAAGAATATGAATAGTGATGATAGTTGAAAAAGTTTCGATTGATTTCTTAAATGACTCAGGAATTTATGATGATGAAACTGAATAATGGGGCTGTTGGTAATTCCAACCATGTTGACAAAATTAATGGGGGAAATGGTAAAACACGGAAAACCAAAGGGCAAAATACTGTGGCACCTTAAAGACTATCAGATTTATTTCAGTGTCAGTTTACGTGGGTTAAATCTACACAAGGAGCAGAATATCTGTTTTTATACTCCCGTGGTGGTGGGGATGATGCTGACAAAGTGACAAATGCATTGTTAGCTCTGGAATGGAACAATCAAGTTGTTAATTACTGAAAGTTGCACTCCAAATGTGGGATGATTAGCTGTCTGACAGGTAGATTTCAATGTCATAAGAATCCTGAGAGTTGTATGAGATCAGAGGTTGAAAAGTATGTTAAAGGAGATAACTTTTTCAAAACTTCAACCAAGTTGTAGGCTTGGAGTTGGTAAAAGTAGTAGCATGTTCCGTGAAATGTTAAGGAAGAGAATAATGTAAAGGTTTAAACAATATTGGGAATGGAAATAATTTTATACCATGAGAGGATGACAGCAACCACATTCTTAGTTTTCCCAGAAAATATGGACCAAAGCACCATCCGGCGAGCGCATTATGGAACATGCAACTCTCCCCCAATGCCCCTAAAGAACAGTGTATTATCAGGCAAGAGAGCAGTGTAGAGGTTGGTTCGCTGTCGTTATCCTTTCACCAGTAACAGCAGAAACAGGCCTGTCTCAGAGGCCACCCTCTCTGTGGTTTATGGTGTGTAGATCAGAAGCTGATAGGATTGCTGAGGAAATTTCCACATTTGTAGCATTCCAGTTACTCTGTTCAGATTTCCAGATACTTTTATTCACTCTTCTCTGAAGCTTATCAGCATTCTGTTCCCCAAAAGGCCTATTATCTCCCTCTTTGAACATGGATGTGGCAGTTTTCATGACACTCACAGAATCGTATTCTGTACTGATACACATGACAGTCCTACGGAGCATGGGTAAACGTTCCTTGTATCCTCAAGCACTGCATTCTCTCAGAGATTCATGGGGGTAGGTTCCCCGTCCTCCCTGACACTGAAATTCCTGGAACTAAGCAAATGGGTGTTTTCAGAAATCTTCCCTGCTTCAGTTGGGCTAGGGCTACCCTTCTCTGCCAGGCCACTGAATGCTTTTGGAAAGCATCAACCAGCAGCAGCCAGCCATAGTTTCACAGGTCTTAAGAAAAGGATGCTGACTGCTTGCCCAGCTATGGCAAACATCTTGGTATGTTTCTTCCACATTTTTCCCCAGTCTGTAGAAAGATATAAAACTGGTCATGGGTCAGCTATTCTTGCTGTTGTGTGAGCTTTGTTGTTTCTCAATATTCTTGAAAAAGAAATCACAGCAAAATATTGTGGTCTCGATTGCAGCCTAAGGCAAAATGGGAGGTGTGGCGAGCCGCCATGAATGTCACTGGAGACTGCCCATACCTGCGATAAACTCATGACACATATCTGATAGCCGAGCCATTTGTCTACCAATCATGTACTTAATTTTATCATCTCTCAAACCTATCTAATTTAATCAGGCAATGCATGAAGATATTCTAGAAATCACTTAATTCCTTATTAACAGTATTCATGAAAAGGGTCCATATCGTGCACCAGTCTTTCCTCTAGGAAAAGGTGTTTTACTCCTTTAACTGGTCTAGTTACCCCTTCTGGGCCACATCCAGATGTCTGGCTCTACATCACAGTGAAACTGAAGGGCTTTCTGTCTTCAATTGTATGAAGTGAAATTTCTGGCAAAAGGCTCTTTTGAACAAAGGAAAAGACTGATTAAATGGCCCATTAAAAGGGGTAAGTTGTAAAGGGAGTACAAAATGATGCCATTAAACCATTTAGTAGAGAAGGGGTGAATCTTAACAACCTGAACACATGCCGCACTGCTGGGTTCTGAACACAACTTTTAAAAAGTCACTACAAAAGCTCCAGAATAGATTTGCTCCTCTATCTTACGTAATATGTTTTACAAGCATATTGTGGAGGCAGATACACATCGTAGCAAAAAGTCTCAGCATGGGGTTTCCTGCATTGAGCAGGGGTTAGACTAGATGGCCTCAACCGTCCTTTCCAACTTCATCATTCTATGATTTATTCTATCCCAAGGCTTTTCAACGGAAAACAACCCATTTTAACATACGAAGGGCATGCACTTGGGTTGTAAAATTTTCCGCTATTCTGCATTTATAAAGTATTAAAGTTTCTGCTGTAACAAAACAATATTGTTCTTTTACTGGAACAGTAAACAGATCTTACATGTTTCATATAAAAAATAACATGTCAGTCCTATATACATTAAGCATGCATCGAAAACCTCCATAACATTCATATTTACAGGAAGCAGCTGGGTTGTTCCAATCCTCACCTTTGAGAACATGCAATGTAGTGTCCACTGCATTTCTGAACTGACAAATCTAAATACTGAGACACTTCTGTTCTCAACTGGATCAGGTAGTCTTTATTAACAGAAGTAGTCTGTCTTCTATGAAACAAGTAAGTAACAGCTCTCTTTTACAAAAAACATTAACGATTAGGCCTGCCTTAGCTCACAGAGAAGAGCCATAACTTTGGCAAGTAGAAAAATACATGACCTTGAGGTTGCCCAATGTGGGCAGAGAAGACAAAACTTCTCTATTGTAGAGACACTGTTCTTGTGACAAGAACATCTGGTATGCTATGAGTAGTCGTTGAAAAAGCTAGTTCATAAGATACAAAAGAAAATCATGGTCCGTGTACACATTCAAACCCATACTGAAGTCTCAGTTTTCAACCAAGACAGAGATAGCAGGAATTTAAGTGGCCAAAAATCATCTAAAACGTTTATGGAACAAGGACACGGTGCACACCATCACTTTTCATCCTTAAGATGCTTCATCATCATCACTTTCAGTTTCACTTTTTTGTTCTTCCTCCTCCTCCTCTTCTTGTTCTCCTTTTTCTCTCTCCAGCATTTTAAGGTATTTGCTAGCCAAGATCTTCTTTGGCAAGATATCTGGAAAATGATCACATTCATTAAATAACACTTTTTGAGCCACTATAAAACAACCAGCTTTGCACATAGCCCATTATAAGATTTGTTTTAAAAGAACAGATTTTTCCTCTCTACATTGAAGCTTTTCTTCACTAGAGCTCCAAGGTCCACCGTTTGCAAAATGATGGTTCAAGAAGGGAAGGTATCTCCTGTTCAGCCAGGAATGTGTTGTTCATGGAGTATACAAAATTATACACGTTATTTACTAGTGTATCCCCATAAATTTTCTTCATTTCAGCAGCCTAATTTACAAGGCAAAACAAGTGTTTTCACAAGTGTTTCACAAGCTCTTTGCTACTCTTAAATCACCAGAGAGCTACCAGCAGATTCAAAGCTAACTTCCGTCCATTCCTGACTTATTTGTTCTTGATGCCCACTTATAATGTATAAGCTCTTCTTACAACCAAAGTGGTTTCAAATGAAGCCACACGTTCTTTAACATTCTGTATTATGTAATGTAACCTCTTAATGAGGGTGAAAGAGGAGAGTGCAAAAAATGGTCTGAAGTTCAACATCAAAAAAACTAAGATCATGGCCACTGGCCCCATCACCTCCTGGCAAATAGAAGGGGAAGATATGGAGGCAGTGACAGATTTTACCTACTTGGGCTCCGTGATCACTGCAGATGGTGACAGCAGCTACGAAATTAAAAGACGCCTGCTTCTTGGGAGGAAAGCGATGACAAACCTAGATAGCATCTTAAAAAGCAGAGACATCACCTTGCTGACAAAGGTCCGCATAGTCAAAGCTATGGTTTTTCCAGTAGCGATGTATGGAAGTGAGAGCCGGACCATAAAGAAGGCTGACCGCCAAAGAATTGATGCTTTTGAATTGTGGTGCTGGAGGCGACTCTTGAGAGTCCCCTGGACTGCAAGGAGATCAAACCTATCCATTCTGAAGGAAATCAACCCTGAGTGCTCACTGGAAGGACAGATCCTGAAGCTGAGGCTCCAATACTTTGGCCATCTCATGAGAAGAGAAGACTCCCTGGAAAAGACCCTGATGTTGGGAAAGTGTGAAGGCAAGAAGAGAAGGGGACGACAGAGGACGAGATGGTTGGACAGTGTCATTGAAGCTACCAACATGAATTGGACCAAACTCCGGGAGGCAGTGGAAGACAGGAGGGCCTGGCATGCTCTGGTCCATAGGGTCACGAAGAGTTGGACACGACTTAACTAAACAACAACAAAATTATGTAATGAAAGCAGCAGAATTTTCTTGACCAGCAACACAAAGTCATTTCAGCTTAAAGTACATATATTTACAGTATAGAATGGCACGTTTAGCCACATACTTAGCTAATGCATTAATTGTTTCTTCTAGTCCAGTTTGGGCAGACATCAGTCTGATATGCTTATGCTTTCCCCAATATTTCCCACATCTTCTCTCTTACCATCTCTTAAAAGTAAGACAAATTCTAAAATGATCATATCTAGAAACAGTCCAACACTACTTTAAGTCTAGCATAGCTTCTACAAGTGTGAAGGAGCGGTAGATCCAAAGGAGAAAGAACAGAGTAAGCCGTCCCCTCAGCTAGAGACGTCTGAGGAGAAAAGAGATATAGAAGTAGGGAAGATAAGAGAAAGTGAGGAGTTGAATGTAGAGGAGGGGAAAAGAAGGGAATCAAAGGGGAAAGATGAGAATATTGAAATTTGTCTAGCGGAAGAGAGAGAGGGAGAAGGGGAAGGAGGATTAATTTTGCCCGTATGGGAGGAGGAGATAGGGGAACAAAGTGGGAGGAGACAATTCAATATACCAAGAGGGGAGAGAAAGAAAGAGAGGGAGAGGAGAGAAGAGCAATATGATAGAACGTGTGGGTTGTTAGAGGACTTCCCTAATTTGAAGGTAGGAGGGTTGCTACCTGATCCAGACAAATCTAAAGAAAAGAGGACATCAGCTGAAGCCCTAGAATGGACGGTCGTGGTCTTTCCGCGGGGACAAGGTCACTCGAGGAAGGTGATTCGGCCAGACCCTTCATTCAACCATCCACCACCGGAGGGAGATTGAGCCAGACATCCTTGTTGTGGGACAATATGCGCGGTCTGGAGTGCTCCATTGAGGAAGCCCACGGATCAGGAACGTTCTGGGCCAGCCCCTCAATGAACCTTGTCAATTTACAGACAGAGTTATCGTCCTCGCAATTTGAACAGTTACCAGATCTTACTTGTTTTGAACCGACAGAAGTTGTTGTAGATTCACCTAATGTTAAATTAAATAAATCTGTTAACGTTCAAAAAGAGACTCAGTCGTCATTTCCCGCCAAAAAAGAGGAACTGCTTCAGATCTTTAACGAACCCAATCACAAGTTTAGAGCTTGTGATAATATGAAGATGAATCAATATTGATTACCAAGTACAGTACCTTCTAATCTGTGAGCTTTTCTAGTACCCAACACAGTTCTTTACGATCTATTTCGCAACTATCCTATGAGGAAGGTTAGGCTCAGACAATTTCCCCAAATTACCCTGTGAAGTTCACAGCTCAGTGGGTATTTGAACCCAAGCTGCCTCAACTGCAAACACCAGACAGCCTCTCTAATTCAGTAGCTTAAAAAAAAAAAAAAAATCAAGGGGGATCTTAATACAAATGATTCAAAACCATGAAATGTCACAGGCCATGCAGGGATGAATTGCACATATAAGCTACGTATTAGCGATTCTGTTCAGAGCCTGAAGCATCTGGGAAAGCTTTCATTTGGTTGCCGCCCACAGCCACCACAGTAAAAATAACCTCAGTGTGGCTCAAAAGCTGCAATTAACTAGTACGTATCCTCCCTCCATTTTTCCTACCTCTTGCAGAAGCAATTTTCTCTCCGTTTTATTAACAGACTTACCTGCTAGGAACTGAAAGGTCTCAGATTTCTCTGCTGTACGGGACAGGTCATTGTAAGTTAGGGCTTTATTCTCCTTGCCCTGGCCGTGCTTATAGGAGTGTGCCACTAAATACTGAACAAACAGCTCCTGAGGATAAAAAGAATATGTGCTTTTATGTCACCATCTTTTGCCCGGGCATCAGTCACCTTTCAAAAACTAAGAAGGCCACATTCTTGCAAACACTGGTAGTGAGGTCATTCATTAAAGGTCTTTAAAACATACATGCAGTTATATACCTTAGTGATGCCCCAGTTACATTCCACTGGATTACTGTAACACACTCTGGAAACATGGAAAATGTTCAGAAACTTGAGTGGGTCCAAAATGCAGCAGCCAGATTGCTAACTGGGGCTGGTCGCAAGAATCACATAAGCCACTGGCTGCTGATCCATTTCCAGGCACAATTCAAAGTGCTGGTTTTAACCTATAAAGCCCTAAAGGCTTGGATCCAACTTATCTCAAAGAATGTAACTCCCTTTATGAACCTTCACAGGTGTTAACATCACCAGGGGAAGCCCTTCTCTTGTTCCCACCACCTTCACAGGTGTGTATGCAGGGGACACGGAAGAGGGCCTTCTCTGTTGCTGCTTCCAGACTTTGGAACTCCCTTCCACTGGAGGCCAAGCTGGCCCCATATTTACTGTCCTTCCACAAGCAGGTGAAGGCCTTTATCTTCAGGCAGGCTTTTCCTCAGTGAATGACTGCCTCAGTGGGGTTTTTTATTGACTATTGTACCATACTGTTTTAAATGGGTTGTTGGTGTTGGTTTTGTTTACCATCTTTTGTACTTTGTATTTGTTTGATTCTTTTTAGCACTCGTCTACTCACTGTTGTTAGCTTTAAATTCTGTCTTTTAGTAATGTAAGCCACCTTGGGTCCTTTTTAAGGAGAAAGGCAGGGTAAAAATTTTTAATTAATAAAGAAATATACCAGTTAAACATGTACATATGTGGTTACATAAAAGCCAAATTACATTCAATACCTCCTAAACTCTCAGAGAAAGGAGAAACTGACCCGCTAAATGTATGCAGTGAAATGACAGGTTTAAAACCCAGTATTGTGGATGCTGTGAATGTCAGTATTTAGAAAAGGAAAGTACTGTATTTTATTATCCAACCACAGTAAAGATGTTGCACACTTCTTTCTGTCTCCACCACTCACTGTCTCGTCTCATGTAGTTAGGATTGTAAGTGTTTCAGTTTAATGTCTCAATTCAGAGAAAAACAAAGCAGCATCTCTTCCCGCAACAAGTGGCTTGAGTATCAGGAATGCTTTCAGAAAGATCGTATGGCCCATCCTACTTGGGTACCCAAAGTTAGCCCCTGTTTTGCAGCTTCCTATTGCATTTCCTGTCACAGGAACAGCAGGACACCGTCATCCTCCCACACTTGACACAGAAGCTGGACCCGGCTCACACTTAACAAAGTGGATGTAAACAGCATGACTGAGGTGGCGTATAGTTAGAACTTAAAACATACAAAGGCCAAAAAGTAGGAAAGGAGTACAGGAACAAAACCCAGCTATCCAGTTCAATTCTTAAAAGCCTTCCTCAAAGAACAAATGGCCTTTTTCCTCCTGATGGTTGACCCATTTGGTTTCTAAAAGAAGGAACAAGAGGACCCCCCTATCCACGGGATCAGTATCCACTGCTTCACTCATCTGCTGCTTGAAAATACCAAACCCTCCCAGAAACATGTACAGGACGACCTCTGTCTTCATGGGATTAGTATCCACTGATCCACCTTCTGAAAATATTAAAAACAGTAAGCCAAAAAGCCTACAAATGTGTATTTCTAAAGGTGAAGTGACCAGAGTTGGACACTAGAGGAGCCAGAGCGCATGCTATGTAGAGAGCACTCGCGACAGAAATGCGTTCGCTCTCATCCGCGTTCCCCGGCATCCGCTGGGGGTTTGCCACCGACCCCTTGCGTACACGGGGGTCCTGCTGGCGACGCTCACGTTTGGCTCCTCCAGAAGGGTAGCCCGTTCGCCACGGAAGCGCTGAACCCTCGAAGCCTACCGTCGCTTTGGCGGTGAGGAAAATAGCGTCCGGGTTGATGCTGGAGACTTCGGGCGAGCTCTTCATGATCACTCGGATCCGAGACAAAGGCAGCGACACGAGCCGGTTGCTGTCGCCGCCGCCTCCTCCCTTCAACCTCGCCGCCATCTTCTATCGTTCCGGCTCATCCGTGGCCGGTGCGCACGCGCACTCGCGCCCCTCCCCCAGAAGCTCCGCTCTGCCTTGTGGGATTCGTAGTTTCCCTCTCTCTCTCGAGAGGATCCGAGGGAGGGAGGGAGAAAAAAAAGGAGTACCTGCCCCACAATGCACTGCGAACCTGGCTGGGCCCTGCCCGCCGGCCCTTTCCTCTTCTTGAGAGGAAACACTACATATCCCAGGAGGCATTTCGCCAGGACGCGCGTCCCGACGTTTGGCATGTTTTCCTGAGGAAACTTCGCTTTGAAACAGAGCCCCTTTCTGCTGGGAGAAAGAGGGGGAGACTTTCTTCCCATTATACATTCTGAGGGGAATTCCATTTTTTAAAAAATATATATTTTATCAGATGGCAGTGACCGTTAGGCTTGAGGCCTGCAGGTCTTGCTCTTCCCCTCCCCCGACGTCGCGCTCTTAGAACGTTTCCGAAGGGCAGGCCGGTCGCCGCGGGCGGACGGAAGAGCGCATGCGCAGTGAGCCCCCTCCCAAACAAGCGCAGGCGCAGTGAAGGCTGTGGGGTTTCTGCCACACCTTCCCTCCTTCCCATCGGCCGGCGGAGTTCCGCTTCCTTCTTGTCAGCGGGAGGAAGAGGCGGAGCCATTGCGTCGAGCCGGCTGTGTGGGTGAGCAAGCCCAGAGCCCCTGGCCGGAGGGGGAGGGGAGGAACGGAGGGGGAGGGGCGCCTCTTTTTCATGGAACTTTTACCTCACAACTATTTACCTCAGAAGGAGTCGTTTCCCTCTCTTTTTCCTTCTCTCGCCCTCGAATCACTCCGGTACCTCCTGCTGTTGACCACCAGGAGAGGAGTAAGAGTAGGAGTAATGGGAGTACCCTGTTTCCCCGAAAGTAAGACCTAACCTGAAAATAAGCAATTAGTAGGATTTTTCAGGATGCTCGTCATATAAGCCCTGTCCCAAAATAAGCCCCAGTTAAGTGAAACCCCACCCTCCACCCTTGTGCAGCAACCAGAAGATGACAGGACTGTAATTGAATAAATGTAGATTGTTGTACATGGAAAAAACCAAATATGCCCTGAAAATAAGCCCTAATGCGTTTTTTTGGAGCAAAAATTAATAGAAGACCCTGTCTTATTTTCGGGGAAACACGGTAGTAATAATCATAGGAGTACCAATTATTTATTTATTCATTTATTTGATTCCTATCCCGCCCCATTAGTGCGAAGAGTGAAATCTGGGCAGCTTACAGCCATAAACACAACCTACAATCCTAAATAGTAAAACAGTTAAACCCATTAAGGCAATAAGTTTTAAAAACATGGAATTAAAAGACAAGATCAGGTCGTCCTCTTTTTCCCCCCTACAAAGTTCAGCAGTTGGAGTCCTTCTAACCTCTTGGGTTTCCCCGTTTAAAACCGTGGCAGGAAGCTCCTCATTGGCTTCCTGAAATTCAAAAATCGGGTTTTTTTGCAAACATGTAATGCCATCATCCCTTGCTGACTCTTTATAAGCCTGACCCTTTGCACCAGCAATGCTGAGAGGTAAGAAGTGCAACATAGCCGCAACAGCAGGAGTGGCCGTAAACAAGAGTACAGGAATGGGTTGTTATGATTAAGAAGCTTACTTGCTTCTAGAAATCCCATCTCTTCTTCACCTCATCTCCAAGATGGGGTTGCAGTTACTCCTTCCAGTGGTAGAGAGCTTAAAAGGAGAAGAACCTGAAGAATTTCAGCTGGAGTGTGTTTTTTTTTGTCCTTGGAGGAAAGAGCTTCAATTTCATCTTTTCTGGGCCCCTATTAAAGTTAAGTTTTATTATACGGTCATAGACCCAAAAATTCAAAGATAAAAACATAATACAAGATATACAGAATAAGTAAGTTGTAATAACATATCGAGAGTATAAAACTTGAGACAGGTGGTTGTCTTAATATAACATTTTACGAATTCTTAAACTGAGAATAAAAACTTAGCCACGGACTGTGTTATTAATTGGTTCTCTCCCGACAGCAGAAACTTCAGGTAGTCTGTGGGAGATATACTAGTACATCCCTATTAAAGACACATGAGATCTGTTGTCTTTATTTTTCTACACCCTCTACTTCAGCTATTCTTAACCATTTTTGTGGTGATAGATCCCTTTGGGAATCTAATGAAGGCTAATAGGCCCCTTCTCCGGAAAAATGGACAAAAGAATGTATAAACTTTTGCATGCAGTTTATTTTATGGAGTAAAGAAGCAGGGTTTTTTTGCATCTAATTTGTGAAGCCCATACATATCACAAGTTTAGAACTCCTGCTGAACTCCTTAGGAAGAGAAAAATGCACACTGGCCTTTTCCTTTTTAACTTCTCAGATTTATTCTCAAGTATGTCTTGCTTTTCATCCCATACACCTATATATAATGGTTTTACTTGTAACTCTATTTGGTGGTTTTGAGGCCTTGGTGTCCCACCCATTAAAATCAGGTTTTTAAAAGCTCTTAAACATGTATTGTACCTCTTGACTCTGGGATAGGTAAACTACATTATGAGGTGCATATTCCAAATTAAATTTCAGAAGAAAAGTGTCCAGCTGTACAAAATTATTCTGAACTTTCCCTTCTGTAATGGGTGTCATTTCTGAGAGAAATGGGTTTCTCTAAGCAAAATCTCTTGGTAGTCAGGAATCATGGAACCTTTTTGACAAAGCCCTCACCAAAGCCCTCACAAGCTTCTTAACGTTGACCCTATCTGTTCAATAGAATATAACTTGGTCCATCCACTAGAATTTATTTGTTATTTTCAATTGTATTAATGTTGTTGTTTTATTTTTTTATTATTCTTGAATGTTGTTAGCTGCCCAGAGTAGACTTCGGTCTAGATGGGCGGGATATAAATTATATAAATAAATAAATAAATAGAAGGTATGGAGGCAACCAAGGGGCAGCATCATGCCTGAACCATGTGGTGTATTGTTTGACTTTCAGCACCAAGTTTGTCTTCTTCCTCTACCGAAGTGGAGCCCCCTGGAATAATGTGTTTCCTAGACCCTTACATTGGTTCAAAACATCAACATTTTAAAAAAAAAAATCCATTATGCTGTAGTAGCAAAGAGCTCCCTGGAAAAGACCCTGATGTTGGGAAAGTGTGAAGGCAAGAGGAGAAGGGGATGACAGAGGATGAGATGGTTGGACAGTGTCATCGAAGCTACCAACATGAATTTGACCCAACTCCGGGAGGCAGTGGAAGACAGGAGGGCCTGGTGTGCTCTGGTCCATGGGGTCACGAAGAGTCAGACACGACTAAACGACTAAACAACAACAAAGCAAAGAGCTGCCACTTTGTTGACTTTGCCAAAAGAGCACCAGTCTCTAGTTCTTCATGTTGAATAGTTTTTGTCGCATATGATGTCCCATTTTAAATTGATTTTTTTGCTTCTGTTCTCATCTAGTTTTCCTTTTTTCTCATGTCAGGGGTTATCTTGGTTTTTGTTTTTGTTTTAATTGATCTCTTAGGTCTGGGATAGAAAGCTTTGGAATTTCGTGGGCCAACTTTCTCTCTGTGGAATGCTACAGGGGCACACAGATAGCCAGAAATGACAAAAATGGAACCAGAAGTGACAAGTACAATTCTGTTTTTGAAACATGGATATTTTGAGATGTTAAACAGTTCAGGGGACTCTGTTACCTCCACCTGTGGGTGGAGGCTTCCAGGAACTGCAATGCACCTCTTTTTGCTGGAAGGTTTTATATAGAAGTGCAAGGGAGGAGTTTAACAAAATATGATGTATGACATCCAGTCTAGGATTTGTGCTTAGCAAATATTTGCTAGTTTGTTCAAGGTAAATTTGTATAATAGACCCAAGTACCCAACCCATGTATTTAAGCTGTGTGCTTTCCCATAATAATATAGAAATAATTCTTTTTTCCCATTTTCTTTTTTTACTAGCATACATGAGGCAAGATGAGTGTCCCAGACTACATGCAGTGTGCAGAGGACCATCAAACATTGCTAGTTGTGGTTCAGCCAGTTGGAATTGTTCCTGAAGAGAGCTTTTTTAAGATCTACAAGCGGATCTCCACTGTGAGTCAGATCAATGTCCGCGACTCTCAACGTGTGCTTTATATCCGCTACAGACATCATTATCCGCCAGAGAACAATGAATGGGGGGATTTTCAGACACATCGCAAAGTTGTTGGACTCATAACCATTACGGACTGTTCCTCAGGAAAAGATTGGCCTCAGACCTTTGAAAAATTTCACCTTCAGAAGGAAATATACGGTTCCACACTTTATGATTCCCGGCTGTTTGTCTTTGGGCTTCAAGGAGAAATTGCAGAACAGCCTCGCACTGATGTGGCATTCTATCCTAACTATGATGAATGTGAAAATGTAGAAAAGAGAATAGAAGACTTCATTGAATCTCTATTTATTGTATTAGAATCCAAACGTCTAGATAGAGCCACGGATAAATCAGGAGATAAGATCCCTCTTCTATGTGTTCCTTTTGAGAAGAAGGATTTTGTAGGCCTAGACACAGATAGTAGGTAAGTAGATTTATATACTAAAGTACAGAGTTTCTAAGGTGTGTGCATCTTGTTTGGCTAACAAAGCTAGAATTGAAGAAAGATTCTTGGTCCTCAAGTTTGTACCAAGTTGCTTTGCTGCAGTTCTTATAGCAATAACAAAATTTTATGGTGCCATCGTTAATGGAATTTTGTAAACATTTTCAGAGAATTTGTAATTGATCACTTAATTTGATTGTCATATACTGCAAGTAGAAACACATTGATAAGCTATTATTGAAAGCTATGTATTCTAACTTTAGTCTAAAAGGTTTCAGTTACACAATTTGATTATATTTGAATGCAGTGGTATTCATTGGATCGGATGCTGAAAAAAGCACAAGTAATGGAACTAGCAGAAACAGTCTTCTCTCCTTCACTGTCAAGCTGCCCACCCCCAGAAAGTCTACCCTGAGAGTCTGGAGAGCTATCCAAATGTGATAGACTCTGACATGAAGGCTGATAGGGAAAAAGAAATAGTAGCAGCAATTTGTCCTTTATCCTCTGGATGTGGCTTGGAGCCGTTGGTGTAGAACTTTATTGAAAGGATTTTTAAAGTCCAGGTACACAATAGTCCGAAATCCTATTGCTTAGCATAGTAAGTCATGTTAGAGTAAGCCATTGAATCAGTGGTGATTTGGTGGGTCAACTGCTCCATAATTTCCACTGATTCAAATGGGCCTACCCTAGTCATAACTTACTATGGTAAAGTAAGTTGCAATTAGAGTAGACACATTTAAATCAATGGAATTTACAGAGGAGGCAAGTCACCAAATTCCTACTGACTCAGCCGGCCTACTATAGTGTGACTTATTGCACTAAACAACAGGGTTTCAGCCACAGAAATCCTCCGTGTTTCAATGAAAAGGAATGCAGTTCTACAGTTCCTACCTGACAAATCACTATGATGGGTGTGTGCTCTGTTTTATTTAGAGGGAACACAGAAGAAGGGGGAAACTCTGAATCATGGAGACTTATTTTTATAGAAGCCTCATAGATTCTTCCACAAAATACGTTGTTACCCATGCACTATTTTTAGTAGCTCACTTGCTTGTTCTTCTGAGCACATATCACTGTATATCAACAGTTTGAAAAAAAAAGCTTTCGCTTTATCTATGCTTCACAGCTTATTTGTGTGAATGAATATTACTTATGTTATCTATATTATTCTGAGCTTTATTTTCTCAGTGTATCCATTTTGTTCCTCTTTACATGGGTATAATTTGTGCTGGGCCCCATAACAATGGTGACACAATGACAGGCAAAAAGCGTTTGAGAATATATTCAGAGGATAAGATGGTTGTTTAATTTTTGCAGCAGTAGGGCAAATCTGTTTTGTCCAAAATGCTCTTGTTATTCTGCATGCAGTAACACAATTGTGAAAGTAGCAGCAGTGAATTGAGGCTAATTAACACAGTGGCTGGGTGTATGCCTGGCACATGACTGCATCTCGTAAATTAGCATTGATGAGCTCTCATGATTGTAGTACTGCACCCAAAAAAGGCAAAAGTTTGGTGCTAAAGTTTTAAGAGAAGAATAAGAAAGTTTGAGCAGAGAGTTTCATGACTGTAAATGCATATTGAAGGATAAAAATAAGGTAGTTTTATCTATTTCACAGCATAATTGTTTGTTCCTCTTTTCCTCTCTGAACATTTCCTATGAATGGTTCACTATCTGACTGATTGTAGCTAACCTGGTCTTCTGTACGGTTCTTCCTTTTTTCAGTAACCACGTATTTCTATATACTTTAATCCCCCCCCCCCCATTCACTGTGTGGTTCATGCTTATTTATTTATTTAAAATATTTATATAACACCTTTCTGCACTGTTTGCATTCAGTGAGCAAAACAAGGAAGAGAGCCTGCGCATCATCTGCAGTTCTGCTAATATATGTCTCTGTTTGCTACAGACTGAATTAGTTCTGGGACTTAGAGGAGTTTCAAAAGCAGTTTGTGGTATGACATAGATGACATTGATTTTAGTTGTTCAAAGGAGTAAGCATTAATGGAGCTAGTGCAAGCCACATAGAGAAGCCTAAATATGAGTCTTTGAGACACCCACTGTCCATGGTGCTGAAGTCATAATTTAAAATGTGCATGTTATTAGTCTTCTGCTGGATGGTTGGGACGATGTTCTACTAGAGTGTAATGGATCTTCCACAGCTGAATTACCCTGAAAAAGTCTTCCAAGATGCTTCTAACCTAGATGAAATTGTTTATTTAATTTTGCTTAGTAATGTCTCTGTAGTATTGCAACAAAGGTTGGTTAACTCATTCAAACATTTAGTATTTGGTAAGACACGATTAGTAGGAGAATGACTTTGTTGCTTAAAACACACCAAGTGTTTCCTTCATTTGTGATAGATGTTAATAGGATTGTCTTGTGTTAAAGAAGCGAAATAGAAATCTATATAATAAATAAATATAAATACGAGTAACACTCACAGAGAATATAATGTAACACAAACTAGTTATTAGTATGAGATTCTTGGGTTGCTACCCATATTTGTAAAATTTATATCAGTGGTTATTCCATCTTTGAGATCAATAGCTTCAACTGGCTTTACATTTTGTAAAATATTTTCTTCAGTCTTTTTGTTTCCAATCTGCATGCATTGCTTTTAGATTTATGATGAAATGGTGCATTGATTCAAATGCAGTAACATGTAAACTTTTATTATTAGACTGACAAGATAAGTTTTAGTGCTTGGTACTTTTAATATATTGATGAAGGACTGAATTAACAGTTACTTGTATTTTTCAATTTGTAAAATTTATTGTGTGCTTATGTGTGTATGTGGCTGTTTAGTTTCTGTTCTACTCTTGTGTGTTTCTAATTTTGTTTTGTTCCTTCCTTTCTTGTTCCCTTTTTCCCTCTCTTACTGCCCTGTGAGTGTGTTTTTGGGTCTCAAAAGGTAGGCTTTTGATTGTGCTGCATTTTAAAAGCTAGCTAGTTTTTGTGTGCTGACTTCTTACTTTGCCTCCACTGCATAATATAGTGTTGCTTATTTGTGTTTTCCTTTAACACAACAGTTGATTGTTCCTGCCTGGACTCCTATTGAAACTTGTCTTCTTTTGGCATTTGGCAAATCCCTTTGACAGTTTTGTCCTTATATTGTAAAATTGTTATTAGTTGCCTCCATCAGCAAGTTGGAGGGTAAGGATTAGTATTAAAACAATGATTTCCATCAATAGCTTCTGACTCTCAGTATTTGCTGGCTTTGTGTTTGGTTATTTATTTATTTATTTGGTTTACAACTGTTTGCTGTTCAAGCACTTGCCTGTTCAGGTTCAAAACTAGAGAAATTATTTTTACCCATGTAAGTTAATTACTTTTGCTGGTTTCTTTTCCAATGCCTGAGTGCTGTTATGATTGTAAGTTATTGTAGCTAAGCATGTCAACTCAAAATTGGTGAAGTTATTTCTAGTAGCATTAAAAATAGAAATCTTCTCCAACTTATTTTGCATGTTTGTTTGTTTTTTGCTTATTCATTTTTGAATACTTGAGATTTTCTGATGACTTCTGTGTTCATGGTGAAATTGTTTTACAGTTAGGAATGAACTACATATATAAAAACAAAAGAATCCTACAATCTGTCAACTTTGTAAATATTCTGGAAGAATATAGTGAGAGCAGTTTGGTATATTTTAACTTGCATGCATGAATAAGGGGGGTATTTGAGGTTTTGAAGTAATTGCATAAGAATAGCAAATGCACAATTTTCTCATGTATAGTGCAGGAGAAAAGCTTAGTGGCATAGTGTGATTCTTCACCTATACTGGCATAATGTAAGCGAGCCTTCAGCTTGCATCTCCGTCACCCATTCGTGCCATGTCTTCTTTTGTGACAAACAGTAAATTGCCTTTGCATTCCAGTTGGGTGAACTAAGCTTTGTGCAAATTTGTCTTAAAAAAAAAGAATTAAGAATACAATCCAAATGTGGTTTCCACTTATGAATTCTTCATGTTAGACTCCATGTTGCCACAAAAAATGGTAGTTGAATGTGCAAGACTGAGCCTCATTCTTGTAATAGTAAATATGATTTGTCCTTAGGTCCAACATTCCTTTCTTTTTAAAGTCTGTTTCTGTTCTTAAGGTCTGATGTGAACAAATGTGCTTACCCCTCATGTCTCTGGCGTTCTGTAGTCAAGTGGAAGCAGTTTCTTTCTCACTTTTTTAAAAACTCTGGTTGCTGCCACTTTTCTAACTACAAATGTAAGAGTGGGTGATACCTTTTATTTGACCACTAAAAATTAAACAAATCGCAAGCTTTTGTGGATAAAATTGCATGTCTTCAGGCTTAGCTCCCCCCATGGATAGTGCAAAAAAAAAATGTAGACAAAAGTTCGGAAATTGATGGTAACTGTTGAGAGGTGATGTGAGTCCTCCTTAGGCTACTCTCTTGAGCTGTTTTGTACTCTGGTTGGAATTTTTACACCCCCTGCTCTTAAGAGAAAAATGTTGCCAATGACTTTGTGATTGCACCCCCCATACATTCTTCTTCTTCTTCTTTGTCATCATCTTAGAACTGGAGAGCTGGAAGGGACCCTATGGATTATTGAGTCCAGCCCCAGTCAAAGAGGCATAGTGGGGAAGCGAATTCCCAATCTCTGGCATAGGTACCAAAGCCACTGAGCTATCCAACAGTTCTCACTTGCCTGGAACCTGGAGTTTCTTTTTGGCTTATGGAGGTGGGGGGAAATTGTATCCTCGAGTCTAGCACAAGTCTGGAGTTATAACTTGGCTTGTTCACCAGGTAGATGCAGCCAGTTGTGCCGGATTAGTCAAATTAATGTTTTTATCTAGTGAGAACAAGGAGATGTCCCTTCAGGTTGCAGTCACCTCTGGCTGATGTAAAGAATCCACATGGCTGGTGTTGAGAGGAGTTTCTTATTGCCTTGGCAGATTTCTGTTGAAGCTCTGGTTTGGCTCTGGAGTGGGGAAATGGCCAGGGTTGTTGACAGGATTGCTCCTAAGCATCCCCTCCCATGAGGTAGAATCAAACTTGCCCCCTGGTTTACTGCATTGCTGGTCATGACGAAATGAGTGGGATGTAGACTAGAGCAGTGGTGGTGGAAAACGTGGAGTTAATCCGACCAAACATAGGGCCCATTGGAAAGCCTACACCATGGCCATGGTGGCAGCAGAGATGTCATTCTTCTCTGCCACCATTGTGTTTGCACAGAGTCATACAGTGGAGCTTTTTCAAGTGCTCAGCCCGCAAGAAGAGAAGGCACACCGCACTGTAGCTCACTACCCTGTTTCCCCGAAAATAAGACCTAACCTGAAAATAAGTCCTAGTAGGATTTTTCAGGATGCTCGTAATATAAGCCCTACCCCAAAAATAAACCCTAGTTAAATGAAACCCCACCCTCCACCATTGTGCAGCATTGTGCAGCAACCAGAAGACATGACTGTATTTGAATAAATGTCGATTGTTGTACATGAAAAAAATAAAACATCCCCTGAAAATAAGCCCTAATGCATTTTTTGGAGCAAAAATTAATATAAGACCCTGTCTTATTTTCGGGGGAAAACAGGGTATGAAGAATTTGCACAGCACTTTGCAGGCAAAATTGCTTGGATCCACTCTGACGTGGATGCTGTAGTTGATACAGGTTCTGCATATGTAATTAGGGCCCCTGCTTGTCCTGTGTTAATGGATAAATTTCAATTTCTGCAGCCTGATGATGTACACAGGACCCTTAGAAAGGTGAAGGCTACCACAAGTTGCACCCTTGCCGTTCTAAAAGCTTCCAGACAGGGACTGACTAAGTGGGTAGGAGGAGTGGTGAATGCCTCCTTGCATCAGGGCAAGATCCCAGCATGCTTAGAGGAGACAGTAGTAAGACCACTGTTGAAAAAGCCCTCCTTGGATCCCACAGTATTGGATAATTACTGGAGAGGTTGTCCAGAATTTTGGTGTTCAGTATCACCAGTATGCCCACTCTCCTTTCCATCAAAATCCGAGGAAAGTGTTTAAGTGCTAAATCAGTGTCTGATGTCAGTAATGACTTGATGAGGGTGAATAAACTGAAACTTAGACAAGACCAAGATGCTCCTGGTCAGTCAAAAGGGGGATCAAAGAATAGGGATGCTGCATGTGCTGGAAGGGGCCTGTGAAAACACAAGTGCACAGCTTGGGTGTGCTTCTGGATCTGTTGCTGAGCCTGGATGCCCAGGTTTCTGTGGTGGCCAGGAGTGCCTTTGCACAGTTAAAACTTGTGCAGCAGCTGTGCCCGTTCCTGGAGAGGTCTGATCTAGCCTTGGTGGCACATGCCTTATTTACATCCTGGCTGGATTACTGTAACACACTCTATATGAGGCTGCCTTTGGAAAGTATTTGGAAACTTCAGTGGGTCCAAAAAGCTACAGCCAGATTGTTAACTGAAGCTGGTTACCCGGATCACATAATCACCCTGTTATAGCAGCTCCACTGACTGCTGATCCGATTCCAGGCACAATTCAAATTGCTGGTTTTAACGTATAAATTCCTAAGGGTTTGGGTCCAAGCTATCTTAAAGATCATATCTTCCTTTATAAGCCTGCATGGGTGTTAAGGTCATCAGGGGATGCTTTTCTTTTGGTCCCACTGCCCTCACAGGTGTGTTTGATGGGGATAAAGAAGAGGGCCTTCTCTGTTGCTGCACCAGATACCTGTGGTGTAGGCATCTTGTTCCAGTTCCCTCCCACTGGAGGCCAGGCTGGCCCCATCTTTGCTGTCTTTCCGCAAGCAGGTGAAGACCTTCCTCTTCAGGCAGACTTTCTCTTAGTGACTGATTATCTAAGAGGGTTTTTAAATTGGGATGGTTAGTATTTGTTGCTTTTTAATCTGTTTTAGTAATGTTTTCACCTAATATTTTAATATAATATTTGTTTAATTCTTTTTAGATATTTGAATAATTTATTGTTTTTAGCAATCTTTTTTTTAATTATGTAAGCCACCTTGGGTCCTTTTATGGAGAAAGGTAGGGTAAAAATATTTTATATAAATACATAAATAATTACCTTGGGTGAGAGACAGAGTAGAGACAGAAGTATTTCCCCCCCCCCCTCTCTCTTTCTGTGTGTGTGTATGTGTGTGTTTATATGTTATGGTTTCTGATCTTGGATTTATGTTAATTTTTTAATGTAGAGATTAGCCTCTTGAATCTTTGAAAGATACTATGAGGCATACCAATGATGGTATATATCTTGCTTGAAGATGAACAGCTCTGGTTCAACTTGTCTTATTATGGATTATATTATTGTATCCTCCCATGATAGTGTTTACAATGTAGGCATAATAACTAGAGTTGGCATCTGGAAGTGCTATAAAGTCTGATTCCTATATCTGCATTGCTGTTGTGAGGTTTGTTGCTGATGGTGAGTTAGCTTTCAAATTGGTCAGTTGTATTAAGCAAGTACACAACTGCCTCACAGAGGCCATGAGATTCAAGTATCTGTTGTCCAGGATAGTCCAAAGATCACTGATAATCCATTTGAATGGTTTAAAAGGGAAATGTAGATGACAAGTGGTGCTCTGTTATCAGTTCTTGGTTTTTCTTATGGAAGGTTGTGCTTGGTTAACATTAATCTTCCCTTGGGGTTTTTTTTTTTTTTTTTTAATTCCTGGTGTAGGTATCTTATTTCAAGAAGTGTCTTGTTTAAATCCTTTAAATCTATCTCATGGTTCAAACAAGCTATGGTTGTATTGTGGGGTTAACTGAGGACAATGGATTTTGTGATATGTTTTAGGTGAGAGCTGGAAATATATGTGAATTGTTGATTTCTAGCATAAACTGGTGTTCATTTGTAGCATACGTAGTTGTATAACTAGTAGTCTCTCTCTCTCTCTCTCTCTCTCTCTCTCTCTCTCTCTCTCTGTGTGTGTGTGTGTGTGTGTGTGTGTGTGTGTGTATCTGTGTGTGTGAGAGAGAAAGGATGTTTTGTTTCATTCAACATACTACCTGGCAACTACCACTGCAATAAATTATTGGTTTTTCCGTGTATAATTACACTGCAGGCAGAAAATGAGATGTGCTTCTTTTAAGAGATTCTAGAACCATTCAAGCCATCTGCACTGTAAGAGTATTAATCAAAAGTTCATGATGTGGGAAGCAAGTATGAGATTTTAGTATAATGAAAGTTGTTTGTTGATCTTGAAACCTCTGTTTTAAAGCTTCTTCAAATTCTTTGAAACAGACAGCTGCCTAGCCATAGCATGATACCTTTCCTTTCTTCATCCCTCAATAGCAAAAGGTCAGCTAGTAGTGTTGGGGGGGGGGGGGAAGGACAAGGAGGAATGGAGAAAAGAATGTTGCATTGAAAGAACCATTGATAGTATTACATGTACAGGATGTGGGTGTACATCATATGTATGATTTTATATTTTTTCTATTGTGACTGGTTCTACACTTTCTCTCTCTTTTTCACCCTTATTGTGAAGGCTGCAGCTAGTCTGTTTGCTCATGGGTAATTAGCAATGATTAGTAGTGATAAGTAAATTGTTAAAGTAAATATTTTCACTGCTTTCTAGTGCACTGTGGTAAATGAAAACAATTTCACATTATATACTTTGTGTTCTAGACATTATAAGAAGCGTTGCCAGGGCCGGATGCGGAAGCATGTTGGTGACCTGTGTCTACAAGCTGGGATGTTACAAGATTCCCTTGTGCATTACCATATGGCTGTGGAACTGCTCCGTTCTGTCAATGACTTTTTGTGGCTTGGAGGTAGGAATGACTGAAAAACTTAACAGTGGTGCTGTCCCTAGTTTATTCATTATTTACCTGTTTCACTTTAAGAAAACGACAGTACATTTTAGATATATATATTAAAAATACACATAATTGTTAAAGACCCAGTGGAATGGATATCACACTAACATTCGTAATAAATAAATAATTCACATATGGCTTCATATACTCTTCATTGGAAATTATATATAGTCCACAAGAGAGTAGAAATGATTCCATTGAACAGCAGGCTTACTTCCTAGTTGTTTATCTTTCATGTTTCTTTGCTTTGGCTGAACAGGATTGCCGAACAGTGAAATATATAACAACCATGACATGGTTTGGCAGTCCTGTTTCTAGCTTTCTCAGCATAAGACATTTATTGGAGTGAAATCTGGTAGCAGCTCAAGTTATGAGTTGTACTGTTAATGTGGTATAGGAATCATAATAACTGTGTACCTTCACTTCTACAACTTTTGTTATGTTTTCTAGACATATAGTTAGTTCTTTAAATATAGTAAATATTTATTTTATTTATTTAAAATATTGATTTACTCTGGCTTTCTCTTTGAAAAGCTCCCAAGGTAGCTTACATAATTAGAAGACAATATTCAAAGCTAAAAACAATAAATATACAAATACCAAAAAGAATCAAACAAATACCACACTAAAAGATGATAAACAAAAGCAACATCAACAATACATTTTGTTTCTTTTAAATGTTGTAACCTGCCTTGGATCCTTTGGGAGAAAGGCAGCATATTTTAAACAAACAAAAAACAACAACAACAAAAAACATTCAAAGCAGTGAGGCACAACCATCCATTTAAGAAAACTCACTCAGGGAGCCAGTCATTAAGGGAAAGCCTGCCTGAAGAGAAAGGTATTTGCTTGCAGAAGGACAGCAAAGATGGGGCCAGCCCAGTCTCCAGTGGGAGGGAGTTCCAAAGTCTGGGAGCAGCACCAGAGAAAGCCCTCTTCCATGTCACCAGCAAACACACCTGTGAAGGTGGTTGGAACAAGAGAAGGGCTTCCCCTGGTGATGTTAACACCTATGCAGGCTCATAAAGGGAGATACAGTCTTTGAGATAGGTTGGACCCCAGCCTTTAGGGTTAAAACCAGCACTTTGAATTGTGCTCGGAAACGGATCAGCAGCCAGTGGAGCTACTGTAACGGGCGGTTATGTGATTCCCAGTTAACAATCTTGCTGCCGTGTTTTGGACCTCTGAAGTTTCTGAGCACTTTCCAGAGGCAGCCCCATGTAGAGCACATTACAGTAATGCAGCCTGGATCTAACTGAGGCATATATGCTTCTTTACTGGACACCCCTCCCCTTTGAAAAGGATGGTAGGGTTGTCTGTTTTGGCATTGACTGTGTATCCGATACATTATATGAGTAGATTGTGATTTGACTGCCATATAAAACATTGTTTTTTTCTGTAGCTGCTCTTGAAGGACTGTGCTCAGCCTCTGTTATCTATCATTATCCTGGTGGCACAGGAGGTAAACTTGGTGCTCGCAGGGCACAAGGAGGTTCAGCTGCTGCAGAGGCTGCCAATAGGCACCGACCAGGTAAGGAGTTTAGTTTTTAACTGTGAATGCAAATGCTTCCTTTTTTAGAAGAATAGTTGTTTTGAGCCTCATGTGGGAACCAGATTACCATTCTTTTATTATGTGGGCAAAAGCTACCTTTTAAACTGATATCATCCTATAATCTTTGCAGATAATTCTACAGATGTTGTTAGCCTTCTATTCCACAATCATTAATAGAATATGGTTTTTTTTCCTTCTTCTTTTTTTTAAATTTTATTATATCACAGACAAACATACAAGACATACCAAACATACACGCAGGGAGGTGTTTTCCCTACAATCATATCTAATATATAGTCTTGACTACATAACCATATTACCCTACTAAAATCTTTAAACCATATTATATTCTCCACTCTGTATATATATGTATATATACACATATATATTTCAGATCAAAACTTCTAGTATTAAATTCAGCAAAAGCCTTTCTAATTTGGAGTGATTACCATAATACACTATCTGGTATATAATCTTAACTACATAACTATGTTATAATACATATATGTTTACTTTTCAGTCAGCAATTTCTGTTATTGTATTTAACATAGACATTTCTGATTTAAAAGTTATATATCTACCACCTATACAGAAGAGAGTCCAAAATTGCTAATAGTATTTTTACCTGAATTAATCTTAATATATAATCTTAACTACATTACTATATTACAGTAGACATATGTTTACTCTCTCTATATATATATCTTTCAGTCAACAATTTCTAATATTGTATTCAACATGAACATTTCTAATTTAAAAGTTATATATACTTATCAACCACCTACACAGAAGAAAATCCAGAATTGCTGACAATATTTTAACCTAAATTAATCTATATGTATATGTGTATCTTTCAATCAACAATTTATGTTATTATATTCAACAAGAACATTTCTAGTTTAGAAATTATATATACTTATCTACCACATGTATCAAGAGAAAGTCCCAAGTTGATGACAGTATTTTAACCTTAATTAATCTCTATCACCTTTTTTGCCAGTTTTAAAGTGCCATCTATAGAACCTATTTAAACCATTTTCTCTCAAATTTACTGATTTAATCCAACTGTAATTATTGTTCCACCTTCGAATCCAGTCATATATGTCTAAATTATAGCCAGAATTTTGTACCCCTTCCAGCCTCACTGCCTTCACATTTTCCTTCTTTAAATTCTCTTCTATCAAGCAAGTATGCATTTTTTGAATACTCTTCTCATTAATATAAATCATCCACCTGACCCTCCCTCTCATGCAGGTCCATTATTTTAGCCTCCTTTGATCTTAATTCTAAAGTCTCTCTCTCTGCTGCTTCCGCTGCTCCGGCGGGCTGGGCTTCCATCTGCATATTCTCCCCCTCCACTTTATATCCTGAAATCAGTGCCTTAATTTCGAGGGTCTGGGTTTCCATGTGATCCTTAAGTTGATTGACAATGTTCATTTGAAACTCCTGTATGTAGTTCTTGAAGGGATGTTCCATTGTAAGTTTTGATGGGCTTGAACAAGGGCTGTCCTTTCTGCTTCTTGAATATAAATTTAATGTGGAATAACACTTTCTGATAGAGATTAAAAAAAATTCTTCTGTTTTCTCCCAAGTCCACCAAGTCCGGCTTTTTATTTATCCCCCCCCCCCCTTTCCTGTACTCCCAATTCAGTCAGAAGCCATAAAACAGTAAAACCATTAATCAGTTCACCCTCATGTTAGAATGAATCAGCCCAGACTCAAACTCCCACAAACGCATCCAGTTGTAAATCCAACTTCGGCCAGGAGCAGTTTTAATTTATAATCCACTGTTTGCAGCTCGTAGCAAGATCACTTAAATTGGGAATTCCCAATCTTCTTAAACCTCTAATTTTATGATATGATAGTTTATGCCATCCAGGGAGGACAGGGGGATGAGAAAAAGATCTCCGTCTATGTCTTTTAACTAGTTTCTGTTTCTGTTTCTGTTTCTCTCAGATGTGACACAGTAAATATTTGCCGATGTTTCAGGGATACAAATGCTCCCTTGCCGCTTTTGTTTATTTTTCTCTCCTTTAAAGTCAGCCTCTTAAGTTTGATTTGTACTTGCTGGAGCTGAACAGAAAGTCAGTTACTCACTGTTCATGCAGTCAGGCATAAATCTTCTTCACACACCTCCCCTCCTGGCAAAGTTAGGCAGCTGATTCACCAGACATGACATCTCCCGAGCCAGTTGCTTCTAGGAAGGAAACTCACGAAGACAGATTTGCTGTCTGAATTCGGAGGTTTCCCGGCCCTACTTGCTGCAAGTCCACTCTCCTGTGGAAACTTACCCCCCCCTTCACTTATGGGGGATCTGCTGGCCCGGAGTTTACACAGGGGTTCCCAGAGCCCTAGGATTCCCCTGTTCTTGCTGCCGTCGCTCCGCCCCCTCTCCCTGGGTTTTCCTTCTTTAAGAAAGAAAAATATCTGCTTTCTTCTATTTTTAAAACATTTCTTCACTTGTAGGTAGTTCTTAATTATTACAGGAAACTAGACAAGTGAGCTATCATAAAGCTGAGATTTCTCCTTTTACTTTAATGAGGCAGTTGAGCCATCTGAACTTTTAAAGATATTTTATTATTAAAATATCTGGCCTTTCCCCCCCCCCCCCCAAACTAAAATTCAAGGTAGGTAAGAAAAATTAAACAAAATAAATGTATGCAATCACATTATTGATATTAGTCAAACTGTAGCTCTGTTGGCACCATGGGAATGAAATTACATGAAGTAGCAGATTATTGCTAATTAGAGTTCTTGCATTGATTATGAGTTGTGTTTCTTTGTCTCATTGCACACAAATTGCTCACAATCTGAAATTAAAGCAGGAACTCTTTAATTAGCAGTAATCTGACACTAAAGAAAAAAAAGTGTGCTGCTTTTATGAAATCACTTCCACTGTGCTGGCTAGGGATGGCACTTTCATATTTTAAGGAATTCCACTCCCATAATTCAGTGGGAAAGCCCCAGGCCAAAATAAGGGAATGGAAACACTCAAACTGGCAGGAAGTAGAGCAGCTCTCTCACCTCCCTACTGTTCTGGCGCCGTTTCTCTGTCAGTCAGGAATAAAAGCACCCTGTTGCAGTGTGGGAGTTGTAAGGGTTCCCTGCAACTCTCAAGGGTTCATGGGAGAGTGAGTTCTGACAGAAGCTGCCTCTATATTAAGCGTGCCAGGCTCCCCAATGGCCTGTCTGGTTAAATATATTTGCAACTGGCAGAAAAGGTCAGGCAAAGTCCTGTAGCATGGAAACAGTCACCAAATGTGCCTCTGAAGGTGTTGCAACTGATAGAACGGCTTCCCCACAAAATCTTTAGATGGACAGTCAAGATGTGGCCCCAAGTAATATAGGGTTTTACATAGGTTACCATCAGCCCTTTGAATTCTGCTTGGAAACAGACTGGTCGCTGGTAAGGCTTTCTTAAACCACAGAGCTGCATTTTCCTTGTAATTGGCCCAAGTTAAAAAAACAACAACAGACCACACCAACTACAAAATTCCCACTGAAGTTTCCCAACCCTTTTGAAAGGCTGTTACTCTAGATTGCTCCTTGACTGCCACCTCCTTTACAAGGTAACAAAAGAACTATGGAGCTGGACTAGACTGGGCACCAGGGTAGATGCTGGAGAAAAAGCAGTAGCAGCCTATTCCTCCCTTGGCTATTCTCTGTTGGCAGACAGAGCTGCATGTATCAGGCCGTGTCTCCCACCCCATTCAGACTAGTCAGCTGCCCTCGGGGACGGAGAAGATACTGTTTTAATGCAAGTGTTGCAATGAGATTTGGCTGCTCATTTGATTTATTTCAGTGTAGTGAATGAGAAGATACCATCCAGGGTGGACTTAAATCATTATTTCTTTTTTTAAAAAAGTGAATTTTTAATGGTTTTAATTAAAAGCTTGATGTTTTTATTGGGATTGTGATTTAAATCGATGTGATTTTTAAAAAAATCATTGATTTTTATTCACCCTGCCATCTTACCTGTTTTCTTAGGCAGCACAATGTCATGGACTGGTCTGGATGGAAAATCGCAACAGTAAACTGTTCTGAAACGTCTAGTACTACCTAACAAAACAGGAAAAAGCAAATGGAGATAGAAGAAAAATGATGTATTTCACATCATTTGTCTTTTGATATTTCCCCTTCCCCAATAGTATCACAGACTGTAATTGTAATCTTGGTCCTAATTGTGCGTAATAATTCCTGGGTTTTTGAATAAGCTGTCTGTCTGATTCCTTGTTAGTAAGTAATCCTTACTAATTCAGGGCAGACAAACAAGGCAGGTTTACAATACATACGTTTTGCTCTTTCTGTATCACAAAGTGTTCCCTTTCCCTGGCATGAGCAAGGGCACATGATCTAATGAAAAACATTTATGGGCAAGTAGTTTCTGTGGAGCATAAGATATCTGCGAATTTATATATATATATTGTTTCGGCAGTATGGAAGGTTAATATTGTGATTGGGGAAACAGGGTATATGTGTGTGTATATATGTATACATATATACACACACATATACCCTGTTTCCCCGAAAATAAGACCTAACCTGAAAATAAGCCCTAGTATGATTTTTCAGGATGCTCATAATATAAGCCCTACCCCAAAAATAAGCCCTAGTTAAGTGAAAGCCCGCCCTCCACCCTTGTGCAGCAACCAGAAGATGACGTGACTGTATTTGAATAAACGTAGATTGTTGTACATGGAAAAAAAAAAAAACATCTCCTGAAAATAAGCCCTAATGCGTTTTTTGGAGCAAAAATTAATATAAGACCCTGTCTTATTTTTGGGGAAACACTGTGTGTATGTGTGTGTGTGTGTGTGTACACACACTCTCTCTCTCTCTCTCTCTCTCTCTCTCTCTCCAGGGTCTTATATTAATTTTTGCTCCAAAAAAACGCATTAGGGCTTATTTTCAGGAGATGTTGTATTTTTTTTTTATATATATAAGCCCTAGTGTGATTTTTCAGGATATATAATATGATACACCAGTTTTTATTATAAACACATAACAGCTAATAATGTTCCAGTGTCAGTTGTCTCATTTTCTAAGAATTCTGCAACTGATTGGTTGATTGTAAAATGTTTAATAGCCTCATTTGTTTTGGCAGTATGGAAGGTTAATATTGTGATTTTGGTTTTCCCATAGGGGCACAAGAAGTTCTTATTGATCCAGGTATATTGTCTGTATACATGTGTTGTGTCAAAACCTGTTTTTAATTTAACTGTTTCTTTTAATGTATATATGTTGTTGCTATAAATAGTATATGAGTATATTAACTTCCATCTTCTCAGTCTTAACAAGTTATTGATTTGAAGATTTCTTAGTTATTTTATTTTTTTATATATTTGTCTTATTCATAGGCTGCCTTTCTCCCAATAAGGGGACTCAAGGCAGCTCACAGTATTAAAAAGTAAAAAAAAACAAAAACAAAAAAACCCACAATAAATTACACATTAAAAAACAATTTAACTGTAAAACTGATTAAAATGCATTTAATGATTAAAAGCATATAAAATGTTAAACACTATCTTAACTGAAAAATGGCATTCTGGGACTCAGTCATGGTTGTTAAAAGCCTGCCTGAAAAGGTGGGCCTTCAGCTCTTAGCAGAAAAATAAAAGGAAGGGGGCCAACCTAACCTCCTGAGAGAGAACATTTTGTGCCTGTGCCGGCAATGGGACTGAGAAGAGGGTGATTATATTAATTGCTGAGAAGATTTCATATTCCTGAAATAATAGAAACATATGACTTTTGCCCTCGGTTAAAACTTTGTTATAGAAATGCTTCTCTAGAAAATGCTTTCTGATGTGCATTTGGTTTTACTCTGGTCTGATTTACATTAACTGGGTGCCACTGTTAATCTGAAATGTTTTGCTTCACTCCAATGCAGGGGCCCTCACTTCAAATGGCATTAATGCAGATACCAGTACTGAAATAGGGCGTGCTAAAAATTGTCTTAGCCCTGAAGACATTATAGATAAATACAAAGAGGCTATTTCCTACTATAGCAAGGTAATATTGTTATATTAAGAGAACTCTTATTTGTGAAATATAGTTCATCTACCTTGTTTTAGTTTGATTCGTGTGATTTCATGGGAGAGTGTAAATGACTTCCAATGGGAAAATAAGATAGCAGGGAATGGATGGACGTGCTGATTGTTTTGTCCATATCATTGCTCATTCTTTCATAATAATGTTAGCTTGAATAGGGTTTTCCCACTTTGAATGTGTGATTTGGGAATGGAATTCTAGGCTTGTGATCATATGCCGAGGTGAACAGATGCCTACATTTGCATCTTTAGGGAAATATCTTCATTGAGTTGTAACATGAAATTATTATTTAGCATTAGGTGACTAAGCCTTAGGTTTACCAGCTTCTCTACTCCAGGTCTTCTTCTTCTTTTAGAATTGTGAGGTATATATTAGAAGTGTTTCCCTCTACCTCCTTAATTAAGCACAGTTCATTATTATGTACTAGACTGCCCAAATTCTGCCTAGTATTAGCTGTGATTTTGGGAAACAAGTAATCTTCCGATTGAGACTTATATCTCTTTTTTTTTTCCTAGGTGAAGAGACACTTTTTTCGTTTTTAATCAGATCCCACTAAAAGAATTAAGACTGTAGAACACTAAATATTTTTTAAGGCATCTCCTCATGGGAAAGAACTGTCCATGCAGGTTTGATTTAGGATGTATTTCAGACCCACGTATTTTAATATTGCATGAGTCCATTATATGTTTTTATTTTGTAGTACAAGAATGCTGGTGTGATTGAGCTGGAAGCCTGTGTGAAGGCAGTGAGGGTGCTGGCAATACAGAAAAGAAGTATGGAAGCATCAGAATTCCTTCAGAATGCTGTTTATATTAACCTCCGTCAGGTGAGGCCATTTCTTGTTTTTAAAGAAAGAAGTATTGTACTTGCTGGGTTCTGAATTTGTTTAAAGACATTAAGAATAAACCTGCTGAATCAGACGAAAGGCCTATTTACTATAGCATCCTGTTTCCTGCACCAATGTAATACAGGGGGGAAAACGTCAGGATGATTTTAGAAACATGAACACTGAAGGAGAGTTATTTAACTCATTTGGGTAACGTGTTTGAATAATTGTATTTGGAATTTTAACGATGTAGAAGGAATTCCTGAAAAAACAGAACATTTTAATTTAGTAATTTAATTTAGAGGAACTACTTAAGGATTTTCAGGAACTAGGTCAAGAATATGAAATGAATAAAAATAAATAATAGGATAGGTTTTAGCACTGCATGTAGGAAAAAAACGAACACGCCTGTTAAAAAAGATTACAGAGTTGAATGAACTGTTATAATAGTCTGTTTCATTTTTAAAATTAGGAGATAAATTGTAGTTGTAGCTGAAGGTATATCTTCAGGTCTTTCAATAAATGAGAGAACTGAGCAATTTAGCTTTTCTGGAGTATTACAAAGTATACATCTGTTTCCTACACCTGCCAACTAGATTTTTCTGAGAGCTTTACCTGAGTCACTAGACTATTTTAAGCTTAAAAAGCTAATTTTGGAGCTGTTTTCCCCCCTTTAGATTACAGTGCAATGGACTGACTCAGACTGCTGTACTAGACTTCATAAATCTTGCTTTATGAAGCAGGGAACATTTGTTAAGATGTTGTTTGCCCATTCTCCTCTTCCTTGCTTTTAGTTGTTTGCTTTTAGAACTAAAGGTTAGACTTTCAGGTGCCACACCTTTTTTGCCTTATTTTTAAAATATTTTATTTTGTTTCTGCCTTCTTTGCTTTTAAGCGTTGTCTCGGGCTTATATTAAGCTGGCATTCCTCATTGGAAGTTCCTTGGTTTGGATGCATTGAGCAGGGGGTTGGACTCGATGGCCTTATAAGCCCCTTCCAACTCAATTGTTCTATGATTCTATGACGTAGTGGGAAACTCTGATTTAATACAAACTATGAACAAAGTGCTGGAGTGCCACAGTAGAAGATTGCTCAGTCCTGCAGTTATTCCCACAAATCATGGCTTATGAAAGTGGGAACATTTTTCTGAATCAGCTTGTTTAACATATCTGTAATCCTGTATCTCAAACAATCTCACTGCTTCAAGTAAGATTCCAGTATAGTCCGTATGTGCTTGAACCTAAACATTGCTCTCTTGAAAGTCCTAATGTCAGTTTGTGAGGGGTGTGATCAGACAGAGTTATGGCTTGCATTTTGAACTGTTTGGAACATGGTCCGGTTCAAGCTATTTTCTGGTGTCTACAATGATGTAGAATGATGAAATTGTGAACCAGTCTGACCCTGCCTTGTGCCCAGTCCAGACTTTTTTGGTTCACTGGCATGGAGCTGGACTGGAGTGATGGGTACTGGATTCCGTGTGCATGGAAGGGTCACTTTAAAGGAGATCACACCCAGTGAAGTGACCCTTTCCTGTGTGATCCAATGTGATCCAGCTTCCTTGTCTAATTGCACCCTTAACCAGTTGGCCATTTCTGTCTCTGTTGACATAGTGTTATAATGTTGCTCATTTTAAAGGTATGCAGATGATGTTTTATTTTCATTTCATTTTCAATTTTTATTTTTCTCACACACACAGAAACATGTTTCTTCAGAATGTTTGAGGATATGTTATCAGCAATTGAAGCAAAGTTTATGCTTGTTTGGGGTGCTGTTCACTAGGGGTCAGCAGTGTGTCACTGTAAAACGAAGTTCTTGCTATGGTTTGTGTACTGCTGTTGTAAAATATTGCTTAACAGTGAATTCAAAGTACCTTTCTCTTGCGGAATTATTTTCTCTTGTGGCTTTATTTGTTTCATTAAATATTATAGTCAAACAACAGAAATAATGAGACCTGCTGGGATTTCATAAAACTGAAACAGAATTGATATTTTGGGTTAGTTAAATTATTTGATTCCTGACAAGCCTCATGTTACTTGTCATCCAAGCTGTGTTCTTAGACAGAACTGTCTGTTGAACCATTGAAAGTGTTTGAATTTCTCCTGTCTCATTGCTGTTTCCTTGCACTCTTACTGGCTTGCCACCTTCCCTTGAACTATAGAAATGTTGGCTACTTCGTGTGGCCAGTGGGAGAACACAGAACAGGAAAGCAAGCAGGTCACAACTGGAAACAGGGCAAAAGCATTATGGGGAATGGGGTAGGGGAGCCCATTGCACAGCCATGTTTCTGTCTGTCAAAGACACCTCTATATGTGAAGTAAGTGGAGATTGGAAGAAGACAACACCCTCTCCACCAGAAGCAGCCTCAGCCTGGACCAGATATGCCTGCTCCTGGACCTGTGTCTGAGCATCACTTACTTCACCTACAGAGGTGTCTTTTACAGACAGAAACATGGCTGTGCAATGGGTTCTCCGGTGTTACCCATTGTTGCTAACTTATACATGAAAAAGTGAAAAAGAAGGCACTAAACACCTTCCAGGGGATGACTCCGACCCATTGGTTCAGGTATGTGGATGACACCTGGGTGAAGATCAAGATTCAGGAAGTACAGGCCTTCACAGACTACATAAATGCAGTGGACCCAAATATCAAGTTCACCAGGAAAGACATCAAAGACAACTGGTTGGCTTTCCTGGACTGTGCAGTCGTCATAGGATCCAAGGGCAGCTTAGTAATAGAAATCTATAGAAAATCTACACACTGATCAATACCTGTGGTTTGACTCTCATCACCCATTGCAACACAAACTAGGGGTCATCAGAACACCAAACCACAGAACAAGAAACATCCCCACCTCCACAGAAACTAGGAAGAAGGAAGACGGACATCTGAAGACAACTCTTGAGGCCTGTGGATATCCAGAATGGTCCTTTAACAAGGCAATGTCCCAACCCAACAGGACAATGGAACAGTTTGCGACCCAGAGCTGATGGAAGAACCTGGTCATTCCTTACATGGTGGGTGTGTCGGAAAGGCTCAAAAGGATTTTTGGTAAACACCACATACCCGTGCACTTCAAACCCACGAACACACTAAGGCAGAGACTCGTCCACCCAAAAGACTGGACACCAAAACACAACAGGAGCAATATAGTATATGCGGTCCATTGCAAAGAGGAGTGTTCGGAGCTCTACATTGGAGCAACCAAACAGCCGCTAAACAGGAGAATGGCCCAGCACAGGAGGGACAACGGCTCAGGACCACAATCAGCAGCCTTCCTTCATTTGAAGGACAAAGGACATTCATTTGATGACCAAGATGTACTCATTTTGGACCGAGAAGATAGGTGGTTTGAGAGAGGGGTCAGGGAGGCCATACATGTGCTTATAGAAAATCCCTCACCCAACAGGGGCGGAGGCCTTAGATACAATCTGTCTTTTATTTATCATGCTGCCCTTTCATCCGTCCCCAGAGAGATCAGGACCACACACCAGAAAGACCACTGTTAACGACCCATGACAATGGGTGGAGAAGGACTGCAGAGGTGGGATTTTCACTCACCTACCCCCTGTCCATTGTCCATCTAAGGAGCCTATTCAGACCAGAGGGAAGTGAAACCAACACGGAAGATATATCAGGGATCTCCTACCAACTCTCCTCAGATTGAAGAAGCTACTTGGATGAGTAGCGAAACGTTTCATCCTCATAAGAAAGAAGTCCAGTTGCCATGACTCAACTTCCAGACACACTTGAAAGTGTTGAAGGATCATCTGTGATGTAAAATGTAATATACAGATAATTTGTCTGTGCTGATGGAAACTTTTATGTTCCTACATCAAGTTAACTCTTCAGGAATACAGAAGAATCTTTATCTGTTGGAATATGTAAGAATGTTTTTTCAGCCGTCAAGAAAATCTTTGTTTTTGATTTTGAAAGCTGTTTTGCATAACTTAAAAAAAGATGTCATTTAATATCATATGTATCATTTGTTAGTTATTTATTAATTAACTGTACTTTCTAGTACAGTTCTTGAGCCACACAAGATGGTAACCATAACAGTATGAAAACACAATCATTATACCATATGATAAAACAAGCATATAATAGCAAATAAAAATAAAAATGTAGAAATATAGCAGAGTCAGTAAAATCAACAGTCTACAGTTTGTGGGAGTAGAAAGAAGGTATAAAATGTACATTAGTTTTTTATACAAAAAATGTACATTAGTTTTTTATACAAAAGATTTCTTTAGGATGCCCTTGATGGAAATTGTGCAGTGAAGTATATGTGTGTGTGTTGTGGAGAGCCACAAATTTAGCAGGGTTCAAGATTGTTTACTGTTGCAGCTGCTTACAATGCTGAAAAGGTGAAATTTTTTGTTTGTTTGTATGCAGTGTGAATGCATGAAATGGAAGGAAGAGACTTCTCTCTGGCATGCAAGCCTCACTTTTAAGCAGAACATGTCTTCATGTTATATGACTTTTCATATAACAGAGTTTTCATCTCTCTGTCTTTCTCTTTAGATATTCTCCCATCCACTTTCAATATTTTCATTGTCTTGCCTCTTTCTGAAGCTGTATACAGTATGCTGTGCATGTGTGTGATACGCCAAGCTGGATTTGGATGAACTTTTCTTAAGAAAAGATTCTTCTCTTTTTTTAACCTTTCAGCTTTCTGAAGAGGAAAAAATTCAGCGCTACAGCATTCTTTCTGAGCTTTACGAACGTATTGGATTTCATCGCAAATCAGCCTTTTTCAAGCGTGTGGCAGCAATGCAGTGTGTGGCACCTAGTATAACAGAACCAGGCTGGAGAGCCTGCTATAAACTACTGCTGGAGACTCTTCCTGGTTACAGTCTGTCTTTGGATCCTAAGGATTTCAGCAAAGGTATTGAGGAATTCTGGAGGGAAAATGGGAATCATTGGCACTTCAAGCACCACATTGTTTTGCTTCCTTGTGGGTTCTAAAAAATGCAAGTTGGAAACTGAGTGAGAGATCCTCTCCTGGATTAGAAGCCAGTTGGAGATAGAATTAACCTTTCCATGCTCGGAAAGCACAGTTCAACTCTGTGTTTGTAGAACTTGCATTGATTGAATTTCTAAATTCAGTTTTCAAAGAATGATAATAGAGCGATTTCTGTTTGGCTTGAATGAGTGATTTAAGTGAGAATAGTACAACAGTGTCTAGAAAAAGATTGAGAGAAATGTATCTAGGATTTCAAGAACATTAACAAACACTGTGGGAGTTATCTCTGGTGACCTCCCCACCCCAAGGCCTCCAGTAAGGCTTTAAATCATGAGATTAGTAGCCCAGGAAATGAGGTTTAGCAGATGAATGAATGTCTGAATATGATATTTCCATTCCACAACCCTGGAAGTTGACCTTTTGTCTATAGTTGTCACCTTTCTAAAATTCACCATCAAAAGGCCTTATAGAAGGCATTGTTCAGGGTACTGTGATTTCTGTTCACTTTTGGAATATATTAATATAACAAATAATTTTTATTTTTATTTAAGGAACCCATCGTGGCTGGGCTGCTGTGCAGATGCGTTTACTCCACGAATTAGTGTATGCTTCTAGAAGAATGGGAAACCCAGCACTTTCCGTTCGACACTTATCCTTTCTCTTACAAACTATGCTGGATTTTCTTTCTGATCAAGGTCTTTTTTTAAAAAAAATTAATATATATATATATATATATTATTAAATAAACTAATTTATGCTACTTGTACAAGTAATGCACTGAGCACAACAAAAGCTTAGTAAAATATTTTTGGGGCACATTTCAAAATGGCAGTTTTAAAGATGCCTAATATAGTATCGTGCTTTGGCAGGTACATAGAGAATTATTGACAAAATAAGCCTCTTCCTTTTCACCTGAATAATTTTAACTTTCTGAGGACAGAGAATAAGTAATTAGGTTCATAACTTCCAAAAATATAACTGAATGTTTATATGGAGCATAGAAAGCTGCCTTACACTTGACAGACATTTTGGTCCATCTATCTCACAGTTATCTAAACTGACTGGTAGTGACTCTCAACTAGTGATTCTTTATTTTTTTTTTTTTGCTTCATTTGAATATGCTAGTATGGAAACCAGGATTTTTCAAGTGCTCTTTGCTGTTTAGCGGTGTATTAAGAATAATAAACATGGGCGGAAAGTCATTTTTAATTATTGACTTTGTTATAAAATTTACATATAAATGAAAATAACATTATTGAATTTCATTAAGTTAATTTCAAAGTGATGGTCTTTAATGTATCAGTTAATTTTCTGGATAGTTGCTCACTCTTTCAAATATGGCCTTTTCTGGGTCACAAAAGCTGTAAACCTGATCAGTCTGTAGTTCGTACACTTTTATGAGGACATCTGTATATAATTTGTACCACTTTTGTGTATGTGTACAATCACATATAGAGCTCGTCAGGACAAGCAGATGCATTGTATATTGAGCATGATGGATAAGCTGAATCTCACAAAGCTCCTAAATAAATTCAGGTGAAACTAATTTATGCAGTTGTGGAGTGAGAGTGATCTATGTTGTTGAAATCATAGGCCTAAGTTCAGTTGCTGTTCCCATCTAGGATAGACACCTTGAATCAATTGATGAACAGTGTGAATCAACACTTAAGTCAGTTAAATTGCTTCAGTAGGTCTATTCTGTTGGAACTATCAGCTGGGTTCAGGCCATGGGCTATAGAGGTGTGTGATTCTGATTTACTGGCCAGTATCCTCTTTGTGCCAGCATGACTTATAATAGTTGGGCATATCTGTTTGACAAATCATAATTCTAGGGTAAGGTAACCCATATACTTGGAGAAACATCTTAACAATTTTGGTATAGATTTAATAGAAACGACTGCTTTCTTTCAGAAAAGAAAGATGTAACACAAAGTCTAGAAAACTATACATCAAAATGCCCTGGCACAATGGAATTCATTACACTTCCAGATGGCTTAAAACTCCCTCCTGTTCCATTCACAAAGCTTCCTATTGTAAGGTAACCTCTGTTTCTAAATCTTATATCAATTGCGTCTTGTCGGTTTTGGTATTTTGCACTGTGGGAATTAAAACATTTGTGATTCGTATGTTGTCTAGAACTCCCTGTAGAGCATTCTAGAAAATTGTAGTAGAACATGGCAGTTTTCCCCCTTAAAAGTTGTAGTGCCAAGGAAGTGACACTTCTCTACATAGTAATTAAATCTTCTTTTTTACCTGTACCCTTCCAAGCACATGTTCAAAGCTTCTACCCAGTTCCTGCTGACTGCCATACAAACAGGATCAAAAACTCACTTGGCGTAGGACAGAGGTGTCAAATTCAATTTCATCTTGGGCCGCATCAGCATTATGGTTGCCCTCAAAGGGCCGGTTGTATCTGTAAGACTATATAAATGTATCTATTCATTATCATATTAAATATAATCCTCCTCATTCGATTATTACTGGTTTTAGTAATATTGTAAGTAATAACTAGCTCTGAAAGTTAAAGTCGATGATCAAAGTCTAGAAATAATGGCAAGCAGATAAGAACGGGAGTGGGCAATAGCAAGGACTACATTTCCCAAGGTGCTGTACGCCACCCAAGTTGCTGCACTTTCTGACTGTTCACTGCTTCGAATGCTGGGATTAGAAGTCCCACTGGGTGGATTCCCAGCATCCTTGTGGAGCATTATGAGTAGGTGCCTGCGTATTGTATACTGCACAGTAGCAGGCAACACTGAGGGCCACATGAAACAGCCAGGTGGGCCGGATTCGGCCCGCGGGCCATGAGTTTGATACATGTGGCGTAGGAGAAGGGAGAAAAAAAGGATATTTTCATGCTCAGTTTCTCCCTTCTTTTTTTCTTTTTTTTACAATTGACTTACTCTTCTGTATTAATTTCTCATTCTTTTTGTTTTGTAATACTGTGTTTCTCATGTGGTTTTCTTCCTTGATGATTTTGATATATGGTGTTTTGTGAACTCTGGTGGCCATGGGCCTTCTTCTGAAAGCACACTTCTTCTGGGCTCACTGTAAGAAAGACATTCCCATTTTCTTCTGGGTTTGGTAAAACATACCATGGATTTGTGCTGCCATGGCCAAGTCTTCGTGAAGATTTCAAAACTTCCCATAATTGTGCTTGATCGCTGTCGGGCCACCATTTCCTCCCTTGACCCTTGCCCGGCCTGGCTAATCAAAGCAGCCAGGCCGATCACAACTGAATGGGCCACTGCAATAATAAATGGGTCTTTCCTTGAGGGCAGGTTCCCACCTAATGAGACACTCATTAGGCCCATAAGAAAGAAACCTAATATGGCGGCGGACGAAATTGGCAATTATAGGCCCATCGCCAATGTTTCTTTCATTAGCAAAGTGATCGAGAGGGTGGTGGCTGACCAGCTTCAGGCTCTTTTGGATGAAACAGATGCCCTGGATCCATTTCAGTCGGGCTTCAGGCCATGCCACGGTACAGAGACAGCATTGGTCGCCCTGTATGATGACCTGTTGAGGGAGGCTGACAGGGGTAAAACATCTCTGTTGGTCCTCCTCGACATCTCGGCAGCCTTTGATACCATCGACCACGGTATCCTCCTGGGGAGGCTCTCTGAGTTGGGAATTGGTGGCTTGGCGTTTGCCTGGCTCCGTTCCTTCTTGGAGAACCGTCCCCAGAGAGTACAGCTTGGGGAGAGTGTCTCGGCCCCGTGGAGTCTCAATTGTGGGGTTCCACAGGGGTCAGTTATCTCCCCAATGCTGTTTAATATCTATATGAGGCCGCTGGGTCGGGTCATCAGGGGGTGTGGAGCATCGTGTCATCAATATGCTGATGACACCCAGCTCTACATCTCCTTTTTACCAACTGCAGGTGATGCCGTCCTGTCCCTTCAGCGCTGCCTGGAGACTGTATTGCAATGGATGCAGGAAAATGGGCTGAGGCTGAACCCGGACAAGACGGAGGTTCTGAGGGTGGGTGCCCCTGTGGTTGGCGGCTTGAATGACTCTCTCTCGTTTGGGGGGGTGGCCTTGGCCGCTAAGAGTGGGGTTCGCAGCTTGGGGATCCATCTGGACCCGGCGCTCACCATGGAAACGCAGGTGGCGTCGGTAGTCCGCTCCGCCTTTTTCCATCTTTGGCGGATTGCCCGGCTGCGGCCCTACCTTGATATGGGGGCGCTCACTACCTTGGTGCATGCGCTCGTAATCTCAAGATTAGACCACTGTAACGCGCTCTACGTGGGGCTGCCTTTGAGGTTGATGCGGAAACTTCAGGTGGTGCAGAATGCGGCGGCCAGACTCCTTAGTGGAGTGAGAAAATACCAGCATATCTCTCCTATTCTGGCCGCATTGCATTGGCTGCCCATTCGGTTCCGCATTGACTTCAAAGTTTTAATGCTTACTTATAAGGCCCTAAACGGTTTAGGACCTCGATATTTGGCGGAACGCCTACTCCCACCAAGGTCTACCCGGATCACCCGTGTGAGTCAGGAGGTGAGGCTGAGGAGCTTGACGCCGAGGGAGGCCCGTAGGGAAAGAACAAGAAATCGGGCCTTCTCGGCGGTGGCTCCTCGCCTCTGGAATAATCTTCCTCCGGAGATTCGTGCCGCCCCTACGCTGGGTATCTTTAAAAATCAATTAAAAACATGGATGTTTATACAGGCCTTCCCTCCAGTCAATACCTGATCTTTTTATCTTTTCTATTTATCTTTATTTTTTGTTTTATAATTGTTATGGAAATTGTTTTTGTAATAATTTTGTGATTTTATCTGTTGTTTTATGTTGTTTGGAAGCCGCCTAGAGTGGTCGCAAGACCAGATAGGCGGGGTATAAATGAAATAAATAATAATAATAATAATAATAATTCAGTGGTCAAAAGATTGTTATGCTTCAGCTATGCACAAACATCTGTTCTACCAACATCAACTCCTAACAAAATCTTTTTTGGACATTTGGTCCCAAACTGGTGGCTATGTGAAGTCTTCCAGCAGAACATGGTGCGGCCCTTTGTCTCATGTTTCCCAGCTGCTGATTCCCAGGGACGTACTGCCTCTGACACTGCAGATGATATATTGAGTAGTAGTGCTCAGTGGCTCTATGTTTTGTGAATTTATCTATACTTCTCCTAAAGAATCCTAATTGGTAGTCATCATCTAGCAGCAGTGAATTCCACAGAGGCACTGCGGTCAAAATTCTACTGGTGTTTTTTCCCATGTGCATGAAACAACTTGCTGTGTGCCTGTGTGAGATTGTATTTTTACCCTTTTTGTACAAGGGGGAGTTCATTTCCGCAGCAGACATGTAAACCCAGTTGTTTTTAGTGGAGCAATCTCTGGCTTGTGTAACAGCAGGCTGTAGATTGCTTGAGTAATTGGAAGTGTTCTGCCCATGGAGCAATTATACTCTGTGATTGTATAGTATACTGTATAGTATTCTGCCCTGTATGAAGATGTCTTTTGTTTTATTTATCTTGAATCTCCCTGTGTGCTGTTTCAGTAGATGGCCCCTGCTTTTGATATTATTAGACTGATGTTGTAGCCAAATTATACACTGTACTCTCAATTTGATTCAACTATAGGTTTTGTTTAAGGACAGTATGATACTGCTGGTTTTATTTTTGAGTCCTCTTCTAATTATGCCCCAAATGAATTCTGTCTTGTTTATATTAGCTGCACAGTTGTGTTATCATTTTCATCAAACTGTGTGTTGTAATCCCAAAATATCTTTCTTTGTCAGTTGCTGACAACTCAGATCTCAATGTATATGTGAAATTGGGTGTTACTACAAATATACGTTGATCTAAACTTAATTTCTAGTCTCAAGTAGAGTACAACCATTGTCCTCTCATTTTTGAGAGATACCTTAGGAGCTCTTCATAGTAGATTCTTTCCCTAACACCCCTAAATAATTTTGTTTCATCAGCAAACGTGGCCACGTAGCTATTCCACATCCCCTCTGGATGATTGTGTAACTTATTAAAAACATGTCTCCATACAGATACTTAGGAGACTTCACTGCTCACATTCTTCCACTGTTAAAACAAATCACTTATTCCTACTCACTGATTCCCCTTTTTTGGCCAGTTTTAAGTCTATAAGAAAACTTTTCCTTTTATCCCATCACCGTTATAATTGCTCAGTTGCCTTTGTTGAGGACCTTTATCGCAACCCTTTCAGACGTCCAAGTAAAGGCCATGTGTTTATTTATGTTTTCTCTCTAAATGTTTGACTCTTTTTCATCAGGACCTGTCCTTCTATATGCTTCATATGTTTCTTTGCATTATCTTTCTGCAAAATTATTTGCGACATTTATATTCTGCCTTTCCTTCACTGAGCCCAAGGCCACACACATGATCTGTTCCTCCTATTTTATGCTCACAACAACCCTATGGAGGAGTTAAGGTTGAAAAAGTGTGACTGGCCCAAGATCATTGAATGAGTTTCAAAGTCAACTGAAAATACAAACCCACATTTCTCAGTCATAGTCCAACATTTGAGGCATTATATCTTGCTGGCTTGTCAAGTTTGTGTTCCTTTAAGGTTGCCCTCGTTGGTTAAAATTCCAGTTTCTGGAAAAAGCCTTTTAATCTTTAGTTGCTTTCTTCACACTGCTTGTTAGCAATGTTGGTGACCTTTTGCTAACAATCAGTGTGGAAAGTTCCTTTCCTGAGCTGTAGTATGTGTTCTAGCTTAATGCATAGCAGTCTAAATAAATCTTTGAACAGAGACATGGAAATAAAGGAGACTTAAGTTAGTCATGGATACCTTAAGTCTCATTTTATTTTGATCGATCAATAGATAGATAGATTTGTATGAACACAAGCCTGAATTGGATTTATTATAACAATAACCTTGTTCAGTTTAAGGTAACTATGAATCTCTGCTGTTTTTCTGCTTTTTGGTATTTTTTTCTTTAAGATTTTTTTTTTAAATATGCCTACGTTATCAGGAATTTCTAGTATTCTCATGTATTGACATGTTTCTTTTCTTGCTATATATCATTTTAATTGTCTCTGATAAGTAATTATTAGTAATAGTTTCTCATTCCATCTAAAATCAGGTAATCCTGTCTGAAAACAATTTGTTGATTTGACAGATCAGTGAAACTCCTAAACCTACCTGTTAGCCTTCGGCCACAGAAAATGAAAAGCTTGTTGGGTCAGAACATGTCAACCAAGAGTCCCTTTATATATTCTCCCATCATTGCTCACAATCGTGGAGAAGAGCGAGGTAAAAAAATAGGTGAGAAAATTATTTCTGGTAATCATCTTTTTAAAAACTCTTGTTTCTGCATGTGACATATATCACGGTTACTTGCTGTTTGGTTTTCACTTTTCAAATTGAATCACGTTTATTGCTAGATTCTGGATCAGTATGCTATTCCTTCTTGATTATAAAACTGATTTGATAATTTGATGATATCTATTTTGACTTTGTTTCCAGCTGACTTTTGTGTGTATCCTTCCCCCACCCCCTCAAATTGTGACTAAATTACTCTGTTTATTATTTTGAAATAGATTTTCAGTGGGTCCAGGGAGATGTCTGTGAAGTTCAGCTGATGGTGTACAATCCAATGCCCTTTGAACTTCGTGTAGAAAATATGGTATGTTTCAAATTCTAATTCAATTGAAACTTGTGTTAGCCTTAACCATGGCTTTCATAAATGGTAATTAGAGCTAGCATCTACAGTTAAGAGGGGATAGGGCAATTGGCTGGTGATGTTGGAGAAGCAATAAAAAGAGTCTCTTGTCTCATGACCCATTTGTGATCTCCAAAGAGAGAACCAAAATTAATATACTTTTTGCCATAGTCCACTTTGTTACGTTGGTGCTTTTGCGTGCGCTAATGACTTTGTAAGGTAAAAGAAAGATAGAAATTATTACCTGAGGGGATTTTATTTGGCTTGTGGCTTTCTGATGTTGTTAGTCTTTTTTGTTCATCCTTCAGCATTTCTCCAAAGGCAGTTGTGGTTTGTAATAATTATATTATTTGTTTGTGCTAAATGTAAGTAGCCTTCACCACTAGCTGTGCTGGCCAGGGTTTCTGGAAGTTGAAGTTGGGAACTACTGCTCCAGGTAGAAAGTGCTCAGATGTAGTTTATTTAGACATTCCTTCTGGTGATGCTGTGGGGCTCAGCAGCTTCCCCGAGGTAACACAGGTAGCAGGGCATGTAAACCCATCTTCCAGAAGTATACTGACTGATCTCAGCTGACACTCTCCTGAGAGAGAAGCACAGTAGGAATTCAAACTCCTAGCCCCTGGCTCTGCAGCTGGACACTCCAACCTGCTAAACCACACCAGCTCATACTGAATGTATTATCCATCAATTTCACTGGAAGAGCCCAAGGTCTGGTTTCTTATGGGGGTGGGTGGGGACAATAGAAGTGATACCTAATTTCTACACATAGTACATTTTTAATAAGCCTATTGTCTCCTCTCGCTGGTCATCATCACTTCAAAGTTAAAAACAATCAGTCCTATGTTGTCCAGTAACCACTGCAGGAAAAATTATTGGGTAGGAGATTCCCCCCGCCTAATTTTAGAATAGTGACATTGTTAAAAAATATTCTATTCACCAGAGGGCAGCTTGAGATACCATCTTGCCAAATTCTGCTGATAGAGGATATTGATTGTAATCTTCCTCCATTATAATAATACATTGTCAACATCTGTACACCATTTCAGTGCTGCTTGGTTGTTTTTTTAAAAAAAACATGTTTTTATGTATATCATATTCTTTGCACCAAAAGGAAGTTGTGACTACTTCCTGTTTTTTGCTTCTGTTCTACTGCATCTGATCTGTAATTATAGGTGAATTATAGTCCATTGTTTAATATGTTATTCCAGTTAAAGTGTGTTCTGAATTCTGTCCACATCCAAAGATAAAATGAAGTGTAAATTAAAGAGTCTAAATTTTATTATTAATGATGCCATTGTCAGGTTTGGTTGGGTATTGATGAAACACTTATCCGGCTGCTGACCTGAAAGTCATGATCTGTAACTTCACTTAATATTGTTTCTTAATTATTGAAGTAATAACTTACTTCACTGGAAAAATATAATCAATTAGAAAGAACAGATTCATTTTAAACAAATGACTTCAAAGCTCTGGATCAGATGCAAGATTTGCTTAATTTAATGTCCTGTTTTCAGTCTTGTTGCATGCCTTTTACTTAATATAAACTAAACAGACTTTGCTTTCTACCTGTCCCAGGGTCTTCTGACAAGTGGAGTTGAATTTGAATCTCTTCCTGCGGCTCTTTCTTTACCTGCCGAATCTGGTCTCTATCCAGTTACACTTGTCGGTGTCCCTCAATCAGCAGGCCAGATTACCATCAATGGTAAAAATGACAGTTGCTGTTTCCTTTAGTTTTAATCAGTTTTCTTCAGCAAAAACAGTAAATTTCTGAGAGTTACTTTAGAAATTATCTTTTTCTTGTTGGTGAGGTCTCCTCTTTGTGTAAACACCCCATAAACAATATTTTTCTTTCTCTGACTCTGTCTGGTTCCACAGGAATCACTAATAGATGTGAAACAGTAGCAAATTGTCTCTTGGTTTCCGTTATCTTATTCATGAAACTGTAACTAGTTTCATGAACATGTTTCTTAAAAAATCCATTTAAAATTAGTAGTTGCAGGTGTTTTTTCATTCAGATTTTAATTTGCAGGTTAATGGGGAGACAGAAAGGAACAAACGTATATGTAAACATATATTGGCACAACATGAATCAGAAACAAATTGATTTGTTAGTTCCCTTAACTTCCTTCCATTTGTTTTCTTCCGTGATATTATTGGAAGATTCTGTTGTGGTCATAACAAAGTGACATATGTTCTTGAGGTTTGGACCCGTTTAAGGATTACAGTAATAGGTTTAAGGATGAATTGGCCTTTCTGTATTATGACTTTCATTGCTTCGATGTCAACAAGCAAGTATATTTTTTATGGATTCCTAACCACTGGAACTTTCCCAAGGTAGCAGTTGACAGGTAATCACTAACTGTATACTAGCTGGATGAACTAGCTCTAATGAACTACTTCATGGATAACTAAACTCTTCTTTCTTTTTTCCAGAAATTTGATAATAGTTTTGCTTCTGACACTTTCAGCTATAATTGGGTTTGCGTCTATGGCTTGACAATGGATTCGGGTCATTTTGCACACTCATGATCTATCTCTCTTGATGACAGGTTATAATACTTCAGTCTTTGGAGTCTTCAGTGATTGCCTTCTGGATAAATTACCTGGAATAAAGACCAATGGTTGTACAGTGGAAGTTATTCCAGCTTTGCCTAGATTACAGATTAGTACTTCATTACCAAGGTAAGCATCCTGGATGTTCATTTTTAAAATTTAGGAGCTCGGAGCACTGGTCAGTGTCCATAGAACTGTAGAATTATTTTTGTTTTTATCTGTTTGTAATATTTTGTGAGCCGCCCTGAGTATACTCTTGTCTAGAAGGGCGGGATAAAAATCCAATAATAAATAAAAAATAAAATAAAAAAGAATTAGTACTTACTTTCCATTAAATGAATAAGTTTTTAAAAATCCAAACATTTTTATCCAATTGTTCTCTTTAAAACTATAAAATAATAAAGGTCCCAATTAACCATAAAATCAAAACAGTTTAAACAGCACCAAGAACAAGTCTTGATGAATAAAAGGTCAAAACAAGACGTCCAAAAATTAGGAGTTGGTGCCGGTTGAAGCAGCTTGGAAAGCACATTCTGTACCGTTTTTAGTGCCACTGAAAAGATCACTTACTGGACAACACTTGTTTAGTTCATGTAGGCAGGTACGCTTTATCAGAGGTCCTCTGAAGCAGGTTTGAAACATCTAAACTTTCATATATTATCCCTGTTGAGACGCATTCCCCACATGCCGTACACGCAAAGCTGAAACTGTTGTTTATGGATCCACACTCCAAAAATAACTCAGCATATATGGCTGGGCTGCGTGTTCTGAGAATTGGACACCGAAAAGTAAGGTTTCTTATCTTTGTGCAAATCACTTACGAAATGGAACATAATTTTTATTCAGCATTTTGTGGCAGGGAATATAGTACCAATTCAAAGTAGGGAGGAAAAAAGCTTGCACCTGACAGTGTCCTCTTACATGACAGAATGAACACTGCTGGTGGATCAGATTCATTCTCACTCCATTTGCCTTCCCCAGTGTGCCCTGGCAGTGGTGGGCAGGTGGAGGCATGTAGGGCAAACTTCCTCTGTCTATGGTTGTAGGAAATTAGAAACAGAAAACTCCTGCAGTCCAGTCTGACAAGCAATAGATATGCATATGAGAGGTTCACTAAGATAGTTATAGTGCTTGGTATCCTACTTTGGCCATATGAGAAGAGAAGACTCCCTGGAAAAGACCCTGATGTTGGGAAAGTGTGAAGGCAAGAGGAGAAGGGGACGACAGAGGACGAGATGGTTGGACAGTGTCATTGAAGCGACCAACATGAATTTGACCCAACTCCGGGAGGCAGTGGAAGACAGGAGGGCCTGGCGTGCTCTGGTCCATGGGGTCACGAAGAGTCGGACACGACTAAACGACTAAACAACAACAACAATCCTACTAAACAGACATGGATTCATATTTCCTCTCAGCCATTGCATTTACTGACCAAAATCCTGTTGCTTAGTGTACTAAATTGCACTAGAGTAGGCTCAAAGAGTCGGTGAGCTTTTGGTGAATAAACTCCTCGACAGGTTCCATTGATTCAAGTTGGTCTACTCTAACTGCAACTTATTTCAGCATAACAAGTTGCAATTAGAGTAGGTCCATTTGAATCAATGGAACTGATGGAAGAGTTGACTCTCAAAATCCCCACTATAGGTGAAAGCAAAATAAAAAGTAAAAAGAGCAAAAAATGTGGTGGCACCTTAAAGACTAACCTTTATATATTTTTTAATGAGAGCTTTTGCGGACAAGTCCATTTCATCAGACATAAAAGAAGGAGATATAACATGGCAAAGATTTATACGTGGGTTAAGGTATAGATATCAAAATACAGAGATCGTGGTTGGTTGGTAAGAAAGTCAGTGGGTGTTAACATTGTAATAATAGTGTCATTGATATGCAGGTCTTTAGTAGAAACTTGTGCTGTAAAGAATGTGAGAATGATTGTCATAAATTAACAATGGTAAAATAACAATGGTAGAGTAACATGAATTTCAATTAGTAGGCTATTTACATTCCTTGATGAACTTTTCCCCTACAAGCTTTTCTTTGTAATCAGTTGCAATAGTATGTGAATTAGCCCAGAAATGGATGACCTCAAGAGCACAGTCTTTTTTACCTTAGAAATTTCTAAGGTGGATCTGCAGTACAATACAATATTTGTAGTGTTTATATCTGGTAGTGCCCAAAAAAGCCTTGGCTTATATTAAGTGCTTTGATATGTGTGTCTAGCATGCGTATATATTTTATCTCAGCTGTTTCTCTCTGGATTCTTGTCCTGTAGTTTCTTTTTTCTAGAATGGCTGCTTTCAAATCATCTGGAATGTCCTGGTAAATTAAAATGATGTAAAGTGGGTTTCTGTCTGTTGCCATTCCTCATGTCTGATTTATGTCCATTGGTTCATTTGCGTACAGATTGTCCCATTTGTCCTATGTAGAGTGCAGATGGACATTGTTGGCAAAAAAAAAATGACATAGATAACATTGGTAGAAGAACAGGTAAAAGTGCCTTTGATATTGTGTGTGACATTGCTAGGTTCAGTAATTGTGTTGGCCGAATAAATGTGGGGGCAGAGTTGGCATCTGGGTTTGTAGCAGGGTTGCGTTCCCATCTCCGTGTCAGTGTTGCATAAGCCATTGTGTATCAGTAGGTCTTTGAGGCTGGAGGGTTGTCTATAAGTCAGTACCAGTCTGCCACCAAGGGCTTGGGAGAGTAAAATTTTCTTGTCAAGTATGGGTTGGAGATCACCTATGATGTGTGTGAGTGGTTTCAGTTGTCAACTGAAAGTGACAAATAGTGGTGTTTGATCATTTTCCCTTCTGGGTCTGTCCTGTAGTGGGTTGTTGCTGGGTTTCCGTCTTGCTTTATTAATTTGTTCCTTAATCATATTGAGTGGGTATTGTAGTCCAAGGAATGCATTTTGTAAATCTTTGATTTTGGAGTCTCTATCTTGTGGGACTGAGCAGATATGATTGTATCTGAGGGCTTTACTGTAAACAATGGATTATGTTGTATGTTCAGGATGGAACCTGAAAGCGTGCAAGTAAGTGGAATTGTTGGGTTTTCGATACAGCATATTAATGAGATTCCATGTTGTAGTTTTACAGTGGTGTCTAGAAAATGCACCTGTTGTGTAGATTGTTTCAGGGTGAGATTGATGTTCGGGTGAGAATTATTGAAATCTTTGTGGAATTTTTCTAGGGATTCCTTTCTATGGGTCCAGATTAAAAAAATGTCATCAATGTACCTCAAACAGTGGAGTGGTTTTTGGGTGCAGCAATTAAGAAAGTGTTGTTCTAGGTCAGCCATAAATATGTTTGCATACTGTGAGGCCATCTGTTTGCCCATTGCACCTCTGTTGATATGGAGGTAGGTTTTATTGTCAAAGGTGAAATAGTTGTGTGTGAGTACGAGTTCACAGAGGATGGTGATTATGTGGGCTTCTTCCTTGTTTTGAACGGTATTTGTGATAGCCTGTAGTATGTCTCTGGGTGGGATGTTGGTGAAGAGTGATTCTACATCCACTGTAGCTAGGATTGTGTTGTCTGGAAAGTTGTGTTTAGAGTGAAGTTTTCTTAGAAAGTTTATGGTATCTCTTACATAGCTAGGTGCATTGATGGGATATGGTTTAAGGACGGTGTCTAAGTATCCCGATACCCCAGCAGTCACGGTATTGATGTTTGATACAATGGGTCTTCCGGAGTTTCCAGGTTTATATATTTTAGATAGTAGGTAGAATGTGGCTGTTAGAGATTCCTGTGGTGTATTGGCCAGGATTTGTTCACATATATCTTCAGGGATGTGTTTCATAAGGTTTTGATATTTTGTGGTTGGGTCTGTGATAAAATTTAGTAAAATTTAGAGTTGGACAATTGTCTCTCAACTTCTTGTGTGTAGCCCCCCTGATGCGCCTTTTTTGATTACTATTTTGGAATTGTTTCTGAGGCTATGCATACCATCATGCTCTATTCAGGTGAGATTGTATGGTATGTCATGTTCCTTCTTGATTATCTCCGCCCGGACATGGTGATGATTCAGTGGACCAACCGTAGTATGATTTACTACGCTAAGAAATGGGTGACCTTGTGCTTATTTTTCTCTCAAGCTAATATAAGCTACTCAGTGATTGTTAGGACCTACTGGGGCATGAGTAGGAAGAAAGTCTTAGACTCTTTAAAAAAACCCAGAATAAAATGGTAATAATTAAAATGACAGATACATACATTGTTAGATAAAGTACTTTAAAAAAATGTTAGAAATGTTGGATACATTATTCATTATTATTTATGTTCCTTAATTTTCACTTTTTTAAAGGTCTGCTCATACACTACAACCATCTTCAGGAGATGATATCACCACCAGTGTATCTGTTCAGCTATATAATGGAGAGAGCCAGCAGCTCATCATTAAACTAGAAAATATTGGAACAGAACCTTTAGAGAAACTGGAAGTCACATCAAAATTGGTCAACACAAAAGGTGGGGGCTGTTATTCTTGCAGTTTTCTTGGTGCTATAGAAAGATTGAAAATCAGTATCATTCTTCCATCCAGGCTAATAATATACCATACATAATGTACAAAAGAAAATAATGGAGAGAAAATTAGAAAGCAAGAAAATTCAGGGACCGATGGTTCACAGGTTGTTTATTGCATGATGTTGTTTTTTTTAAGGTCATGATGACTTGTGACGAGTATGAGGGAATAATGCTGTAAAAGCCACCGCTTCAATTTTAAATGGGAGTGCAGCTTTGGTTGTTTGAGGTGCCATTCTTTGGAAGCTGCATGATGACCACTGCAATGTTGTTGGTTGTTGCCCAGTTGATCATTTAAAATAGGGTTGATCCTTGGAAGTTCAAAATGCACTAATAAATAATCAGAATATTACACAATTAGAAATGTGTCAGCAATGCCTGTGATCTGTGAAGTTACCTTGTAATCTTACTACGTACATGTATCAGATTGATTATTGAAAAGTGGACCTGGAAGAAACTGTGGGCACATGGAGTCTTCTTTTTCAACGCGCTCCCTTTCTACCCAGCCATGTTCCTTCTGTCATGCCCAGGAAGTTTCATTTCTCCTTTTCTCCCAGTAGAGGGTCAATATTCTGTGGCTGTTGAGCATGTTTTGTCTTCATTGGGTTCTTTCTTCCACCCTCCTTCTTGGCTTTCTTCAAAATACCTTTTGTGCTTTGCAAACTCGGAAATATTGGGATTCCTCTGACAAGGCAAATATTGTCTTTTTATTGCTCGAGTACCTTTATTTTAGCTGCATTCCAGTCAAGCTTTTACCAGATGAGTTTGCAGTTAGAGAGACTACTGTTATTTTCCAAACTGTACAGACCTTACATTATAAATCAATTCTCTGTATGTTAGTTCTTGGTTGAATGCTTCTCTCTACTGACCTGACACCACTCTGGCAACTATTCATGAAGAAAGTGCTACCTGAAAATGATAGTTATTTTAAACACCTTTTAAAAAAATTCACCACGCTTCAGATGAAGCTGTAGACTTAGGAATGGGGTAGTCCTTCCAGATGTTCCCATCACCTCTCATCATTGCCTATGGTGGCTAGAACTTATGGGAGTTGCTGATAGCAACATCTGGGGACACACAGTCTTTACCCGTTCTCCATATAATAAGTCCCATAATAAAATCACAATGTAAAACATGATACTAAAAGAAACAGAGCCCTGATGAATTTTTATATCCAGTAGTTTTTAAAAATCTGATGCAGAGTGATCTTCTAGGAATCAGAATCTTTTTTGTAATTTGAACAATCAATGCACTTTCAGTGCAATAAGGACACCGACTTTTGATTCACTTCATTTTTACTCTTTAAAATAAGGGTGGGTGTAGCGTTCACCCCTTGTTATGCAAAATAAGTCATGTATTATTCATGTTCTAGGCAAATGTGGTGGAGAGGCGGAGCCGAGAGAGAGGTTAAAAGGCGGAGCCTGAGAGGAGGAGTCAGTCAGTCAAGAGTCGGTCAGGAGAGAGAGTCAGTGAGTTAGAGTCAGAGTCAGAAGAGATAGAGATTGAGTTAGATACTGGTTAAGATAAATAGATAGAGAAGGTTTAGGACCTCGATATTTGGCGGAACGCCTACTCCCACCAAGGTCTACCCGGATCACCCGTGCGAGTCAGGAGGTGAGGCTGAGTAGCTTGACGCCGAGGGAGGCCCGTAGGGAAAGAACAAGAAATCGGGCCTTCTCGGCGGTGGCTCCTCGCCTCTGGAATAATCTTCCTCCGGAGATTCGTGCCGCCCCTACGCTGGGTATCTTTAAAAATCAATTAAAAACATGGATGTTTATACAGGCCTTCCCTCCAGTCAATACCTGATCTTTTTATCTTTTCTATTTATCTTTATTTTTTGTTTTATAATTGTTATGGAAATTGTTTTTGTAATAATTTTGTGATTTTATCTGTTGTTTTATGTTGTTTGGAAGCCGCCTAGAGTGGTCGCAAGACCAGATAGGCGGGGTATAAATGAAATAAATAATAATAATAATAAGAAGAAGAAGGTGGAAATTATATGGCAAGAGAATAGTATGTACATCTGTAGAACTTCTGTGACTATTAAATTGGCTTCACTTTAATAAATAAGTTTTGTTGTCAATTATTGTGTGGATTGAGGTAATCCACTGGTGGCAGTGAAAGGAAAACAAGACTGGAACCTTTGTGAGGGCACAAAACGTAGGTGCCTCAAGGAGGTGATCATCACAGTGGGAAATAGGCTACCCTTGCCCTTTTGTACAGCTCCCCTGACTTAGGTGCTGAATTGGGTGTTGTGGCACCAAAGCTGGGTATCAGAAGGACTTCATAATTTCATGTTTTGTTTAAAGCAAGATATGGAATGATCATATTCCTTGTTTTGAGTTAAATAAATTGTTTGGGACACTTTCTTTCTCCTTCCTGAAGAATCTATTTTAATGATCCCCCAAAAATAATAATTTAAAAAATTATCACTGTAGTCACACATTGTGTCAGTATTTTCATTTAGCTAGCCACCAAATTTCCAAGATCATTTTCTTGATCAATAACCTATAAATCCTCACTGGCTTCTTAAAAATATCTGTAGTGTGCAAATATTAAGCACACTTGCTGGTGAGTAAGCCTCATTAAATCCAGAGAAGTGTCAATTGAGACATACATATGTATGTTTTCAGTAGCTAGCTCTTTGATAGTCTATGGAGAATTCTATGACCTATGCAGATTTGCATAGGATTTACTATCTTAATTACACTGAAATTAACAAGTGCTGTGTGATTTCACAATGGTGGATTAATCTGGAAGATAACATATCTATTTCTGTCAGTTTTATTAGTAAAAGCTTACTTTTAATTAGGCACAAAACACAGTTTGATGTGGTTTGGAAAGTGTTATGTCTGAGAGAAGAAAATAAATATATCTAGTCTCCTTGACCAGCTCAATTTAGTCTTGATCATATCCAGTTCAAACAATTATATTAAGTTCACACAAAAGTATGTTCCACCACTTTTAATGAAGCACACAATGCAACCAATCAATGTTTACTCAAGAAAAGTTTCATTATAGTCCGTGTGCAGTCTTACGCCTGACTTGCCAGTGTAAATATGCATAACATTGTGACCTTAGTCGTGAAACGGCTGGATTAGGGCCAATACTTGCATCTTATTTAAGCATTTTGTTTGATGCAGCTGACAGAGTAGCACTAACTTTTAAAAAGAGAATGGGCTTTAAATATGAGATATTAGAAGTTAGTCTTCATTTTGCTGTTTTTGTACTTTAAGGGTACTTTTGCTGAAATGGAAAAAAATATTCATAATGATATTTCCGATAATAAAGAAGATATTTGGCAGGTCACTAGTAATGAATAATGCATCTATGCTTAGCTTTTACAGGAAATCCACTGGGCAAGTTCTAAAGTTTAAAAAACAGGTTTAAATTATTTAGCTATTCAGACTATTTTGCTCCTTTTATTACAACCCTCTGCATGGTATTTTTGTTTTGTTTTAATTTTTGTTTCCACATAAAACTTACCTAACTATTTTCATAAAATGCAGATCCATAAATAATTGCAGAGGTATGCTTTTTGGTGGAGGCAGCATTAATGAGTGGGGTTTTTGTTATTGTTCTGTTGCTGCCTGATGCTTGCAGGAGTGGTTGTCATGATACCACAAGCATCGCGCAACCACAGAACAGCAGCAAAACACAGACAAATATTGCCTACGCCAAAAGGCATATAGAATGAAGTTCCATGGCTTGTTTACCAGCTCATGCTGTAAGTGGGAGTCACTGAAGAGTGTGCACCAGTGTGCTGTTTGTTGATGTCAGTCCAGGGCTCCTGTAGAACCTTGGCTTACCCAATGTATGCTAGCCTCTGGTTTTAGAAGTGAGGTGAAATAAGGACTATTTTCATCAGCAAAGACATGACGGCCTCCTGGCCTTTCAAATGCCATAGGTCAGGAAACACAAAAAGTGTCTATTGTAAGTTGTTTAATATTATGTGTTACTTTGAACACACATCCCTTTTCACTGAACTGCCATGTAAACTATCCTTAAACATAGCTTTACCTCTTGCTTGTTACAGTTCTGTGTTGAAGATTCCCTTTTCTGATTCAGTTCTGCCCACACATGCTACTGCTCGGTTAATGGTACAAAGAGATTGAATTATCCCTAAAAAAATCATTCTTAATGTTCTGTTGAAATTAAAGAGAGCCATATAGCCTTTATGCAGTACAAATACAAGAGTAGGTGATACCTTTATAGATATATATCACCACTCCTCCATTTAAAATCTGTTGACCAGACTTCATACACAGGAATAGCAGAATACATTTGTACACCTTCTCTATGATTGAAGAAAAGAGTCATTTTCTCATATCTCATCTTTGCAAACTAGTCATGTACAACTAAATAATACGAAATGAATAATTCTTGTCAAATGCAGTTTATAGTAACTGTGTTATAAGAAGGAAACCCCACAGTGAAGCAAATGGAAGATGCTTGTAAATGTGTACTTTTTGTATTTTCCTGTATTAGTCAAATAAATTATTCAATGTCTAAATTGGTTTTTAAAATATCATGCCATTTGAGGATTGCTACCAAGCTGATAATTAACATATTCAGTGATTATATGTCTGCTGTACAGAGTTCTAATATATGGACATATGGAAGATATCTTTAAAATGTATTATTAAAAACCTCAAACTTTGCATTAAAAGCCCTTCAAACAAATTTATTTATGGAGTTTAAAGACATTATTTCATCGTTCAATCCTGTCATTACACATGGAGGCATTATGCGGAAATCAGGTCTCCCCATGGATAAGATCTTTGCTCATTCAGAATGAGTTTTTTTATAGCTCTTGTTTTATAGTGTGACCTTGTGTGTTTAATTTCTTTCTGTTTACATGTAACCAGTGTGCATTTATAATACAGGAAAACTGTTCGGTGACTTTCTGAGCTGGAATCTAGAAGACACACTCTCCCAGTTCCCCCTGAAACCTGGAAATACTGCTACATTTACTGTGTACATTAAAGTAAAGCTTGACTTCTCCTGTCAGGAAAATCTTCTGCAAGATCTTAGTGATGGTGAGTTTTGGATCTTTTTTCAGTATGAAGAGCAGTAATTTTATTTTGGCAGGATTTTCTTGTCTGATTCAGCAAATATTGTGGCAAAACTGCAGAGTACAACAAGTCTGCCCTGGAAGCCTTTACAGAGTATCAGCGTGACTCTAATGAAACTAGCAGTTGATTGTTTGAGCCTGCTTGAGTCTCTAAAAATCATTCCAAGGCTCTGTCTGGATTGGCACAAAGACCAGGGTTCTGCCTAGCTGTCACCTGCTTTCACATCAGCGCTTAGTCTTCAGTAGCTTTTCGCTTGCTATACACAATGCCTGAAATCCTGTTGCTTAGTGTGGTAAGTTACAAGTGGACTAGTCCTATTGAATCAGTGGGAATTTGATGAGTCAACTCCTCCATACATTCCATTGATTCTCTAGTTGTGACTTACTGTGCTAAATAGGATTTCAACCAGTATATCTAGCTAACTAGTAAGATCTAGTTAAAATGAGCTATAGAAGACCTTATAGGTAATGGCAATGCCTGTGAACTGCTTGCTGCCATGTCTATCCACCTTTGTTTCCTAAAGCCCTTCTGGGAAACGCAGTTCATGAAAGGCATGTTTGCAGCAGGTGTTTGAAGAGCCTCGTGGCGCAGTTGTTAAATTGCCCTACTGCAGCCAAAACTGTGCTCACAACCCAGGGTTCAATCCCAGGTAGCTGGCTCAAGGTTGACTCAGCCTTCTATTCTTCCAAGGTTGGTAAAATGAGTACCCAGCTTGCTGGAGGCGGGGGGGGGGGGGGGGGCAATGTGAAACCTGCATAATTAACTTGCAAACGGCCCAGAGAGTGCTTGAAGCACTATAGGGCAGTATATAAGCAGGACGCTTTGATTGTTTTGCTTTTTTCCTAAGCAGTACAGGTGCATGTTGCCACTGGCCCTGACTCCCAAGAAAGGGGTGCTGCCTGTCTCTCAGGATCTTTAGGGCTATGGATTTTTGCTAATAGTGCCTCAAATTATACCCATCATGAATTAGACAAGCCCTCTTTATATTCCCAGAATTTTTATAATCATATTGCGTTTAGAAATTTCAGTGTGGAGAACCCATGCTTCTAATTAGGGCATATGTTTATAAATCATAACCAGAACCATACCATTTTGGTGGACAAAGATGTATTTTGTGTAATATCTTCAGTAGCGTGTTTTACCGGGTTCTAGGACGTATTAGGAAATGCAGCAAATCTTTGTATTGCCAAAGCAAGGTTAAGAATACATTCCCCTTCAGCGACATAGTTATGCGTCTCAGAGAACATAGAAAATAGCAACAAACTTGTTTCTCACTATTGCCTAAATGTAATTGAAAAGTGATATTGCATAGTATTTCATAAATGTGACAAATTTAATAATTCAAGGGAAGCACTGCACGCATAACTTATGCATAAGGTTACTGAAGAGACTATTCTCGGAGCCTGGGAAATTCATTCAGGAAAATAATGTTAAAATTGATAAAAGTCTAATGACTTAATATGTTAATTAACTCTCATAGTGTTGAATATATAATATTGTTTTATAATTCTTATTAATTATTTAATGTTAAGCAAGATTTCACAATATTTAAAAGCTGCTTCAGGGAGTGTTCCCTGAAAATAGTCTTCTGTTATGCACAGTGTTATGCATGAGGCGAATAAGAGGGTATGATGAACATATACTGTCACTTTTGATGCCACAGTGTTATGTGATTATGCAGGTTAATATGAGGACATCAGTTAGGGTGCCAAAAAAAATTGAAATTACTTGCATTTAATTGAACTTTGCTTGTGGCAACCACTGCCAAGTGATACGCTGTGTAACTGAAGAGGCAAAGGTAGATTTATTGCTGAGCATAGCTATCTGTAGGGGCACAGCATATTTGTTTGGTGTAGACTGTCAGAGGTGTGCATCTCTCATCTCAAACTTCACAGTGGCTGAAGTCCTCCTGCCAGTGTAACTCAAATGGCATAAGTTTTGCTGCAAGTTACAAAGTCAGTTTCAGTGATGGTGAACCTTTTTGAGCCCAAGTGCCCAAACTGCAACACAAAATCAACTTATTTATTTCAAAGTGCCAATACTGCAATTAAAACCCGAATGCTTAGGTTTTAGCTTAGAAAAAACAACTGCTCCTGCACTGCAAGGGTTAAATGCTTGTGTTTTTTCCCTACGGCCGGTATTAACAAAGATATACTTACTGGTCCTCCAATCCCCCATTGGGCTAGACTGGTAATGGTCGCCATTGCACCCCTCTGCTGGACCACTGCACCAGCAGAGGGGAGTGCCAAAATCCGGGATTGGAGGACGGGTAAGTATTTCTCGATGGCAACTTATGGCTCGTGTGCCCACAGAGAGGGCTCTGTGTGCCGGCTGTGGCACACGTGCCATAGGTTTGCCATCACTGGTTTAGGTGTTATTTGTTGCACTTTGAGCTGCATAACTCATTATGAAACATATAATGTCTGCATAGAGTTTGTAACTTGCAGTAACTCGCCACTAGGAGTAACATAATTTGCATTACATCCACAATGAGGTTTTGATTTCTTCAGAATAAGATTTTTGACTAACAAAAGACTTATTCTTGCAACAAAACAACCTGAATGGTATTGCTTCTGGGGGAGAAATAGTTGTCTTCCGGCAACTTCTGCTTTGGACTACAACTCCCGCAGCCACCTATCACAGACCATGATGGATGGAGTGGAGGGGAGCTTGAGGGCTAATGGTGTGCCACTTTTGCTCTAGTCTAGTGAATGTCCCAAATGGACACTTTCAGTCTCCATACACTGCAGAAGATGATAGGAAGGAAGGAAAGAAGGAAAGAAAGAAAGAACAAATTATTCCCATTTGTTCTTGGCTGCTGCAAGTTAGTGAATAGAGGCTAGTGATGATGCATTCAGGACCTTCAAAGAGGCTCTTTATTTCCCAGGTATTCTTGGATTTGCTTGGGAAATTATGCAATTGGCCAAGGAGAGCTTAGAACAGATAGCTGCCAGTCTTGAGGGAAAATTATTGCCTGGTGTAGGTTAGATGCAGATGCATTTCAAAGAGCCAATTTATATTTATTTTAGTTGGCTTAAAGCCATAATTAATGATGGAGAAAATCTATGGAAAATAAAAGAAAGCATAGCTTTTAGAATCAGAGAGCCATATCTTGTCTTCAAAAAAGAGGAATTAATTAATTATAGTATATATATATCCTCAGAACATAATGAATTATTCTCTTTAGAGAGCTGTTAGGGGCTACATAATTTGATTTTAAATTTTTTTTATTTTATGTTATTTTATTTTGTCTAAGTATAAGTCTCAATGACAATGGCAACATTTGAAGAATATTTTACTCATATGGTTAATTCCATAAATTTATTTAACTTATATACCATGCAGTAGTGTTATACACACTCTCTAGGCATTTAAGAACCAACATGCATAAACAATAGGTAATTCAATAACTATTATAAAAATTGACAAACAATAAACATAAATACATACTGTATTTATACAATAAACATAATCACATACCGTATTTTTCCGTTTATAAGACGACCCAATGTATAAGACGACCCCCCCCCTTTTCTAACCCCAAATTAGAAAAAGCAGGGATCAAAGGCCTCCCTTTTTGCTAAGCACCGTGCCTTGGCAAAAGGCAAGGAAAGCGGCTGTCAAAGTGACTGCCGCTTTTCCTTGCCTTTTGAGAAGGCATGGAGCTTAGCAAAAAGGAAGGGAGCAACGACTCCCCTTCCTTTTTGCCAAGGCCCATGCGTGCCCTTGCCTTTTGAGAAGGCACGGAGCTTAGCAAAAAGGAAGAGAGCAACGACTCCCCTTCCTTTTTGCCAAGGCCCGCGTGCCCCCTCGCCTTTTGAGAAGGCACGGAGCTTAGCAAAAAGGAAGAGAGCAACGACTCCCCTTCCTTTTTGCCAAGGCCCCCGCGCCCCCCTCGCCTTTTGAGAAGGCACGGAGCTTAGCAAAAAGGAAGAGAGCAACGCCTCCCCTTCCTTTTTGCTAAGCCCCGTGCCTTCGCAAAAGGCAGCGGTAAAGTGCTGCCTTCCGTGTATAAAACGACCCTCAATTTTTTCTCAAATTATTTAAGGAAAAAATGTTTTTTATACACGGAAAAATACGGTAACTCACCAAATCTGGCATAAGTAGATAAACTTAAACCATAAATTGACACGAAATGGTACATATTAATAAAAGGCAATTTTAAACAATTCTGTTTGAAGGAGCTTCTTAAAACCTGGGAGGGAAGGTGCATGGTGAATTTGTAAGTTATTCTAAAGTTATGGGGCCAAAATTGCTGTTTTTAATAATGACTATGAGAAATTGATCAGATGGGTAGCTGTTTTATAGAAGAGATGGTTCAGCAGATATTGGGATCCTAAACTATTTAGAGCTTTATAGGTAATAAGCAGCACCTTGAATTGAGCATGGAAGCAAACAGGAAGCCAGCAGAGATGTGCCAGAACTGGAGATACGTGTTTGTTGCTACCTGCAGTCAGTCTGGCTACAACATTTTGGACCTGCTGGAGTTTCCGTACTAGCTTCAAGGGTGGCTCTACATAGAGAGCATTATAGTAGTCTATTTTGGAGTTTACCAAAGCATGAACCACTGTTGCTAGGTATTTCCTCTCCAGTTAGGGGTGCAGCTGGACAATCAACCGAAGTTGAGAAAAAGCTCTCAGCCACAGCAGATATTTGCACTTCCATAGAAAGGGTCAGGTCCAGGAGTACACCCAAACTGGGAACCTGATCCTTCAGGGGGAGTGTAATCTCATTAAGGCCAGGTGAATATCCCTTTAACCAGTCAGGTGAGCCTCCCAACCATACTCCGTCTTACCTGGATTCAGCTTTAGTTTATTGTCTATTCCATTATTGCAGCCAGACAGTGTTCCAGGACCTGCCCTGCATCACCTGCAGATCAAGAAAAGGAGAGAGAGCGAGCGAGCTATTTGTCATCCACATATTGATGACAACAATCTCCAAATGATTTATCCCAGCGGCTTCATATATGAGGACCCCATAATAGAGGTCCCAGGGGGTGGAATCACCTTCCTAAACAGTATTCTCTGAGATTGGCCCTCAGTGAAGGAATGGAACCACCAGGGAATGGTGTCCCCAAGTTCCGAACTCAAGAGCCAAATCAGAAGGATAGTACAGTTGAAAGTATCAAAGGCTGCAGGAAGGTCTAAGTGGACCACCAGGATTACACTCCCAACGTCCACCTCCCTCAGGAGATTATCATGCAGGGTGACCAATGCTGTTTTGGTTCCACGACACGGCCTAAATCCCAATTGAAATGGATCTAGATGATCTGTGTCCTCCAAGAACACCTGCTCTTGGTCAGCTTCCACCCTCTGAATCAACTTGTGCAACAATGGTATATTAGCAATCAGCTTGCAAGTATTAAAGTTGTCCAATGCTAAGATTGGTTTCTGATCTCCTTTAGGAGGTGAGGTACATATCCCTCCTAAAGAGATGTATTGATGAAAAGGTGTAGCCCATTCTGTAGTCGTCTCCCTAGCTGATTTTAGGAGCCGTGAAAGGCAAGGATCAAGAGAAGAAGTGGTGGATTTGCAGGGTGCAAGTGCCTTGTCTACATCCTCAGGCCACACCAACTGAAATTGAAAGTTATTGTTTTCAATAGTCTTTTAAAATAGCCTTTCAAAAGTGTTCAATGTTGTTGATTATCTTCTCTATTTTGTGAATTTGGATGACAAATGAAGGATTACATGTGAACCATTTTTAATGACTTCTTGATGTGGTTTAATTATCAGATACTGTGTGTTAACTGTGCTTAATAAACTGATTAATTATACCTGTGTTCATAAGTTATAATGCTTAGTGTTGATATACTAAAGGATGTTCATGCTAGAGAATATGTATCCATTCAATATACAGCTGAATGCCACATTCTTTGGTCAGATTAACTATAACATTTATATTGTTTTAAAAATAAATGCTCAGAATTATCTATTTCCTGCTTTTGATTCTTGCTAAAAATGTCAGTTTCTATATAGTTCCAGAATATGAATGAGCCTTGAGTTTACATGCTTCTCCTTTTTTGCCCTAGTATGCTCTACTTCTTTAGTTCAGTGCCCAGTGTCTTGTCATTTAGCTCCGCCTGTGCAATAGGAGATTGCCATTAATTAAATAATTGCTTTATTTCAATATACATGGAACTTCATATCATTGTATGTGAGTTGCACACACCCAGGAACTGAAAAAAGGAACTCTTTAATTAGTGGCAATCTGCTACTGCTGGTGATAATTGTTTTTGTGGTGGCGGAAGTTTGCAATAGGATACTGGTCACTGCTAATTCTGAACCAGAAAATGTTGTGCCTGTTTTCCAAATCAAATTACAAACCATTGTTTAACTGTGGTTTGGAATGTACAGAGCACATTTTTGTGTACATCATTATAGGCCATAAGCATGTCTAATATACAGTATATCACAGAAGTGAGTACACACCCTCACATTTCATAAATATTTTAGTATATCTTTTCATGTGACAACACTGAAGAAATGACACTTGGCTACAATGTAAAGCAGTAAGTATACAGCTTGTATAACAGTGTAAATGTGCTGTCCCCTCAAAATAATGCAACACACAGCCATTAATGTCTAAACCGCTGGCAACAAAAGTGAGTACACCCCTAAGTGACAATGTCCAAACTGGGCCCAAGTAGCCGTTTTCCCTCCCTGGTGTCATGAGACCCGTTAGTGTCACAAGTCTCAGGTGTGAAGGGGGAGCAGGTGTTATCGCTCTCATTCTCTCAAACTGGTCACTGGAAGTTCCACATGGCACCTGATGGTAATGAACAATCTGAGGATCTGAAAAAACGAATGGTTGCTCTACATAAAGATGGCCTAGGCTATAAGAAGATTGCCAAAACCCTGAAACTGAGCTGCAGCACGGTGGCCGAGACCATACAGCGGTTTAACAGGACAGGTTCCACTCAGAACAGGCCTCACCATGGTCGACCAAAGAAGTTGAGTGCCCATGCTCAGCATAACATCCAGAGGTTGGCTTTGGGAAATAGACGTATGAGTGCTGCCAGCATTGCTGCAGAGGTTGAAGGGGTGGGGAGTCAGCCTGACAGTGCTCAGACCATACGCCGCACACTGCATCAAATTGGTCTCCAGGGCTGTCGTCCCAGAAGGAAGCCTCTTCTAAAGATGATGCACAAGAAAGCCCGCATAGGTTTGCTGCAGACAAGCAGACTAAGGACATGGATTTCTGGAACCATGTCCTGTGGTCTGATGAGACCAAGATAAACTTATTTGGTTCAGATGGTGTCAATGTGTGTGGCGGCAACCAGGTGAGGAGTACAAAGACAAGTGTGTCGTGCCTACAGTCAAGCGTGGTGGGAGTGTCATGGTCTGGGGCTGCATGAGTGCTGCCGGCACTGGGGAGCTGCAGTTCATTGAGGGAACCATGAATGCCAACATGTACTGTGACATACTGAAGCAGAGCATGATCCCTGTGATGCACAATCCTCCCTAAGGAGTGCTTAGCACTCGGTCAAGGAATCCGTCAGCCACAAATCTACCACCTTTACGCTGGGGCAAGTCCTCAACCTCCAGCAGTGTGTAGCCTTTGCGCCTAGAATAAGCCTGACCTTAAAAGAACACTTAACTTTTGCTCAGTACTTTGCAAGTACAAGCACATGGGCTTTGTAGTTCCTAAGAACTCACAACAGCTCAGTTAATTAGGACTTCTCTGGTAGCTAGTCAATGGCCGTTACCACCTCTGGATTTAGCCAAACCCTGCTGAGTCCAAGAGACAATCCTTGTTGAAGATTTTTATGATTAATTTTTTATTAAGAAAATATATAGTTTCACAGAAACAGTTTGTTTTTGCTCAAGCATAGAATAAAGAACATGTTCAAAAGAATACACAGTTAAATACAACAACTAATTCCCATTAAAAATAACAAACACTAAACTGGGCTAAGGTGGGCTAGCCCCACCTCCTTCTTTCTCTTTAATTACATTCTTTCTCCTTCAAGCCACATACTCAAACCATCAAGTTCTCTCTCTCTCCCATCATCATGGAATCGAACCTCTCCCACATAACCCATTGTCCATTTTCTACATTACTCGGACCTCCTTCTTCTTGACCATAAACCAATCAACTCAAAGAGGCATAACTGTCTATTCCACCCATAATTCTCATGAAGATGCAGGTGTTTTATCTCCATTCCAATTAGGAAGGAATTTGTTGGGTCTGTGCACTCTGGGCCTCTCCGTCCTTGCACCCTTATCAGTTCCATGCTGTACCAGGCTGGCTGTAAATTAAGAAAAACAACCTCTCTGCCTTTCTCACATTCCCATGTCTTTCTTTCACTTTTAAAACCTAACAGACTCCATTTTCTCTCTTTTTCATTCACTACAGTTCCCATTTTCCTTTAATCTCTGACTACAAGTCCCATTCGCCTTCAATCTCATGACAATCCCCTCCCTTGGGAGACTGGGCTGCAGGGCAGTATTCCAACATGATAAAGACCCCAAACACACCTCCAGAACGACCACTGCCTTGCTAAAGAAGCTGAGGGTAAAGGTGATGGACTGGCCAAGCATGTCTCCAGACCTAAACCCTATTGAGCATCTGTGGGGCATCCTGAAACGGAAGGTGGAGGTGCGCACGGTCTCTAATATCCACCAGCTCTGTGATGTGGTCATGGAGGAGTGGAAGAGGACTCCAGTGGCAACCTGTGAAGCTCTGGTGAACTCTATGCCCAAGAGCGTTAAAGCAGTGCTGGAAAATAATGGCGGCCACACAAAATATTGACACTTTGTGCCCAATTTGGACATTGTCACTTAGGGGTGTACTCACTTTTGTTGCCAGCGGTTTAGACATTAATGGCTGTGTGTTGCGTTAATTTGAGGGGACAGCACATTTACACTGTTGTACAAGCTGTATACTCACTGCTTTACATTGTATGTAGCCAAGTGTCATTTCTTCAGTGTTGTCACATGAAAAGATATACTAAAATATTTATGAAATGTGAGGGGGTGTACTCACTTCTGTGATATACTGTATATTTGATCCCCATGGCCTTCACTGTTCATAGGCATCAATCCAGAGAATTACCAATTCCTAGAATTACCTATCCTATAAATGTTGGTCTTAGAATAAAAGATTACTTCATGGTGTTGACTAGAGATGGGCACAAATCACTTCATGCCAGGTTGTCTAAAGTCACTGGCATGGCACCACAGGTGCTGCATGTTCCCTGCCCCCACCCCTGGCCATCTCCCCCACTCACTACCCAGCGTGCTCTACTCTTTCCCTCCTGTTTGCGTGATCTTCCAGTCCCGAGAGAAACACGGACTTCCTCCGGCAGCCGTCCACTCAAGGGCTGCGCTGCAGGAATACCTGCCCCTCCTCCTTGCCTGAGTAGTGCCACGCCAATGACTTTAGACGACCTGGCATGAAGCGATTCATCCCCATCTCTAGTGTTTAAATTCTGGAAAGTCTCAGAGTTTCAGAGTAGTAAAGTAATATAGGCCTTTTCTCTCCCCCTTTTTTAGATGGAATTAGTGTGAGTGGCCTTCCACTTTCTAGTCCCTTTCGACAAGTGATAAAACCACGAGTTGAGAGTAAACCTATAAATCCGCCAGAAACAACCAAAGTTGGTGACTTCAGTCATGTAAAGGTAAGTGATTTGTATCCTAGTAGTTGGTTTTGTAGCCCTTGTTGATTATTCTGCACGGGAAAGCGTATGCGTGTTTTGGAATCTGCCGAAACTGCGATGTCAAGCAGATCCTTGCATTTGCAATGCTGGCTTCTTCAGAGAAAGTCGTTTTAGTGTAAATTTATTTTCGCTTCAAAAACTTGCATTACATGGAATAGCATCATGCAACATAACAGCAGCCCTCCACATTTTGCTGGAATATAATTCCCACCATTCCCAGTCCGGACCCATCTTTGCTGTCCTTCCGCAACCTGTCTTTTCAGACTAGCTTTTCCTTAATGACTGGCTGCCTGAGTGGGGTTTTTGAATGGATGGTTGTGCCTTACTTCTTGGAATACATTTTTGGTGTTGGTCTTGTTTAACATCTTTTAGTGTGGTATTTGTTTGATCCTTTTTAGTATTTTTATTCCTCCTGTTTTTAGCTTTAAATAGTGTCTTTTAAGGATGTAAGCTGTCTTGGGTCTTTCTTAAGGAGAAAAATGGGGTAAGAATGAATGAATGAATGAATGAATGAAACAACTCCCCACTATGAGATTTGCTGGGTAGCACTGTTGGTAATTGCAATCCAGCAATATTTAGGGAGCCACAGTTTCTTTGCCCCGGTGAAACAGGACCATGTATATTCGCCAAAGTGCTGTTGCTTAGTGTAGTAAATTGCAGTAGAGTAGGGCTATTGAATCAATAGGCTTTTAGTGAGTCAACTCATCCATAAGTTCCATGTATGCAAATAGGCCTGCTCTAACTGTGACTTATTTCAGCACAGCAAGTTGGAATTAGAGTAGGCCCATCTGAATCAATGGAACTTATGTAGGAGTTGTCTCATTAAAACCCCATATATTCATTTGGCCTGGTGTGCAACACCAGTTGGGCTGCTATGAGTTCCAAAACAAGACGAACTTCAGATATTGCCACAGCTAATTAGAGCAAGGTGCTGCATGTTTCCATCAGGCATGCAATGAGGCACATGGCCAACTTGTGAAAGGCAGTGTGATTTACTACACTAATTAACAGGATTTTTACCATTGTGTATTTGTAGGTTAGTTATGAAGCTGAAGATACCTGTATATACGGATGAGAAATAGTTTAATGATTTCACTACGTACTCCTCTTGAAAGCATAACAAAACCATTAGTGGACAATGGCCAGAATCATGCTGGATATTTATGTGCGTTCAAGAGGAATCATGGAAGTTGTCTCAGCCAACGAACAATGTGCCTGTCACAGGTTGATCATGTGCCTCATTGCATGCCATGTTAGTTAGCTGTAATCAGTTAGTTAGCAACTTGTTAGTTAGCTGTAATTAGCACTGGGAACTTCTGCAGTTCCTCTTGCACTGGAGTTCAGAGCAGCCCAACTGTCATTACTGTCTGTCACTAACGGTGACAGGCCAGGATATCCTAGTGAGGGAAGCCAATACTACAATATGTCTGATTTTATGCCTCATGTTCTGCCTTCTCTGATAACTGATATTAAGCCTCTTGTAGTATGTCTTATAGTATTTTGGTTTATTTATAACCCTGTTGTTGCTGGATTATATTTCATTTTGCTATAAACCACCCCTAGAATAGTGCACTGCACTAGTGGGGTAGTATATAAATTAATGAAATAAATAAAATAAAATAACAGTTCTTATAGAAAAACAGGGAATATTAATCTCTGATTGTTGTCCTGGGACCCACAAGCCATCGTAATAGTGTATGTGAAGGTTAAACTGAACTGGTCAGTGAGCTGGTTGATCAGGATGGTGACATGGGGAGAGTGGGGAGAGTGAGCCCTGCAGCCTTACAAGCCTTCTTGGAGGTTATCCTGGGATGCCAGTTGTCCGCTTGCTTATAAATGTCTTATATGGGCTAGAAGGGGTCCCACCTTTTATTTTTAGTTACATCCTACTAGAGTGAAATTTTCCCACCAACAGCTAGATCTTAATACAGCCCTTCACATGGTGATTGTGGCTACTGGAGGACAATTTGAAGACTGAGAGGAACTACCATGGCTAAGGCCCAGCATATTCCTTACTAGTACACTAGGAAAGTGTACGTAATAGACCTAACTCCATTGCTTCCTCAAATGTAGCACAGGCTGTACGTGTTGCTCTTCCAGCAGCAACCCGAAGCAGCCCATCCCCAGTGTTGCTATATTCCTTATTGTGTTAGCGCCCAACATGATCAGCAGCCTTGGCACTGCTTGAGGAGCAACAGAGTAGTCCTGGTGCCATCTAGCCCCCTTTGATGCTGAAATTGTGATAGCCTCCAGAATCAGCAGTGTTCTATGTGCTATAGGACAGCCATTCTCCACCTTTTTTTAACCATGGCTATAAACACAATATGAAAGAAATATAGGCCGAATCAGGATTGTACGAGTTGAACCATAAATCTTATAAGGTGGTGTGTGAAGAATTGTTTCCAGTCTGTGGCCCTCTTCAAATGGGCCAGGGGCCCATATGGCCCCTGTTGAGAATGGCTGCTGTAGGAGGACAGTTTGAACAATAACCTGGTGTTGTTTAGCATCCATTTTGCTGCTCTATCTTCCTCTCTTCCTCCACTCCCTATAGCATCTCCTTCCTGGTTCCTCCCCCCCCCCCCCCCACTGCTTCCTCAGGGTGCTTTCATCTTCTTAGGCAACTTTACTTGGCTCAAAGGTAACAAATGTTTCTGCCAAGATGTTTCTGTCTTCTTAAAAATCCATAAATCTTTATTATGATGGTGGGATTTCCAAATTCATTATGAATAGGTGAAAATTACCTATTGTACAGATTTCAGATGAGCAGTGACATGAAGTATTTTCTTTAATGTAGAATTCTTTTATTCCAGTTGTGTTCTGTTTGCTTTGATACACTACTCAGAACTCATCCTTTTTCTAAAGTGTACGTCTGAAGGAGGAGGACATTCTTTAATAAAGCCACCATAAGTCGGAGGCAACTTGATGGCACATCACATTTACCGTATTTTTCGCTCCATAAGACGCACCTGACCATAAGACGCAGCTAATTATGGAGCGAAAAATAAGGTACTTTGGAGGTATTTGCCTTTTTGCCTTCGGAGGTCTGCAAGGGCTCCCTCCGATGTCGGGGGAAAGCCCTTGGAGACCTCCTGGGGGTCCGATCGCGGCGGCGGGAGACCCTCAGGAGGTCTCCAAGGGCTTCCTCCAAGCCATTGGAGACCTCCTGGGGGGTCCCCCGCCGTCGCGATCCGACCCCCAGGAGGTCTCCAAGGGCTTTCCCCCGACATCGGAGGGAGCCCTTGCAGAAGTGTATTCACTCCATAAGACGCACACACTTTCCCCCCCACTTTTTTTTTGGGGGGGGAAGTGCATCTTATGGAGCGAAAAATACGGTATGTGCCTTGTCATTTATGTCCTGCCTTTCAAGGTGGACTTTAATAGGCATGTAGTTCAGTCTGACTTTAGGCCTGTTTATTGAATGGCTTTGGTGTCTTTTTTGGGAAATAATCTAAGTTGCAAAATGGCCAGGAGAGTATGCTGCATTGGCTGCTGGCTTTTAATTTCATTGACCATGGTATACGTCCGGATCCCTTCCTTGGGATACCACCTGGAAGCATTGTTTTACGATAGGTCTGGTCCTTCTTGGAGGGCCAGTGTCAGAGATCATACTTTGAGACAGCACACTAGCTGTTGGCTTATTGTGTCACTCTGGGGTTTCTCCTTTCCTCCATGATAAATGGACGTGATGGCTGTGATTATCCTGCATTTAGGAATTTGTTGTTAGTGCGCCCTCTCTTTTCCATGTACAACTGTGAATGCTAATTCAAGCTGTGAAGAGTGAGCAAAAAGAGAATCCTGTTGGATTTTCGTGCTGGTGTAAGTGCAGTGGCAGCAGCAAATTTTTGATAGTTAATCAGTCACTGTTTGTATTCCTCATCATGTACCATCCCACACAGCTGGCACATAACAAAGAATGCAACCAGCAGCTTTTTAACGGATGCAGTTCACTTCTGTGATTTACACCAGTGCACTAAGGGCATTCTCAACCTCTTTTTTTTTTTGGCCATAGCTATAAACACATTATGAAAGAAATATGGGCTGAATCAGGATATTATGAGTTGCGTCACAAACCTTATAAGGTGGTGTGTGAAGAATTGTTTCTAGTCTGTGCCTCCTTTCACATCTGCCAGGGTCCCCCAGAGGACCACCAAAACCAATAGCAACTCCCCTTCCAACATTCAAAGCAGTAAGGCACAACTATCCAGTTTAAAACTCCACTCAGACAACCAGTCACTGAGGAAAAGCTTGCCTGTAGAGAAAGGTCTTCACCTACTTGTGGAAGGACAGTAAAGAGGAGGCAAGCCTAGCCCCCTGTGGGAGGGAGTTCCAAAGCCTGGAATCAGCGACAGAGAAGGCCCTATCCCATGTCCCCACCAAATACACCTGTGAAGGTGGTGGGACTGAGAAAGGCCTTCTTCTGATGATCTTAACATCTGAGCAGTCTCATAGTGGGAGACACAGTCCTTGAGATAGCATGGACCCAAGCTGTTTAGGGCTTCATAGCTTATATAACCAGCACTTTGAATTGTGCAGCCCTACATAGAGTTTGTTACAGCAATCCAGCCGAGATGTAACTAAGGAATGTCTCACCTTGGCCAGATCAGACCTGTCAAGGAATGGGTGCAGCTGGCATATAGGTTTTAACTGTGCAAAGGCACTCCTGGCCACCACAGAAACCTGGGCCTTCAGGCTCAGAAACAAATCCAGGAGAACACCCAAGCTGTGCATGTGTGTTTTTAGGAGTATAACTCCATCCAGTGTAGGCTGCATCCCTTTGTAGCTTGCATTTGTGTCTGTTGGCACCATATTGGGTTTTCAGGAATGCCATCTTCTTTTTTATATTTTGTGGGTTGTGTGGGGGATTATTGTGTTATTTCACATTATGTTTATTGTTGGAAACTGCCATAAAAGTGGCATGCCACTATATGGTGTGACACAGAAATTTAACCAATAAATACAATAAAGAAGTCTTCCTTGATCTCCCTTTTTGGCTGGCCAGGAACACCTCTGTCTTGTCAGGATTAGGTTTCCGTTTATTTGTCCTCATCCAGTCCATTACTGACATCAGACATTGATCTAGAACTGAAACAGCTTCCTCAGATTTAGATGGAAAGGAGAGATAGAGTTGGGTGTCATCCACATACTAGTGAATCTCTGGACATCCTCTTCCAGTGGTTTCATGTAGATGTTAAATAGCACAGGCCAATGGCCAGGGTAGCGAGCAGAAGTCCTCCAGCACCATCCTCTGAGTTCTCCCCTCCAGGTAGGACTGGAGCCATAGTAAAACCATGCCTCCAAGTCCCACCCCAGAGAGTGAGCCAGAAGGATGCCATGATCAATGCTATTGAAAGCTGCCCAGAGGTCCAGCAGAACCAACAGGGGCATGCTTCCCCTGCCCAGTTTCCCGCATTGGTCCTCCACCAAGCTGACCAAATTTTATTTATTTATTTTATTTATTTTATTGGACTTCTGCCCCGCCCATCTAGACCAAAGGTCTACTCTGGGCGGCATTACAAATTTAAAAATAGTAAAAAACCAATAAATATATACTATAAATCCAAGATGGCAAAATGTGAATTTAAGATACGGCAGGAGGGAAAGCCTGCCCAAATAGCCAGGTCTTGACTTTTCTTCTGAATACACCCAGAGAGGGAGCCAGGCGGATTTACACGGGCAGGTTGTTCCAGAGGCGAGGGGCCACTGCCGAGAAGGCCCGGTTCCTCGTTCTTTCCTTCCGGACCTCCCTCGGTGTTAGGCCCCTCAGCCGCCCGGCCTGGCTGGAACGAGTGACTCTGGCAGAACTGGGTGGGAGGAGGCGCTCTGCCAGATATCGAGGTCCTAAACCGTTTAGGGCTTTATATATCATTGTTAAGACTTTGAAATCAACGCAGAAGCGAATGGGCAGCCAATGCAAGGCGGCCAGCGTGGGGGAAATATGTTGGTACCTTTTCACCCCTGTAAGAAGTCTGGCCGCCGTATTCTGCACCATCTGGAGCTTCTGCGTCAGTCTCAAAGGCAGCCCCACGTAGAACGCATTACAGTAGTCTAATCTTGAGACTACGAGCGCATGAACCAAAGTGGTGACTGCCCCCACATCAAGATAGGGATGCAGCTGGGCAATCCGCCGAAGATGGAAGTGTGCGGAACAGACCACTGACGCCACCTGGGTTTCCATGGTGAGCGCCGGGTCCAGATGTACACCCAAACTGTGAACCTTACTCTTGGTGGTAAGAGTTACCCCCCCTAAAGAGAGGGAGTTTCCCAAACCACTGATGCCTGGGGCACCCACCCGAAGGACCTCCGTCTTGCCCGGGTGCAAAGGATTCTCCATCCCAGTTCTGAAGCCAGATTGAAATAGATCTAGATAACTCATCTCATCCAGCAACTCCTGAATCTGAGAAGCCACGACCAGCTCTAGCTTCTTGCCCAAGTATAGAACATTAGATACTGGCTGGTAATCATTCAGTACTGTGGGATTCAAGGAGGGTTTTTTTCAACAAAGTTCTTACTACTGCCTGCTTTAAGCATACTGGGATCCTACCCTGTTGCAAGGAGGCATTCACCCATTCAGCCAATCTCTCTCTGGCAGCTTTTGTAAGCCAGGAAGGACAAGGTTCCAGCAGACATGTGGTATCTTTCACGTCTCCAAGGGTCCTGTCCACATCATCAGGGTATAAAAAAACCTGAAACTTTTCCATTAACACAGGAGAATCAGAGGCCTTAGTTACATTTGTTCATACTTGCAAATATGACTCCTACAAATTACAAGATTAACAAGTTGCCCCTGTGGCAAATAGCCACTTTTTGTTTAGACTAACAGGGTCTGTGCACCTGTAAGAATAGCTGACTGATCCAATAGTAATTTACTAGATAGGCGAAATGCTTTGAGTGTAAAGTGCTGGTGAACAAAGTTGGCCAGGTACCAATTTGTTCTATCCACCGTTTTGTGTTGTGGGAGTTTCTTTCTGTCTTTCTTTTTATTTTCATATCATTTGTTTACCTACACACCAAGAGATATTAGATATGAAAGAAGTTCTTTCACAAGGCAATGTTATTTTACACTGACCTTGCTTTCAGACTTGACTGGAGAGCTGATTATTTTGCAGTGTCTTTTAGTAAACGGCTGTTCAAACCTCATTTTTAAAGCACAATGTACATTTTAAAGATTGCTTTTTTTACAATCCCATTAATTAATTATTTTAACACTCTCTACATGCAAAATTTCAAACCTTGACATATATGGAAAATGAGAAAACTCAAAATAGAATTTGAATGGATGCTAGTTTCCCTTAATGCTGCCTGCCTTTAAAAGAGTTAACTTCAATTTGAGTGTGCATTTGGGACAGGACATTATCTTCCTTTGTCTGAAGATCACTATCTCAATCCACACCTGTGTTCATAGAACTGTTGAATTAAATTAGGTTAGCTGACAAATGTTGCTTGTTCTATTTTAAACGCAACCCTCTACTTCTCTTATTTTTTACTCTGCAATCCTTAATAAAATACTTATGTTTGAAACTTGGACTGTTTATATGCTTATTTAGACACTCCTCCACAGCTTACTGCTCTGTGTAATTCCATGAACTTATTAGAGAGACACATAAGAGTTGTCTTTTCTCTTTAAGATACTGTAAACTTGACTTTCCCAGATCTTCAGGGTAGGATATTGAAACATGAATAACTGTGGATCTATCCAGGAATAAGTAACATGAAGGATGGCTCTTAGCCTTTGTTCTAGCACAGAAAAATGTGTGATTGAGCCCCCAGTTGGGTGACACCACTGGGACATGCAAAGTGCAGTTGAGATCTGAATGTACATGGTATGCCATGTAAACTTGTTTCTCCCCGAATAATTGCAAACAGAGTTAGAGAAATAAGAATAATGGGTATTTTCTCCCCTTTCAGCTGCAATAATGAAATCTCTTCTTTTGCTACTTAAAATGATATAAGCCAAAGCCAGACTCTGCTGGTGGGTGGGTGGTGGGAACAAACTGGGAGGCAAGCCATCCTCACAGGGAAAGAACAGTATCACATGAAACTTGAAGAGGGAATACTGCTAACAAAAATCACTTTGAAGCAAACCAGTTTGGGATGATTTGAGTGAAGATTATCTCATGCATTTCAGAAAATATTGCTTGAGAAATTGTGGTAAACCGGAACCAAAAGATAAGCACATATACTAGCTCATGAGTACTGAGTAGCACAGGGCCTTTGAGGCAGCTTCTCAGCTTCTCTGCCATTGTGGGAAAAAGTGCAGGAGCGGATTCCAAGTCACAGCTCAATGTTCATCCCCTGAAAAGGAAAGCTGTGGCTGTACCTAAACTGGGGTGGGGCAGTTGTTGCCCTTCAGGTGTTTTGAAGCACATCTCTCATAACACAACACCATTGACTATTCTGGCGATGACTGCTGAAAGTTAGGCCAAAAATATTTGGAGGGGCACAGTTTTATCCATTTGGCATCTAATGTCTTGAAGGAAGAGTTGGAGCCAGTCACACACAGCCCAGTAATGTGATACAAAATGAAAGAAATCGTAAAGAGTGACAACTATCCTGTTTTTCACATTAAGAAGGACGTCAAGCAACAGTGGCCCTTCTCTGGAGAGGGAAGCTGGTATACCACAACCAGGATGTTGGTGCTTATCTGATAAAATGGCAGTCTCTCATATCCTGACTGTGTGGACTCGGTGCAGTTGCAAAAAGCTGGAATGAGTTCCTGTCTCATAATAAATGGGAAGTAAATCCTGCTACAAACACAGATGCCAGTTCTGCCCTCACGTTTATTCTGGCAACCCGATTACAGGACCTAACAATGTCACACACAGCATCAAGGGTACTTTTACTTGTTCCTGTACCAATCTTATCTATGCCAGCGGTCCCCAACTTTTTTGGAACCGCAGACCAGATCCACGCGAGCACAACACGCCCCTCACGAGCATGACACACCCCCTGCAAGCGTGGCATGCCCCCCTGTGAGTGGGACATTCCCCCCACCAGCGCGACATGCCTACCGTATGTGCGTGCGGGGGGGGGGGCGATCCGTCTCAGCAGCTCAGTCCTGGGAAGCCCACGGACTGGCACCGGGCCGCGGACTGGGGGTTGGGGACCCTGATCTATGGCATTTTTTTTTTTGCCAACAATGCCCCTCTGTACTCTACATAAGACAAATAGGACAATCTTTGTGCAAAAGAATTAATGGACACAAATCAGACATAAGAGATGGCAGTACACAGAAACTGGTTTCAAATCATTTTTATTTACCTGGACAACAAGATCTGAAAGTTGCCATTCTGAAGAGAAAAAAATTACAGGACAAGAATCCAGAGAGAGAGAGAGAGAGAGAGAGAGAGAGAGAGAGAGAGAGAGACAGAGCTGAGATTATTTGTTTGTTTCGTGTGTTTATATACCACTTGACCTAGTGCTGACCACTACTCTAAGCAGCTTACAACAGAACAATAAAACAACAGCCCACCCAACAGATCAACATTAAACATCTCTAAATAAAGCACTCACAATAACTTAAAAACCCCAATAATGGCAGAATCAGGAAACACAGATAAGAATTAACTTAATGGAGGATGTCCTTAAACACTTCTTGAAACAAAACAGACTTTAATATTCTCTTAAAGGATGGTAGAAGCCTCACACACTTCTACCAGGAGCCCGTTCCTTAAGGATGGGGCTACAACCGAGAAGGTAAGATTTCTGGTAACAGTCTTCTTTGCCTCTCTTGGTGTGGCAACCTGAAGAAGCAAGGCCTGTGAGGAATGGGTGGTATGTTACAATATATCCATATGCTTAAAACCCCAGTGGACTCAATACTAGCCAAGGTTTCTTAGGCCATTATCGTATGTTAAACACTGCAACTATTGTGTTATATTTCCTTCCGAACTATCCAGAGCCACCTTACAAGCTTCAATCATTATCACTGTTTACAGAACAATGCTTCCTGGGAGGGGAAGGGAGGGGTTGTAAAGGTGATTGCCAGGTGTGAAATGCTTCACCATCAACAACTTCTCCCCAGGAAACAAACAGTCTCTTTATTGTGGGGCCATGTATTTGCTCTTTTGTCTGAGGAGGTAGACTTGTTCATGAAAGCTCACATTAAAATATAACAGTTGCTCTTTAAGGTGCCACCAGGTTTTTCTCTTTTTTATTTTTTATTTTTCTTTTGTTTTTGACCTGATATGCTGGCACAGATTAAGATGTCTACCTCTTTTCTTTTCTCCCCCCCTTTTTTTAATTAGAAAAATCAATCCGTGCTTATTAAACATTGTGATACATGGGTTAATCTTATATTCATTTGTTGATACAGATTAGGGCCTAATCTCTACACCGCGTTTCTAACCATTGATAGAACAGATTCCATGTTTGAAAATAGTCTGAATCTTCTTTCTCTTTAATTTTCAATGTAAGTCTGTCCATTTCCGCACAGTCCAAAATCTTCTTAATTATATCTTTATCTGTAGGTATTCCTTCATTTTTCCAGTGTTGTGCCAGTACAATCCTAGCTGCTGTCAAAATATGCAGTGTTAAATATACATTTTGTTTATCAAAATTTTCTGGCATTATACCTAATAGAAACAGTTATGGTTTAAAGTCTATATGTTTTTTTCACATTTAAACAAGCCATGCATGTATTTTAATCCAAAAGTTTTTAACTTTATTTTATTTATTTATTTATTTATTGAATTTATATCCCGCCCATCTAGACAACGTCTACTCTGGGCGGCTTACAACAAATATATCATAAAAAACAATTAAAACATCAATTTAAATCAATAATATTAATATCATTCAAGATGGAGAAAGTAAATAAAGATTAAAAGAAAAAGTGAAAGTCAAGTATTGACAGGAGGTAAGGCCTGCCTAAAGAGCCAGGTCTTTAGTTGGCTCTTAAAAATGCCCAGCGAGGGTGCCAGGCGAATCTCTGATGGAAGGCTGTTCCAGAGTCAAGGGGCCACTGCCAAGAAGGCCCGGTTTCTTGTTCTTTCTTTCCGGGCCTCCCTCGGCGTTAGGCCCCTCAACCGTCTTTCCTGGCTATAACGAGTGATTCGAGTAGATCTAGGTGGAAGAAGGCGTTCCGCTAGATATCGAGGTCCTAAACCGTTTAGGGCTTTATACTTAATCATTAGCACTTTGAAATCAATGCAGAAACGAATGGACAGCCAATGCAAGGCAGCCAGAGTGGGAGAGATATGCTGATGTTTTCTCATCCCACTAAGAAGTCTGGCACAAGTCCACCATACATGATAATAAGTACCTGCTTTTTTATCTCATTTCCAACATTTATTAGACATACTAGAAAACATTTTAGCTAATCTAGCAGGTGGTAGGTGCCATAAGATGGCTACCTCTTCTAAAACGGTCTTATAAGCATACAGGATTCTGATGTGGCCCTTCTCATCGAGCAGTTGATATAAAGTGGGGGAAAGAGGGAAAACATTTTCTTCCTCATTGCTAGTCATATTCTTTCCTGAAAAAGAACCTAATACTGTGGAGAATTAAGCTAGAAGGAACCCCTGCTGTTTCCTGAAATGACCAGCAGGAAAGCAGTGGTCACATTTTCATTGTGTAAACTCTGTCTTGCCAAATATTTCAAGATTCTGCATTGAGTGATTGCATTTAAAATTTAAAAGTGATACTGTATTGCTGTAATGCTATTTGTAGGGTAAACATAGGGAAGAGAGGTCAGAGAATGTCACATTGCCTGTCTCTCGTGTGCCACGAATGTTCGTTTTGAACTACATGAAGAGGGGGAAAAATTGAAATTCACCCAGTGTGTGTGACAAAGTGCTTCTGAGGCCAAGTGTTCAAATGCAGCATTATCAAGCTATTTTTAGAGTACTGATGTCCCTACAGTGCTGTTTAAAGATTCAGTTAAGGCTGCTAATAGGTGTATTTATATCCATCCTGTCAACTGCCACAGCATGAATGCTTTTACAGATGATAATTCTATTCTTGGGAGACTGCACCATGGTTACCATCACCATGACTGCTTAAATGTATGCAGTATATCCATATACATTTCTGAAATACTTGGTTACATATTCATGTGTAGCGTGCATGCTGAAATAACCAGACTGGGGATTAAACCAACTATTGTCACACAGTTAAGACTGTAATGCTTCAGACAGTTTTACTCAAAAACATATGCAAACTGTTATGAGTGAAAGTATATGCTTTCAGTTATTTGAAGGTAATGAGATGTTTAAGGAGTGGTTTTATCAGTTCCATTTCCCCAGTGAGTTTCCAAAGCCAAGTGGGGATTTGAACCCAGGCCTCCTGATTCTTAGTTTGTCACTCTGTCCACTACACCACGTTGGGTAATGTATACATGTAGTGAAATAATGAACGTGGTATAATGCTGTGTTTTTGTGGAGATCCATTCCATAATGCTAGCTTTTTGCGGAGATCAGCTCTGTGTGTAAGGTTTTTTTTTTCTCCTGATGGAGAAGATAGAGAATAATGTTGAAGACCACAGTAAGAAAAAAAATGCAACTTCCATGTAGCTCTAATACTTTTTACCATCTGTTTCTCTTCTTAAAAATAGAACATACCTTCTGGCCCAGCAATTTTAAGAGGAAAACTGATAGAGGCTTTTTAGCTTTTAAACCATAACATACACTTTCCGCTAACTCAGGAGGGTATGACTGTGGCATACCTTTTGGCAGCTATTCCTGTAGAAAGCTGTTGACACCAGCCACGGGCAATCAAGGATGACGTTACAGGAGGTGGTGAGTTTTGGTAATTCGGACCCGCGGGATAAATGTCGGAAATGTTTCATTTCTGAAAAATCATCCCACCTGATGATGTTATCAGCCTTCCATGGGCATACTTGTGTGAAGAGGATTTCACCCATCTGTGCTAGACTTTGTAATGTTGGCAGGTAATAAGTTCTGGGGCTGTGTCCTCAGGACCATTTTTTTTTTCTGAGGATGGGTCTGTCACTCACAAGTAAGCAGGTCAAGCTGAAAGTTCAGTCCCATCAATCTTTCACTTTATCACACCAGGAGCAGACAGAAGCATGTCATCAGTCAGTCTGTGTTGCAGGGAGCTCCTAGAATTCTGGACAGGAAGAAATACTTTTGGGGAAGAGTCGGTTCAGGCAGTTGTTTTCAGCACTCGGCTAAATGAAAGGGCGGAATTAGTAGCTCACAGAATTCCTCTCCCAGGTGTTGAGCTGTTTCCAGTTAGTTATCTGGAACCTGTTTGACCTGTATGGAGGATTAGTACAGGGAAAGCGCCCCAGAGGGAGACCACAGCTGCGATACAAGGAGATCTGCAAGCGGGATCTGGAGGCCTTAGGAATGGACCTCCACAGATGGGAAACCTTGACCTCTGAGCGTTCAGCCTGGAGGCAGGCGGTGCAACATGGCCTCTCCCATTTTGAAGAGACCCTTGTTCAGCAGGCCAAGGCAAAGAGGCCGTCCCGAAACCAGCAAAATCAGGGAGCTGGACAGGGGATAGATTGTATTTGTCTTCCGTGTGGAAGGGATGGTCACTCTCAAATTGGCCTTCTCAGCCACACTAGACACTGTTCCAAGCCCTCTATTCAGAGCACGTTACCCTAGTCTCTCGAGACTGAAGGATGCCTACAGTAACCCTTTGATCTGTCTTTGTTTATGTTCCAAAAACGGGAGCTGTCCATGGTCCTTTGCACAAACAGCCTACATATCTCCCAGGTTCCCTTTGTCCTCTGAGTCTTCCCTGCCAGGATTAGCCTCTGTCTCCTGTGCTTCTGAGGGGATGCTGTTTCCTGGGCCACAGGATTCCCCCGTGCAACCGGTTTCCCCTAGCCGTAAGGGATTGTCTTCCCTTTCTGAAGGTGACTCATCTGGGTGGTGGTGGTGGCATAAAGAGACTTGCTTTCTCATGGACTGATTATGTATAAAGGTACCTATCAATCCAATTATGAAGTTGACTTGCACTCTTAATATTAAATACAATACAATAACAAATGAAGAAGTATGAAAGAAGAAGACAAGAACACGTTTGGCAAAATAAAGAAGAACACTAAAAGTTTAACAGACAGGACATTTTAAAAATAATGTTGCCTGGTGATAGAATAGTTTCGATATATGTGTCAGGTAGGTTTCTCAGGAGAGACTTCCAAATGGCAGCATCAGCTGTTGTACTCTGGAAAATAATTTTTAAGGCTCTCAAAAGTATTGTGAAACTGTACATAACATGGAGATCTGTTCTCCAGTCTTCATGGGAAAGAAAAGCTCTTTTTCTTGGCAATCTAATTACTATTCTTTTAAAACAGAATATCTTTGCCCTTTAAGTATGCCTTAATTATGTGTGAAGGAACCACATAAGTATATAAAAATATCTACTGTTGGAAATTTTACGCAAGTGTTATTCTGTTGTTACTAGTTCTTTGTTAATAAAATTTGAGGTAAATGAAGCTAAAACTAAAATAAATAAAAATAAAACTTGTAACCATAAACAATACTTAAAGCAAGAAATATTTAGTTATTTTTGTGGCATTTAAAAATACCTTCAAAAACTCTTTAAAATGCCTGAGAAAATTAGAAGGGTGTTTGTGTTGCAGTGGAAGGAGCATAATTTACATACTATGCAAGTTTTTATTTGTGGGGGCAGCATACGAGCTGAATAGTTTCCTTTTGTGGCAGCCACCAATGGACCTTATTAGAAAATGACATTATGGCAGAGGGGTCAAGCTGTAGAACTCTGTGTACTGTTAAGATTCCAGTTCCCATCAGCTGTAGTGATGAGAAAAATGCTGCAATATAACAATAGTTAGAAAGCCACACTTTGCCTGACTCAGCATTTCGATCTGGTTAAATAAATATGGAAGAATAATTCAGGTTATTTAGTCCCAATTAATTTAGGACAATATAGGTGAATAAGCACTTTGGATTGGGCCCAGCAGTGGAATGCAGTATTGATGGTGAACAAATATGTAATATGTTGTAGCAATAATAAAATGATAGCTTATATCTGATCACATTTGCTTTGTATTTATGATTCACAAACTTTACTGTCAAAAGAATGGCAGTTTTATAAGAAATAGCCTGCCTCATCAGTTGAATGAAAGTTCAAATGAGAAGAAACTAATTTGCAAAAAAATGCACTTTCACTTTTATTACTTTTTATAGTTTAATGTCAAGTATACTTATACGCAGGATATTTATCAGAAGAGAGCCTAAATTTGCATAATTTGTGCATATAGTGCACATTAGTATGTGAGTCTCTGTACATTGAGCAGGGGGTTGAACTTGATGGCCTTGTAGACCCCTTCCAACTTTACTTTTCTATGATTCTATGATTAAAATAACATACAATTAGGATTTGGAGAGGCAAATGGCCTCCCCCACCAAATATCCATATGTCACCATTATTCTGAGTTGTGTATGATGTTGAAATAGGACAGTATCCTTGAGCTGGCTTTATTTATGCAGTTTTTCCTCTGAAGCCTTTCCTCCCACCTTCTTGGTTTATTTGTACTTGCACTTGCATGGTAGTACCACAGTGAGGTTTGAGGAGGAAGAAGCCTTTCTATTTCAAATGTCACAGTAGTCAGTAGCTGAAAAATGGACTGGATAAATGTTACTCAGTTTACAGCTGAGCACATAGCCCGGAACATAAGCAACACCTTTTTACTAGCAATTTGCTTCTACAATTTAACCATTTCATTTCTGCAAGCATAAACCAGTAGTTTAGATTCTAGCGAATTTATTCATATAATTTTCTTTTTAAAAGTTTTATAAATGTAGTTCAACAGTTCTTTGGCCTCAGTTTTATAGGATTATATGCTATATATTTTACATAAGTACAGTAAACAGGATTCTACAAGCAAAATCAGAAGATGCGGGGGGGGGGCAAACAAAAACTATAACTATGAAACTGGACCTCAGATCAGCACCACATTTGACATGGATATAGCAGAAAGTCTACTCTTGCTCTGTGTCAAATTTGGGGACGTTTAGGCAAAGGGTTTTTGAGTTGTGATTTTTAAAAAAAACACTGTTTTACCGCCGTGCAGAACCACGCGGCCATTTTGTCAGCTAATAGAAAAGAGATGAAAAACATAAATAGGACAAAATTTGCATGCCTCAGTTTTAACTTTTTTTTCTTCATCCACATGAATTGGGGCAATCCTGGCTCCAATTCAGACCCTTTCATTACTGTTTTTTAACCCCTAAGTTCTGAAATTGCAGCCTTTTTAAAAAATAACTTCTGAGAATTCATCCCCAAACCATTGTCCCCTCTTTGCCCACAGACTACACCACAGAAACCATGGGTCTCCCTGCTCATGGCTTTGCAGTGGTACAAAAGCATGGATCTGATACACAGATCCTCATGAATCCGCATGATTTTGAATTCAGATCATCCCCAAACCATTCTCCAGACAAAGGCTCCATTTATTTATTTATTTATTACATTTATAGCCCGCCCATCTAGTCATATAGACTACTCTGGGCGGGTAACAACATATCATCTAACAATTTAACAATTTAAAATCATAACAATATATTACTAAATAAATAATGATCCAAGATGGGAGAAAACACAAAATAACAAAATTCAGACGGTGGGTGGAGGGAAGGCTTGCTTAAACAGCCAGGTTTTCATTTGGCATTTAAAGATGCCCAGCGACGGGGCTGTGCGAATCTCAGGAGGAGGCTGTTCCAAAGACGAGGAGCCACTGCCGAGAAGGCCCGGTTTCTTGTTTTTTTCCTTCCAGGCCTCCAACGGCGTTAGGCTCCTCAGCCTCACCTCCTGGCTAGATCGGGTGATACGGGCAGATCTAGGTGGGAGAAGGCGTTCCGTCAGGTAACGAGGCCCTAAACCGTTTAGGGCTTTATACGTAAGCATTAAAACTTTGAAATTCTAGCTTAATTCTCCACAGTATTAGGTTCTTTTTCAGGAAAGAATATGACTAGCAATGAGGAAGAAAATGCTTTCCCTCTTTCCCCCACTTTATATCAACTGCTCGACGAGAAGGGCCACATTAGAATCCTGTATGCTTAATAAATGTTGGAAATGAGATCAAAAAGCAGGTACTTATTATCATGTATGGTGGACTTGTGATAAAGTTAAAAACTTTTGGATTAAAATACATACATTATTTATTTATTTATTTATTTATTTAATTTATATGCCGCCCACACTACCCAAAGGTCTCTGGGCGGCTTACAACAAAAGCTTACTGCACATCATTAGGGAGGGGTCAAGATTCAGTAGAATTCCCAGGATGGTTTATACGATAGTCACAACTCAAGATGAAAAATGGCTTGTTAAAATATTTTTTTAAAAAATATTGACTTTAAACCAGAACTGTTTCTATTAGGTATAATGCCAGAAAATTTTGATAAACAAAATGTATATTTAACATTGCATATTTTGACAGCAGCTAGGATTGTACTGGCACAACATTGGAAAAATTAAGGAATACCTACAGATAAAGATATAATTAAGAAGATTTTGGACTGTGCGGAAATGGACAGACTTACATTGAAAATTAAAGAGAAAGAAGATTCAGACTATTTTCAAATGTGGAATCTGTTCTATCAATGGTTAGAAACGTGGTGTAGAGATTAGGCCCTAATCTGTATCAACAAATGAATATAAGATTAACCCATGTATCACGATGTTTAATAAGCACGGATTGATTTTTTTTTATTAAAAAAAGGGGGGAAAGAAAAGAAAAGAGGTAGACATCTTAGTCTGTGCCAGCATATCAGGTCAAAAACAAAATAAAAAGAAAAAATTAAAAAAAAGAAAAACCTGGTGGCACCTTAAAGAGTAACTGTTATATTTTAATGTGAGCTTTCATGAACAAGTCTACCTCCTCAGACAAAAGAGCAAATACATGGCCCCACAATAAAGAGACTGTTTCCTGGGGAGAAGTTGTTGATGGTGAAGCATTTCACACCTGGCAATCACCTTTACAACCCCTCCCTTCCCCTCCCAGGAAGCATTGTTCTGTAAACAGTGAACCGAACTACACGGAACCGAACGGGCAGCCAATGCAAGGCGGCCAGAGTGGGAGTAATATGTTGATGTTTCCTTACCCCACTGAGGAGTCTGGCCGCTGCATTCTGCACCATCTGGAGTTTCCGCATAGATCTCAAAGGCAGCCCCACGTAGAGAGCATTACAGTGGTCTAATCTCGAGACTACGAGCGCATGGACCAAAGTGGTGAGCGGCCCAACATCTAGATAGGGACGCAGCTGGGCTATCCGCCAGAGATGGAAATAGGCGGTGCGGACCACTGACGCTACCTGGGATTCCATGGCAAGCGCCTGGTCCAGATAGACCCCCAAGCTGCGCACCTCACTCTTCGCGGTGAGAGTCACCCCCCCAAAAGAGAGGGAGTTTCCCAAACCGCTGATGGTAGGCCCCCCGACCCTCAGGACCTCCGTCTTGTCCGGGTTCAGCCTCAGCCCATTTTCCTGCATCCATTGCAATACAGACCCCAGGCAGCGCTGCAGGGACAGAACGGCATCCACTGTACAGTGGTGCCTCGCTAGACGATTGCCTCGCAGGACGAGGAAATCGCTAGACGATGCCTTTTTGCGATCGCTACTGCGCTTCACAAAACGATGTTTCCCTATGGCGATTTTCGCTAGACGATGAGGTTTCCCCATAGGAATGCGCCGACTAGTGGTGAAAAGCTGTCAGTGCAGCTGTCAGTGCATTCCTATGGGGACCCGCACTCGCTAGACGAGGTTTCCCTATGGGAGATTTTCGCTAGACGACTGCGTTTTCCCTTGGAACGCATTGAAGAGATTTCAATGCATTCCAATGGGAAAACGTGCTTCGCTAGACGATGTTTTCGCTAGACAGCGATCTTCGCGGAACGGATTAACATCGTCTAGCGAGGCACCACTGTAGTTGGCAAAAAGGAGATGTAGAGCTGTGTGTCATTGGCATATTGATGGCACGATGCTCCATACCCCCTGATAACCTTGCCCAGCGGCCTCATATAGATGTTAAACAGCATTGGAGAGATGGTCGAACCCTGCGGAACCCCACAATTGAGGCTCCATGGGGCCGACTCATGCTCCCCAAGCTGAACTCTCTGAGGACGGTCCCCCAGGAAGGACCGGAGCCAGGCCAACGCCTGACCACCGATTCCCAACTCAGAGACCCTCCTCAGGAGGATACCGTGGTCGACGGTATCAAAGGCAGCTGAGATATCGAGGAGGACCAACAGAGAAGTTTTTCCCCTGTCAGCCTCCCTCAAGAGGTCATCTAACAGGGCGACCAATGCCGTTTCTGTACCATGGCGCGGCCTGAAACCCAACTGGAACAGATCCAGGGCATTTGTTTCATCCAAGTGCGCCTGAAGCTGATCGGCCACCACCCTCTCGACCACTTTACTCATGAAAGAAACATTGGCGACGGGCCTATAATTGCCAATATTGTCCGTCACCAAATTAAGTTTCTTTCAAATGGGCCTAATGAGTGTCTCCTTGAGGGCAGGGGGAAACCTGCCCTCCTGGAGAGACCCATTAATTATCGCTGTAGCCCATTCGGTTGTTATAGGCCTGGCTGCTTTGATTAGCCAGGCTGGGCAAGGGTCAAGGGAGGAGGTGGTGGCCCATAGATTACAACACAGAAATCATGGGTCCCTGAACACATGGCTTTGCAGTGGTGCAGAACGACCAATCCAAGGCATGGACAATAACAATAGCAGTAACAATAACAATGACCTTAGAACAGCAGAGCTGGAAGGGACCCTATGGTATCATCAAGTCCAGTCCCTGACAAGGAGGCGCCATGGGGAATTCAACTCCCAACCTCTGGTTCACAGTCAAAGACCTAAACCACTGAGCTTTCCAGAAGTTCTTGGATCCACATGATCTTTACATAGGATCATGCCCAAACCACTGTCCAATCATAGGGGCCATCTGTACCTACAGACTACACCACAGAAATCATGGGTCCCCCAGCACATGGTTTTGCACTGGTGCGAAACATGGATCTGATGCATGGATTGTCATGGATCCACATGATTTTTAACTAGGATGATCCCCAAACTCCTGTAGGCCCCATTTGTGCTCATAGATTAAAACACAGAAATTGTGACCCCAGACACATTGGTTAGAATACTATGCTATTCAAATAGTAAAGTCATTTAGTATGTTCACATTTCTGTTATATATGCAGGGTACAATAGACTCAGGAAACTCATTTTTGCTTGAGTGAGAGTTCAGGCTTAACTTGACTGAGCACCCACTTTTCTGCTTTTGTGGCTGTGTTTAGAATCTCTACCAACACCACATTTCAAATGACTTGAGTTTTTCCTTGTCTTTCTTAACTATCTTCCTTAGACATAGTGTGCATGATTTTGGCCTTGCTTTCAAGTGATGTTCTTTGCTAACTCCAACCTCCTCTTCTTTTTTTTTAAATTTCAAAAAGCAAAGGGACATATTTTGGAAAACATGTACATAGCATATCTGTAGAGGTTTTGGTCCAATAAAGCTTTTCTTCCTCAGCTTGCCTAAGTCAAAGAAAGGAATATGAAATTGGAACATAGCTTTCCAGTCTGCATTTGGTGGAGCGGGCATGGTAACATAAGTTTAACTGAGAGGTTAAAAGGTGTGTATTAGAGATGGGCTGCTGCATTGGCATGCATATGTGTGGTATGGAAAATATAAGGAGCAATCACACTTTATGGAACACATTGTGAGGAAGGCTTTATACCTAGTGTGGTAAAAATTTCAAATACAAACCTACAAGAAAATTCCAATATGGGTAGCGCCTATAGAAGCATTTACTTTGAAAGTATTGAACCAGAAAGGGGCACTGCTAACATATAAAGAATTGCTTAGCAAAGAACAAAACATAAAAAATAAGCAAGAACTAGAGGTACTGGGGGTGGCAACAGATTGGTGGTCAATGAACAAATTGGAATCTAGATATAAAAAAGACAAAATTGTGGGTTTCTTTGAGGGTGAAGTTCAAGTGGATAAACTGTGGATCTATACTGATGAGAAAATAATTAAAAAAATGTATACATACCTATTGGAATATGAGATGGAGGATGAGAGGGTAAAGGAGACGATGATAAAATGGGCAAGCAATTTTGGTTACAATATTGATATTGATGATTGGACATTGATGTGGAAAGAATCCCATAAAATGATTAAGCCGGTAAATTTAAGAGAAAATATCCTCAAAATGTTCTATAGATGGCACTATACCCCTGTAAGGTTGGCAAAAATGTCAGAGGGTAATAGCAATGTTTGTTGGAAGTGTAAAAAAAAAGCAGGAACCTATTATCATATGTGGTGGACATGTGAAAAAGTCAAGAGATATTGGATGCAGGTGTGGGAAATAATAAAAGAAATCATTCAACAGAAATTAAATTTTAAGCCTGAAATAGCACTGTTAAATATTGTGTCGGAAATCACTGATAAGAAAATCAAATATTGTGTAATGTATATACTTGTAGCTGCTAGGTTACTCTGGGCCCAAAAATGGAAAAGTGAAGAAACACCCACGATGGAGGAGCTCCTAAAGAAACTGTTGGATATTGCAGAATTAGATGCACTTTCAGAAGCACTACGTGAACAACCAAGAGACTATGTGAAACAAAGTTGGAATTTAATATATGTTTGGGCTCAGGAAAAGACAAAAATTTAGGGGAAAATGTTTTATGTTCATTATCTTTTTCAAGGCTCACTGGAAACCTGGGGAATCTGGGACTCAAAGGAGATTGGAATTTCTTGTCCTCTGAAGGGGGGAGGGGAGGGCTTATTTTGGGCTATTTTTTTATTTCTTTTCGTTTTTTGATATTTTATTCTGTAGTTCTGCTTAATAAAATAAATATCTATCTAAAAAAAAAATAAAAAAAAGATGGGCTGCTGCATTGGTGTGACACCACAGGTGCTGTGCATTCGCTCCCCCCCCCCCACTGGCTTCCCCACTCCCAAGCCGGCATGCACTGCTTTTCTCCTGCTCTTCACGTGATCATCCAGTCACAGCAGGAGCACGGACTTCCCTTCTCCGCCTCCTCCAGCAGCCGCCCACTCAAAGGCTGCACTGCAGAAATCCCTGCCCTACCTCCTCATCTGAATGGGCAGCTGCTGGAAGAGGTGGAGAAGGGAAGTCCGTGCTCCTGCTGTGACTGGATGATCGCGTGAAGAGCAGGAGAAAAGCAGTGTGTGCCAGCTGGTGAGTGGGGAAGCCAGCAGGGGTGGGGGAAGTGAACCCACGGCATCTGTGGTGCCATGCAGTCAAAGCATCACAAACCTCCTAACTGAGGTTCGTGCCCATCTTTAGTATGCATGTTTCTCTACTGTATGTGTTGTACCTGTTCAGACCTTTGCTTCACCATTTCATTAAGTCCAAAACAACCCTCTTTCTGATTTTCTCGTTTTTTACTTTGCTAACGTAAAAGAGAATAACCAAAATAATTTCCCAGACATATAATTAAAGACATTTAATTACCAGCTTAACTTATGCAGCAGCATTTTGGGCCAGTCGTTACTTTGAGTAAATATACTATTAAACAATGTTAATATGATCAGAAGCTTTTAGTCTGTAATCTACTACTCTTTAGTAATTCTGGGTAGTTATTCCGCAGGCATCAACTTTTGCCTTCTGGTAGCAAGAGGGTTTGCCCAGTCTTGCTATGCTCTTGCACTAGAACCTTTTCCCCCCACTTGCATACCCCTTGGCAGCCTATTTCCATAAATTGTATCCTTCATATTAGCAAAATGTTTGTAACTACTATGTTTGCTGTTATTTCAAATGTATATGTTTTAATTGTAAATAAATAGATCCATAATTAGTTTATTATCCAATGGAATAATAAGGTGAATTATATATACAGTACACTGGTACCAGTGTGACAGCACTCGAATATTCGTGAAACAGAGAGAAGTGAAAGCTGAGCCTATGAGGTGTGCACTGCCGAGCATGAACCCTGTAGTGGCGTGTTTGAAACACTTTGTTTGTTTAAAAAAATCTCTGTATAACCAAAACTGTGCTACTCAGACCCATGCAATTACAGGAAGAAGTGTATTCACAATGGGTTGCACTCATGTTGTATTGGTGGGTTTCTCATAGGCATCTGATTGACCACTGTGTGAACATAGTCAAGATTAGGTAAGCTGTTGGACTGATCCAACAGAGCTGTATGTTTTGAGCTCTCCAGCTTTTGAAGATCTTGAGGGCAAGCCTGTGCACAGTAACCAGGGTGTACAGGTCCTAGCTATGAATAAACATTGAACTGATTGTATACTTTTTGGCAGTATTCCATTTGGGAAGAGTTGGTAACATTACTGATTGAGACAAATCGTTGACAGTTCAAATTAGTGTTTTTATCTTTTTTTCTCAGTGTACAGTCTGTCAGTAGAAACTAACAAGCATACTGGTTGCCTATAAAAATGGGATGCAGTCCTAATCTCAGAATTATGGCAGAAAGACTAAGGGGATGGCATAATAAATTAATTCAATTCAGTTCAATTCCTTTACTACGATTAACAGATCAGATCAGGTCAGACAACATTATAAATTACCTAAGCCCCACTTTTTGACATCATTGATTTTAAAGAAACTACTCTCCCATATTTCTCAGTGGGGGTACAATGAACATAAATAGGTTGGGGCCCTTTTAACCCTCTCCAGAATTCAAGCACTATTAAGCGCTTGCTTAAGCATGAATGCTGGTGTGGTCCTAATGTTTGAATTGTGTTTTGCTTCCCATTCAGTCAAAGAGGTTTTTAGAAAGTTCACGATGATGATGGTGGTGGTGATGATGATTCAGAAACACTAGGCACAGTCAAAATTATAAAAACATTGACTGGTATTATATAACAGATACACGTTTTAACCAAAAACCTAAGTATCTGTTAAATATCGGTACAGTATGTATGCTGTTCCTAATATTACCGGTTTTTTATAGCTCTGATGGTGTGATTTCTGAGATCTGCAACTGCTTATAGTACTGTGTGAAATTTCTTGACATTGTTCCCAAAGCCCCAATAACTACGGAGACCACTGGAGTGTGTTTCTTCCAGAGGCGAGATGTTTCAATTGCCAAGTCTCTGTATTTTGTTAGTTTTTCCAATTCTTTATTTTCAACTGTGGCATCCCCTGGAATTGCAATGTCAATGATCAAGACATTTCCTCGTTCTATTACTACTAAGTCTGGTGTGTTATGTTCAAGTTATCTGTCTGTTTGGATCTGGAAATCCCACGAGATCTTGACTTCCTCATTTTCTGCCACCTTCTCTATCTGATGATCCCATGGGTTTTTGGAGGCTGGCAACTTATATTTTTTGCATAATGACCAGTGCACTAACTTTGCCACTCTATCATGTCTAATTTTGTAATCTGTTTGTGCAATCTTTGGACATCATCATCATCTTATTAAAAGCACACCTAGACTTGCAGACCAAAAAGGCACAACAGCAAAGGGGAAAACATGGAAGTGAGTAAGGAAATAAGTAGTTTTTCAGGAGGGCTTTCCATTTCATCTCCCTGACTGTGGCAGTTGAAGGATGAAATTGATAGACCTAGATGAGCCGGCAAAGAAAAGCAGTGTTCAGTATAGAGCGAGTGTCACTGAAATGTGTGATGGAGATGTTAAATTCTAGATTGGCTGTGAGATTAAGAAGACTTTATAACTCTTTGAGGAGTGCTCACCTGATACTACTGTACTGTGAGACCTTTTTTTTAAAAAATATAGGAATATATCTCTGTAAATAACAAGAAATGCAGCATTGGTAGGTGTGAACTCCCTTAGAACTATAGTTTGAAAGATACACGTATGATAATTGGACATGTGCTTACCTAAACATTTACAAATTAATACTGAACTATTGTTTTATACTTAGATTATCTTCAGCATAACTAGGGATAGTGGTGAAATCAATGTAAAAGACACCAGACAATCACGTGAAAATAAAACCTTCCTTATTCCTGCCACTTTCCTGAATGTGGTGCTGCTGACTTACATTTAGCCATTTGTTAAGTTGGCCTCGTAAATGGTTTTCTGGAAAGATTTGATTTCCAGCTGTGCTAATATTGAATACAAAGTGTCAGTAAAGTCCTTATGTGTGCGTAGATCTATTCAGAAGGGAGCTGGATGGAAAAAAATTGATTCTCTTGGGAGCACTGGGTGAGTAAATGTATCATACTTCAGTTTTCAATCTATTTCTTCGGTGTACATTTGGACTGGAATGGGTTTCCTCACATTAAATTAGGAGAAAATGGTTCCCAGGTTATTATTGTTTTAAATGAGAAAGCTTTTAAGAATATTGAGCTTATAGGATACATTGATTATTTCAAAGGGGGTATGTGATTTTTCTTTTAATGCAAGGAGGGATAAAGAGGAAAACCTATAGCTAAATACCAAAAATGTAGACAAATACCATTTTTCTGTCATTTCACAATGATATTGTGATTTATTTTCTATTTTGTAAGCTTAGCTTTGTTTTAAAAGGTGATATAAAACTTCTCCAGTGTTTGAAAGGAAGCTCTTCAGCAGACTTACATCTTACCATTCAGGCTTTCTGTCCTATGCTTGATGGTGGTGGTGGTGGTGGGCTTGTTGGGCAGAATGATCCAACGCCTTGGGGAATATGACAATGGAACAATTGCCTTGGGAGGTGATGAGTGCTCCAACGCTAGAGACATTCAAGTGTAAGGATGTGTCTGGAGACGAAGACCAAGACTATCCACACTTACTGTATTCCTGATTACTATATATGGGTGTGAGAGCTGGACAGTAAAGAAAACTGATGGGGGGGGGGGGGAAATTGATTTGTTTGACATGTGATACTGGACGAAAGCTTTGCAGATACCCCTAGGCTGCCAGAAGGATGAACCAGAACCACGAGATCAAATTGATCCTGAACTTCCTATGCAGTCAAAAATGTTGAAACTGAGGCTGTCCTACTTTGGACACATCATGATTCTCTGGAAAAGACAATAATGCTGGGGAAAGGTGGAAGAGAGCAGGAAAAGAGGAAGACCAAATATGAGATGGATTGAATCCCTAAAGGAAGCCACAGGGTTGAGCAGGGTAGTTGAGGACAGAACGTTTTGGAGATCACTCATTTGTGTGGTTGCCATAAGTCGGGGGTGACTTGACAGCACAGAACAACAACAACAACAACAGATTCTAATAACAGTATTAGAAACAGTATTCAGGCCCACCACAAAAATATAAGAAATGTTATGGTCAGCAAAGGACAAAAGGGACCCCCTCACCACTGCAGGAGTATACCGGATACCTTGCAGTTGTGGCCAGGTATATATTGGAACCACAAAATACAGCATCCACACCAGAATCAAAGAACATGAGAGACACTGCAGACTAAAATAACCGGAAAAATCGGCAGTAGCTGAACATGCCCTGAAACAAGCTGGACATGAAATTCTATTTCAAAAGACAGAAGTACTGGACAACACCAGCAATCATTATGTTAGACTGCACAGGGAAGCCATTGAAATCCACAAACACCAGCAGAGCTTCAACAAAAAAGAAGAAAGTCTAAAACTCAACAAAGCCTGGCTCCCAGCACTGAAAAATGCAACCTGAAAAAGGTCAACAAACTCTACTCAGCCACAAGGACCGGTGATCACTGCACACAAAAGATCAGCTAACGACACCCATCAATCACAGTGACAGATAATCTCTTCCCCTTATCACAACGATACACCCACAGCAAAAAACACGCTGATCACCATAATTACCCAATCTCCTGAAAAGGACAAAAAACTGATCCCACAGCTATAAATAATCAACTATCCCACAAACTGCACCAGAGCACAGGCAGAGTTCTGACTCCTGTCCTCTGAAGATGCCGGCCACAGAGACCGGCGAAACGTTCGGAAGAAAAACCTTAAGAACACGGCCAAACAGCCCGAAAAACCTACAACGACGATAAAGCTCTTAGTTTCTTTAGGAAAGCCTAAGATAGCTTGCAAAAATTTGTTATGAGAGATTTCTAGATGCATTTTCTGAGTGGACTCCCATATTTCAGCACCATAACAAATCGGTGGTGTGACTTTAGCCTCACTGATTTTTAAAGGCAAGTAGAAGCCTTTTATGCCCATTTATGCCCAAATAAAACCTTAATAGAGGTATTGATGGCAAAATTTTTTTTTGTTATTTTCAAGGTGATTTTTTTCCAAGATCCAGTTGAGGAAAAGCTTAGTCCTAAATATTTAAAGGTCTTAACTTGTTTGGTGGGATGTCCATCAATCTGCCATGCATGGTTTTTAAACCTATTGGGAAACACTAGCATTTTAGTCTTTTCATGATTGATTTTTAATTTATCCTGTTACTGCCAGTTGATTAAGGGCTTTCAATAGTCTCCATAACCATTGTTGCATTTGGGGACAATAATATGGTATCATCAGCAAAGTCCTGGACCCTTTACTGGGAATTTTCAAGAGATCTTTGAAAACTTGGCTGTTTAGACAGGCTTTCCCAGATATTACATCGTCAGAGCGCAGAGGTGCTGTAAGCACTTAAGTTATTGGTTCCACCACCTTGTCTTTATGAATTGTTTTCATGTAGTCTTTTTCTTCTTATTTTATTTTAATTTAATTTATATGTTTAATTTGATTTTTGTATTGTTATTATGTTCTGAATTTATTTAAAGTGTTATTTGTTATTTTATCATCTTGTGAACCACCCAGAGTGGCCTTGTAGCCAAATGGGCAGTATAGGAATTGGATGGACGGATGGACAAACAAACAAACAAACACTTCATTTGTTGTTTAGTCGTTAAGTCGTGTCCGACTCTTCGTGACCCCATGGACCACAGCATGCCAGGCCCTCCTGTCTTCCACTGCCTCCCGGAGTTGGGTCAAATTCATGTTGGTCGCTTCGATGACACTGTCCAACCATCTTGTCCTCTGTCATCCCCTTCTCCTCTTGCCTTCACATTTTCCCAACATCAGTGTCTTTTCCAGGGAGTCTTCTCTTATGAGATGGCCAAAGTATTGGAGCCTCAGTTTCAGGATCTGTCCTTCCAGTGAGCACTCAGGGTTGATTTCCTTCAAAATGGATAGGTTTGTTCTCTTTGCAGTCTAGGGGACTCTCAAGAGTCTCCTCCAGCACTACAATTCAAAAGCATCTATTCTTTGGCGGTCAGCCTTCTTTATGGTCCAGCTCTCACTTCCATACATCGCTACTGGGAAAACCATAGCTTTGACTATGCGGACCTTTGTCGGCAAGGTGATGTCTCTGCTTTTTAAGATGCTGTCTAGGTTTGTCATTGGTTTCCTCTCAAGAAGCAGGCGTCTTTTAATTTTGTGGCTGCTGTCACCATCTGCAGTGATCATGGAGCCCAGGAAAGTAAAATCTGTCACTACCTCCATATCTTCCCTTTCTATTTGCCAGGAGGTGATGGGACCAGTGGCTATGATCTTAGTTTTTTTGATGTTGAGCTTCAGACCACTTTTTTGCGCTCTCCTCTTTCACTCTCATTACGAGGTTCTTTAATTCCTCCTCACTTTCTGTCATCAGAGTGGTATCGTCTGCATATCTGAGGTTACTGATATTTCTTCCGGCAATCTTAATTCTGGCTTGGGATTCATCCAGTCCAGCCTTTCGCATGATGTATTCTGCATATAAGTTAAAGAAGCAGGGAGACAATATACAGCCTTGTTGTACTCCTTTCCCAATTTTGAACCAATCAGTTGTTCCATATCCAGTTCTAACTGTTGCTTCCTGTCCCACATATAGATTTCTCAGGAGATAGATAAGGTGGACAGGCACTCCCATTTCTTTAAGAACTTGCCATAGTTTGTTGTGGTCGACACAGTCAAAGCCTTTTGCGTAGTCAATGAAGCAGAAGTAGATGTTTTTCTGGAACTCTCTGGCTTTCTTCATAATCCAGCGCATGTTAGCAATTTGGTCTCTAGTTCCTCTACCCCTTTGAAATCCAGCTTGTACTTCTGGGAGTTCTCGGTCCACATACTGCTGAAGCCTGCCTTGTAGGATTTTGAGCATAACCTTGCTAGCGTGTGAAATGAGTGCAATTGTACGGTAGTTGGAGCATTCTTTTTGGCACTGCCCTTCTTTGGGATTGGGATGTAGACTGATCTTTTCCAATCCTCTGGCCACTGCTGAGTTTTCCAAACTTGCTGGCATATTGAGTGTAGCACTTTAACAGCATCATCTTTTAAGATTTTAAATAGTTCGACTGGAATGCCTTCACCTCCACTGGTCTTGTTGTTAGCCGTGCTTTCTAAGGCCCACTTGACTTCACTCTCCAGGATGTCTGGCTCAAGGTCAGCAACCACACTATCTGGGTTGTCCGGGACATCCAGATCTTTCTGGTATAATTCCTCTGTGTATTCTTTCCACCTCTTCTTGATGTCTTCTGCTTCTGTGAGGTCCCTCCCATTTTTGTCCTAAACACTTCATTTAGTAGTTGATATCAAACCTGATAGCAGACTTGAGCTGACTTGAATATTGGTGTCAGAATGGAGCTCTCACATCAGCATCAACAATTTTTTTATTTATAGAGGTTTTAGTTAATTTATCCTGGAGATTATTTCAGCTAATAGAATCAAGAGCTGCTGAGAAATCAATAAATGCCACATATAAACATCTGCGTTTCAGTTTGACATACTTGTAAACCAAGTGAGATGGAACAAAGCAGTGATCCACTATTGAATGTTTTCATTGAAAGCCTGCCTGTTTTTCTGCAACCATCATACTGGACTCAATGAAAGGATTTAATTTTTTTTGACAGATATTTACCCTGTTTTCCCGAAAATAAGACCTAACCTGAAAATAAGACCTACTATGATTTTTCAGGATGCTCGTAATATAAGCCCTACCCCCAAAATAAGCCCCAATTAAGTGAAACGTGCAGCATTGTGCAGCAACCACAATATGACATGGCTGTATTTGAATAAATGTAGATTGTTGTACATGAAAAAAATAAAACATCCCCTGAAAATAAGCCCTGATGCGTTTTTTTGGAGCAAAAATTAATATAAGACCCTGTCTTATTTTCAGGGAAAAACGGTAGTACATATTTTTGATGAGATAGCCAGCAAACTGATAGGATGAAAATTGTCTGGTTTGCTTGGGACACCTCTTTTGAATATAGGGAACTCTATACTGGTATTCAATTGTGGAGGAAAGTGACCACTATTTTTGATTTCTGTAAAAAAGACTGAAAGGATGGCTTGTGATGCTGTAGGTTTTTTGAATTATATTGAGTTGACAAAGCTGTTTCCTATAACTTAAAAACAACAACAGCAGGTATGTATTGACAATCCTGTGTACCTGAATGATAGTACAGCCGTCATTTTACCTTAGAACAGCACAGCTTTAGAAATGGGAAGGGATGAGAAGTGCTGGGTTAGCTCAGTGACTTATGTCTCTGGCTGTGGAGCCAGAGGTTGGGAGTTAAGTTCTTCACTGGGCCTCCTTGACAGCGACTGGACTCAGTGATCCATTGCGTTCCTTCCAGCTCTGCTGTTCTAAGATTAAGAAGGCTTTCATTGTCCTCTGAATCCCAGTATAGTTTAGGTATAACTATGCAGACCATCAGTAGCTGTGAGGGAGGAGTACTGTGTCTGCACTTATTTGAAGATGCAGTGCAGTGTGAGATCAGGGACCACAGGGGACTGGGTCTTCATGACCATAAAATCTTTTCCAAGATCAGCTGACGTTCATAAACCCTTTCCAAACAGTATTATTCTAACCATGCAAGTCACTCCTGGGAGAAAGTTATTTTTTTTTCTCTCCTGTTTCAGGAGCCAAGACAATGCTATTCTTTTCATACATCTTTCAGTGAAATCAATGGAAAGTTGGCTTTGATTTTTGCTGTTCTAAATTTAGATTTTGTTCTTGCTGCTTATCTGATGTTTTTATTGTTTTAGATTTGATATTAACTGCCTGTCTTTTTTTGATGGAAAGACAGGCAGTGATTGACGAAGGCCATTTCTAAATGCTGAGGCTTTGAGTCTTTCATACACATGGGTATGCTGTACTGCTTTCAGTCTGGATATAATTTCTTTTCTGTTGTTTAATCATATCTGATTATGAGAAGCTTAAGTCTGGTTGTGGCAGTGGTAGAGATCTTTTCTTACCTTGTTAGTTGTGAAGAAAGAACTTTTGTGGAGGTCATAATTTCAGACACGTCTTTTTTCTTTCTTTCTCCATATTCACATAAGAATTTATTCAGTGTTTTGTATTCATCTGCCATCTTAACTTTTGGTCTATAAAAGCAGCCAGAGTTTTGCTCCATTAGTTAATGTACATGCTGCACAACATGACAGCTCTGCTTTGTAATGGAGTATTATTCTGCTCACATTTTCAATCGTTACAAGCAAGACTATTTTTAGCCAGCTGAAAGTTAAAATATTTCTTCTACATTAGGGGGAGAGGGTGATTCACTGAGCTACAGCACATGCTTCAAGATGGATCCTGGTGCAGAGCATTCTGCAAGGAGAAGGGACAACGATGCATTATTTAATTCCCCAGATATATATTATGCAGGATCTATGTTTAGCTTTTCCTCTTTTGCTGCTACCACTATATTGTTATACAATGGGAATGATGCAATTTCATTGCTCACTGGCTTGATCAGACATAAATATAGATGAATGAAGCAGACAAACATGTGGTGTAATGCACATGTTGCTGCTGAAATACGGCTTACGTTCACTGTCTCTGAGGGAAAGCTTCAGTGCTTCACAGAGCTATTTTGGGTAATTATGTCCTAAAATGTTAGGTCAGCATACAGTTACTATAAGAACTCTCCTGGTTCTTCAGGGCAGCAAACATCACAGAAGGCCAACTTGCTTTAAATAGACAATTTGTAAGAGTTATTTCAAGCTTTTACAACAGAGACAAGACACTTGGGATTTAATTTCTTGGTTTTACACATGATTATAGCTGTTTCAGGATTTCAGATTTATTAGGCTGGAGGACAGATGGTCACATTGCTGAGCAAAGGGCATTTTGGCAGTTCACATCATGTGCTATGATGAATCTTTCAGGGCTTGCGGTACATGGAGAGAGAAGATTTGGCGTATATTTAAAAACACACACACATACAAATGTTATGTTGAAAGGCAGGTCTTTTGTTCACCTTAATTTTTGTTTCAGCTTATTATATTTTACCTAAATGGTTAACAGCTTTCAGCTTACCATGACTTCTGTCATGCAGGAGGGAAGAGAGGCTTTATTTAGAGAAAAGCCTCTAGTTCTTTAAAACCAAATTAACTTTCATGGAGTTAAAGACTTCCCCCTCCTCAAGTTTTCCCTCCCTTGCTCAGCGTTTCAGTTTCCCTTGTTATTTCCCGAGGGAGCATGTTTCAGATCCCATTCTGTAGAGCATCTGTCCACATCTGAGTGCTTACCATATTCCAAACTCTGCTACTTCCAGCATTTTGCCGATTTGTGTAGCCTTGGGGAAGCATTGGGCAGTGCTTTAACTTTTCTTAAATGCTTGTTTTTCTCTGCCTTGTCCAGGAAATGCCTACTTTGTTCAACAAGAAAAGTGACTGTATAGTATAATAATAATATAAATAGTAGCATGCTCTTCTACTTACTGCTACTGCTACCACATGTGCTGTTACTATTACTACATAACATTTATATGTGGCTTTACATATATTATATATTTCTGTAGTTAATTATCTTCATTTGATAAGATGGGAATACTTATCAAATGTATGGATGACACAACATCAGATGGAACAACTAAGACCATGGAAGACAGAATAAGTGGAAGACAGGGATAAGTACAAAGTTCTACATCTAGGGAAAAGGTGGAGAAAGTTGAAGGCAGCAGGAAAAGAAGACCAAATGATGGATTGACTGCATAAAGGAAGCCACAGAGTTGGGTTTGCAAGAGCTGAGCAGGTCTGTTAAGGGCAGGACATTTTGGAGATCGCTCACTCATGGGGTTGCCATAAGTCAGAGGTGACGTTGGCAGATAACAACAATCTGTCTTAATTTGTCTCTCTTTTAATTAAATAATTCTTTTCAATTGAGATATTTATAGTCAGTAGGAGAAACTGATGCTGGTGAAGAATCGACTCTTGCCTATTTATCCATTATAAATTACTTTGAAGTCTGTTTTTTTAAATACCAGTTCATGATTCCTGGAATGAGTCAAATGGATAACCAATACTTTAACAACTATATGTTATTAAGAACATAAGAAGCCCTGATGGATCATCCTAAAGTTCCATCCAGTCCAGTATTCTGTTCCTGTTTGACTTTGGGATGCCCACAATTACCCATATTAACTTTCTCCCTTTCCTGTTTCCTGGCAACTAGTCTAGTGTACATATCCATTCAACACGAATGCCAGCCATCTTTTGAAGAATCCATTTATCACATAGATTTGTATCATGCCCTGCTTCTAGGATCTCAAAGTGATTGCAGTAGATGGATTTATCCAATTTGCCCTTTCAGTAATCCGGTGTGTAGGATAGGCTTAGAGCTACTTACTGACCTAGGGTCATTGAGTAAGCTTCCTGGCTGAGTGGGCATTTGAATATTATACCACATTGGTTGTCTGTAATACGGTCCATAAACAAATTTAAGAATCATAGAATAATTGAGTTGGAAGGACCCTGTAAGGGCTCAATGCAGGGGGTTGAACTTTTGATACATGATATAATAATAAATATGAACTACAATGGTAGAGGATTATAGAAATGTAGGTGACAGAGAGAGAACACAAGGGATTTCTGTCGCTAGAAACCCACCACGGCAACTGTTACTGAGTCTAGCTCAGTGTATCCCAATCTGGGGATCACAACCCCTAAGGGGGTCACGGGTTGCCTTATATGTGTTGTAGTCCTTGTTAAATAATGTTTTGCTTGATCTTTTAGAGTGGAATATTAAAGTTAGTGTGTATGTGCATGTGTATGTATGAGAAACAGGCCCTTTGGAGGAGAAAGAAGCCTCTACTTTCTGAAAAGGGATGACTTTACCTCATTAAAAATGCCTTTTTATTCAAACACGGTGGCAGGGGAGTCACAGGTTACTTGGCTATTATAAAAGGGGGTCACAACTTGAAAAGGTTTGGGAACCACTGGTCTAGCTGATTTCAAATGCATCAGATGGAGATCTACCCGAATCACTCGGCATAGCCAGGAGGGACGGCTGAGGGGCCTAACGCCGAGAGAGGCCCGGAAAGAAAGAACAAGAAACCGGGCCTTCTCGGCAGTGGCCCCTCGGCTATGGAATAGTCTCCCAACAGAGATCCGTCTGGCACCCTCGCTGGGTGTTTTTAAAAGCCATTTAAAAACCTGGCTCTTTAGGCAGGCCTTCCCTTCAGTCAATAACTGATTTCTATTTTTTGTCTTTTCAATTATTCCCATCTTGGTATCGATTTAATTTAATTCTTTAAAATTATGATGTTTTAATGATTTTTTTAATATTTATTGTATAATGATGTTTTTATAATATTTGTAAGCCGCCCTGAGTAGACTTTGTCTAGGGGGGCGGGGTAAAAATCCAATAAATAAATAAATAAAATAAATAAATACTAAATTCTAAAAGGAAATGAAAAAAAAAGGGGCCCCCTTAGTCAATCCAAAGGCCAAGATACGTGATTCCTTTATGAGACCACTGAAAAAATCTCTGTCACACACATACATCTATGTATTGTAAGCCACCCAGAGACCTTTGGGTAGTGTGGGCGGCATATAAGTTAAATAAATAAATAAATAAAATCTAACTTTTGACCCCTACGAGTCATCATCAGGCTGGGCACCGTTGTGTTGTGAATGGCGCAGAAAAGCGTTGGAAAGTTCAAAGTGTCATTTCAGGTCACTTGTGATTTTTTTAATGATCTGATAAAGGCATTGCCTACTCTTATCTTTGAATGGACCTGATTGACCTAATTAGAGAATAGTTGTTAATAAGAGTAATCTTCATTATGTTTTGGATTCAGACTCTACAATTAGGGGTATAATATTTGCTGTGTTTTCCCCGAAGTCATTAACTCGTGGAGTTTGTGTTCATATTGTTAACTGGACATGCCATTCATCAAATTAAACATGTTTCTTTAGATTTATTATACTTGAGATATACTTTTGGTACTGTGAATGGGTTTCTAGCTGGGAAGGCTACGCTAAGGTTAATGGATATTGCACAGCTAGATCATCAAAACTTTGTAATAAATTTGCCTCCCTACAGGTAGCCACTGCTCTCTGAAACATCTTGAGTACCTTTTATGGTTTTTTTTAATATCAATTTTTATGACATTTTACTTCCAAGAACTGCTGGTAAAAACTAAAATGATTCATTTGTATTTTTTCAATATCTGAACACTTCCTTTTTATGGGTCAACTGGTGGTGTGTTTCCTGTTCTTTTCATCTTCCGTGAAAGCAAGTTGGGTGCAGAACTCGTATTATCCTTTGAGATAGCCAATGCTGTCTCTCTGTACCTTACTATTAGAGCCATAGAACCATTGGAAGAGGTCTGGAGTTTTAGGGTTCAAGGTCACCAGTATGCAGATCAGTTTCTTGGCTCCAAACTATCTAAACAACTTTATCTTCAGACAGATTTTCCTTTAGTGACTGTCTGTCTGAGATAGATTTTTAAATGGATTGTGCCTTGTTCCTTTTAAATTTGTTTTTAGTATTGATTTTATTTCCCCTTTTTGGATATAAACGTCTTTCCTTTTACATATTTGTATACTAACTGTTTTTGATATTGTCTTTTAATTGTTTAAGCTGCCTTGAGTCCTTTTTAAGGAGAAAGGAACGGGTAAAAATATTTTAAATCAATCAATTAGCAGTTCCTAGGGCAGATTACCACCAGACAGTTATTTATTTCCCAACAATCTCAACCAACATAGCCATTGGTGAATGACAGAATAGACTTCCTAGAGAAAATTCACCCTAATCATATGAGGGAATATAGAGACTGGAAAGCGTGTGCTTAAATAATAAAAAGACTATATTACCACAAAATATATCAGTATGTTTCAGGTAGAGAAATTAAAAAAAAAGTCTTCCTTTGGACAATTGGAATATTGTGATTTCTTAGAACAGTATAGTACAACTTGTCACTTAGTCGGCTGAATGCTGTTGAACAAGTACAGTAGGACCCCTTATCCACGGGATCAGTATCCACTGATTCACTTACCCACAGTTTGAAAATACGGATATTAAAAATATTACATGGAAAAAATTAGAAGTACAGTACAGATTTTCAAGGTGTACGTAATTATCAGAACTGGCCACTAGAGGGAACCAGATACTATTTCGCCGAAAATAAGACCTAACCTGAAAATAAGCCCTTGTATGATTTTTCAGGATGCTCGTCATATAAGCTCTACCCCCAAAATACGCCCCAGTTAAGTGAAACCCCGCCCTCCACCCTTGTGCAGCAACCGGAAGAAGATGACATGACTGTATTTGAATAAATGTAGATTGTTGTACATGGAAAAAATAAAACATCCCCTGAAAATAAGCCCTAATGCGTTTTTTGGAGCAAAAATTAATATAAGACCCTGTCTTATTTTCGGGAAAACACTGTATATAGGTAAGCTGCTGCCATTTCACCTAGTCTTCCAGGAGCTTGAGGCAGTTTCTTCTATGTTCCAGACCAGTCTCATTGTAAATCCAGAGCTCTATTGGCTGGCGACCCAGGACGAGGGGTGTTCACATTAAGACAGACTGCCTCCTGGGAAAAGTTCCCCACCTCTCACCCTTCCTGCCTTCCAGCCAGTCCCTTCCTCAATACATCTGGGCAAACAAGGAAATGTATTCTTAATTGTCGTCGAAGGAGAAAACCTACAGAGTCTTGGGACTCTCTCTCTCTCTCTCTCTGTGTGAGAGAGATGATCATCTTCAGCATGTTGATGAATGAGGGAAGACTTCAACTCAGTTATTACTCATAGAGGCCCCATCCAGATAAAAATTGAAAGTACAGGGGAGTCCTGGGTCCAACAGACTGTTACGTATAGTGTTTGTTACAAATCTGCACTTTTCAGTATCTGCAGAGAGGCTTGGAATCAGTCCCCCGTGGATATGGGGGTCCTTCTGTATTGCCATCTGGGGTGCTTGGTAAACTACTTTTTCGCTTGCCTGGTACTACCAAAATGCAAGACTTTCCCCGTGTTGTGCCATGTTACAATATGTAGCTAATAAGACCTGCATTTGAAACGAACTGACTCAGAAAGTAACTGCTTATTAAATTGTAAGAGGAGAGAAAGCATAATTTAATTTCTTTAAATTTTATTTTTCTCCTTTTTTTTTTTAGACCTTGGAAGCCATCTTGAATTTCAAATACTCAGGAGGTCTAGGGCATGGAGATGGTTATTACAGAAATTTGTCTCTTGGAGTTCATGTGGAGGTGGAGCCATCTGTCTTCTTTACACGAGTCAGTACTCTGCCAGCTACAAGGTTTGTTGTTTGGTTTAATAAATAAGGCAAATATTTCTTCACAGAACGACATTCTTCGATCCTCTTCAAGAATTAATAGCTATATCAGCAGAAGATAATTGATAATTTTAGTAGTGTTGAGGGCAGAGAAATTACTAAGCGGCAGCCAATGGGCTGCAGTAATGGAAGGTAACACTAACAGAGGATCTTTCATAGACATTAGCAGTGACACTCAAGCTATTTCTTGTTAATACTGAGAAGGCAAGGTACACTATTTCTGAATATTTTATATCTCATTAAACCTACGGTGAAACAATCCAAAACAAAAATAAAAATAGTGCTGGAAGATGAGACTCCTGGGTCAGAAGTCACTCAGTCAGGTACTGGGTAAAAGCAAAAAACAAGTGTGAATAGCGCTATTGCTAATGAAGTAACTGTAATAAACCCCAAAGGATACTTAGTTGCTTATTTGCAAAGAGGCAAAAGGAAGGTTTGATGCTGCACGACACATACAATTAGAACATGGACTGTGAGAAATATGATACATGGTAAACAGGAAGCTGTAAAGGAGGAAATGGAATGGTGAAACATTGCAATACTTGGTCTCTCTCTCTCTCTCTCTCTCTCTCTCTCTCTCTCTCTCCTTCCCTCCCTCCCTCATAGTGGTGTGAGTGAACTAAAGTGGACTGGAATAAGACATTTCATTCAGACAATTGCAAATTGTTTTAGCCGTGCTATAATACAAAGTCTGAGTAATATCAAATAGATGTCTTGGAAAACTTACTAACATAATAATCTTTCAAGTTTATGCTACACATGTGAGTGAAGAAGAAATCAAAAGCTTTTATGCAAGCATACGGGGGACAAGATCATACACCAAAACAGGATATATTGCTTTTTACCACCTTGCCTCACTAAAGTTTCTTTCCTTATTCGTATCATGAACTTGGGACTTGGTGACCTTTGATAGTGCTCTGATCATCCCTTACTGACAGATGGTACAGTGGATCCCAGGATACCATTGAGCTGTACTAGCACCAAAATTGAGATTCAAAATTTGGAATTACAGCCGTTCAGATTCTGAATTTAAAAATTCAGAATTTCTGGAGATCCAGAACTCCATTGCAGTTCATATGAATGCTATATAGTCATTATTTTCCCTTTGAAAAAATGCAAATAGGCAAAACATTTTCAAAGGATTTCCTTGTGTCCTCTGGTACCTTTCCAGCGATTGTGCCAAACAAAAAGTACACACCGACAGCCAGCAGTGACTAGGTATTAGGAAATGATTGTGATGGGAGTAGTGATTGAACCCTGGATATCAGGAATGTCAGCAGGAAGTGCCAGCAGCATGCAGGAAGCAGAGGACAGGTTGCACTGGGAAAGTGGGCAAATACCGTGGGCAGGATTGGCAGGACAACTAAAGCAGCAGGTAGTCTGTGGTGAGTGGTGGTGCGCAGCAGAGTTGCATGAGTGAGCACAAAACATCTTGTTCATAGAAGCAAGTATTCTGAGATGGAGGCCACCTTCCTGACAGTCTGAGTGCTCTTGAATGTTGCATGATATCAGAGCACCTTAGCCCCAGTAGATTGTGAGGAGTAAAATAAAAACTGGTAACACAGGATTTACCTTTCTTAGCTTCTTCTTGTGCTGCCATACTGTGTGTATATAAATAAACATCTTTTGTCGTGTTTCCCATAGAATGAAGGGAAACGTCCTTGGCCTGGTAGAAGGAAGAAATTGGTGGAACTAGACAGCTTTTGTTTCAATGCTCAAAGCTTAACAAATCTGCCTCTTTCCAAAGTGAAGTTTTCAGTCATCTGGTTCACTGAAATTATATGAGTTTCTATTTTAGTGTTACTAATGAATAAAGCAATAGCATTGGCTTCTTTCATCTCATCACTACATTGAATTTAGTTCCTCCCCCCCTCCCCACTTTATTCCCAGGGTAAATAATTTATATGTTCATGTGCTCGTTGAAAGGTTTTTGGTGATTGAAGATTTTAAGAAGTTATGATACTAGTATGATAGATTTTCATCCTTTTAAGATGCATGCGTTCTCAAAAGGACTAACTGAATAACCCTGTAACACGTCACTTACGGATCGTCTTGGCTCACCTAACAAAAGTGTATTTAAGGCCAGTTCACAGTGAAGATGGTAAAGGTCACGCTATGCCCTGCACATCCAGAGCTGAGGTTTTAACAACTCCAGCAATACATGTACGAAAAAATGCATTCCCAGCTGACCTTGGGAAGGCAGAAGGGCAAAACTGATTACCCTGGATTTATATTTTGTATGTTTGTTTGAATATGTTTTCCCATTGACGAATGTTCTTGTCTGTATAGGAACTAACATTTAAATGGTGTATATAAAATGCTATATGTCCCTGCTTTCTAGGGGTGGGGGCAGCAACTCCTTATGCCATGTCCTTCTTTCCTTTTACCTCTCTGAAAGGTAGAAAACCCTGCTAAGAAAATGTTTGCATGGCACCTTCCTTCAGTAATGTTGTCAAACTTAGGGTTTCTGGAAAACAGATAATTGGAGTTACCAAAAAAGTGGAATGTTAATCTTAGTTTGTTGGCCAAAAAAACACCAAAAAACAAAAAAGGCAAAATGTTATAGCATTAAAAAACAACAACTGTTGTATTTCAGTGTGAGATTTCATAGATTTTGGTCAATGAAAGCTCACACTGAAATAAAACTGTAACAGAATGGCAATATTTTTTCCTTTTGCCATTGTGATGATGATGAAGGGAGGTTTTTACTGTTTTGCTCCCCTTATTTGTCCCGTATCTTAATGAGTCTCCTCTTAGATGCACATAGAAGTACGCTTTGAGGTCATAGTGACGATGTTATCATAATTATCATAACTCCACTCTCTGTACCATAAATCTTCTGTTGGAATGTTAAGGCCTCAATGTTATTTCTTTCAATTTCTTCAAACAGTACCCGTCAGTGCCATCTACTCCTTGATGTGTTCAATTCAACGGAACATGAACTCACAGTTAGTGCAAGGAATAATGAAGATCTAGTCTTGCATGCTGGAGAATGCCAGCGGTAAGTTTAAAAACAAATGCTGATTCTTTACTTTGTCCTCTTCCTTTTCAGTTATGTTTTTACTTAACCTGCATATAATGGAGTCCATGAAAGTCTGTGCGAAGTCTGTTGGATGTCATAAGATTCTTTGTTGGCTTTGTTTCAACATGCTAAGATGGCGACTTTCTTAAACATTTTTGTATATTTATGTTCCTTTGTGCATGCAAGAAGCTCAGAAACTGAAGAGGGCATGTGGTTATTAGGTATTGCCGCAAACAGCCTAATTTTTATGGTTCACTTAATTTTATCAACCCAATTTATTTTTGGATTGGTAGGTACCCTGCAGTTTTATGATGCTCTACTCTGATGACATTATTTAGAACGGGGGTCTCCAAACTTTATAGCAAGAGGGCCACATCAAATATTTTAGACACTTTTGAGGGGCGAAGGAACGTGCGCGCACACACATGCACAGTCGCAGTTAAACCCTGCCCCCCCGCACGCAGGCGTAGAGTGAAACCCCGTCCCCCCACGTGCACGGGTGCAGAGTGAAACCCTGCCCCCCCTCATTTGGCAGTTTCCCCTTCCGGGCCAGCAGGAAGTGAACGGACCTGAGCCTGCGGACCTGAGCCTGCCGGGCCGGATAAAAAGGTAAGCCGGGCCAGATGTGGCCTGCAGGCCGTAGTTTGAAGACCCCTGATTTAGAAGAAAGAAACAGCATTCTGAGCAATCAAAATGGTTCCCTTCATTAGTTTTGTGAGAGGAGAAGTCAGTTCTGTGCTCTTTCTCACTATTTTTCAGATATATGTTTTTGTTTATGAAAAATCAGCTTAGAAGTCTGTTGCAGGAAAAACACTGAAGAGTCCTGTGGGACCTTGAAAACTATTTAATTGATTGCACCATAAGCTTTTCAGAACTACTTCTCACTTTATTCCACACATTGCATATTATGTAGAACTCCAGGTATTTCCTTGATTTTTTTTTATTTTTAATAAATTACCATGAATGATAAACCATAATACATGATCATGAATAGTGACAATGTGCAAAGCTATATTTGGTCATTGATTACACTTTGTATGTGATGATCAAATTATTAAAATCGAATTTGATAAGAGCAATCTGTAATTAAAAGTGGAAAGTCTTTTATCTTATTTTACCTAAGACATTTAAATTCTGTGCACAGAATGTCTGGCACTGAATAGTCCCAAACTACCTCATTAGTGTGAAAAGATTTATCAGACTGTTGATCTGAGTAGATCATCCTTGTCATTTGTCTTTTGTGGAGCTATGAAAGTGGTATGTTTATGAATGTGTGGTAAACAGATTTCAGAGTCACTGGAAAAGTCATTATATTTCAAACTTGAACAGCAAAAATGATCTTTATACGTGCACAGCTCTAACATCAGCCATGAAGTTGCTGCTATGAAGTAAATGTCTTTCAAAGTATGAGGAGAAAACGGAAAATTAGTCTACATGAGCCGTCAGTTTGCTGCATTTCATCTGAATTGCCTTCCATTCTCTAAAAGGTGATTCTTGTATTTTTTAAAAAAATCATCCATTTGAATAAAATGGATGGTATTGCAATCTGAAGTTGAGGCAGAACACATTTTTCTGGAGATACAGGCAAAGGTACTGTATATTTTATACAGACAGAAGGAATGTAATATTCAGGAAAGAAGTGGGCATCAATTATGCTTTCCCATTTTCCTGTGTCAGTAGAATATGGCCAATGATGGTGTTGGAGTGATCACTTGGCCCAGTTGTGTTTAGCTTCTGAAATCAGGCAACATCAAGTATGTCCAGGGTGGTAAGGTGATTTTCAAGGGGTGCAAAATATAATGCAGAAGAGTATAGGCTTTTGAGTTCTGTTGAACTCTTCATTAAGCTAGGTGGTAGAAAAAGCAGTGCTTGGTGGTGGAGCCTCAAACAGTTTTTCCAGACGTTGTCACTAAGAGATTTGCAGTTGAAATCTGCAGCAAATGAGTAATTTAATTGTTAGGGGTGGAGGTTTCAGATTCTACCTAGCAATGCATTCTATGAGGCATTGCGATTTTAGATGAGCGCATTTAGTCTGTTTCCTGCAGCTGTTGAATGGTCGTTTCTTGTTCAGGAGGTCATCAACCAAACCTCTAAATACAAATTGGAGGATTTAAGAAGTCCTCAGGATTTGAGAGCGGGGAGAGTAGATTTTGCTGAAGAGTAGAGAATTAGTGTGCACATCTCTGGGAAGACCATGGGCATAGGAATTAAAAAAACACTTCTTCTTAAGTTATGTTCACCTGTACAGCTGAATAGGATTGCTTCCTTTTTGGCCATAGCCACAGATCAGCAGTGGATATGATCCATTGGGTTGCTCAGAATGCTTTTCTACCTTGCCATTTTGAGTGGCCTTGATAGAAGGATGTTGTTTCTGGTTTGGGCAGCCCCAGTTTACTGAGATGTTCTTAGGTTTTCCTATCTGTCCTGTGAGTGCATGGGGCATGTGTATTTCAGTTCAGGAACTGCCCCAGTATGTGAGAGGCAGTATACCTCTGACTATCCAGTGCAATGGGCAGACAAGGGATTAAACCATAGTCAGATATTAGAAAGAAATTTAGATTTGTCTCAGAGGGGGGAAAATAAGAGATACATTTATACTTTACCTGGGAGTCCAAAGAAAACCGTTTTCATCAGCTTTGCATATTGCAACTAATCATAGTCTATTAAGTATTTCTCCACTGACTACAATATTCAACTGACATCATGTAACTGTCCAATGAAAGCTTAATAGTTAATGGAGGAGAGACTATCATGAAAGAATCTGAAGTTGTTCCCCAGATGAGGATTGAAAATAAGATTTTAATTTATGGCTAATCCATTTTGTATGTCTACGCTGGTCAATGTTTGAAGATAAGGTTACTTCACTTACTGTCTTAGTGCCCTTAGTGAATGAAGAGTAATATGTGTGTGTGTCACTAACATCTCATTTAATGTCCCAGGGCTTTATTGAAATAGATATTTTCATATTTGTTGCTCTCTTTGTAAATTCAGGTCTTTCTCAGCAGATACATTAACCGTAGTCTGATTATATTTTGCAAAGAGGATTCAAAGAAAAATGGATCCAAAGAAAATGGAATTAAAACCAGTATAATGGTCCAGTTCTTTGTATAAGACAAGCTTCATTTAAGTTTAGTGCAGAAAATCCCAAAAGATAAGAAGGCTTTCTACAAAAGGTATACTATGTCGAAAATTGTGCACCCTGAGAATTGTGACAGAGATTCTTTGCTTACGGAGAAGGAATGGACCAAAAACTACCTAGCATTGTTGTTGGAAAGAATACTTAGAAAATTTATGTAAACAGAATGAATGTTCAGAATGGACTAGATGTGAATACAGTAGGAAAGAAAAACGATGATACCAGTTTGCACTTGGTCTGCAAATATGCTTTCATCTTTGTAATTCAAACTTTTCTTTTTTTCTTGTCCACTTTAAGTAAGTTCTTTAAGTAATCACTGCCCCAAAGCCTCACGGCTGGCATTGCATTTTTCCAGAGTTTCTCTTGAAGCCTTTTCAATGAAAGCAGGGTTGCTATGCATAAATATGAACAGATTAACATAATTTATTTAATGTAAATATTATGTTTTTAACATTTTTGAAAGCTGTGATGTGTTATATTTTGTACGCAGTGGCAGGGAAAAGACTAATGGGAGGCAGGATGGCACTTCTGGAAGAAATTTGGTGACTCATTTTCAGCTTTACTGTAGCCCTTCTGTTTGTCTGTCAACAGTCCTTTGAGACCAAAGAAATGTTTGCAGTTTTCCTTCTGCACATCCTGCATTATGTGGTAAACAGGTCTTCTAGAGTTCTTTGTAGAGCAAATATTAACTGCTAGGCAGAAAATAAAATGAAAATAAAAACAATTTATTATCAGCACTCGGAGTCAGAGCATATGCTTTGCCTTAAGCTTGCTTGCTTTTAGCACAAAGAATATAATTTTAGGACATATGAGAGAAGTCCTGTCTCCTTTTCACTGATGAATATTAATTACTCTGATAGGCTCATATTTTAAACATTTGAATAGAACTGCGACAGGAAGAGAGGTCTTTGTCTAATAGCTGCAATTGTTCTCTCTGATATACCTGTCTTATATTGCTAGAAATGGAGTCTATGAAGGGACAATATCTGCTAATCCATAAAACCTTTCAGTGGGTTATTTACTAAGGCCTCATCTCATTTTTCAAAACAGCACTGCATGCTTTTTTCCCCTCCTCCTTAGGCTGTAATGACCTTTTTTCATATGCCAGTATTTGTGCAGGTTTTCTCATTAAGCTTTATAATGGAACCTTATTAAATAGGTTCTTTGGAAGAACTTCACAAAATCACTCAGCACTACATTTATTTTACTGCTTTTGAAATCCTTCAGATGTGTAAGGAAGATACGTTTTAAAGTACTATAATTAAACAGTGGAAAAATGAACCATAAAGACTTAACAGTTGTGTTTTTACATGTCTGTTGTTCTTTTTTCTCGATCAGATTTTGTTTTTTTAAAGAAAAAGACTTATCATGGTGTTTTATCTATTTATCTTTTTAGAGTTTCTTTGCTGGTACCATATAGCATGTCTGTTGCATTGTCCATGTGTATATTTTTTGGGAACTGCCTTAAAGATATCAATGAACTGGAATGTTTCTAGGGAAGGTTGAAGGAATTTAGGTATGGTTATCTGCAGAAGAGAATAGTAAAAATTGGTAATAACAACAATGTATTCTTGAAGGCTTTCACGGCTGGGATACAATGGTTGTAGGTTTTCCAGGCTGTTTGGCCGTGTTCTGAAGGTTTTTCTTCCTAACGTTTCGCCAGTCTCTGTGGCCAGCATCTTCAGAGGACAGGAGTTAGAAATCTGTCTGTGTTCTGGTGTAGTGTGTGGGATAGTTGAGTATTTGTAGCTGTGGGATCAGCTTTTTGTCATTTTCAAGAGATTGGGCGATTATGGTGATCAGAGTGTTTTTTTTGTTATGGGTGTTGTGATAAGGGGGAGAGATGATCTGTCACTGTGATTGATGGGTGTCGTTAGCCAGTCTTTTGTGTGCAGTGATCACCGGTCCTTGTGGCTGGGTAGAGTTCGTTGACCTTTTTGCAGGCTGTATTTTTCAGTGCTGGGAGCCAAGCTTTGTTGAGTTTTAGACTTTCTTCTTTTTTGTTGAAACTTTGATGACGTTTTTGCTAGACTACACAGGGAAGCCATTTAAATCCACAAACACGACCAAACAGGCTGGAAAACCTACAACCAATAACAACAATCTTGAAAATTTGTGAGGGTGCCAAGTACATTGTAGACCTCACAATGGAAAGTATTGAGCAAATAGGTTCAAATTATAAAAAACAAGTCTCTTTAATGGTTTTGGGATGGAGCGGTCTTTATTTTCAAGAAATAGCTCTCCTGATTTACAGACAGAACGTCTAGTTAGCATGACTCAGCACGGGTCTAATCTCAAACCAGACCTGTCTGTCTAGCAGGCAATGTGGGTCTGGCATGACTTCTGTCCAAAGTATTAGAACATCACTTGCACTTTCCTTCACGAGCTTTTCATTTGTTAAAAAAAGAGAGTGCCCTTTCAAATGACGAAGAAATAGTACTAAATAGTACTACAGATCAGCTGAGGGTCAATTTTTGAAAGGGGAGCCTTCTGAGTCTTAGTAGGGCGTGGAAAACACAGCAGCTCTCTCTGATGGCCTAGCTATTGTCCCTAAGATGGCTGTTGGAATAAAGCCTGATTAAACATGTTCTGGGTCTCATTAGTTTTATATCCAGAAGGTCCTTCTAAGAAACTGCTAGTCCTTCTTTGCTGGAAACTAGACGCTCCTGTGAAGCAGCTACCGCTTTCTGTTCTCTGATCAAGCAGAGGAATGGATTGTGGCCAAATATGGTAGTGAGGCTCAGGAACCCAAGGAAGAATACAGTGGGAAACAGCAGCAAGAGCAACAACAGCAACACCAAAAATATTGTGATACCTTGAGGAACAATAAATTTATTTCATTGCTTTGGTGGATTGCAGTCCACTTTTTCAGTCACATGCAGCCCAATATCTTGGAAAAAGTAGATTGACAATTGCATATTAATATGAGGTAGTGAGCTCCCTAATTGACAATGCTATAATTAATACAGGAAGCTCACTTTGTAAATTTATTAGCAAGTGTTTATGTGGTTGCCATTCTGTGCAGTTGCCATTCTACTTGGTCCCATCCCTTATTTCCCTTCCCCACATTTGAGCCTAATCCCATCCCTACCCAGATAGTTTGAAAGCTCAGAAGCCTTCACCACTAGCAGTGCTGGCCAGGATTTCAGGGAGTTGTAGTCCAAGAACATCTGGGGACCCAAGGCTGCGATGCATTGGTTTAAAGAGATCCTTTTGAACTTCTTCACATTCTTCTTCTCACCAGCCCAACTAAGCAAACTCAGCCACCCTTAACTCCTGGTGAATTCAGAACAAGTTAAAAGCCCTGATCCTAATATATTTCCCTGAGGGTCACCCCATTGGTTCACGTCTTCCATGCTACTCCCTCTTGTTTACCATCCCACATTCTGTATGCAAGTTTAGTCTTGCAGCCAAACTTTTTGATGATGTGCACAGGCGTATTGATGCCAAAAGGGTTGATCTGACTTCTGTAAATGATAAATTAATATTAACTTCCCACTTGCTTTGCTGGCTGACATACATTTCAATTTGGAGAAAATGAAAAAGAAAATCTCTAGCTAAGCAGAAGGGAGAATAAGTCATTTGGAAAGAATGCAGATGACCTGGCAAGCTGTGCTCACCATACTGTAGAGTTATAGGTCTCCCTCAAGGAAACAACAGTCCAATATCATCTGCTTGCTCTCTCTGATGTCCATTGACAGATTTTACAAATTCTCCTTGATTTCCAACAGCCAGAACAAAGAAAAGAACAGCTGCAAAGCTATTTTAAGCACAAAGGTGCATGTTTAATGGTAGGATTCACACATTTTCTGACTGTCCAAATGCTCTTTTTAATCTGATGAACAAAACAAACAAGCCAGCCAGGTTTATGCAAAAATTTTCATGTATCTTTGAAACCTCACATTTAGAGGGGAATTAATGGGGGAGGAAATAGCTTGGATTTTGAAGAAGAGCTGTTATTTTAAACAGTGGCTGACATGATGTTAACTGCCATTTTATTCCCTATCTTGAGGAGCATTTGTTCATCTGAAACTATTATTTCTTTAAGGGAGAACTCTGGGATAACCTAACATGACTTAACTCCACTCTTAAATAACACTACAGAAGGGATGCACTGCAAACACTCCTTGGCAGTTGATTAAGCAAAGACATTACATTGGGGCTAGAAATATTTTAAAGTCACTGAGCAGTTCACAGTTAAAATGAGCTTAGATTAGCCAACAGTCAAATAGCTGTGGCAGAAGTATGGGAACAACTCATTTAATGCAGCTCATAAATCAAGTAAAATAACCAAAAGTATGGGTTATGAAAGCAGAAATAAAGGTTATTAGACAATCAGAAATGGGAGGAACATGTAAGCTCACATTGCTACTCCCACACTGATCTGCTGATAACACCAGCTAAAGCAACACCAAGCTTGCTTTTAGCCAGTGCTGTTTCTGTTTATACTTCAAAGTTTTTCAGGACCATGGATAACTCCATGTTCCCCAAATCAAATCCTCATTTTAACAGGTTCTTCCTAGGTAAAAGGAAGATGACTCATTAATTCAAATGGTATATAATGAAATCTATTTTCACAGTTCCCAGAAACAGTGTTATATGATGAATTTGGATCCACTTAAAAACAGGATGCATCCAACAGCTCTATGCCAACGCACTCACCTTTAAAGTTTACTTGGACTTTCCAAAGGTTGTTCTCAAAGCCCTCCACAAAGACTCCTGAGCAAATTCAGCAGTCATAAAAGAAGACAGGGTGGCCCAAATCCTCTTAGTTACTTAGTAAGATTTTTCACACTTGTTGAAAAGACAGCCCTGACAAGTGCTTCGTGTTTGGGTGAGAAGTGGTTAACTGATGAAAAAAGGAGTCAGCTTCTGGGATTTTCCCTTGTGTGGTGTCACTTTGTGAATGGTAGTGAGCAAAAGAGGGGATCCTGTAAACCACCTTGACGGCTGCCATTGGTCTTGTCAACATCCAAGCTGCCCTTTGTTATGTACAGCTTGGCATCCTATTTTCTGCTGGTAAAATGGACACTATTTTGAGACATTGGGACATTTCCTGGAGTTTTTAATCATGCAAACAGAAGCACAATATCCCACATTCATAAACCAGAGGTTTTTTGAAGAATTGAATTTCCACTACTTTAAGAAGGGTAGTTAGGATTTTGTGATGGTTCAAAGTGCATAAACACTCCAGATGTTTATAAATGTATCTGTCCAGATGGAAAGATGCACCTAGGAAAAAGAAACCAAACACACAGTTACAAGATGGGGGATAACCGGCTCAGCAATACTGCAAGTGAAAAGAATGTAGGAGTCATTGTAGATCACAAGCTGAATATGAGCCAACTGTGTTTGTTGTTGTTGTTTAGTCGTTAAGTCGTGTCCGACTCTTCGTGACCCCATGGACCAGAGCACGCCAGGCCCTCCTGTCTTCCACTGCCTCCCGGAGTTGGGTCAAATTCATGTTGGTAGCTTCAATGACACTGTCCAACCATCTCGTCCTCTGTCGTCCCCTTCTCCTCTTGCCTTCACACTTTCCCAACATCAGGGTCTTTTCCAGGGAGTCTTCTCTTCTCATGAGATGGCCAAAGTATTGGAGCCTCAGCTTCAGGATCTGTCCTTCCAGTGAGCCAACTGTGTTATGTGACTACAAAAAAGGAAAATGCTATTTTATGCTGCATTAACAGAAGTATAGTCCTCAAATCCCACAACATACTAGTTCCCTTCTGTTCGGCACTGGTTAGGCCTCGTCTTGAGTACTGTGTCCAGTCCTTGACAGGAAGGATGCTGACAAATTGGAACAAGTTCCGAAGAGGGCAACAAGGATGATTAAGGGGCTGGAAATCAAGCCCTATGAGGAAAAACTGAAAGAACTGAGCATGTTTAGGTTTGAGAAAAGAAGAATGAGGAACATATGAGAACACTTTTCAAATACTTGAAAGATAGTCATTCAGAAGAGGTGCAGGATCTGTTCTCAGTCATCCCAGAGTGGAGGGCTCAAATTACAGGAAGCAAGAATATCAGTTGAATATCAGTAAAAACCTCCTAACTGTTGGAGCACTATGACAATGGAACCAATGACCTCAGGAGGTGGTGAGTTCTCCAACACTGGAGGCATTCAAGAGAAATTTAGACAACCAGATCTGGCAGATTGGCTTTGATTTGTATTCCTGCACTGAGCAGGGGGTTGGACTCGATGGCCTTATAGGCCCCTTCCAACTTCATGATTCTATGAAAGTTTTCTTTGGGAGAATACAATGACTTCTCAGGGGAGATTGAACCTTTTCCCAAAACATCAGTTCCTCTGGTCCTACAAAAGATCATCAGTGGAGGGATATTGGTTGGAATCCTCATTAGTGTCACATCTGTGTTTATCTTATCATGAACTGAGAGCCTGTGTCAAATGTGTATTCCAAAGTTCATACTTATTTGGAAGACATACTCCATCTTTACCATTTTATAATCTTTTATAATGCTTATTAGACCAGGGGGAAAGGTTAGGATGGGTTTTTGCTTTTATATGCTTATTTTTTCAACTTTGTATGCTTACGTATGTTATTATCTTGGTAGCCACCCAGAGTAGTGGCTTGTCCACTAGATGGGCAGGGTATAAGTTCAAACAAACAAACAAACAAACAAACACTAGTGTGAAGACATATTTCTATAGTGACTTACAGAACTGTTTTAAGGTTTATTGTGATGGTTTCAACTTTTTCTTTATATACAAAGCTAATTCTTGTGGTTTTAAGGCTGAATTTTTCTTTTTGTGTTTTAAGTCTTTTTTATGCACTTCTTTGGCAAGGAAAGGTGGGGTAGAAGTATTATTATTTACTGCTATTACATTTCATGTCTTATTTCTTGGCACTGCTGGTGCCTGGAGGAGACCCAACGGCCAAGCCTAAACAATTAAGAGTCAAGTCCTAAAACATATGTGGGTGAGATGACATGTTTGCAAAATTAGTGATTTTTGAATTTCAGGAAACAAATTGGGAGTCACTGGCATTTTCTTTAAATTGGTAACAAAAGATTTTGGAAGAAGTCCAGTTGCTGGAATTAGTATGGGAAGGAGGATGACCTGATCTTGTTTCCATATTCTTTTAACTTCTTGCCTTAATGTTTCATACTTTGCAATATTTGTACTTGTATGGCTTAATAAGAAGCTGACGGCATATACCAAGATCCTGGTCTATAGAGCCTGTGTCCATAGTACACTCTGTACTGCAGTGAATCCTGAACTCTTTGTGCACGGCAGGAGAGGAAGCTGAACACGTTCCATATGCGTTGTCTCCGACGCATTTTTTGTATCACCTGGCAGGACAAAGTTCCAAATAGAGTAGTCCTTGAACAAGCTGGAATTTTTAGCACGTACACATTACTGAAACAGCAACGTCTACGTTGGCTCGGGCATGTCGTGAGAATGGCTGACGGTCGGGTTCCAAAAGATCTCCTGTATGGAGAATTAGTGGAGAGAAATCGCCCCAGAGGGAGACCACAGCTGCGATACAAGGACATCTGCAAGCGGGATCTGAAGGCCTTAGGAATGGACCTCAACAGATGGGAAACCTTGACATCTGAGCATTCAGCCTGGAGGCAGGCGGTGCAGCATGGACTCTCCCATTTTGAAGAGACACTTGTTCAGCAGGCCGAGGCAAAGAGGCAGTCCCGAAAGCAGCCAAATCAGGGAGCTGGACCGGGGACAGATTGTATTTATCTTCAGTGTGGAAGGGATTGTCACTCTCGAATTGGCCTTCTCAGCCACACTAGACGCTGTTCCAAGCCCTCTATTCAGAGCACGTTATCATAGTCTCTTGAGACTGAAGGATGTCTACTAATATTTTTCCATACTTCTGAGGCTGCTTGTTAATGGAACTCCAACGTCTATAAATTGTAATATCCAGCTTATTGAAGTCAACTGTTTTATCTGTGATAACTTGTTACAGTATAGCACTGCAGATATGTTTCCAGAAACTGGAGGTGGCTGCAATTAATAACATGGAGGAAAAATATGAATAATCAGTAAGATTTGGCTGACTCCTACAGGATGATCCTGTTAATGCTATCTTAGGGCATTCAGCTACAAACAGTATGATGAATTACTTCTTTGGAATCATGATAGCCCCTACATATATCACTTCCATATTGCTTCATAATTATTTTCTGTTGGTATCTACTACAAATAACCTTTGGTCATATGACTCCCTCAAATTCAGGCTCAAGATGGCCTCATTTCGGCCATAGATTCGATGGTTGCTTTATTGACATTATCATTCAGGAAGTAACTGGGATGCTGTCCATGTAATGGGTTCTCAAGCCATGCATCTCTGCACAACAGATCTTGTATTAACATAGAGTGGTTTTCACTTGCAAGTTGTAGTGTTGTTAGCCCTTTGCTGTTTTCTACTATCCTCTGATGAAGTGTTATTGTTTGACCCATAAAGAGATACTTAAGGTCAACAAACCTGTATCTGCCCATGCTGCATGGCAAATAAAAGCATTCTATACATGCATTTAGATGATGACACCACTATTTTGACAGGAGGACTGAGGTTTTCTTGTTTAAATCATCAAGATCACTACTCCACAATTCTAAAATAATATGTTAATACTGAGATTGCTCAGATATTTATAGCAGTATTTTTTGAGTACTGATTTCAGTCTGTCAAACTACTTGTTCCTTAATAATGATTCAAGTTCCTTGTGATCTATATTGAGATTTTTGTGGATGCCTAGATATGTACTTCTAAGCATTGAATAAGCTGTTCATTAGTGAGCTTGTAGTTACCGCCGTCTAAGAATTTGCTTCTTTCTATGTAGGTAATAGCACACATATCATCACCAAAATTCATTTTGGTATGTGTACTGTATGACTCAGTAGTGTTCAAGACTGTTCAGTTTATCAGAAGAGCTTGCAAATAACTTAATTATGTCCTTGTACATTAGGTGGAAGCACTAAAGTAATTTCTATGATTATTATACCTGTAGCCTTTAGTGCTATTACTCAGCTGGCTAGACAAGGGATTTAAAGCCAGATAAAACCACAAAGAGTTCAAAAAATCACCCTGAAATATACCTTTTCAATTAAGCATATTATTAGACAAGAGGTCTCTGGATCTTAATTTTGTGCTCCACTATGAATTTAGATAGTAAACTAATAATTTTATATAAATCCTCAAAATCTCAAGAAGCTGTAAGTGGGGCACAGAATCAGTTGCCTTTTGGTAATCAATATAAGCAAGTGATAAATTTCTGAAGCTTTTTCAAGCCTGATTAAATATGAAGGAATCAATAGCAAGCAATTACTGTACCTGCAACCGTGGGATTTCTAAATGCAGCCCTCTGTCAGTCTGTTAGGATCTGGTTGCACTTGAGAAAACTCCATATATTTTGGAAAATAATTGATATAAACAATTTGTAAAAGGTGGATTAACAGGTGATAGGTTGGTAAGTTTTTAGAACCAGAACCATCACCAGATTTACAAAGGAGATGTATTATTCCCTGTGTGAAGTATTCTGGAATAAGATTTGAATTGTCAGGATCTAATAATGGCCTTGGGTCCTTTTTAGACAAAAGGTAGGGTAAAAATATTCTAAATACATAGTAAGAGCTTCATTAAAGATTTAGACAGGTATGAATGGGTTGAGTTTAATTTTTTTCTACCAAAACGTATGGATTCCAGCTGCTTTGGGGGCATTCCAATATTGTGTCTTCTTCAGCGCTTGGCAAACATCCATATCTTTTATTTCACAAAGCACCATAGGTCTTAGGGAGCAGCGAGCTCCGTGTTTATATTGGAGTTGAGGGGCACTAAGCCACTAAAGTTGTCTTTAGTGGTATAAGACCACAGATTTGTTCAGTACTTCTCAAAATCCTCCTTAGGTGGTGGATGTGCTTCCGAAATGTTGTGGGGAAATAGGAACTTGAAGGAAATGCAAAGGAAGTTGCTACTGGAAAGGTGGAAATTGGGTGGAGAGAGAGAGAGAGAGAGAGAGAGAGAGGTCGAAAAGGAATAACAATAAAGATGTTCTCCTAGCTACACATACATAAAAGAGGCAAGAGAGGGAGCCACCAGTGCCCTGAATCTCCTGAAGATAGATTTCTGGGCGACAGAAATTATTGCTCCTTAATTTTGTTAATTTTGTTAGACCGTCTTGAGCCTGTGAAAGGCTGTGGCTCCAGTTGGAGCAATGCAAATAAAAAGGAAATACTGGTTGGAATTTCCAAGAGAGGACAAGCTAACCAAGGTCCTAGGCCAGAACCAGACATGTAGGGGAGATTTATGGGATAATGGTCGGATCCTGGATTCTGAAGTAGAGAAAGTGATTTTGTTAGCTGTACTCTCTGGATGATTTTAGCCTTTAATGAATTCAGGTCAAAAGAAGTTGGAAGGAGACTTCCAGGGGCTTGAGGTGAGTAACTTCATGCAAAGATGGAAACAGCATGTAAACCAACGCCAGGATGAAGAATTTGACCATCTCAAGTGATTTAGAATACCCGGTGTGGTGTGGTGGATAGAATAGCAGATTCAGGAGGTTTGAATCCCTTCCCAGTCATGAAAACTTACTGGGGGTGTGGAACTGGTAAAACCACTCCTTGAATATCACATCTACCTTGAAAGCTCTATTAGAGTTTCTCTAACTTGTTTCTGACTTGAAGGCACATTACAACAACAAACTGACAAAGCTCTCTCTTGAGTTACATCGTGTTCACTTCCCTTTTCTCAACCAGTCATCACCTGATCATAGTCTCTCACACCTGGCTACTCCTTTCTGATGGTCCTGTTCCGCCAAGGAGCAGCAAGAGACCAAAGGACAATAGAATAGACAGCATTTGACTACTGCTGGGCTCTATGTGAATCTCCTCTAAAAATGTTGTTTCCATTAAACAGAAAGAAAGAAAGACAACCCCATATCCTGACAAAGGGAAGGTACATTCCAGTCATTTCCAGTTTCTTTTAAATGTGTGGGTATAGTTCTTGGAGGATCATGGGGCTGGAAACATGGAGTCTGAACCATGGGATCTTGTCCAGAAGCAACAGTAGCAGCAGCTCTGGCCAATGAATTTCATGTTAAACAACAAAGAAGCTGCCATTTATAGTTTTAATCTTAATAGCCTTGTTTTAATCTAGATGCTCAGGATTTCCAAAACAAATCTGTTTAGAGGATCTGTCTTGCTGAGTGTGCTCTTGATAAAGCATTGTTTTGTTTTTGCTCAATTGTTTAGTAAGCTATATGCTGTCTTAAGAAATGATATAAAACACACTTCAGTCTTGATAGATCTTTTTTGTTCATAATTAAAAGGTTTAGCATGAAGCTTTTTCCTGTAATCCAGTGTAGTTTTATAGAAGTTTGCTAAAGTGTGAAATAGCAGTGCAATATGTTAAGCATTTCTATAAGATCATTTTTATGCTGCTCTGTGAAGTAGAAAGAAAAGGAAAGTAACACATCCTTAAATAGTGTCGGGCTACTAACAGCATCTGGTTTCTTTTCTGACAGACACTGCATTTCTCATTAATAGCGGCTTGCAAATGCTGTTAGTTGCTATAGCAACTGTATCAGTTTTACACATAAAATTTATTCTGAGAAAGATGGTTGTGGCAAATGCTACTAATTGGGACTTCCCCCCACCCTGTGTGTTACTATTTTTATCCTATGTTAACAAAATGTGGTGTGTTAAATATAGTGGAATAGCAGAATAACCGCTAATAATATGTTGCTGCTATTATTAGATTTTCAATTAAATATTTTATTTAGATTTACCACCAACTATCTTTTAAAGCAATACTTAAGCAGTATTTTTTTACTTTAATACCAAAGTTAAAAATGAAACCTATTTTTGATTTTGACCAGCATCTGATGGTGTGTGGCAAATTACATGTCATGGCTGCTGACCTGTTCATTTCAACTTGACCTTGTCCCGGTTACTTGCAGAATAATGATATGCTTTTTAGAATATAGTGGGCACGTAAATGAGGGGAACTCATCCCTTCCTCAACTCTGCATATCATTTGCATCTGCTCATCCCAGAAGAGGCTGTGGAGATATTGAAATATTGCCTACAGGCACTTTGATGTGGACAGCAGTGAACAAGATGAAGCTTAATAGCAATAAGATGGAAGTAATGTTGGATGGCGCTGCGGGTTAAGCCGCTGAAGCCTCTGTGCTGCAAAGGTCAGAAGACCTGCAGTCGTAAGATCGAATCCACGCAACGGAGTGAGCCCCCGTCGCTTGTCCCAGCTCCCGCCAACCTAGCGGTTCGAAAGCATGCAAAATGCAAAAATGCGAGTAGATAAATAGGTACCACCTCGGTGGGAAGGTAAACGGCGTTCCGTGTCTAGTCATGCTGGCCACGTGACCACGGAGGATTGTCTGCGGACAAACGCTAGCTCCATGGGTTGGAAACGGAGATGAGCACCGCCGCCTAGAGTCGGACACGACTGGACAAATTGTCAAGGGGAACCTTTACCTTTACCTTTAATTGTATTAGGCATCCTTCAGTCTCGAAAGACTATGGTAACGTGCTCTGTATGGAGGACTTGGAACAGCGTCTAGTGTGGCTGAGAAGGCCAATTCGAGAGTGACAATCCCTTCCACACTGAAGACAAATACAATCTGTCCCCTGTCCAGCTCCCTGATTTTGCTGCTTCCGTGACTGCCTCTTTGCCTCGGTCTGCTGGACAAGGGTCTCTTCAAAATGGGAGAGGCCATGATGCAATGCCTGCCTCCAGGCTGAACGCTCAGATGTCAGGGTTTCCCATCTGTTGAGGTCCATTCCTAAGGCCTTCAGATCCCGCTTGCAGATGTCCTTGTATCGCAGCTGTGGTCTCCCTCTGGGGCGATTTCCCTGCACTAATTCTCCATACAGGAGATCTTTTGGAATCCGACCATCAGCCATTCTCACGACATGCCCAAGCCAACGTAGACGTCGCTGTTTCAGTAATGTATACATGCTAAAGATTCCAGCTCGTTCTAGGACTACTCTATTTGGAACTTTGTCCTGCCAGGTGATACCAAAAATGCGTCGGAGGCAACGCATATGGAAGGTGTTCAGCTTCCTCTCCTGCCGTGCACAAAGGGTCCAGGACTCACTGCAGTACAGAAGTGTGCTCAGGACGCAGGCTCTATATACCTGGATCTTGGTATATGTCGTCAGCTTCTTATTGAGCCATACTCTCTTCGTGAGTCTAGAGAACATGGTAGCTGCTTTGCCAATGCGTTTATCCACCTCGACATCTGGAGAGAGAGTGTCAGAGATCGTTGAGCCAAGGTACACAAAGTCATGAACAACCTCCAATTCTTGTGTGGAGATGGTAATAGAGGGAGGTGAGTCCACGCCCTGGCCCATGACTTGTGTTTTCTTCAGGCTGATTGTTAGTCCAAAGTCTTGGCAGGCCTTGCTAAAACAATTCATGAGTTGTTGGAGGTCTTGAGCAGAGTGGGCAACAATGGCTGCATCATCGGCGAAGAGGAAATCCCGCATGCATTTCAGCTGAACTTTGGTCTTCGCTCTCAATCTAGAGAGATTAAAGAGCTTTCCGTCTGATCTAGTCCGGAGATAGACACCTTCTGTTGCAGTTCCAAAGGCGTGCTTCAGCATGACAGCAAAAAAGATCCCAAAGAGGGTTGGTGCGAGGACACAGCCCTGTTTCACTCCGCTTCGGATGTCAAAGGGATCTGATGTTGAACCATCAAAAACTACAGTGCCTTTCATTCCCTCATGGAAGGACCTGATGATTTTAAGGAGTCGAGGTGGACATCCAATCTTGGGAAGGATTTTAAAAAGGCCATCCCTGCTAACCAAATCAAAGGCCTTTGTGAGATCTATGAAGGCGACAAAGAGTGGCTGTTGTTGTTCCCTGCATTTCTCCTGCAACTGTCTGAGGGAGAATACCATGTCGGTGGTGGATCTATTAGCTCGAAATCCACACTGTGATTCTGGATAGACTCTGTCTGCGAGCACCTGGAGCCTCTTCAGCACAACACGGGCAAGCAGCTTCCCTACAACGCTGAGAAGAGAGATGCCACGGTAGTTATTGCAGTCGCCCCTGTCTCCTTTGTTCTTGTACAATGTGACGATGTTTGCATCCTTCATGTCCTGTGGTACTCCACCTTCCCTCCAGCAAAGACAAAAGATTTCATACAGCTCGGTAGTGATGGTCTCTTTACAGCACTTCAGCACTTCAACAGGGATGTTATCCTTTCCAGGTGCCTTGCCAGAGGCGAGGGAATCCAAGGCCGCTTTTATTTCTGCTAAGGTTGGTTCGCTGTCCAACTCTTCCAAGACAGGCAGGCACTCAATGTTATTTAATGCTTCTTCGGTTACTACATTCTCTCTGGAATACAGCTCAGAGTAGTGTTGCACCCAGCGGTCCATCTGCTGTGCTCGGTCCTGGATGATCACGCCTGTAGCAGACTTCAAGGGAGCAGATTTCTTCTGTATTGGACCTAAAGCCTGCCTGATACCATCATACATTCCTTTGATGTTACCTGTGTCCGCTGCTATCTGTATCTGAGAGCAGAGCTGAAGCCAATAATCGTTGGAACATCTCCTGGCAGCCTGTTGGACTTGGCTACGAGCAGCTCGAAGAGCTTGCAAGTTGTACTCACTAGGACAGGCTTTGTATGCTGCTAGAGCTCTCCTCTTATCCTCGATGGCTGGCATCAACTCCTCCGAATGGGCTTCGAACCAGTCGGCCGTCTTTTTGGTCTTCTTGCCAAATGTGGACAAGGCGGTGTTATACACAGCGTTCTTAAAATGTTCCCATCGTTCAGGTGCATTTGCATCAGCCGGGCCTGGAAGGGTTTCCTCAAGCGCTTGGGCAAATTCCTCCACTTTTCTTTGATCGCAAGTCTTCCTGATGTCAATACGTGGTCTTCCTTCCTTTTTCGTGTGATATAATTTCTTTGTTCGCAGTTTTACTCTACTACACACCAGGGAGTGATCAGTATCGCAATCAGCACTCTGGTAGCTGCGTGTGATCGTAATACTAGGAAGGCTAGAACGTCTAGTGAGGATCAAATCGAGCTGATGCCAATGCTTGGATCTTGGATGTCTCCAGGAAACTCTGTGTTGAGGCTTCGTATTAAAGAATGTGTTGCTGACGCAAAGACCATAATAACAGCAAAACTCCAGCAAGCGTTGGCCATTTTCGTTCATCTTTCCAATGCCAAAACGGCCTAGACAAGTGGGCCAAGAATTGTGATCAGCACCAACTCTAGCGTTAAAGTCTCCAAGAATGAACAGTGCCTCTCTTTCAGGGACTTTTTTGATAGTAGCTGCCAGATCGTCGTAGAATTTATCTTTCACTTCTGTAGTGGATGACAGTGTTGGTGCATATGCACTAATGAGGGTTACCGGTCCCGCTGATGAGTGGAGCTGCAGAGACAGGATTCTTTCACTCCCCACAGTAGGTGGAACAATGGATCTCAGAAGAGTATTTCTGACTGCAAAGCCAACACCATATTCCCTGGTCTCATTCAATGGTTTTCCCTGCCAGAAGAATGAGAAGTTTTTTTCTTTGACAGATCCCGAGTCTGGCAATCTCGTCTCTTGCAGGGCAACAATGTCCATCTGCAGTCTACTCAGTTCCATGTCGATGACAGCTGTCTTGCGCACATCGTCTATTTCCTTCAGGTCGTCAGAAAAGCCGTGGTCAGAAAAGCCAGGGGTCATTGTCCGTACATTCCAGGTGCCCAGCTTTAGGGCAGTAGTTTTCTTTAATGTTGGATGGGAAACTGACTGATTCGCAGCTGGTTTCAGATGTTTATAGATTAGATTTGATTCCCCCATTGCACACCTTGCCGTCAGGAGTTGAGAGTTTGTTACGAGTCTAGACTTCTAGCAGAGGCACCCAAAGAGGCTAAAGCTGGCCACATCAGCAGAAGAGAATGGATAGTTCCAGTGGTGATGGGGGCAGAAAAGTTCCTGAATGGCAGTTATTCAGCAGCAGCAGCAACAGTAATGGGAAGTAACACTGGCAGAGAATTTTTCACAGACAGTATGAAGGGCACTCAAACTAACACTTGTTAGTACCAAAAGGATGTCTAGTGGTTGATGTAGACAGAAGTGAAAACGACTTCCAGTGCTGCACAACACATACAATTGAAATATGAAATGCGAGAAGTCTGAATGAAGGGAAACACCAAACTATAAAGCAAAAATTGGAGCATTTAAATCTTGTAAAACTTGGTTTGAACAACTAATGGCCTGCAATGGGACATTTTTCGGTAAGATAATTACAAAGTATTTCACTCTGGCACTGATGATATGAGAAGAACCTGAGGCAAAGATGTAGCACAAGCAGGTGGGGGTCTATAATAGAAGTCTGATCTCTTGCAAAACCTATCAACATAACAGTTGTTTAGGCATATGCTCCAGGCACAGATGCTGAAGAAGAAATCAAAAGCTTTTATGAAGCTCATCAGGAGGAAACGGATCATACCAAATTAAGATATGCTAATAATCATAGGTAATTGGAATGCAAAAGTGGAAAACAAAGCAGAACCAAAGAGAATGTGGCCTAGGAATCAGAAATGAAGCAGGAAAATGACTTATAGACTGCTGTGCAGCCAGCGACCTGTTTACTGAAGATACATGGTTTGGGCAAACAACAGACAATTGAACACTTCCAGAAATAGTTGAGATTGGCTAGACTCCATGGCAGCCGCAAGGTATTAGGTTACTGGTAGTTTTTATTTTTTATTTTTATTTATTTATTCGATTTTATTTATTTATTCGATTTATTCGATTTATTCGATTTCAGTCTCTTTTCGAGACTGAAGGATGCCTAATACTAATACATTTATTCGATTTATATCCTGCCCATCTAGACCGAAGTCTACTCTGGGCGGCTAACAATAAGACATAAAAATAAAAGCAATATAATAAAATAAAGACAACATTAATAATATAATTCAAGATGGCAAAGAGTAATTAGGTGATGACAGGAGGGAATTCCTGCCCAAAGAGCCGGGTCTTAAGTTTACTCTTAAAAACACCCAGCAAGGGAGCCAGGCAGATCTCTGTGGGCAGACTGTTCCAGAGGTGAGAGGCCACTGCCGAGAAGGCCCAGTTTCTTGTTCTTTCTCTCCAGGCCTCCCTCGGTGTTAGGCCCCTCAGCTGCCCATCCTGGCTAGAACGAGTGATTCGGGTAGATCTAGGTGGGAGGAAAAGACCCTGATGTTCGGAAAGAGTGAAGGCAAGAGGAGAAGGGGACGACAGAGGATGAGATGGCTGGACAGTGTCATCGAAGCGACCAACATGAATTTGACCAAACTCCGGGAGGCAGTGGAAGACAGGAGGGCCTGGCGTGCTCTGGTCCATGGGGTCATGAAGAGTCGGACACGACTTAACGACTAAATGACAACAACATCTTAAATCCAGCTGCAATTTCTCTAGAAATGACTAAACTGAGGCTATCATACTTTGGATACATCATGAGAAGACAAGTTGAAGGCAATGAGAAGTTGGAGACAATAGGAAAAGAGAAAGACAAAACAGGAGCTGGATTGATTCCGTAAAGGATTCCGTAAAGGATTCCGTAAAGGAAACCACAGCCTTGAGTTTGCAAGAGTTGAGAACAGGAATTTTGGGAGGTCATCAGTTCATAAGGTTATCATAAATTGGAAGTTGTTATGGCACATAGCAACAACAGATTAGATTTTACATTTGCGTATGGTGTTGCATCTCTAAACAAAATTTGTACCACCAAATAATCTGCATTTATATATACACCCTATTGCCTTTCATAAAAAGGCAATTGCCTTACAAAAGGCAATGGGGGTTTAAATGCAGATTATTTGGCGGTTCTTTGAAGAGTTGGGAGGAGAAATTCAGCCAACTGCTGCCTGAGGTGGAGTTTAAAACCACACCCCCAATGGTGTTTTCAGACTGTGTTTTAACTTGACTTTAAGAAGCAGATCTAACACAATAATCTGCCAAGAATTTGGGGGATTCTCATGTATATATGTGGGAGTCTTAATAACTTGGAAGTCAGCATACTTTTCAGAGTCTTTTGAAACCACTCAGTCTTGTTGTATTAATTCAGAGACATGGATCTCATAGAAAGACTTACATTTCCCAAATAAAGAACTGGATTGGTTGTTGTAGGTTTTTCGGGCTGTTTGACCGTGTTCTGGAGATTTTTCTTCCTAACGTTTCGCCAGTCTCTGTGGCCGGCATCTTCAGAGGACAGGAGTTAGAACTCTGTCTGTGTTCTGAGAGAGACTGGTGAAACATTAGGAAGAAAAACCTCCAGAACACGGCCAAACACCCTGAAAAACCTACAACAACCATCGGATCCCGGCCGTGAAAGCCTTCACCTGAATTCTTTAAGCCAATGTTTTATAAAGAGAAAAACAGAAGAAGTGTAGAGTTAATAGTTTTATAGAAAAGAGGGAACAAATTGTGCAGGCATTTCTGCGCATGCTCTTATATCTGTCAAAGGAGAACAAGGTATTTTTTGTAATATTCTTATAGAACATTTGCTTAATACACAAAACCTAACATTCTGAATTTGTGTAAAGAGGAGTTTTGAGGATCTTAATCATCCTCACGATCATCATCTAGAACTGCAGAGCTGGAAGGGACCCTGTAATCATTGAATCTAGCCCCTGTCAAGGAGGCTGAGTGGGGAATAAAGACATTTGGATTCCGTGAATGACAAAAACATCACTAGCCAGTGTGATAGTCAATGAAGCTGAAAGGGGGGAATAATAAAAACAAGTTACCCTCTATGGACAAAACAGAAGAAATATAGAATGAATAGCCCAAAGATCACTACAAAATCAAAATTCAATGTAATTTGACAGGATAGCTCAGGGGTTTAGGCAACTGGCTGCAGAGCCAAAGTTGGGAGTTTTGAATCTCACTGGATATTGCTAAAACAATACTGTATTTCTTGTTATCGAAACGAAAGACAAAAGACACAGCTGCCTATTTTGAAATAAAAATAGTATGTGCTGGGATTTTAATTTGAGAGGTTTGACTTTAGTGGCTAACTCAAAATGATTTCTCAAAGAAATGAGATATTTGTTGGATATTTGCTCCTGCGAATCAGATTCGGGATTTATGAACTTCTACAGTTCTCCAGGGCTCTTTTCTTGAACATTCAAGGCTCCCTATTGTCTTGAAAAGTAGGGTTTTGTTTATTAAAGTTAATTGGTGAAGTTTTCTAGTGTAGCTGAGAAGGAAGAGAGAAAATGTAAACCATTTCTTTGACATGCAACCTTTTTCTGTGTTATATTTTGTTCTGGGAAGAAGAATCATTCAAAACATTCTTTCCACTTGCATTATGAAAGGTGTGTGTACCCCTGTTCTTAATAATAATAATAATAATCTCAGAACTGCAGAGGTGGATGTGATCCTATGGATCATCAAGTCCAGCCCTTCTCAAGGAGGCATAGTGGGGAGTCGAACTCTCAACCTCTGGCTCCACAGCCAGAGACCTAAGCCGCTGATTCTTCCTTTCTTAGTAATTTCCTTTACATTTTCTGTTAGAAGATGAAATGGGGTATACTTTACTGAGAAATTATAATCAGCATAAGACTGCCTTCTAAAGCCATTTATCTCTAGTTGAAATGTAACTTTAAATAGTTTTAAAAGGTATATGGCAGAATATTACACACCTGCCTCATTAAGGTGATAACTAGTTTTGTGTGCAGGCAACCCCAAATCACAGAGGTAAGCATGCCTGCCTCTTGGACAAATAGGATGCTCAGCAGTTCACAGAGAAGCCCATTCTGAGACTCTGGCTTCTGCAGCAGTTTTGAGAAGTTGGGAAAGGAAAATAATCCCTCTGGATGCTTTAAAAATATTGAAAATCTTTTCGAAAATGCAGCACTAGTGAAAAAAGAGCCCAAATCTCTTATGACATTGTATGTGTATCAGAAGACTTTGGGAAGGAAGAATAAACTGATATCCACCTCAAAGAATGGCTGGCTTGTAAAACAAGTTCACATGTGTCGATGCCTGCTAATCTCTTTGATATTCCAGATTACAGTGGCCCAAATCCTGTTGTTTAGTGTAGTAAATCACACTAGAGTAGACTTATTGAAACGGAGGCTGTCTTACTTTGGGTACATCATGAGAAGGCAAGATTTTAGGAAAATAATAATAACTCTGGGAAAAGTGGAAAGCAGCAGGAAAAGAGGAAGACCAAATATGAGATGGATTGGCTCCCTAAAGGAACCCTAGGCTTCAGTTTACCACAGCTGAGTAGGGCTGATAAGGGTCACCATAAGTTGGAGGCGACTTGATGGCATGTAAAAACAATGATAATGAACAATGGTATATCAGTTTAAATAATTGAATACACCAGTTGTATTCTCCTCTTTATGTCCTAAAGTTCATAATGATAATTTTCTTCTTTCTGCAAAACTTGCTATTATGTACTTTAAGACAGATCTGACTACTCCTGATTTTCAGAATTTGCTTTATAGCTTCCCAACCTTGGGTCCCCAGATGTTCTTGAACTACATCTCCCAGAAATCCTGGGCAGCACAGCTAGTGGTTAAAGCTTTTGGTAGTTGTACTCCAAGAGCATCTGGGAATCAAAGGTTGGGAACTACTGCTTTAACGTACAGTGGTGCCTCGCAAGACGAAATTAATCCGTTCCACGGTTAATGCCGTCTAGCGAAAATTTCGTCTTGCGAAGCACGTTTTCCCATAGGAATGCATTGAAATTTAATTAATGCGTTCCTATGGGGAAAAAAAAAGTCAGAAACCAAAAAAAAGTCACCAAAAAGTCACTTACCAGGTAGAGTAGACTGAGCCCAGCTCCTCACAGTGCATTTGTAGCCCCGGAACAGCCGGAAAAAGAATGCCAAACAGCGGAGATTCAGCAACCAGCAGGGAGCCAGCAGCCATTTTGTGGTCATCTCCGCTCCTGGGCCCCCTCTCCCCGCCTCTCAGCTGATGGGCGCTGGGTCTAAGAGGCTTTTTCCCTGCTAGGCAAGCCTCAGGAAGCCTGTTAGACCCAGCTCGGATCAGCTACCCCCCCCCCTCCCCGCCTCTCAGCTGATCCACGCTGGGTCTAACAGGCTTCCTGAGGCTTGCCTAGCAGGGAAAAAGCCTCTCAGACCCAGCGCTGATCAGCTGAGAGGCAGGGAGAGGGGGCCAGGAGCGGAGACAAAATGGCTGCCGGCTCCCTGCTGGTTGCTGAATCTCTGCTGTTTGGCACTCTTTTTCCGGCTGTTCTGGGGCTACAAACGCACTGTGAGGAGCTGGACTCAGTCTACTCTACCTGGTAAGTGACTTTTTGCTGACTTTTTTGGGGGGTTCTGACTTTTTTTTTCCCATAGGAACGCATTAATTAAATTTCAATGCATTCCTATGGGAAACGCGCCTCGCAAGACGAAAAATATCACAAGACGGCCCGTCTTGCGAGGCACCAAAAATCTCTCAAGACCCTTTCGTCTTGTGAGTTTTTTGTCTTGCGAGGCATTCGTCTTGTGAGGCACCACTGTATAATGATTTAGTAATCTTGAAATTATAATAACTGGTTTATAGAAGTACTTTAAGGTATGTATTTAAATGAGACAATGGGATGGATGGATGGATGGATTTCCTTCCTTCCTTCCTTCCTTCCTTCCTTCCTTCCTTCCTTCCTTCCTTCCTTCCTTCCTTCCTTCCTTCCTTCCTTCCTTCCTTATGTACTCTGCGTACAATGGTAAATCAATAATACAGTACAGTACCGACTATAGCTCTACTATACATGAGGTGTGTCATGTTTCAGTTCTGTTCTGATTTTGCAAGAACAATAAAACTATAAAACACAGACATCTTTATAGAGATTATATCAACATTTTGAAAAGCTCACTTTCTTCTGTCTTAGAAATCAATTCGAGTGCATAAGCGAGTTGAGTAATAGACTGATTTAAGAAATGTAACACAGAGCAATAGATTTGTTGATCTGAATATGTGTCTATATTCACATGTTCTTCTTAGCTTCTGACTTTAGGGGACCCTCACTTTGCCTGTATAGAAAGATAGATGGATGTGTAACAAAAATTTCCATAATAATAATATTCGTTCTGAGTCATCACTATTGAATTCCTTGGTAATTCATTCTTTTAATCCTCTACAAGCAATAGGAAGCTGATTTCAGGCCTCCAGAGACGAAGCTTTAACTCTGATGACTAATATACAGATTTGTGGAGTATAGTAGAGGTCATCATATTTTTCCTCCTTGATTTTTAATTTGGCAATGTGAGCAAATTTTTCTTTTTGCCTGAAAAACAGGAACCAAAAGGAAAATGAAGATGGACTTTGGTTTTGATATAGGAATTAGATAATGATTATTTTTTGAACACGCAATGGAAGTGTGCAGTGCATCTTATATCTTGTGAATGTCTGGCCTGTACTGAAGCTTTCTTTCCAGTTCTTATTGTGAAAATAACTTAAATTCTAAGGATTTAATACCTAAAGACTTAAGATATGACTTATACATTCTTTATGATCATATTGAATTATATCTCATTTAGTGAGGGAACACACATACCCTAGGTATAGGTAGCCCACTTTTAGCCACAGGCAGTGTAATCTAGACTCAAAGAAATGCCAGCTGCTGTATGTTGGAGTGGAAAGAAGCCAGCTGGGCTGGCACCACAGCCTTTGTGCCAGCACAACTGCCCTTATGCCGACACAGTCCCCTTGCACTGGCTAATTTCAGGTCTGACAACATGATTCCCTGTTGTTAACTGATCCTCGGGTACAGCTGGATCTGTCAGCATAACTGCTGTACTGGCTGAAGTCAGCTGGCAGAATGGTTTTAAAAAAGGTCAGAGAAGAGAAGTCGTCGAGGAGGAGTTGAGTTTTCCCAGAAAGAAACCCATCTCAGCCCAGACTCAGAGCCATTTTTCTGTCATCAAGTTAGGCCAGGATCCAGGTAATCCTTGGTAATTTCTGACATCCCTAGAATGGGAGGAGTTTGAATTAAGCACAGATGCTACTTGGCTTAGTGTCAAGAGCTTACCTAGCCCTCAACTCTCTTGGCTCATTATATTGGAAAACAGATTTACCTGGATTTTCTAAATGGAAGAGACATTTTATATAAGTGCAGGAAAAGACAGTAGACAGTTCATAGTGAAAGGAGTAAGGAAGGTAATTAATTTATTTACAGCATTTACAGACTGCACAACAGCTGTTCTCTGAAATTTATATGCAATTACATGTCAAATTATTAATTAAATTATTAATTACATTATTATAACCATCACAGAAGAAATCCAGATTATAAGATCACCATAAAAAAATTCAACAACAGGGAGTATATGCATAAAGAAAGTGTATTAAAAGTATATAACCAATTTAAAATTTAGTGGATTCAGATGCTCACAATTTAAATGGCTGGGAAAATGGAAAGGTCTTCTCCTAGTACAAGACAGGAGAAGATGCCGTAGCTGTGGTGCCACCATCCAGAAGATCCTTTTCCAGAAGCCACTTATTGTACCTCGCTTTGTGACGACACATAAAGAAAACCAGCTGAGCAGCAAAGGACCAAAGAAACCTATTCAAGTGGCTTGAAAATGAAGGCTTGTCCAATTCCTAGAAAGTCTGCAGTTTTTCATCTCTGAGTAGTAAATGACACTTGCTGGCAGGAGCTAAAACACTTCTCATGTATTCAAAGCCCCACCTCCTCCAGCGGGCACCCACTCAGAGGCAGCACCAGGAGGAGGAGGGGCAGGGAAGCCAGGCCTCTGTCTCCAAGTGGGTGCCTGCTGGAGAAAGCGGGGCTTTGAAGTGCCAAACACCTGTTCAGACAATAAACAAACTGGTATGAGGCATCAAACTGGTGGTTTTGTGTCCATCTCTATCCACAGCTATTCTGACAGCTGTTTCCTCTGTCCTTTAAGAATCATCATATCTGGTAAATCGTGGTTTTTGATATTTTTTTACATTAAATTTTGAACTGGCATAGCGCTAGATTTTGAACTGGCATAGCGCTAGATTCTATTTTAGCAGCGCTAAAATAGAAACATTTAGGGGGGGAAAGAGGAAGAGTTCGGACTGCAGGGTGTCTTGCAATTCAAAACCTATTGTACTCGGCAAACCCTGCAGATCCCGCATACACTGTTTACTCAGACACAAGCAATCATACACCCCAAATTGAGTAAATTAAAGTGTGACCAGAATTTATTAAAAATAAACAAGCCCCAAGCAGGTATTTTGGGGGGGGGGGGCAGACACTTCCTGGACAAAAAGAAAAGTGCTCTTAGCTGCATGTTATATAGCTGGAGATTTTTAATTTGATTTCAATCATGCCAAACCCAATGCAAAAACAGGAGTATTTTGATATGTAGGCGCACCCTCAATGAGGGGTGGCATCTTTAATATCTCGCATACCTTGAAAAACTTATTAGGATCACTATAAGCCATATGCAACAAAATCTCGACTTCTACTTGCATATTGTTATTATACTTATTTGTTACTGAGTATATCTTTAAAATCTGCCGCACATGGAATAACAGAGTCCTTTTTATTTTTGAAGTAGCTAACCTGCCTCGGATTCTACAACAACTCACAGTGTTTACTCTCTAAAGCAGAAAAAGATTCCTGGCGGTATTAAGAGAAGTAATGTAGGAAGTGTAACGATCCCGTCTCCCTAAAGAGACAACGATCGCAGTCAGGGAGTCCCTCTGGGTGCAAAACTACCACCTTTATTTCCTGAGGTAGGTCCTCTAGGCCTCAGAAGTGCGTAGTAAGCCCCATAGACAAGCCTGAGCCTTAAAAGTAACCTTTGATTGCTTCCAAAGCAATAAAACATAGGCTATGTGTTTCCTTAGAACGCACACCAGCCTTGCAAAGTAGGACAGTAGGACCTTTTAACTTACAGTGGCAACTATTACCTTTCTTTCCTCCACACTGGATTTAGATATAGCCCTGCTGTAGCAAAAGACTAGTCCTCTGTTGAATAATTATATTTGTTTTATTAAGAAAATAAAATAGATTCATTAGCATACAGTTGTAGCTTTAAAGCATAAGCATTGAGCATATCCATCTGTTACAATGTTTAAATAAATGTACAATTTCTAATTAAAATAAAAACAGCTAGGTCATTATCTTTGCTCGATGTCTCTACATGTTGGCATCTAGAAGCTGGGCTATTCTCCCCCCTTCTTTGTTAAAATAAAAACAAGCCTCTGTGTCTCACATTCCACAGCATTCACCAAACCTTTTTTTTCACATACACAAACCCTCTCATTTTACATCTCTTTAGGACCTCCTTCCTAATTACACTTTCAAGCTGTCAACCAGTTAAGTCCAAGTAGGCGTAATTCAGAGCACTCCGATCACCGCCCAAAGTTCTCATGATCCAGGCTCCAGGTGTCTTATCTTCAAGTTAGTGGTCTGTTGTTTCGCCTCCTTTTCCTGGACGGTCCGACTTTGTGAATTCGGCAAACAACTCTGCACAACAAGTTCCTCACAAACATCTCTTTTAAATTCATCTTACCCAGAACCTAACAGACTCCATTTGGGTATAACTACAATTCCCAGTTTCCTTCCATTTCCTTACTGGAAGGTGTGGTATAATTAATACACAAACCATGGGTGTATGGACTGCAAATGAACTGTTGTTCTGCTGCACTACTTTCTTGATGTCATTCTGGTGCTCCAAGTCTGGTCTCTGAAACACAGAACAGATAACTGTCTAAGCGTCAGAGATGTCCAGCCAGGATTTAATCCTCTAGTACAGGGGTCCCCAACCCCCGGGCTACGGACCAGTCCCGGTCTGTGGCCTTGGAAGGACTGGGCCACCGGGACAGATGAGCGGCGAGCAGCGAGCGAAGCTCCCGTTTCCTGTCAGTGCACGCTCCTATTAGGTTCTAATGCCACAGCTGATCTGACAGGAGGCGGAGTTTCGCTCCCCACTCCCCTCCTGCGGCTGCTACATCAGCTGCGCCTGCGCCATTAGAATCTCATAGGAGCCTGCGCTCCTCTTAGGTTCTAAGCCACTGCTGATCTAACAAGAGACGTAATGTTGGTGTGGGGCCAACTCCAGAGGCTTTATATGGCTATTGCCTCTCCAAAAGCGTGGAGTCAGATTGGATATGAAGCTTGTAAGAGCACTCTGTTTGGGAAAAGCAAACCTTGGAGCTAAAGACAACAAGTTACACAGAGCCTCTTACCTAGCTGCTTAAAATCCTTCCCTTCATTAGCAGAGTAAAGACGCAGACGTAAGAAAATGCACGGAGAGAGTTCTGATACAACTGATATCATAATATATTAGGCTTGGTTAGACATAAATACATGGCAACATATACATTGGCATAGACTTCTCAGAGCAACATTATATTCACATTCAAGTAAAGCAAAGGACCACCAGACTCACAACTGAGTGGCAAAATGGTGTTCTCATACACTTGCTTATATACTGAGGGCAGCCTATCACTGCACACATGGCAGATGAACAATGTTTAACAAGCATTACCTAAGCTTGTCCCATCTGTATGCTATCAGTCATCCATTGGCTTGACGTTACAGGAATGACTTTGCATTCTCTACTACAATATTAAATTTAACCTCTTGTTCACTTAAAGGAACAAATCCTGTCAAATGTAATGATAATAGAAATAAAGGGCACAATACATGTAATGAGCTCGATTCAAAGCTATCCTCTAACAACCTACTGCATAACAAGTACCCACCCACCCCAGTCTTTGGGATAATGGTCTTCAACTAAACCGGTTCCTAGTGTCAAAAAACGTTGGGGACCACTGCTCTTGTAAACACAGCCATGGTTTCAACTTGTGTGCCTATAGACTATTCTTTCCAATGTATCTTTGTCATAGTTCAAGCCAACAGGCCGCTGTGCTTGAATATTTGGTGATCCTGGCAGAGTAAGAGAAAACTGAGGTTTATATCCTTATTCTTGCTGACTTCCCTGAGACTGCTCACTAAACAGAACAAAAACATGCAAGTTAACTGCGTTTATGGGTTTCGGATTACAGTCTTAGTAAGTGTTGAGTGCTTTATAAAAATTATGATGAAGCTGCCTCTGTGTGGGAAGAAGGGGAGGTTATGCAGCAGCTAGCTAGGTAATAGTAAAATAATTATCTCTAATGTAGCAATCAAAATTTCAGTTCCTAATTATGTTTATGTGTTTGTAGAAGCTCAGTGAGTATTGGGTTGAGCTGTGAAAATAATAGTTGTTAAATCATTTGGATTTGTGAAAACTCATTCCTTAAGGTAATTATTTATCAGTAGTAAATATTCATATAGCAAGTATCAAAAATGCCATGTGGAAATACAAATAGTTTTAACTGAAGATTGCCACCCAAACTGACCATGTTTTCATACTGGAGTTATTACTGTTGTTACATAAATAGCATCTTTTTCAAGGCCACATAATAACTGCACAAAAGAGATATAAGGCAATTGTGTCTATGCTATTATTGTGTTCTCTCCTTCCCTTTTCCCATTGTTATGTGTTGGATCTCAGTGATTACCATAATCTACAGAGTAAATTTCATTAAAATGAGGTAATTGCAAAAATGATACGAGTAGTGTTATGTGCCAGGAAGTCCCCTGAATTTCCTTTGTGATCTTTGAAGCAACCAACTGGCAAGTATATAGTATTCCATAGTTTGTTTTGCTATTGGGGTAAACACCTGCCAACCTGGAGCAAAATCTTGCACTAGAAGAAAAATCCAGCTATTGTGTGTTGTGTGCTTTCTTTAATTTTTTTTAAAAAAACGATTATAGGTGAAAACAAAGTAAAAATAAAAAGTAAAAAACAAAAATGGGGTGGCACCTTTAAAAAGATGTGTACAATCTACAGCGAATCGACAGTAACAAACTGTCAGAAGCTCTATATAAGCTCAGAGAGTAGGAAAATCTATCTCTGATATAATTACCAGTATTATATTAGCTTAGTGATTTTTTCCACAAGTCCATATGGGTTTGTGACACTGAAGTATTCATGTTAGTGTGGCTCATCAAAGAGGACCATAAACTATGACCAGTGGTCCCCCAATTTCAAAGCCTGCATTTGCTCTATTGATTTCTCCGTAAGCTCCCCTGCATCACCTCACCATACCATTGCATAAGTGAGCGATTCACAGCTTCCTTCTACTGAGAAGCAATGAAACATCTACCTGCCTGACAGAGAATTAATATTAAGGACTTGCTCAGCAATGTCACAGTCTCACTTATAAACATTGAAAATAAACCCAGCGCTGAGAATAATATTACATTTTGACTCATTATGACACCACTTTCTTTAAACATTTCTTCCCAAAACCTTAGCACCTGTCTGCCACGTGTGGTAATAAGATCCAGTTTCCTAACATCTCCTCCAACATTTAGGCCTACTAATATGATTTATTTGGCTGAGATATTTGGGAGTGAGATACCACAGACACACAAATTTGTAATTACGCTCTCTAATTTTGGAAGAAATAGATTTAAAGGGAAGTTTGTCCCATTGAGAGTTACAACAATCATTTCTGATGGTAACATTAAGATCACTCTTCCATGTAGGATTAACTCCTGAGGAGGACCCATAATTAATATCAATCAAATTAGATATAATTTAGAAACTAATCCTTTGTGGCTTTCTTTAGTAGCTAATATCAGTGATTCAGTTGAAAGGCACTGCCGAATAACCTGTGCCTTAACCAAAGGTATTGCAGTGAAGCATGTAATTTGAACCAGAAAGAAGATGAATGAATGAATGAATGAATGAATGAATGAATAAATTTCAGTCAAAATTAGGAAGATCTTCCTGATCCTAAAATAAGTTTGACACCAGAAGAGACAACCTTGGAAGGTGGTAAACTCTCCCCCTTTGGGGTAGGTGTTAAACAGAGGTTGAATGGTCACTGGCCAAATTTGCTTCAACTGTGGATTTCTGCACTGACAGGGAGCTTGAGTATATGACCCCTGAGGTACCTCCCAATTGAGTATGTGCATATAAATATGCATGCATATTTTCAAGGTTTTTGTTGTTTAGTCGTTAAGTCGTCTCGGACTCCTCGTGACCCCATGGACCAGAGCACGCCAGGCCCTCCTGTCTTCCACTGCCTCCCAGAGTTTGGTCAAACTCATGTTGGCAGCTTCGATGACACTGTCCAACCATCTCGTCCTCTGTCGTCCCCTTCTCCTCTTGCCTTCACACTTTCCCAACATCAGGGTCTTTTCCAGGGAGTCTTCTCTTCTCATGAGATGGCCAAAGTATTGGAGCCTCAGTTTCAGGATCTGTCCTTCCAGTGAGTACTCAGGGTTGATTTCCTTCAAAATGGATAAGTTTGTTCTCTTTGCAGTCCAGGGGACTCTCAAGAGTCTCCTTCAGCACCACAATTCAGAAGCATCAATTCTTCGGCGGTCAGCCTTCTTTATGGTCCAGCTCTCACTTCCATACATCGCTACTGGAAAAACCATCGCTTTGACTATGCGGACCTTTGTCGGCCAGGTGATGTCTCTGCTTTTTAAGATGCTGTCTAGGTTTGTCATCGCTTTCCTCCCAAGAAGCAGGTGTCTTTTAATTTCGTGGCTGCTGTCACCATCTGCAGTGATCATGGAGCCGAGGAAAGTAAAATCTGTCACTGCCTCCATATCTTCCCTTTCTATTTGCCAGGAGGTGATGGGACCAGTGGCCATGATCTTAGTTTTTTTGATGTTGAGCTTCAGACCATTTTTTTGCGCTCTCCTCTTTCACCCTCATTAAGAGGTTCCTTAATTCCTCCTCACTTTCTGCCATCAGAGTGGTATCATCTGCATATCTGAGGTTGTTGATATTTCTTCCGGCAATCTTAATTCCGGCTTGGGATTCATCCAGTCCTGCCTTTTGCATGATGTATTCTGCATATATGTTAAATAAGCAGGGAGACAATATACAGCCTTGTTGTACTCCTTTCCCAATTTTGAACCAATCAGTTGTTCCGTATCCAGTTCTAACTGTTGCTTCCTGTCCCACATATAGATTTCTCAGGAGATAGATAAGGTGGTCAGGCACTCCCATTTCTTTAAGAACTTGCCATAGTTTGTTGTGGTCGACACAGTCAAAGCCTTTTGCGTAGTCAATGAAGCAGAAGTAGGTGTTTTTCTGGAACTCTCTGGCTTTCTCCATAATCCAGCACATGTTAGCAATTTGGTCTCTAGTTCCTCTGTCCCTTCGAAATCCAGCTTGTACTTCTGGGAGTTCTCGGTCCACATACTGCTGAAGCCTACCTTGTAGGATTTTGAGCATAAGCTTGCTAGCGTGTGAAATGAGTGCAATTGTACGGTAGTTGGAGCATTCTTTGGCACTGCCCTTCTTTGGGATTGGGATGTAGACTGATCTTTTCCAATCCTCTGGCCACTGCTGAGTTTTCCAAACTTGCTGGCATATTGAGTGTAGCACCTTAACAGCGTCATCTTTTAAGATTTTAAATAGTTCAACTGGAATGCCATCACCTCCACTGGCCTTGTTGTTAGCCATGCTTTCTAAGGCCCACTTGACTTCACTCTCCAGGATGTCTGGCTCAAGGTCAGCAACCACACTATCTGAGTTGTCCGGGACATCCAGATCTTTCTGATATAATTCCTCTGTGTATTCTTGCCACCTCTTCTTGATGTCTTCTGCTTCTGTGAGGTCCCTACCATTTTTGTCCTTTATCATGTCCATCTTTGCACAAAATGTTCCTTTAATATCTCCAATTTTCTTGAACAGATCTCTGGTTTTTCCCTTTCTATTCATTTCCTCTATTTCTTTGCACTGTTCATTTAAGAAGGCCCTCTTGTCTCTCCTTGCTATTCTTTGGAATTCTGCATTCAATTTTCTGTAACTTTCCCTATCTCCCTTGCATTTTGTTTCCCTTCTCTTCTTTGCTATTTGTAAAGCCTCGTTGGACAGCCCCTTTGCTTTCTTGCATTTCCTTTTCTTTGGGATGGTTTTTGTTGCTGCCTCCTGTACAATGTTACGAGCCTCCATCCATAGTTCTTCAGGGACTCTATCCACCAAATCTAGTTCCTTAAATCTGTTCTTCACTTCCACTGTGTATTCATAAGGGATTTGGTTTAGATTATACCTGACTAGCCCAGTGGTGTTTCCTACTTTCTTCAGTTTAAGCTTGAGTTTTGCTATAAGAAGCTGATGATCAGAGCCACAATCAGCTCCAGGTCTTGTTTTTGTTGACTGTATAGAGCTTCTCCATCTTTGGCTGCAGAGAACATAATCAATCTGATTTCGGTATTGCCCATCTGGTGATGTCCATGTGTAGAGTCGCCTCTTGTGTTGTTGGAAAGGAGTGTTTGTGATGACCAGCTTGTTCTCTTGACAAAACTCTATTAGCCTTTGCCCTGCTTCGTTTTGAACTCTAAGGCCAAACTTACCTGTTGTTCCTTTTATCTCTTGACTCCCTACTTTAGCATTCCAGTCCCCTATAATGACAAGAACATGTTTCTTTGGTGTCAGTTCTAGAAGGTGTTGTAAGACTTCATAGAACTGGTCAATTTCAGTCTCTTCAGCATGGGTGGTTGGTGCATAAACTTGGATTACTGTGATGTTGAAAGGTCTGCCTTGGATTCGTATTGAAATCATTCTATCATTTTTGAGATTGTATCCCAATACAGCTTTTCCCACTCTTTTGTTGACTATGAGGGCTACTCCATTTCTTCTACGGGATTCTTGCCCACAATAGTAGATATGATAATCGTCTGAATTGAATTCGCCCATTCCCGTCCATTTTAGTTCACTGACGCCCAGGATGTCAATGTTTATTCTTGCCATCTCCTGTTTGACCCCATCCAGCTTACCAAGGTTCATAGATCTTACATTCCAGGTACCTATGCAGTATTCTTCTTTGCAGCATCGGACTTTCCTTTCACTTCCAGGCGCGTCCGCAGCTGAGCATCCTTTCGGCTTTGGCCCAACCACTTCATTAGCTCTGGAGCTACTTGTACTTGTCCTCTGCTCTTCCTCAGTAGCATGTTGGACGCCTTCCGACCTGAGGGGCTCATCTTCCAGCATCATATCATTTAGCCTTTTGTTTCTGTTCATGGAGTTTTCTTGGCAAAGATACTGGAGTGGCTTGCCAGTTCCTGCTCCAGGTGGATCGCGTTTAGTCAGAACTCTCCACTATGACCTGTCTGTCCTGGGTGTCCCTGCACGGCATAGCCCATAGCTTCTCTGAATTACTCAAGCCCCTTCGCCACGACAAGGCAGCAATCCATGAAGGGGGATCCAACCTATAGGCTGTATTAACACAGCATAAGAACCAATCTCAGTGCAAGAACTCAGAAATCTCTGATTTCAAACTCTTGTGTTTGATGTTCATAATAGGTTCAGTGTAGGCCTTTTAAAAGTATTCCGTATAGTGATAATTTATCTCCTGGATTTATTATTCATTGAGTTTAATATAAATTCATTTCTCATAATGTTCATTATACTTAGAAGAAACGTTTCTGCATTTGAGCATTACAGTTTAATGGAATGGAAATGTGTAATTCTTTTTTTTCATTCGCCTCTAATTCCGTGAAGGTTTTCAAAGAAAAAATAACAAGATCACCCATTTAATAATATTTAGAGTGTGTGCACCCTTCACTCTGCAAGGATGTAATGCAGGCGTCTATAATGTGTGCTATGGACCGCATGCCTCCCTCTGGTGCTTCCGAAACCACCATGCCCACCCAATTCTTTTGCAGAAATTTGGTCGGTCTCAGAAAGTCCCCTTGTTCCTGCTAAGAGGGAACGAGAATCAAGTTTTCCATGTTTTATGGAACCCTGGAGCCCCATACCACCCAATTTTTATTTTTATAAATTTATCACTAGAGAGTGCAGTGTGGCTTTTCAGTGTTACAAAACAGTGTAGAAAGGAGCCTCTACGCTTCAGACATCAGCATAGGCAGCACCCTGAATCGGGAGATCAACCACCATGCCTGCACATACGTAGAAGATTCCCTGAAGGGCTCAACAGAGACCCTTTTCACTGTTCCTGCCATCCTTCAGGCATGTGCCTAAACAGTGCAGTAGGTCTTTACAGGGAATTTATGATATATGCAAAGTCACCACATTACTTTTTAATTGAGCCACCTAAACGTAAAAATAATGTCACTGGCCAGACTGGGAAGGTTGGATGTGAATATGTTGGATCAAATGCAGATAAATAGACATTATTATGGTCAACAGCCAACATCCAAAACACAAATAAATCATAAATACATAAAATGTGTAGTTTCAGGAATGTGTCAATGTTGGATTTCTGTCACCATAAACAAATAAAAATAAGATAGCTAAAAATCTTCTAGCAGCATAATTAGTACTGGATGTATTCCCCTCTTAGAAGATTGCTGCTGTTAACTAAATATCAATTATAAATTTACTGAAACCCTCCTTTCATGAATTTTAGCTGCAGCAGCACAAAATCTCTCCACATTAAACAGCATATTTATATTCTGCCCTGAAAGCAATAAGAGTGTAATATGCCTTTGATCATCCACCAAATTTCTTGAAACAAGGTTCAGTGAGGGTTTTCTGGATGTCAGGATTAAAAGGGCAATGCAAACCAAGAAGGGCTGTTGTTTCTAACCCTCCAGAATTATGATGACATTTGCATTGGCAGTATGGGGTCTTTTTAATCCCCCCTCCCCGGACTACTGAAGGCAGAGCTTTTAGCTGGGCAAGAGTGAAAGCTGTATGGTGTGTTTTTTTCAAAATTGGAAGCAAATATAAATAATTAACTGGTTTAAAAGGCATTATCAAGTAGAATCATTTTTGGGGTTGTGCGTAGATCATATTGCCTGCCAACCTCTGCGGTATGTTATCTGAGGGCTAATTTAGCTGCATCAGATCCCATACAGAAAAGGCATTCCACAGAAAAACTCTCTGAGTCAAGCATATAGAGTTTTCTTCCATACTGACTGATAATCTTTCTGAAATACAGTGGAACCTCTATTTACGAACTTAATCCGCCCCAGAAGATGTTCTTAAGTTGAAACATTCGTAAGTTGAAGCAAAATTTCCCATAGGAATGCATTGAAAACCGATTAATCCGTTCCGGCTGTTTTTGGTTCTTATGTAGAGGTGCCGTTCTTACGTTGAAGCATTAGTTCCCATAGGAACTAGTGCAATGGCGGTTAATCCGTCCTCTACCACTAGGGGGAGAATTTTTTTTTTTTAACCTAAGATGACTTAGGTTTAAAAAAAAGGCAGGAAAGGAGGGAGGGAGGGAACACCTTTTAAACAGAACACCTTTTTTCGGTTCGTAAGTTGAAGCTCCGTTCGCAAGTAGAAGCAAAATTTTGTGGATGGAGCTGTTCGTAAGTTGAAATGTTCGTAGGTAGGGACGTTCGTAAGTAGAGGTTCCACTGTACTAGCTTCAGTCAAAAATTAAAGTTAACTAACAAAACCTTTGTTTTAGCCTTCAGAGATAGCTCCCACAAGTACATATTCTCAAGTGCATATTTTCCAGGTTGTTCTGCTGCCCTGTTTGTTTATGTGAATGTCTGTGCAGAAAAACGGTGTTGTGGTTTAATAACCAACTACTATTTGTTTGATCGAGTTTGCATGTCTTTCAATGAGTTTATTAACTATCAGCTGTTCAATTTCCATATTTTGTTTAGATACCATTTTATTTTTAAAAAGCTAACTGTTTGCTTAATTAATTATAGGAATTGGGTTAGATAATTTTTGTTACATTTGGTTCTTTTTATTCACACAAACACTTAACACTGCTACTGTTTATTTTTGATGTGATGAAAACATATCATGTGACCTGCAAGATTTTATCTCACAAAGCTTCTTCAATTTTTTTTTTGAACTTCAGAATGGCTATCCAAGTTGACAAGTTCAACTTCGAAAGTTGTCCAGACTCTCCTGGTGAAAGAGCTCAGTTTACAAACCCAAAGCAACTGGAAGAAGAGAGACAGCAGGCAAAAGGTTTGGAGATCAACAGCAAGTTAGACATTATCTGGAAAATTATATCCTTTTACTGTGCAGTCCACTCTCAGAAGTTACTCTGGCTGTAGGGGGTTTGGAATGAGCCATAGCCTCTTGTAGATTGTTGCCTTTGTCCCACCACGACCTCCTAGTGCTGACTGATCTCTGAAATCTGCCAGCAAAACTGCTGAAATCAGCCAGCAGAAAAGCCAGAAAAGGTGTGGAGAACAGCAGAGACAGGGGAGAAACTAAGTTACATCAGACCCAAGCACTTGATAGATCATCAACCGGCCACTGTATACATGTCCATATGAGGAGGCATCCATGCATCTGAAGTGGGCTGCAGTCAAGAAAAGAGGATACCAAATAAATCCTGCTTGTCTTAAAAGTGCTATAAGAATCTTTATTTGTACTGAAACAAACTAACATGGTTACGTTCCTGAAAAAAAATGGTTTGAAAAAGAGCACTTAACATAATTGTAGAATACTATTTAATTTTTTTCTTTTGCTTAGATTTTTCAGTGTGCTTCATTTAATGTTTTGCAATCTTCCTGATCAAGTGAAGACAGTCCACGATTAATCTGTTTCCTTAAATGCTGAGTAATGAAGAGAGACAACTGTACTCTATATTATTTCTGCCCATTGAAAATTCAGAGATGGCATGAGAATGTTTGGAATTGTCTCCTGCCCCCTTGCCCAGTTGGATGTGTGAGGAGAGGAAATGCCATTAGGACGCTTCTAGCAATATATGCGAGTAGTTAAACTGATTCCTGTAGTTGTCCTCTCCAAAGGCCAGGATACTTTTAAGTAAAACCTCAATGGGTCATTGATAGACAGCATCCCCCCCTTTTTTTTGGTTTTTCCCATAAAAAACAAAAACAAACACACAACCTTGTTTCAACTTGTTGAAGTCATGACCTAAAGGATCTTTTGATAATGATCAAATTACCTGCCTTAAGCTAGTGGTACTAAGATCGCATTGTTTCTTTGTTGTTGTTTAGTCGTTAAGTCGTGTCGGACTCTTCGTGACTCCATGGACCAGAGCACGCCAGGCCCTCCTGTCTTCCACTGCCTCCCGGAGTTGGGTCAAATTCATGTTGGTAGCTTCAATGACACTGTCCAACCATCTCGTCCTCTGTCGTCCCCTTCTCCTCTTGCCTTCACACTTTCCCAACATCAGGGTCTTTTCCAGGGAGTCTTCTCTTCTCATGAGATGGCCAAAGTATTGGAGCCTCAGCTTCAGGATCTGTCCTTCCAGTGAGCACTCAGGGTTGATTCAGGGTTGTTTCTAGCTGTAGTCAAAAGCCAAATTGACTTTTGGCCCTTGTTTGAAACACAGATATACTTGTCAATGAGAAAAGGAAGTATTTCATTTGGCACAGGTTTCCTCACCTGGACTTCTCCTAGATATGCTGGGCTACTAACTCCATAAGGTAAAGGTTCCCCTTGACATTTAGTCCAGTCATGTCCGACTCTAGGGGGGCGGTGCTCATCCCTGTTTCCAAGCCGTAGAGCCAGCGTTTGTCCGTAGACAGTTTCCGTGGTCACGGGGCCAGTGCGACTAGACATGGAACGCCGTGACCTTCCCACCGAGGTGGTACCTATTTATCTACTCGCATTTTCACATGCTTTCGAACGGCTAGGTTGGCAGGAGCTGGGACAAGCGACGGGAGCTCACTCCGTCGCGTGGATTCGATCTTACGACGGCGGGTCTTCCGACCTTGCAGCCCATAGGCTTCTGCGGTTTAACCCGCAGTGCCACCACGTCCCTCCCACCATCCATAGCTACCCTCTTATACCGATGGTAGGCAGTGAAACCTTCTGCACCAGAAGGGAGGCCTGAGTTGGAGAATGGACTTGCTATGAATTTCCACCCAGCTTCTTCTTGTTAAAGGGAAGGGAGGGCAGATGGGGACATGCTTCTCATGCATGGAAATGATTTCTTAGGTTTTTAATAAACACGATCTTGATCATGATCTTTATTTAAATATGATAATACTGTGATTGTTGATAGGTTAGTGTTGGGAGGCTTTTACATTTTTAATTGAGCATGTGCTAATGACATCTGCTGTTGTCTAGACTGCAGCATCGTTTTGCTGGTATGCGGTGTTAAGCAGATGGTACACAATTTTTAGACTGGCTAATATTTTTTCGCCCTGTGCATGTTATTAATATTTTCTCAATATTTAGTAGGGTATTCAAAGTAAGAGCTATTTTTGGAGCTATTTGGCAGCTTGAAGAGCTATTTTGGCAAGCAAGATGCCTCTTGGGCGTTAGGAAATGGGTAGCGCTTGTACTCGGATATTAAAATAGGAAAACTCAGTGAAATAATTTTGAGAAAATGTTCTCCGTGCCATTATCTGGCTACTTCTTTTCTGGCTGAGATAAATGACTGTGAATATCATGCACCTGATGACTTTCAACATTCTGATACTGAAATTGGGTAGGCTGGTGCTTGGCTGACTGTTTGGAAGAAAAAAATAAATTGAGCTACTTAAAAATAGGGCAACCATTTCTGCAAATTTCAAGCATGTTATTTGAAAGAGAAATACAATTAAAAATGCTCTAAGAAGAACTTCTTAAGCACTTTTCAGGCTGAAGCAATATTAAGGGCAGTTGATCCAGGGAATGTTTGGGTTTTCTCTATACATACAAAAATATAAGATCTAGCAGTTTTAGCCAAAGCATTTTCTGTACCAGTAACTTCTCAGCTAGACAATACAAATATTGTTTCTCCATTCAAGATAGGTATGTAGTACTGCATCAGTTCATGATGTCATTATGATTAATATTTGTCATTCTGAAATTGCTATAAACCAACAGAAAAATAGGATTGTATTTGAAAATATGAAAAGGCAATCATTTTGGAGCAGCATCATATCAAAGTGAGCAAAACTGGAGAGAAAGAATAGTGTGAAAGCACCGAAAAACATTTAACAGGATGAAAGTACCATGATGATCAATATTCTGAAAGTTTGGAATGCAAATGAGAGCAATGATTTATGATAAGTGTTATTCATTAATCATTTTAAGCCATTTTCCTTTAGTATAATTTCTGTTTATGAAAATGTGCTGATTCATTTGTGCTGAAGTAGCACTGGGATTAATTCATTCACCTGATTTTATTCACATGGGAAACGGCAAGTAGGGCAGAAAGAAACATCTTCACAGCAGAATGCCTGAGGTCAAATAGACTCAGTCCAGAGACTAGGGAGGTAGGATATTTTTACGGGGCATCTGCAATGTTGTGTTAGTACAGTATGTAAAAAATGTATGTCTTATTTTCACAGTGGATTATATTGCAAGAATATGTCATTCACTTGAACATCCTTAATGCTAGTGACAATGAAATAAACATTAGATATTTTGAGACAGGGTCTCTTTTTCATATATATACGTATATATATGGAAATAAATGTTTTTGCCAGATCTGTAGTAGATTGGATTGTGTTTACAGCTTCCAACCAGTCTACCAGCTATTTTATCTGGGAGAGCTACTTTCCCCAGACCTCTGCTTCCCAAATGAAAAAAGGTAATAATTGTAGGGAAAGTAGAAGGTACCGTGTTTCCCCTAAAATAAGACCTAACCTGAAAATAAGCCCTAGTATGATTTTTCAGGATGCTCATAATATAAGCCCTACCCCAAAAATAAGCCCCAGTCAAGTGAAACCCCGCCCTCCACCATTGTACAGCAACCAGAAGAAGATGACACAACTGTATTTGAATAAATGTAGATTGTTCTACATGAAAAAAATAAAACATCCCCTGAAAATAAGCCCTAATGCGTTTTTGGGAGCAAAAATTAATACAAGACCCTGTCTTATTTTTGGGGAAACAGGGTAGTACGAAAATAGGAGCACCTCATATGAGATGAATTGGTTTACTGAAGAAAACCACAGATGTAAGTTTGAAAGGCCTGCCCAGGGTTGTTCATGATCAAATCTTTTTCAGGAAATTAATTTGTCAGGTCACCATGAGTCAAAACTGATGGGAGGCGGAGCTTTGTCGTGGTGCAGCCAGCAGCCCCCAGGAACAGCTCCCGGGAAAAGCTGGAACTGCCCAGTCTGGGGTCCCTCTAGAAATGGGGGATCGAAGGGGAGACCAGGAGAGGTCTCTCTGAAGCAGTTGGTGAGCAACAGAAGGAAGAAGATTGGGGCGGCAACCTGATATTTCTTCCCTCTGAAAATTCACCTGAGCACAGATCGGATGCGGGAGCCATCTTGGCAGAATAGCTGTGAGCAACTCCACCCCCACCCCCCGGAGGAGAGGAGAACAAGAAATACGGTCGAAAATATACAATAACAAAGTAAGTCGAAGCCTTTGATTTATGAACAACCTCATTAAGATGAAAAAGAAATTAGAGTGAAAATATTTGGCCGAAAGAAGATAAGGAGCGGCCAGTTTTGCTTACCAGCCTGCTTCTTCAAAACGAAACTGATTCTTAAACAGCAGGCTGGTTCAAGGCCGAAGAGAGAGACAGTGAGACGGAAAAATCTTGTGTTTCTGGAAAAAATCCCTGAGGGAAATACCACTGGATAGGCTTTAAGAGACTGAAATTTTGTGAATGCTGTCTGGTCTGGATCTTTTTCCCTAGACTGTGTGGGACTCTGATAACAGAATTTTGCTGGGTTTTCGGAGAAGGAGGAATAAGCTTTTGGAAGCAAGAAAACGGACTGTGAAGCACCAGCGAGACGACGCAACCGGCTAGATTGAGCAGCTAGGAAAACCAGGACTGGAGTTTGATGAATGGGACTTTGATAATAGAACCTTGCTGGGTTTTTGAAGGAGGAATAAACTTTGGGAAGCAAGAAAATGGACTGTGAATCATCAGCGAGACAACGCAACCGAATAGACTGAGGAGCTAGGAAAACCAGGACTGGAGTTTGACGGATTATAGGGATATCTACTGGAGAGACTGACTTCCTGTGTCTGCTGTTTAGTCTGGACTTTTTTTTTTTTTTTTTGGCTGGACTGTGTGGGATTCTAATAATACTGCCACGGTTGTAATTTAAATTGTTGGGCTAAGAGTTGATCTATATACTATAATATATATATATACTATAATATCTGGGCAAGGATGGGAGGATGTACCTAGGGGAGGTTTATGATGGTGGGTTTGGCTTGTTGATAAAATAGTGGAAACTAAAGAGTATTATTTATACAGACCATACTCATTGGAAAGATGGAAATGGCCTCCAGAAAATTAAAATATCAAATGTTGAAGACTTTGTCAGATAAAGAATGGCAGGTTACCATGCAAAGGATAATAATAACAGGATTTCAACAGGTAAATGAGCATCTCAGCCAGATGGAAGATTTGATGAAAGAGAAGTCATCAGATGTTAAACAATAGTTAAATGAAACTGTACTAACTCCAGAACTGCTTTTATTGAGTGCGATGCCAGGTAACATAGATGGGATAAAGAGTTACCCAGTGAGCTATTTAGCTACAACAGTCAGAAAATGTGATGTTAAAAATCGGATTACTGTCCTGAATTCATCCTTCCCTTCCAAAAACTGGAAGAAAACAGAGCCACGGAAACAAGAGAAGCGTACTGAGAAAATATGGGAAGTGACAGAAATGGATACTTTTTCAGGCGTGCTGAATGTATGTCTAAAACAGAAGGAAATTGAAAGAGGGGATGTACTTTACAAATGGTCTAAGTTTCCTGATAGTATCGGAGTAACTTAGATTTAAACTAAAACATAAATGGAAGTTGATAGCCAGAGGGTAATCAAATAGTTAAAAAAAGTAGAAATTTGATTTTTTATTGAAAAATGAATAGATTGGATGCTTGTATACTTAATATGAATAGATTGGATGATTGTATATTCTGTGTTCTCCTATCCTCAAAATCTTTTTCCCATCCCTTCCACTTCCTTTTACCTTTTGTATTCCCTACCCTATTCCTAGTAGTTTAAAAATAAAATATTAAAAAAACAACTGATGGCACATAACATGGTAGCAGCGCTGTTAGTTGCATACATAGGAAATAGTTCTGTAGGAAATAGACTGTCTGGAATGAAAACCTTTAATAAGGGTGGTAGTTAAAGACCCAGCATATGTTCTGAATGAGAAAAAACACACTCTCAGGCAGTGAGCCAGACACAGAGCTCTTCCCGAGACCTTGGAAATCTGTTGCAAGTTAAAATGGACAGTGCTTATCAAGAGACAATAATGATCTGACACGGTATAGAGTACTTCAGTCAATTTCTGTGATATTTGTACCACTCGGCTTAGGAGATAGAGTCGTAAACTCACAAGCCAGAATCCTGTTGATATCACAGAGCATAAACTGTAAATCCTGCAAGCTGTAAGTGTGATCTTGCTGTCTATTGCATCCTCAGAACCCCCCTGGGCTCATGATGGATGGCCAGCAAAAGGCAAAAACTGCTTGATTAAGTGCCTTTACACCCAGATAACGTTGCAGTAGGATTTTGGCCACAGGACTGTATCGCTAGAAGGGACTCAAAGTTCTTCTAGTCCAACCCCATGCTTGATAAACCTGGTCCTGTGTATCATGATGAAAAGTGAAATCTCCTGTTTTCCCATTTTGTTCTCTCTTGAGCCTAACCATGTTTTCTCATTATGGCCTTTAATTCCCTATTAATAATCTAAAACAGGGGTCCCCAACGCCCTGGTGCCGGTCCATGGTCTGGGCCAGACCGGGCCACGGAGAGAGATCTTCCCCCACATGCACTCCCGCCCCCGCACAGCCCCTTTGCACATGCGCGTGAGCACCACCCCACCCCTTCACGAGTATGCACGAGTGTCCCCAAGCGCTCTTCGCGCATGCGTGAGCACGCGTCCACTCCTTCGCGCATGCGCACAATTGCGGGGGGAGTGCCCCGCCTTCCCCAACCGGTCCATGGAGTTAAAAAGGTTGGAGACCGCTGATCTAAAGTATACATTTTAGTCTTGAAGATGGTATGTGTGTGTGTTATGCTTTTATAACTTGTTCCTTAACTATCATTTACCCCTCGTTGAAGCGTGAAGGGGAAGCAAGTGTAGAAGGAGTTCTCAATCAACTAGTCCTAGAGCACCTGCAGTTGGCTCCTCTCCAGTGGGGTGAGTAATGTGGAAAAGATTGATGATTATATAAAAGTTGCTGTCTGATATAATGTGTTTTCCCAATGTACTCTGCAAAATCATTGGGTGACCTCTTGAAATGTTGAACAATACATAATGCTGCTCATAACTTTCATGTTTGATCATTTGTTAAAAGTCATTGAAGTAGAATGGCTTAGTGTGAGACCTTTCCCCCTAGATTTAGTTTTCTCGGTTATAGAAAATCATCTAGGGTGGATATTTCTATTATATTATAGCTTTACTGCCTGCTCCAGTAGAGTATCGTTTTGTTGTTTTAAATGGTATTCATTATTTTGTGAAATGTATCACTTTTGTGTGTTGGAGAGTTTTAGGTCTCAGTAATTTGTCTAAAACATTTTATGAATTTATGATAAAACTATGTCCTTGGTTATGTAAATGGCAGTAGCAGCACACAAGACACAAATAACTGTTCAGTGGAGATGGAAGCCCTTTTATATCAGGCAAATTTAACCTTCTAGTGTGTAGGAAACAGTAGAAAAACAAAAGCAAAGTGATAACATGCTGGTACTCTCTTGTGTGTACTTTTATTTGTAGCATGTGTCTACATGCGTATGGATATATGTAAGGAAATCATAGTTCGAGATTATGATGTTAAACTGTGAAAAATCAGGGAGCGGTGGGGTTGGTTTGACTGTTTCTCTCCCCTGCAGAGTGGCTGTTGCTGCTGCCGATGGTGGTGGACTTTGGGTAGGGAAATCTTGACAAAAATATGACTTACAGAGAGACTCTGACACAGTGCCTCTCTCTTGTTCCTGAATACAAATTCAGAAGTTAGGAAGATTTTGCACGTCTGTCCAGTTATGTCTCATTTCACCCACAATTTCACTGAGATAACTGCTGGTCATAAACATATCTTGTTTTGGTGCAGCATGTTCAGGGGGTTGATTCCCATGCAATCCCAGTCACTCTGGGACAAAGCTGATTTTTTAAATATATATTTTAGTCTTGTTTCAACCCTGCTTTGGTTCCTAAGACTCCCGTGATTGTCCTGGTGGTGATACCAAATAAAGAAAACAAGTCAATTCCTCTGAGTTCCATTAATTCAAATCGGCTTACTCTAGTTGCAGCCTACTTGAGTATAAATTGCAACTAGAGTAGACCCACTTGAATCCATGGAACTCATGGAGGAATTGACTGACCAAATCCCCAGTGATTCAGTGGGATTACTTTAATTTAACTTACTACACTAAGAAACAGGATTTCAGCAGATGTTAATCTTTGTGCATGCACTCTGACATTTCACAATGCTGTAATTTTATTTTTTATTATAAATTATTTTTGTGAGATTTGTTGGTTCAAAGGATGTGATGAATGTTCCTCTCAGTCATCTCCATAAGCTAGCTAGAAAAGATTTTGGGTTCCTCTTGCCAATTGACTCCTATAAATTCTTGATATAGGGACATATATCCACTGTGGGTGGAAGAAGTTCTGCAAATCTCATTTTGATTTTTTTTTCTTTGCACAATTTGAAAGGACATATCGTTTCCCTCATGAAAAATGCAAGAGGAAAGATGTGATTCAGCAGTAGCTTGTGATGATACATGTTTATTCAAAAATTCAAAGAAGAAACGAAGAGTTTTAGAAGTGTGTATTTAACATAATAGAATTGTAAATTGTAGAATAATGCAGTTCGAAGGGGCCTATAAGTCCATCAAGTCCAATCCCCTGCTCAATGCTGGAATCCAAATCAAAATATATCTAACAGATTGTTATCTATTTTTCTCTTAAATGGCTCACTCCAGTGTTGGAGCCATCACTACCTCCTGAGGTAATTGGTTCCATTGTTGTACCATTCTAACATTTAGGAGATTTTTTCCTGGTAATCAGCTGAAATCTGGCTTGCTGTACCTGGAGACCATTATTATATGTACTCTACTCAGTGATGATTGAAAACTGATCCTGCACCTCTTCTGAATGGCTACCTTTCAAGTATTTGAAAAGTGTTATCGTATCACCCTTCTGTCTTCTTTTCTCAAGGCTGAACATGCCCAGTTCTTTCAGTCTTTCCTCCTAGGGTTTGGTTTCCAGCCCCCTGATCATCCTTGTTGCCTTCCTTTGAACTTGTTCCAATTTGTCAGCATCCTTCTTGAAGTGTGGTGTCCAGAACTGGACATAGTACTCAAGATGAGGCCTAACCAGTGCTGAATAGAAAGGAACTAGTACTTTTTTAGGATCTGGAGACTATACTTCTGTTAATGCAGCCTAAGATAGCATTTGCCTTTTTTTGCATCTATAGTGCACTGTTGGTTCCTATTCTGCTTTTGATCTGCAATGATTCCAAGATCCTTCTTGCTTGTAGCATGAAACAAAGAAACAAACAAAACTAAAATGAGAAATTGATTTAGTGATGTATGCATCATTTTTTAAAAAAGTATTAAAATATTAAAATATGAAGTAAGGAATGAATAAGGAGAATTTATAGCAGAAAGTATGGTATGGAAAATATGATAAAATTTATGTTTCCCTTTATTCCAAGGCACTGACCCAAATGTACAAATAGCTTTGTATTAATATACTTAAGTAACCTAATAATCAGGGACGTGGTGGCGCTGCAGGTTAAACCGCAAAGCCTCTGTGCTGCAAGGTCGAAAGACCAGCAGTTCGAATCCACGCGACAGAGTGAGCTCCCGTCGCTTGTCCCAGCTCCTGCCAACCTAGCAGTTCGAAAGCATGTAAAAATGTGACTAGATAAATTGGTACCACCACGGTGGGAAGGTAACAGCGTTCCGTGTCTAGTCGCGCTGGCCATGTGACCACGGAAACTGTCTTCAGACAAACGCTGGCTCTATGGCTTTGAAACGGGGATGAGCACCACCCCCCTAGAGTCAGACATGACTGGACGATTTGTCAAGGGGAACCTTTACCTTTTAACCTAATAATCAAATAAAGAAAACTAGAATTTTCTCTGAAGTGGATGAATTTAGGGTTTTTTAATGTGATTTTGATGGCTTTCCTGGAGTTTTCCATTCATAGGGTTATTTTAGAAAATAAATTGAGAGAAAAGAAGAACGTAAGTTGTTACAATTTTTTGCAATCCCTTCCATGCTTGTCTGATAACCAATCTCACCCCAGAACATTCAGGGAACTACTTTTACCATGTCAGCATCCATGCAATGCATCCACTGGAAATTCTGTTAAACGTCTCTTAAAAACTGTTTTTCTTTCTTGTTCTCCAGTGTTAAGCACAGATTTGAAATTGCTTTATTTGTTTTATCTTTGAAAAGCGCGGGACGTGGTGGTGCTGTGGGTTAAACCGCAGAAGCCTCTGTGCTGCAGGGTCAGAAGACCAGCAGTCGTAAGATCGAATCCACGCGACGGAGTGAGCTCCTGTCACTTGTCCCAGCTCCTGCCAACCTAGCAGTTTGAAAGCATGCAAATGCAAGTAGATAAATAGGTACCACCACGGTGGGAAGGTAACGGCGTTCCGTGTCTAGTCGCGCTGGCCACGTGACCACGGAAACTGTCTTCGGACAAACGCTAGCTCTATGGCTTGGAGACGGGGATGAGCACCGCGCCCTAGAGTCGGACACGAGTGGACTAAAATGTCAAGGGGAACTTTTACCTTTACCTTGAAAAGCAGTGTATTGTGTTGCATGAGGAGTGGATGTTTGAGTATACTAGCCCATATATTTCACTGGGTATTAAGCACTAATTGTGCTATGTTCTACAACATTATGGTGACTGCTTAACACTGAGAATATTTTGTCACATAGATCTCTTACACAGATGGCCATTTAAGACACCCCTCTTCCTTAGAATGATTAAGTTGAAAGCTACCTGCTTGATACTTAAATCTGTTCTGATCTTTCTGCTACTTTTGTACAATACTCTTTATTATTTTAAAATTTCTCACTGTGCTTCTCTCAAATTTACCATTATTTATGAATGAATTTATCATTCATTTGCTGTTTTTCATCCCCTTGAAACTAGCAACTAACTTCCTGAAAACAATGACTTCATAAACTCTGTAATAATATGGCTTTTCTTATGACAGTTCAAAATCTTTAACCTTTCATCTGTATGAGTTGTATTCTGAACCATTTGCTACCTGTGCAGTTCTCCTCAGAACCCTTTTCAGCATTCAGCAACCATCTTGACCTGTGGTACCCAGAACTGAGGACATGACAAAATGCAAGGTCTTGCTATGAATTAGTAAAACAAATGTTATGTTATATTGTTGTTTATTCATGTGGTGCTTTTCAACCAAAGGCTCCCAAAACTGGAAACAAAAAGTTCTAGAAAGCAAGTAAAATAATATCATAAAATTACAGAGCAATTGTAATTGCTTCAGTAGTTTACTTTAACTAAAGTAAATTGGTACATATTTAACTTATGTCGAATACATATTGTTAAAAGTTTGATTAACTCTGTTATTGCAAACAAATAGACTGAGATATTCCTTAATAGCTCCAGTGTGGGACAACCATCAGAGTTTGCAGTAGGGAACAAGAAATTTGAAGCAGTTAGTAATTGTCTTTGTACAGTTAGTAATTGTCTCAGCTATTATGTTAAATTACAAAAGAAACAAACAAAACTCCCAGCCCAATAGCTTCCTCCTTACTCATGGAGGAATTCATATTCTGTATTTCATATCCCATGTGCAGATGTCAAATGATTCAACAAGTTGACCTTAATTGCTTAGATGCAGGGAGATTGTTGATGTGGATCTATCCAATGGTAATTCTTTATGTCAGTGGTTCCCGATGTTGGGTCCCCAAATGTTTCTGGACTAAAACTCCCAGAAGCCTTCACTGCTAGCTCTGCAGGCCAGGATTTCTGGGAGTTGTAGTCTAATAACATCTGGGGACCCAAGGTTGGGAATCACTGTTTTATGTGATTACTTAGTGACAAGTCATACTTAAAACTTAGTAAGCATTTATATACACCAGTATGATATTCAGTCCTTCATAAAACCTCTGGTTTATGAAGGTGTGATGTTGGTTCTGGGTCCACAATGCAAAATACTAGGAAATGACCTGACATGGCCTTGCAGTATTGTGCCTGCATCACTAGCAGAAAAAATATACCAAGATTTACATTAGCAAAGGCCAGCCTGAATGTTGATGACACTAATAACAGTGTCAGTAAGAATATAATACATCTTACCTTCCTTATTCTTTGTCTAAAACTCAAGGTGACAGAGTGAGCACTCTCAGTTTCAGTATAAACACTTAAAAACTGTACCATCCAGAGTATGTTGGATGTGGCGGTATACGAAAGAGACTCCATAAATTAAGATTCCAGGCTCAATCAGATTATGTTTAGCATGATATTTCGAGGAATTGTGAAAATGGTACCCTAGCAGCTTAAGGCCTGCTCCTTGTCTTGCGTGACTACCTCACATTATTCTGTTCTTTAACATTTTACTTTGCAAAACTTTGTAAACTGAATCAAAGGATTAACATCTCGAGCTGGCAAGTCAGTACTGATGAGGACACCATCCAGAAGGAATTAACCAGTTGGAAAGATTGTGTTTTTTCTTTTCTCAAGTAGTTTTCTTGTCCTGTTTAATCAAAGGCTTTATACTTAGTGTACAGAACATTTGAAAACGCAACTTATCTCTTTATCTAAGTGGAACATAAGAAGCTGCCTTATACTGACTCAGACCATTGGTCAACCTGAGTCATGGCTCTTCAGGGCATCAAACAAGAAGCTTTTTCCATCTCTAGCTGGTGATACCAAGAACTGAATTTGGAATCTCTGGGGTCTAAAACATGAGTTTTAAGATATGTTTCCAGTATTTGCATGGAGACCTAACCAGCACTCTGAGAAACCTTCATGGCTGAGCAGAAATGTGAAACTTACATCCCTAGCTCTGTTTTTATATTTTGCTTTTAGATGAGTTGCCTTTGTGATGGAGTTGAAGCAGTATGGGATATGTAGTCAGAGAACTGTAAGATGGAGTCAGACAGGTTCTGTGTGAAGATGATTTGAGAGACATTGGAATGTGTTTTTCTAAGTGATATGAGAGTGTTTTCTGAAGACCGGTACAGCGTGGTTCATGATAAAGCTGAAGGTCGGACCAAGGAGCCCGTGAAAGACTCAACATTCCGAGCTAATTGGAGAAGAGATAAAACGCCTGGATCTCATGGGGATTGAGGGAGGAGGAAGATGTTATAGCCCTTCGAGGCTAATTGGTTAACAGCCATGAAGTGTCAAGAAGAAGGGAGGAGTTAGAGAATGTAGAAAATGGACGATGGGTTATGTGGAAGAAGTTCGGAAGTTCTATTCCATGATGATGGGAGAGAAAAAGAACTTGATGGTTTGAGTATGTGGCTTGAAGGAGAAAGAATGTAAGAGGAGAGAAAGGAGGAGGTGGGGCTAGCCCACCTTTGCCCAGTTTAATAGTGTTTATTATTTTAATGGAGATTAGTTATTTTATTTAACTGTAATGATCTTTGAATATGTTCTTTATGCTAAAGCTTGAGCAATATAAACTGATTCTATTAAACTCTATTTTTCTAATAAAAATAATTATAAAAATTCTTACAAAAGGACTGGTCTCTTGAACAGCAGGGTCTGGCTAAATCCAGGAGGTGGAGAGGGCCACAAACTAGCTATCTTTAAGAGTCCTACCTAACTGAGCTGTTGTGAGTTCTAAGGAATAACAAAGCCCATGTGTCTGTACTTGCACAGTACTGGGTAAAAGTAAAGTGTTCTTTTAAGGTCAGACTTGTTCAAAGGACTTACGCTACGCACTGCTGAGGTCTTAGGACTTGCCTCAGCGCAAAGGTGGTAGGTAAGTGGCCTGTCAAACTCTCTGACCGTGTGCTAGGCACCCCTTAGGGAGGCTTGGGCACCACAGCCTTTACATTTGGAAAGGAGTCATATGCATCTTTTAAATAAGTTGGTATCTCCTAACTTACTCAGTTGGTCTCATGGTGTTCATGTATACCTGCTTATGTGGATACTTTTGCTTCTAAAATGTCTTCTCTCAGGTTTGTAGTTGACTCTACAAACCCATAAACATGTTCTTTCTTATTTGGCGAAGTTCAAACTAGTAATATTGTAGCATTTTAAAAATATATATATTATTGGTGCTAAATATGGGAACTATTTACCTAACTTCTAATTGCTTTTCAATTTTTTTTTCCAGTCCAGTCAGAACTGGAAAAAACTGTAAGAATGCTGACAGTGAATAAACATGGTTCACATTTCTCCTAATTAGGTAACGAGTTATTTCTGCTCTGGACTGGGGTTTTTCCCCCCCATCAGAAGTACAGTGTGCTTACAATTTGGCAGGAGGGGCTAATTTTATGCACCATTTCAAATTTTACCTGTGGAAATTGTTTCAGAAGATCAGAAAAATAAGTATTTGAGTAGCTATCTATACCACCAAATCGGAGAAAATGCTAATGAAATTGCATGATTTCAAGGTTATGTCATTGCACAGGTAGCATTGACATTCAGGGTATGCCATTTTTTCAGACTTCACCTCCCAGAATTCTCCCAAGAATTCCCCATGCAGAATTCTCGAAGTTCCTTCTCTCTCTCTCTCTCTCTCTCTTTCTCTCTCTCTCTCTCTCTCTCTCTCACACACACACACACACACACACAAAACACACACATCCCACTCATCTGGAACAGGAATCCGTCCAAGTGCTCCCTGGGAGGCCTGTGTCTTTGTAAGAAGTATAGTTCTTTTGGGGTGGACTATATAGGACTAATGGACAGCTAGACTACACATTCCACAAAGACCACAACACACTGAGATAGTTTCCTTTTTGTACTGGAAAACAACTGTTGTTGTTTAGTCGTTAAGTCGTGTCCGACTCTTCGTGACCCCATGGACCAGAGCACGCCAGGCCCTCCTGTCTTCCACTGCCTCCCGGAGTTGGGTCAGATTCATGTTGGTCACTTTGATGACACTGTCCAACCATCTCGTCCTCTGACGTCCCCTTCTCCTCTTGCCTTCACACTTTCCCAACATCAGGGTCTTTTCCAGGGAGTCTTCTCTTCTCATGAGATGGCCAAAGTGGATCTGTCCTTCCAGTGAGCACTCAGGGTTGATTTCCTTCAGAACGGAAAGGTTTGATCTCCTTGCAGTCCAGGGAACTCTCAAGAGTCTCCTCCAGCACCACAATTCAAAAGCATCAGTTCTTCAGGGCTCAGCCTTCTTTATGGTCCAGCTCTCACTTCCATACATGGCTAATGGAAAAACCATAGCTTTGACTATGCGGACCTTTGTCGGCCAGGTGATGTCTCTGCTTTTTAAGATGCTGTCTAGGTTTGTCATCGCTTTCCTCCCAAGAAGCAGGAGTCTTTTAATTTCGTGGCTGCTGTCACCATCTGCAGTGATCATGGAGCCCAAGAAAGTAAAATCTCACTGCCTCCATATCTTCCCTTTCTATTTGCCAGGAGGTGATGGGACCAGTGGCCATGATCTTAGTTTTTTTGATGTTGAGCTTCAGACCATTTTTGGCGCTCTCCTCTTTCACCCTCATTACGAGGTTCTTTAATTCCTCCTCACTTTCTGCCATCAGAGTGGTATCATCTGCATATCTGAGGTTGTTGATACTTCTTCCGGCAATCTTAATTCCAGCTTGGGATTCATCCAGTCCTGCCTTTCGCATGAGTACTGGAGGTACGCCTGCTAAAGCTTGGAAGATAGGCCCTGGTCCAGTTGAGTGAAATGTAGGTGTTCTGTCTGTTGGCAGAAACTTCCAGAATTCTGGCTGGGGAATTCTTGAAGAAATCTTGGGGTTGGAGTCTGAAACACACACACACGGGCACACTCCCTAGCTTGCATTTATTGTTTGAAATTCACATAGATATCTATAATTGCAAGCAAGTGACATACTGCAATTCGTTGTGGAACATACATTTTATTGTTTTCCCCCTTGGGGTAGGGAAGGTAGAGAACACATAACATGATTTGTCGTGATTCTGAACAAGCATCATCTGACAAACTATGGTTTGTGAGATCTGCCTATTGAAGTTCTTGACACCATTGCTTGAAGCCGATTTGCAAACCATAGTTTGGCTGGATTGTGATTTAGCATAGCATCTGAGTTGACTGGTTATTGTCTGAGGTTGTAATTTTTCTCTTAGGGAGAGAGAGAGAGATGGAAAATGAAACCTCTGTGGCTTCTGAATTGCTCACATGGACAGTTCGACAAAGACTTCTTCCTACCCAATTCTGACTGGCATTGGTTTGTTTCCATGCCTTCCATTTTGGCATCACATTACTGACTTGCAAAATAAGCCACTGCCTCTCAAAATAAACATCAGAACACAATGGGATTAATTCTGGCTTTCAAAATGATCTCCTTCTCAAAATAAAACAGAACTCAATGGTCCCTCTGTGATGGGGAACTGGCTGATGTTAAAATTACTGCACCATTGTCAGGATATCCTATTTAACAAATTGTTTGGCAATAAACACACACTAACTGTATCCAAACCAGTTATTGCAATCTGTACTTGCAAAAACACAAGTATAACTTTACTTCACAATAGTGCACAGAGTCATTCCCTCCACAGGAAGCAACTTCCCTCAACAGGATGCATATGACCATGTCAACAATTAAATGTGACACATTCAAAATCTCACTTCCAACCTGGGGTAGATGTTTTAATGACAGTCATGTCAAAATTTCTGACCAGAAATTGGTAGTATTGGTATGAAAAACCAAAACCTTATAGCATGGATATCCAAACACTGTGTGGTACAAGAGGCAAATTCACAAGTATCTGTACAGGTGTGCTCTATAATGGTATTGCTTCAGTAAATATTTCTGACATTATTGTCCTTAATTCAAATTGATATGGCAATAGATGGTTGCCTTCACAATGTGGACATGTTCTATACTCCCCACTTAATTATTTTTATCCCTTGGGAGCACGCTGCAGTTGTCAGAATGGACCAACCAGCTCCCAGACCTCAAATTAGATAAAGTTTCATTATTTCATTGAGTCATCATCATCCCCACATCTAAAACTGAACTAAGGCAAGACAGGTCACTTATCTGCAAAGCTTGAGAAGATGTCACCTAAGTAGGACACATTCTAACCAGGAAGCCAGTAGAATTGGTGGAGCTAACGTGCTCTTACGGGACTGCTCCTTCCCACCACCACCCATTCTCCTCAAGAAGATCAATGTAATTGCATCTGAACTGAAACGTCGTCCAAAACTGGCAAAGTACTCGCTTGGCAGTATGAGTTGCCCTAATCGGAAGATGGAAGCTTCGCCATTATTTCTGTCAAGTCCTCTGAAAGAAGTGTAAGGCTTCACACAAACACATTCACGCACGCACGCACGCACACATACTTATTCCCATATTAGTGTCTCAATGGAAGCTTGTAAAGTGGATTGCATGGCCCCTTGCGTTTGTTAATACTCATGTGTCTTGGCACAGACAGCAGATATTACTTTAGGATGAAAAATGGACTGGAACAATACAGAGCAAAGAATGAAAATGGTACTATTCAGAAATATGATTAAGCTTACTTGCAAGAGATTGTCTGAGTTTCTTAGCTGCTGCAGTGCATTGTTCTAGTACAAAAAGTTCATTTAGAAAACAACACGTAATTCAGACGAACAAAAAAAAAAAGAGATAAAATGTAGCACCAGGTGAGTTCAGTTGCATTTTTGGCTACAGATCAAACACAAAAAATGATGTCTAACAAGAGGGATAAACAGATGAAACTCTAGGAGAGCATCAGAAAGTTGGCTTTTCACTTGTGGGCTTTTTCTTTTGAATGAAAGCTGTTAGGAATGTACAGGTGTAGAGTCATGTACACTAGAGCAATCGCCTTTGGCTTTTTATGGCCCAGAATCCATGTTGTTGCTCCAACATACAACTTGGAACAACCTTATGTTCATTTTTATCCCATGTCTAATGTTTTGCTTGTTCTCATCCTCCATTTCTCTTCTTACTTTTCTCTTTCTGTTGCCTATTAGGAAAAGGGCTGGGTATCCTGTTTGGGGGGAGGCAGTGGAAGACAGGAGGGCCTGGCGTGCTCTGGTCCACGGGGTCATGAAGAGTCGGACACGACTTAACGACTAAACAACAAAAATCTTGTTTGGTCTGCTTTAATTGGGTGCACAAGGCCAATGCATTTAACATGTTAGTAGTGCGGCACTCACCTTCCCCTCCTCTACCCCGTGTCTGCTGCCACCAGAATTCAACCCCAAACCCCTTCACTAAGTCTGGGGTCGCTGTTTACCTTTCAACATGGACTCCTTTGCCTGGAATATACTTGGGTCACTGACTGGAACACATGCATGTGGTGGGAGGCTTGAAGTTAGTTGGAATTGTTCTTGACTTGCTTTAAAACATTTGTTGAGTCTAACTCAGTAACTGTGCAAGCAGAAAATAAGCCTACGGAAAGTTCCTTAATGGTCTCAGCCCAGACTGTGACATAGCAAGCTCTTTATGAGCATAGATATTTTCCCTCTGTGTTTACTGAAAAGAGCCTTTCCTCTGGCAAGCCAGTCCAAGTCTTTCCTTGGAGAAGACTCTGATGAGGACCTCTTGTTATGGCAGAAAAAAGACTCATTTTTTATATTGGTCAAATTCTTTCCTCCCTTCCAGTTTTTTATTCATTTGAAAGATCAGTCCTACAGGAAGTCAAAGAATATTTTGGAATTGATGTTATTGTTTAGTCGTTAAGTCGTGTCCGGCTCTTCGTGACCCCATGGACCAGAGCACGCCAGGCCCTCCTGTCTTCCACTGCCTCCCGGAGTTTCGTCAAATTCATGTTGGTAGCTTTGATGACACTGTCCAGCCATCTCGTCCTCTGTCGTCCCCTTCTCCTCTTGCCTTCACACTTTCCCAACATCAGGGTCTTTTCCAGGGAGTCTTCTCTTCTCATGAGATGGCCAAAGTATTGGAGCCTCAGCTTCAGGATCTGTCCTTCCAGTGAGCACTCAGGGTTGATTTCCTTCAGAATGGATAGGTTTGTTCTCTTTGCAGTCCAAGGGACTCTCAAGAGTCTCCTCCAGCACCACAATTCAAAAGCATCAATTCTTCGGCGGTCCGCCTTCTTTATGGTCCAGCTCTCACTTCCATACATCGCTACTGGAAAAACCATAGCTTTGACTATGCGGACCTTTGTCGGCAAGGTGATGTCTCTGCTTTTTAAGATGTTGTCTAGGTTTGTCATCGCTTTCCTCCCAAGAAGCAGGAGTCTTTTAATTTCGTGGCTGCTGTCACCATCTGCAGTGATCATGGAGCCCAAGAAAGTAATGGACCAACCTTGTAGGATTTTGAGCATAACCTTGCTAGCGTGTGAAATGAGTGCAATTGTACGGTAGTTGGAGCATTCTTTGGCACTGCCCTTCTTTGGGATTGGGATGTAGACTGATCTTTTCCAATCCTCTGGCCACTGCTGAGTTTTCCAAACTTGCTGGCATATTGAGTGTAGCACCTTAACAGCGTCATCTTTTAAGATTTTAAATAGTTCAACTGGAATGCCATCACCTCCACTGGCCTTGTTGTTAGCCATGTTTTCTAGGCCCACTTGACTTCACTCTCCAGGATGTCTGGCTCAAGGTCAGCAACCACACTATCTGGGTTGTCTGGGACATCCAGATCTTTCTGATATAATTCCTCTGTGTATTCTTGCCACCTCTTCTTGATGTCTTTTGCTTCTGTTAGGTCCCTACCATTTTTGTCCTTTATCATGTCCATCTTTGCACGAAATGTTCCTTTAATATCTCCAATTTTCTTGAACAGATCTCTGGTTTTCCCCTTTCTATTATTTTCCTCTATTTCTTTGCACTGTTCATTTAAGAAGGCCCTCTTGTCTCTCCTTGCTATTCTTTGGAAGTCTGCGTTCAGTTTTCTGTAACTTTCCCTATCTCCCTTGCATTTTGTTTCCCTTCTCTTCTCTGCTATTTGTAAGGCCTTGTTGGACAGCCCCTTTGCTTTCTTGCATTTCCTTTTCTTTGGGATGGTTTTTGTTGCTGCCTCCTGTACAATGTCACGAGCCTTCATCCATAGTTCTTCAGGCACTCTGTCCACCAAATCTAGTTCCTTAAATCTGTTCTTCACTTCCACTGTGTATTCATAAGGGATTTGGAATTGATACCTGACTCTTTTCCTTACTGTTTCTAGTTATACTCTATAGATGCTTTTTTTTTCCCCTTGGAGGAAGGAAAATAATTAGTTTTTCTCCCTTGTTATGAACAGCTCCCTCTTGTAGCTTGACCTTATCCATGTGCTGTGGAATCCTGCAGCTCTTTTTAAGGATAGAAATACATGTTCCAGATCTGTTTCAGGGAACAGAAGGATGCTTTATACTACTATTAACACACACAACGGTTAGGCTCTGGGATTTAGCTTAGTTTTAGCATTGCATTGTACTATGAAACTGGCATGGATTCTCAAAGGAATCAGTGACAGTATCTATGAATAGGTTCTGCAGTGGTAGTTAGCATATTGAATGTATATCGATATAAATATGGATAAACATATAACAAGAACACAATGCTTTCTTTTTGTTTTATACACATTGCTATATAGTGAGGGATTTTTTTTCTGGACAGCAAATCTAAATCCAGTGGATGTCAAAACCGGTGTTTGAGTGACACAGCCAGGTCTTGATGTCACTTTCTTTTTCCCAAATTAATATGAATTCATGGGTATCTAAGAATTTCTATTTATAGGAAGAGCCCAGTGCTTTCCACAGCATTCTGCAGCATGGATAGCTGATGTCTCTTGGTGGCAGAGTTATTTTTAGCTGCAACATTTGGAAATGAAAGGAAAAGGTCAAGAATTCTGATAAGGATAATTCTGCTCCTCCAACTGCTTTCCTACACATCCATTGTTTACCCTCATTCTCTAATAGTAGTACCCGTTCCTGTGGAACTGCGTATAAAGGAGCAAATGATACAAACATGAAGACAATTTTCTCTTTCCTCTCAAGTGCCAATTTTCTTCTCTTAAAGATTTTATTATTTAATGTATTCATCAAAGAAAGACTGTAAATCTTGCTTCGGAGGTTGCTTTGTAGTCTTTGTGCTGTCCTCAGCAATCGCATACTTCACCAGCTGACAAGAATGTTTAATGTGTATTATGCTATTATGCAATTATTGCCACATAATAGAAGGAAGGCTGGTGTGTGCTCTCTTCAGCAAATAATTCCTGGAACCCCCCCCCCCCCCCCCACTGAGAGGCCAAAGGAAGACTAAAAGAAAGGCCATGTGTTATTTATATATGATAGGAAAGTGCATAAATTCAAATGTCTGTGAAATAAACACTTTAAAAAACACTGATAGTCAAATCACAGCATCCCTGGCGGAGAAATTTTGCAGATTAGTGAGACAGGAAGCTGTTGGAAGAGCAAAGAAATGATGTGAGAAATGTACTGTTGGGAGACGTCACTCTATTAGCGTATCAAATTAAGACAGCCACTCCTTCATATTTATGTATTTATGCTACTTTAAGTGGCTTGGATAGTGTTTACTTGTGAAGAACATAAGATTCATTTTCCCACCAAATACTTTAAAAATTGTACAAAGTCAGGCTTACTGTCCAGATCTCATGTTTTTTTAAAACCTTTCCTGCGCTTACAGCATCTCAGGTTGCTTGCTAAAGTGTCAGGGGATAACAGTGTTTCTTGGGTCTCATAGCATGGTGATAAAGCACAGTCTGGATGGCGCTGGAGGAGGAGAAAGTTTGTCTTTTGTTGTGATTCACTGCTGCTGGGACTGTAAGGTCCTCATCCTCCATATTTTGCTCCATAGAATAAGATGTTATATTATTCAAACATTTCTTTATTGAGCTAACAGACAATTTATCAGCAGGATTAACTTCCAGACCCACAGAATCCACTCCAAACCTTTTTTTGTTTTGCATCACCATAAATCTTTTATTTGACCCAGGTTCCCCTTGGCTTCCAGGCAATCTCAACAATGGGGTCTTGCTCACTTGCAGCAGGAGTCTTACATAGGCTAGGCAGGGGGTTCCTCAGCAAGAATAATCTATTCAACCCCACTGAGAATGTGTGAGTGATCCCTCTCTCCTTTCTTTTCCCTGGTCAAAAGACTCAGGGGTGGGGTTGGGTTGACAACTCTTTTCTCGGGAATTGTGCCAGGATGGATTAGCGGGCATGGAGGGTTCTGGAGAACTGAGTTCCGGGACATAATGCTGTCTCTCCTTCCATTCTCTCTATTTCCTCAATAGGAGGGTTTTCAAGGAGGTTGTGGGTTGTAGTGCCTTTTAGCTACAGCATTGGGTATCACAAGGAGGCAATCGCCCCAGTCCGTGGGCCTTTCTTTAACATGTATTCCCTCTCCTCCGGAGGTTTCTGTTTAATAGGGGTCTCTACGTATGATAAGCAGGCTTCCCCCACTTGTTCTTCTAAGTCAGTGGTTCCCTACCTTGGGTAAGGGGACGTGGTGGCGCTGCGGGTTAAACCGCAGAAGCCTCTGTGCTGCAAGGTCAGAAGACCAACCGTCGTAAGATCGAATCCACACAACGGAGTGAGCTCCCGTCGCTTGTCCCAGCTCCTGCCAACCTAGCAGTTCGAAAGCATGTAAATGCGAGTAGATAAATAGGTACCACCACAGTGGGAAGGTAACGGCGTTCCGTGTCTAGTCGCGCTGGCCACGTGACCACGGAAACTGTCTTCGGACAAACGCTGACTCTATGGCTTGGAAATGGGGATGAGCACCGCGCCCTAGAGTCGGACACGACTGGACTAAATGTCAAGGGGTACCTTTACCTTTACCTTACCTTGGGTAACCCAGGTGTTCTTGGATTGCAACTACCAGAAAACCCAGCCAGCACAACTAGTGCTGAAAGCTTCTGGGAGTTGCAGCTCAAGAACACTTGGGTTACCCAAGGTTGGGAACCACTGCTCTAAAACATCACCCCAGTTTAGGTTAGATACACATACCTGCAAAATACAACTGGTTATTCATGCTTCGGCTGAATCGAAGACCAGTTGCAGCTCATCAGTGCTTTCAGGACCTGTATACTTAGATCCTCTGTCCAGAGCTTGGAAATTCTGTTCTTTTGAACTACAACTGCTGACACACTTAACCCAGGCAATTCCCCATTCTGGGATTAAGAGTCCGGGGGTGGGGGAAAAGGTAATCGTATTTTCAAGCTGTGCTTGTACTTACTAATGCATGGTGGCAGTAACTGGAGAAGCTTGACAGGTATATGCATGATTATAAGGATGTATATGTGTTTGGGTAATAACTTGCTCATTGATTTATGATCTGATGAAACTGTTAGATAAATAAAAGTTATCTTCTGAACCTATGAAAAATTTATTTCCCTCAGCAATGGCTGTGCTAAGAAGAGCCAAGACAATATAGCTCAGAATCATTTTTGTACACTTGTGTAGCATGAGCCTTATTCAGTCATTCCTTAATCCAACAGATGATCAGAGAGGCACAGTTTGCTTTCTCCATGCAAACAGGAATGAGTCTAAGGAGGGCAGATTCCTTCTTGTGTATATGTTCTATACATGAAAAAGAGCAATAAGTTTCTTCAGACTCATCCCTGCTTACATGCAGAAAGCAATGAAGGAGAAGGGGAAACTAGCTGCTCCCCTCCAGTTGGGTTTGGTAAAGCCAATGGATTCAGGTGACTCTGCTTTCATGAAGGTGGCCAATCCTCTCTGGCTTCTAGTCCATACTTTATAAGAGGTATCTAAGGTGGGGAACTCTATCTCTAAAATATGTTCAGTGATTTGGATAATTCATTTGAAGTTTAGACTACAACCTGGAGTGGATTGTTGTTGTTGTTTAGTCTTTAAGTCGTGTCCAACTCTTCGTGACCCCATGCACCAGAGCACGCCAGGCCCTCCTGTCTCCCACTGCCTCCCGGAGTTTGGTCAAATTCTTGTTGGTAGCTTCGATGACACTGTCCAACCATCTCGTCCTCTCTCGTCCCCTTCTCGTCTTGCCTTCACACTTTCCCAACATCAGGGTCTTTTCCAGGGAGTCTTCTCTTCTCATGAGATGGCCAAAGTGGATACACTGCCACTATAAAATGGAAGTCACCCACTCCCACTGGATAAAACAGGATTCGAGAAAGGCTGAAACAACCTTATGATGGCTTCAAGTTCAGAAGGCTCTTTTTTTGGCTTTACATTAGGTATTATTCATAACCAGAATGCCTTATCCCAAGGTAACCAGCACAACATTGTATTTTGTCACATTTGTATTGACAGGTACTGTGCTTGATAGATTCAGAGCTGTTTCTAGGGATAAAAACAAACAAACAATAATGCTTTTAAGAATTACAGATATAATTGGGGAAGTAATCTTAATGATAGGAGAGTTATCGTTAAGTTCATTCTAGGGTGCTTTTATTCTAACTAAAAGAAATGTGGCAGAATGTGAGGACATACGATTAAGAGGAACAATGGCTTCTCTTCTCCCTCTCGGGTTTCTCTGTTCTCTTTATTGCAGTAGTTAGAGGGCAAATATTTTGTCCCCCAAGAATATGCTTTTGCGGGGTATCCCTGTTGTAATGCAAAGTATTTGGGGGTGACTTAATTTTGGGTGCACAATTAAGACCCCTTGGGTTTATATGTATTTCCTGATGGAGATGAAACCTGCTATAGCTGGTTTGTTGACCCAGATCAGCACAACTGTCTTTGGGAGAATGGCTGTCGTGGCTGTTATGATGAACCTTGGCCCTTCAACATTTACCACTGTACTATTTATTTATTTATTTATTTATTACATTTATAGCCCGTCCAGCTAGCCATATAGACTACTCTGGGCGGGTAACAACATATCATCTACCAATTTAACAATTTAAAATCATAACAATATATTACTAAATAAACAATGATCCAAGATGGGAGAAAACACAAAATAACAAAAATTCAGACGGTGGGTGGAGGGAAGGCTTACTTAAACAGCCAGGTTTTCAGTTGGCATTTAAAGATGCCCAGCGACGGGGCCATGCGAATCTCAGGAGGGAGGCTGTTCCAAAGATGAGGAGCCACTGCCGAGAAGGCCCGGTTTCTTGTTTTTTCCTTCCGGGCCTCCCTCGGCGTTAGGCTCCTCAGCCTCACCTCCTGGCTAGATCGGGTGATACGGGTAGATCTAGGTGGGAGAAGGCGTTCCGTCAGGTAGCGAGGCCCTAAACCGTTTAGGGCTTTATACGTAAGCATTAAAACTTTGAAATCTACGCGGAACCGAACAGGCAGCCAATGCAAGGCGGCCAGAGTGGGAGTAATATGTTGATGTTTCCTTACCCCACTGAGAAGTCTGGCTGCCTCATTCTGCACCATCTGGAGTTTCCGCATAGATCTCAAAGGCAGCCCCACGTAGAGAGCATTACAGTAGTCTAATCTCGAGACTACGAGCGCATGGACCAAAGTGGTGAGCGACCCAACATCTAGATAGGGACGCAGCTGGGCTATCCGCCAGAGATGGAAATAAGCGGTGCGGACCACTGACGCTACCTGGGATTCCATGGCAAGCGCCTGGTCCAGATAGACCCCCAAGCTGCGCACCTCTTCGCGGTGAGAGTCACCCCCCCAAAAGAGAGGGAGTTTCCCAAATCGCTGATGGTAGGCCCCCCGACCCTCAGGACCTCCGTCTTGTCCGGGTTCAGCCTCAGCCCATTTTCCTGCATCCATTGCAATACAGACCCCAGGCAGCGCTGCAGGGACAGAATGGCATCCACTGTAGTTGGCAAAAAGGAGATGTAGAGCTGCGTGTCATCGGCGTATTGATGGCACGATGCTCCACACCCCCTGATAACCTCGCCCAGCGGCCTCATATAGATGTTAAACAGCATTGGAGAGATGGTCGAACCCTGCGGAACCCCACAATTGAGGCTCCACGGGGCCGACTCATGCTCCCCAAGCTGAACTCTCTGAGGACGGTCCCCCAGGAAGGACCGGATCCCAGGCCAACGCCTGACCACCGATTCCCAACTCGGAGACCCTCCTCAGGAGGATACCGTGGTCGACGGTATCAAAGGCGGCTGAGATATCGAGGAGGACCAACAGAGAAGTTTTTCCCCTGTCGGCCTCCCTCAAGAGGTCATCTAACAGGGCAACCAATGTCGTTTCTGTACCATGGCGTGGCCTGAAACCCGACTGGAACGGATCCAGGGCATTTGTTTCATCGAAGTGCGCCTGAAGCTGATCGGCCACCACCCTCTCGACCACTTTACTCATGAAAGAAACATTGGCGACGGGCCTATAATTGCCAATATCGTCCGTCGCCAAATTAAGTTTCTTTCGAATGGGCCTAATGAGTGTCTCCTTGAGGGCAGGGGGAAACCTGCCCTCCTGGAGAGACCCATTAATTATCGCTGTAGCCCATTCGGTTATTATAGGCCTGGCTGCTTTGATTAGCCAGGCTGGGCAAGGGTCAAGGGAGGAGGTGGTGGCCCGACAGCGAACTAGCGCCTTGTCCACAATGTCAGGCGTCACAGGTTGGAAATGGTCAAAACTCACCGGGCAAGGCGGAGCGCTGGACATCTCTGCTCGATCCACTGTAACCAAAAAAGGAGAAAGCTCCTGGCGGATGGCCTCCACTTTAGTTTTAAAAAATGCTGCAAATTGGTCAGGGGAGATGCTAGGGGGAGGCCCTTTGCCCCGACCAATTCCGGATAGGTCGCGAATTATACGGAAAATTTCTGCCTGCTGATTTGAAGCCTCGCTTATCCGGTTAGCGAGGTGAGCTCGACTAGCAGCCCTTATCTTAGCCAGATAAAGGTTAGTCGCGGCCCTAACAGCTTCTTTATTATACTCCGTCGGTTTCCTTCTCCATTTGCTCTCTAGCCTTCTCCTAGTTTGCTTCATTGCTCGTAGCTCCTGGTTATACCAGGGCGCTGGATGAGCTCTGCATTGGAGAGGGCGTTTAGGAGCGATCGTGTCTACAGCCTTAGTGGTGGCCGTAGCCCAACCATCCACCAGAGCCTCGACAGGAGTGCCAACCAGATCTGCCGGTATCCCTCTCATGGTATCCTGGAATCCTATAGGATCCAGTAACCTTCGAGGGTGGACCATTAAAATAGGTCCTTGCTCCCTGCGAGGTGGGAGGGCCATTAAAAGGTTACATTTTATTAGGTGGTGATCCGACCATGACAAGGGAACCGACACAAGGTCGGTCACCAGCAGATCACGCTCGCTCCAGTTGGTGGAAAAGACCAGGTCTAGCATATGGCCACCCACGTGGGTGGGGCTGTTAACATGTTGGGACATGTTCAAGGAAGCCATGGTTTCCAGGAACTCAAGAGCTGGACCGATACCTCAGCCTCCGCATGGATGTTGAAATCCCCCAAGACTAAAAGCCTCGGGGATTCCAACAGAGCCGCAGAGGCGAAGCTCACCAGCTCTGGTAGGGAGGTGGCTGGGTCGCGGGGAGCACGGTAACCCAGCAAAATCCCAATACCATCCCTAGCCCCTATCGACACGTGGAGGGCCTCCAAACCCGGCTTCACCACCTCGGAGCGCCTAGTAACCTCTAGGGTGTTTTTATATATAATGGCAACTCCCCCCCCCCATCCCTCCAGTCTACCCCGGTGCTGGATCGCATAGCCGGGAGGACAGGCGAGGGCAAGAGGTGGACCCCCCTCCCCGCCAATCCAGGTTTCGGTTATGCATGCCAGGTCTGCATCCTCTTCCAGAATAAGATCGTAAATAATCTGGAATTTATTGGATACAGACCTGGCATTCAACAGCACCAGTTTTAGAGCGAATGCAAGTAATATGCTCCAGTATTCTCAATATTGCATTGTAATCCAACTCCTTATTTCAGATAATGACATGTTGCCCAGCTCACAATTATACATTTTTTAAAAAATCCTGATTTATTTCAAGAACAATGCCTCAGTTCTGTGGATGCATTGTATTATTAAACCAATACAGAGCTGTATTTATCAGCTGATGCAACAGCGTTCATCAGCAGGGCAATGTTCTCCTCCTCCTTCTGCCCCCTAGTCCTCCAAATTTGCTGTTAAGTATTGAGACAGGGGAAGGAGAGAGCAGGAAAACTGCATTTTGTAAATGAAAACTTGCACAGTGTTACATGTGGGCCCATGATTCCTACATGTATTAGAGTCCCCCATTCATTTTCCTGAAAGAGTCAGTGCTACTGATGCAACTCAGCATGACTCTGATGAAATATTTAGGAGTCACGGTTCATGGGAGTGATAACTGGGTTGTAGAACACTTTGAACCAAGAAAGACCATTGCCTTTTTGCACAGGACACTACAGAGATGTTGCTTCCATATGGTGCAGCATGTGTGTCTGAGTGTGTATGAGGCTCAGAGGCACTCTTGATTTTCCAGAGAAACATTAAGCAGTCTTCTATGTTTTTTCTCCCTTTATTTTTACATCTATGTATTTTACCAAAAAAGACACTATGCTTCTCCTCCACACAACTTTATTTCTTTATTCTGGTATCTATGTTAGAATTGGGTGACTTTTGTGTGGATGATACGCAACACCCCCCTCCCATGTTGGTTCTGCCACAGACTTATGGGATCTCTGAATTTCTTCTTGAAGGGTGAATATATTTCTCATCAGAAGTACCTGGGAAGAGAAGCTAGAACACAAGTCAGCAGTGTGAAATTGGTGCTAAGAAGATGGGTACAGTTCCAGGCTGCATCAACAAGAATTCCACATCCATATCTTGAGAAGTACAGTGGAACCTCTACTTACGAACGTCCCTACCTACGAACATTTCAACTTACGAACAGCTCTGTCCGCAAAATTTTGCTTCTACTTGCGAACGGAGCTTCAACTTACAAACCGAAAAAAAAGGTGTTCTGTTTAAAAGGTGTTCCCTCCCTCCCTCCCTCCTTTCCTGCCCTTTTTTTAACCTTAGGTCATCTTAGGTTAAAAAAAAAAATTCTCCCCCCTAGTGGTAGAGGACGGATTAACCGGCTTTGCATTAGTTCCTATGGGAACTAATGCTTCAACGTAAGAACGGCGCCTCTACATAAGAACAAAAAACAGCCGGAACGGATTAATCGGTTTTCAGTGCATTCCTATGGGAAATTTTGCTTCAACCTACGAACGTTTCAACTTAAGAACATCTTCTGGGACGGATTAAGTTCGTAAGTAGAGGTTCCACTGTAAATGTTATGTTTCAGTTAGAACTCAACTGGAGCCTAGTTCATGATTGACCATTTTAAGAAGGATGTGGGCAGAGTGGAATATGACCAGAGGAAAGTGACAAAGATGATGAGGGGGCCAGGAGACGGAGTCCTGTAAACAAAGATGGGAAGATCTGGATATGTTGAGTTTGGAGAAGGAATGTCTACGAGCAGTGTGATAGACACCTCAGCATATTTAATGTACACTTCACAAAGATGATGCAACGGGTTTGTTCTGTGTTGCTCTAGGGAACTGAGTGCCAATTGGTAAGTTCAAACTTCAAGAAAGGGGATTTTGATTGAACATTCAGAAGAATTTCCTGACTTCATTCCGTTTGTCAGTAGAACAGGTTGTCTGAAAATTAACTGTTCTTAAATCATAAATCTCAGTAAATATTCTTAAGCAGAGATTTGCCAGAGTTGCCATAATATTAGATGTCCTGAATCAGGAAAGGATTAGACAAGACAAGCATGGGAGTTCCTTTCAGCTGTCTGATTCCATGATTTTGTTACAACTTCTACTTTTATCTTGCAAGAACAAAACATGCAGCAGCAAATTAAAAACTGCCTTCAACAGAGGGGCAGAGAACATTTGTTAGAACCTGATTGTTTCTGCCACCTTGCAACAGAAGAGCCTCTCAATGAAGGGAATTTCAAAGACTGGACACCAGCATGGAGAAGGCCATGTTCCAAATCCCTACTAATTTAGCTTCAGATGGAGGTAGAGACATGTCTTTACAGAGGAACCCAAGAGGGAGGAAGAGTCAGATGAAAGCAAGCAAGTCTTTAAGAGTCCTAGGGCCAATATGTTTTCTAAAGCTTAGTAAAGATACTGCATTTCTGGAAGTACACTAATGCTGCCTATCATTAAACGATAAGCTATATTTTATAGAATTCTCCTCTGGAGGGTGATTGAGTCTCACCCATCTGGGAAGGGCAAGGTATGATTTAGTTTCAGGGAACATTATTTGGCGGACTCCCGTCCAAGTGCTCATTAGGCCAGGGCTTGCTTAGCTTCCAGATATGACAGTGTGATGAGCATGCTATGCTTGGACATAAGGCTGCTAGTAACCTCTGAAGGGGGGGGGGGGGAGGCGGTATCAGAAACCACATGTGGTCTAAGCTTTTCTGTTGGCTCAGATAGGAATCTAAGTGCCAACTCAAGAAGTGCTGTGGCAGCAGGACCCCCCCCCCCCCACTAGAGGTAAAAGATGAGGCAGCCATCTGCCCACCCAGAAAATGGGAGGAACTCTCTTCCCCCCCCCCCCACCCCGCCATTGGCTGGGAAGGGAGAATGACATTGGGAAGTTTGTCTCTCTGGAACAGAGGAGAATATTGTGGTGGAAGCAACAGAAACCGTGGAGGTGGTGAAAAAGAAGCGGAGAAAGGCAGTACCTGCACCCCCATTGTCTTCAAAGCCTGGGTCTACTGTGTACAGCTATCTGTTTCCATACTGAATTTAATTCTAGATTGTTAAAGGATGCTCAAGCCAGACAGTGTGGGATGGGTGGATTAAACAATTGCCTCTATCTACAGTTTTCTAAAGCACTCTTCCCACACTGCCTTTCTGGAGGATTCTTCAACGCCTGGCTTTAAAACTAGATCTGGAAAGAAGCAGCTGTGTACAAATAGAGTCAGCCTCTGAAAATAGCAGGGGTGCAGAAGCGAGGGACTCCTCCTGCTGCTTCCGCCATTGTTTAATTTTTATTTGGGAGTAAAGAGGCTGCAGCTGCATTTGCCGCCGCCAGAATTCAGCTCTGGGCAGCTGCACAGAGCAGCAGCAACTCTCCGGAACAAAATAGATAGCCTGTCAGGCCGGGATGGGGAACCCTCTTCCTCAGGCTAATGGTAGGGCCATCGCTGTCAGATACTGATTAATCCGTATGATTTCCTGACATGTCCCATGGAGTTTCCTGTGTTTTTAGGCAGTGGCCTCCCGAAGCCTTGGCCACTGCTTAAAGAGGAAATGCCCCAGGCCGAATGTTGCCTTTCCAATGCCCATGAGCAAATAAAGCCGCCTTGTCTTAAGTTCTGCCTTGTATGCTTCCTCCGCTGCCCGCCTGATAAAGGGACAGTTTCCTGCTTTCTTATGGATTAACAGCCTCTCTCTCCAATGTTCTGCTCCCTTGGCCAACAGTTGCCTACAGCTATGAGTAGTCTCCTGAGCTCTTTCTCTTATTTTCTAGCCAATAGTGTCCCATAAAGCACCTCATAACACACCAAACACGTATAAATCCATTTTAGAGAGTATCACAAGAAGAATTTAAAATATGCAGGACTTATCGATTAAAACGAAGACGGGAGCATTTGGAAATATATTGCTTCAAACAGCAGAGATAAAACATTGATCATCTGTGACACCAGCAAGATCCATTTCTTTTCTTACCCTCATCTGAGGAAGAATGCAGTGAATCTTGAATGCTAGGTCACTAGTTTGTGGCTTCTGCTTAGTGCTAATGAATAAATTGTGCAATTTCACCTGTTGTTTTTCCCCTAATGGCTGCTTTTTTGTTTGGTTTTTGTCTGTGTAGGAGAACAAAAAACATTCCTTAATGTTCTGTAGCTGAAATGCTGTTCTGCTTGAAATACTGTTCTGCTTCATACTGTTGTTGTTGTTGTTTAGTCGTTTAGTCGTGTCCGACTCTTCATGACCCCATGGACCAGAGCACGCCAGGCCCTCCTGTCTTCCACTGCCTCCCGGAGTTGGGTCAAAGTCATGTTGGTCGCTTCGGTGACACTGTCCAACCATCTCGTCCTCTGTCGTCCCCTTCTCCTCTTGCCCTCACACTTTCCCAACATCAGGGTCTTTTCCAGGGAGTCTTCTCTTCTCATGAGATGGCCAAAGTATTGGAGCCTCAGCTTCAGGATCTGTCCTTCCAGTGAGCATACTGTATAAAGCTGCAAATTTGCTTCCATTCTAAATGAAATCTATTACTCTACTATAATGACTAGAGAGTTATATTTATCATAAAAATACATATTATTTACTTCTGTCAACTATGCCTATTTTTATTAGTATGGGTAGGTGCAGCTGGGTTCAGAAAGACCATAATGGTTTCAGTGAATTTTAAGAATAATAGGATGATGACCAGTGAATACATTCCACTATATATATACATCTCTCACCATGATTGGCAGAAGCCTGTTTTCGGGCATAGTATCATTTTCTGTTTCTAACTCTGTGTATTCTCTGACTTTTTTCAACCAAAGCTGAATCTCATGCCTTCTTCCTAGTAAACACCTGTCAATTCGTAGGTTCAGCATTCTACAACTGAAATTCAGAACCGCAGGCCCTTTGCACTGCCACATAATCCCGTCCAAACTATGTTAGGTGTAACTTTAGTGTGAATGAAAAAAATGGTGATGTAAAGGGTCCCCCCCCTCTCTCTCTCTCTCTCTCTCTCTCTCTCTCTCTCTCTCTCTCTCTCTCTCTCTCTCTCTCTCTCTCTCTCTCTCTCTCTCTGTGTGTGTGTGTGTGTGTGTGTGGCCTTTTGGTGGGAATGTGTGTTTTTTGTCATGGGTGTTTCTCCGTATTACCAGTTTCGTGAAATGAATCAAGCAGTTCATTGTGCTTTTTTAGGAATAAATACATACTTTGCAACTTAGGACTCAGCCCCAGCCTGTAATGTGTACCCTATTTGTTGGGCTACTTACTTTGAGCCCTATCACTTACTGTTCTTCTTCATGGTCTCTGTGAATGCACACTAATGGGTTAATCCGCGCTTGCGTGGAGCAGCCTCGGAACTTTCTAGCTCGAGCACATGGTGCCGGGACCTCCCCCACGCTGGCTATAACTCCGCCCCCGGCACCGAATGCCTCAGTTCCTTTTCGACCGCCGCTGTTGCAGCTTCGTTTGGAACTTCGTGCGCTCATTCAATCAATCTATCTTACCTTTCCCTCTCTTCTTTGGACCTCCCTGTCTTGATTCCGGACCGTTGATCTTCACTTCGCAACTGTGAGTTATCTGCAAAAAGAAAAAAAAAACAGATTAATTGTCGTTTTGCTTACTTTGAGTTTTTGGCCTCGCCGGGCCTCTTCAAGAGGTGCGAGGTCTGCTCAAACAAAATTGCCCTTTTCCCCCTTTTCTCCGACGGGCATTCCCGTTGTTTATTTTGCCTCAGGGAAGAATATCAGCCAGCCGTGTGCATCTTTTGCAAAAACTTTAGGAAGCCGGCTCTGAAGTTGTGGCTCCAACGCCTTAAATCATTTCTTTGGGAGAAATCCCGTTCACCATCTCAAACTGCCTCTATGGATTCCCCCAAAACTCTGCAACCGTCTCTGGCAGCTTCGCCTGAGGTTGCAGCCCAAAAGGCGGTGAAAATGGCGGCCAAACCGAAATTGTCCTCGGGCTCAAGGTTGACGGCCGTGGCGTCAACACCATTGCAATCTTCGACATCAAAGAAGAAGAAGAAAACCCCTAAACCTGCTAAAGCTGCTGAAATCTCAGCACCGAGGCCGGAGATATCCCGGCAACATTCGGTGAGCCTGAGTGTACCCTCGGGGGAAGAGGATGTAGCCCTGCAGCTGCCGCCGCCATCCCCTTCCATCAGTGATATTCCTGACTGGGGTAACACCTCTCTAGAGGTTGTTGAATTGGCACAGGCCAGCCCACGTTCTTCATTGAGCTCGTTGATGCAGCAACCGGTGGCCTCGCCACCGGCTCCGACTGAGATTCCTCGTAAGAAAACCCGCCTGAGGAACTGGACCCATATAGCCGGCAGTCGGAGCTGAGGGGGTAACCTGCTCGTTGAGGCCGATGCCATTACCTTGACTACCCGCCGGCGTACGGGGCGGAGGACTTTGAACGGGACCTGCCTTTTCATCCAGGACCCTATCGATATGACCCGTACCCTCGGTATCGACACTTCGAACCCTGTGCTCAGCCCTTTTTGTTGGCCAGCCTTCATCTCCTCAAGCAGCCATGCTCTTTAGACATCCTACCTTGAAGCAGTTCCTACGAGGGCTGAAAAATATGCGCCCTGCCTACAAACCCCTAACACCATAGTGGTCGCTCCAACTAGTTCTTCAACGACTCATGAGGCCTCCCTTTGAACCCTTGGCTTCTACTTTGCTCCGCTTGTTGTCATTCAAAACTGCATTCCTCCTGGCAATAACCTCAGCACGGAGGGCTGGAGAACTAGCTGCGTTGAGGGCAGACCTTCCATTCCTGCAGTTTCACCCAGACAAGGTGACTCTGCATCCGGACCTTACCTTTCTCCCCAAAGTTTCATCTTCTTTCCACTTGATTCAGCCAATTGTGCTTCCTGCTTTCTTTCCCTCACCAACCTCACCACTCGAAAAGGCTCTACACTCCCTTGATGTCAAGCGAGCTCTCTCATATTATATCCACCGCACAGCCACTTTCCGTACGACACAACGACTCTTTGTCGCCTTTGCTGGTCCCTCTATGGGTGCACCAGCTTCCTCTCAGACCATCTCGAGAGGGATTGTCCAGACCATCCGCTTTGCCTATGATTTAGCTGAGACTCCTCTTCCAGGCCCAGTCAGGGCTCACTCTACAAGAGCTGTAGCGTCCTCGACGGCCTTTCTGCACGGGGTAGACATCTGTCGAGCTGCCACATGGGCCACTCCGTCTACCTTCATCTCCCATTACCGCCTAGATATCCGGGCCAAGGCTGAGGCTGCGGTAGGTCGAGCTGTCCTGGCTTCGGCACTTTCGTGACATCCCTCCTCCTGGTAAGTGAGCTAGCTAGTCACCCATTAGTGTGCATTCACAGAGACCATGAAGAAGAAAAAGAGGTTAACTACCTGTAACTCTGGTTCTTCGAGTGGTCATCTGTGAATTCACACTCCCCGCCCTTCCTCCCTGCTGTATGTCACGTGTGCCATTGCATGCTGTGCAGCGGCGGTCGGTTCCATGCAACTGAGGCATTCAGTGCCGGGGGGCGGAGTTATAGCCAGCATGGGGGAGGTCCCAGCACCATGTGCTCGAGCTAGAAAGTTCCGAGGCTGCTCCACGCAAGCGTGGATTAACCCATTAGTGTGAATTCACAGATGAGCACTTGAAGAACCAGAGTTACAGGTAGGTAACCTCTTTTTTCATTAACTGTGGATGAGGATCACATAGTACCATTTTATGGGCAGAGGAGAAGGGAAACAAATATTTTTTTTGTGGTAGCACCAACTCTTTGGAACCAGCTGCACCTGGCTGCCTCCCTCCCAACATTTAGGAGGCTTCTTAAAACATTGCTTTTCAGAGAGCCTTTCATTGCAACTCCCCTGCCTGATTCCATTCCTTGAGTTCTGCCATCTACTTGGATCATACGTCTCTTGTAGTAATTTTGTTTTATTTCTTGGATTGTTGTTAGTTACAATGTCATTGTTCTTATTGTGTTTTACTTGATCATGCTGTAAACAGTTCAGATTAGTGCATTTGCACTGGTGGGGTAATATACATATTAAATAAATAATAAGTAAGTAAATTTAAAGTGAGCAAATTTGGCCAAGGTTTTTAATTTGCTCTGAAGGTGGCCATCAGCTCAAAAAATGAGTGGAAAAAACAACAAAGAGAAATAGCAGGCATGGCCAGAGCGGTTCAGCTGTAGAGGTGCTGCTCATGTCTTTACAAACCTATTACAAGCCTTTCCTTTGGTTTTGTGGTTAGCGGGGAACAAGCAAACTCACGTACTTGAGCTGTTTCAACCTTTGATAGCGGTTATTTCGCTGAAAATGTAATAAAGCTCTTTCTTTTGTTTTCTTTATACTGTATCTGTTCATTTGTACTAGAAAATATTTCTCAGTTCTCCTTAGAGCTTAAAATGTGTATTTATGTTGCATAAGCTGAATTTTTCTGGCATTCTTCTTGGTTGTGTCTAGTAGCAGTTCCACCGACTGTACCAAGTAGACTGTCCCCTGGCATCTGTGTGCATATCAACATTGAAGACGGGATCATTCATCATAGCCCCATTCAAATGTTGCTTTTAATCAAAAGTATAACGCTTGAATTGGACTAACAAGAACTAACATAGAAAGCTGTATCTTATTAAATTAGACCATTGATCCATTTAGCTCAGGATGACAGTGGCTGGCAGATGCTCTGCAGGATTTCAGACAGATATATTTTCCCTCACTGTCTGGAGATGCCATAGACTTAACATGAGCCCTTTTACATGCAATAAGTTTTTGAAGGTCAAAACCGGCATATTGTATAGGAGCCAGAAACATTGTAAAAGTGATGTTGCTTCTAATTTGGAGTAACTACTTCCATGCTGCTTGTCCCCATTAATAGCCTGGAAGTGAGGGTTCCTGGAATGGGACGACTGCTACCAAAGCAACTGGGAGGATTGAGGGTGGTCTCCTCCTTGACCAAGTAATAAAAGATAACTATCTGATAAGATATCAGTATAATACTCACTACCTTGGTGCATGCGCTCGTAATCTCAAGATTAGACCATTGTAACGCGCTCTACGTGGGGCTGCCTTTGAGGCTGATGCGGAAACTTCAGATGGTGCAGAATGCAGCGGCCAGACTCCTTACTGGAGTGAGAAAACACCAGCATATTTCTCCTATTCTGGCCATGCTGCACTGGCTGCCCATTTGTTTCCGCATTGACTTCAAAGTTCTGATGCTTACCTATAAGGCCCTAAATGGTTTGGGACCTCGATACTTGGCGGAACGCCTGCTCCCACCGAGATCTACCCGGATCACCCGTGCGAGTCAGGAGGTGAGGTTGAGGAGCCTAACGCCGAGGGAGGCCCGGAGGGAAAAGACACGAAACTGGGCCTTCTCGGCGGTGGCTCCTCGCCTCTGGAATAACCTTCCTCCGGAGATTCGCGAGGCCCCTACGCTGGGTACATTTAAAGTCCAACTAAAAACATGGATGTACATCCAGGCCTTCCCTCCTGTCAGCACTTAACTCTTTTCCTTTTGCTATTTATTATTTATAATATTTTTTCACTGTTTTTACTATTGATTATGTCTGTGTTATATGTATGTTGGTAGCCGCCCAGAGTGGTAGAATATACCAGATGGGCGGGATATAAATCAAATAAATAAATAAATACATAAATAAATAAGATTATAACCATAACAATTTCAAATGTGTAACTTTTATTTATTTCCACCCTTTTTGGTCCTTACTGTGACTTCTCTCCACTTACTCTTTCCAATCAATTATAGCCCCAATGAACCTTGGGCCCATTCATCTCCTAAGCATCATTCAGAACATCTGACATGTAAAACAACAAAGTCTTGCACATCCCCGTAAAACTGGATACTCTCTTCCTTATAGCAAGGGAAAATTTCAGCAGCTACTGCCTAGTCCATTTCCATCTCTATAACTGGTGTGAATTGGAGCCAAGCTATCTTTTGGATAACGTAAGATAAACATATTTCTAAAATCTTTTGCTGAAACTCTTTGACATGTGTTCTGTGTCCCCCAAACTATGAATAATAAACATCACTTTTTTTTTCTTATTTTCTTACCAATAGAACACTTAAGTATGAGGAAACTCCACTTATTAGCAAGTACAGAAAACTGTTTTCTTTTTTTAGGTAGAAACCGGTTAGGAAACCCAAGGTCAAATATAACTTAATTGATCAGACCTCTAATATATAATCATTCTTTAACAGTAATTCTTCTCAGTTGCCTTGATGCCGTTCTAAGATGTATCTGACTAGACTCATCAGTACACAAACAACTAGTTTGTACTAAAGAGTTTTAATATTATCTGAATAACCTATGTTCTGACAGTCCTAAGAAAGGATTATGTCTCTTTCCATTTGAAGTCAATGCAGAGCACCCCTCCCCCTTTTTAAAAGATCTGTTTATTCCTGGATATAAAAACAGCATCTGAAACTTTATATAAAATATACCGTTAAATCACAACAACAAAACAGTGCTTTCAAATGTTAACTATAGCTATCAAGATACACCCACAAAAATGTTCAGAAACGTTGATTTGAATGAAATTAGCCTGCATCCTTAGAGGCCAATGCTTGCTTTACTCAAAGTGAGATCGACATTCAGATGAAACAAAGGGTGTATTTTAAACTCCCTATTTAGGTAAAGGTTCCCCTTGACAATTTGTCCAGTTGTGTCTGACTCTAGGGCGCGGTGCTCATCCCTGTTTCCAAGCCGTAGAGCCAGCGTTTGTCCGTAGACAGTTTCCGTGGTCACGTGACCAGCGCGACTGAACACGGAACGCCGTTACCTTCCCACCGAGGTGGTACCTATTTGTCTACTCGCATTTTTACATGCTTTCGAACTGCTAGGTTGGCAGGAGCTGGGACAAGCGACGGGAGCTCACTCCGTCGCGTGGATTCGATCTTACGACGGCTGGTCTTCTGACCTTGCAGCACAGAGGCTTCTGCGGTTTAGCCCACAGCGCCACCATGTCCCTTGAAACTCCCTATTTACTTTGTTCTATAGATTAAGTCTTTTGATAATACAAAGTGTTGAAAGATACCAGAGTCACATTTTTACCTTGTGAACTGATGTAATCTCTCTTCCATCTTAACACCTTTCTGAAGTTTGATCTCTGTGAACTTCACTTCAACTTTGTGCTATTACTTTGTCTTTCACATCAATGTGAATGGGAGATGTTGTAAATCTAATACTGCCTGTTCAGACATGCTGTGAACCAATATTTGGCTTCTCTAAACCCAGACTAAAACCATTCAGGTACTCATGAATTCTGTTTTTTCATTAAACATGTGAAATGGTGCTGGGAAAATAATTTCTTGATCAAACTGAAATTTTTTAATTCTTGCTATGGTTGGTCTGTCATCCTGGAAGCATAAGACACTTGGTAGCTGGACATGGCAGTAAGGTGCTACATCACAAGAATTAAACCGATTCCTCTTTGCAGCCATAATTTTACTGTTAGCAGTCCTCAGAATGGCCCTGGTGACAACAGAGGTGTTTTTTTAATGGAAAGGTAAGGGAGGCAGTGCTCTGTTAACAAAGCACTTTCCTGAGAAGAATTAGTTACTCATTCACACACTGTAAATGAAAAGCATGAGTGATTTCTGTTCCTTGATGAAGTGTCCTTTAAGCCAGAAGCTTGACTGGGCTTTGCAAACTCAAATGCTAGTCAAGAACAGGTTCCAGAGAGGGCATCCAGGTGGACTGCTCTTTCTGCTAACTACATCCAATCATCAGAAGGATCTGTTCTGAAAGAGAGAGAGAGAGGCAATGGGCACATCTCTCCCTAAACAATCTCCCTGATTCTTACCTTTCAAGTTTCCTAGTTAAGGCTCCATCTCAGTAGCCACTTCTCCCAACTCATAGTAACCCTCATAGAGTTTTCAAGGGATGTGAGATATTTAAGGAGTTTAAGCAAGACCATGCCCCCATTGAGTTTCCATGGCTGAGCAGGGATCCAGACCCAGGCCTCCTGAATCCTAGTCCATCACTCTATCCATAACACCACTTTGGGTATCCTAATGTGGCTTGAGGAGGGGAGTCTTAAAATTCTGCGGAGTGACTGATACTGTTGTATTGCTATTCATTGTCGTCTTTCTCTGTTTTTGTTTGTTGGGGAAAAAAAAGTTGGCAAGGATAGGAAGAGTCTGAATTAGATTTTAATCCTGTTTCTGGCCTGATTAACAAATGTGACTCTTGACACAACTTAATTTCCGTTGTATATTCAAAGAGTGAAACGCTATTAAAGGCATACCTATGACAATGGCTAATAGGATATTTTTTAGTTGAGAAATGGAATTCGTTACGTTGTTCTGCTAGCAAGAACTTTCCTTTAAAATGGGGAGTTGGGCTGAATAACTGTCAGAAGACATCCTTTGATTTCTTAATGCATATGGTTATGTTTTGAAGCCTATGCGTTCCTTCCCTTCTTTAAAAATAATGACAGTGATAAAAGAGATCACATTATTGTGCTTTAGGTTTGTGGCTACATCCAGGACTTTGCACCTGTTTTAGACTATTGGTCCGTGATTTGAAATGGGGAGGGAGACAAACACAGACCACACATATATACTTAAATATAATTTGTCTTTCTAATCAACTTGCATAAAGTGAACGGATGTGCAGATTATAGTAGGAACTGCTTGGTTTGAAAGTTAAATGGTTTTGCCAAGAGACTCGGAAGCAGGCCAACAATATCTAGAGACACCAAACAGGCTCTCATCTGTGCTAATTTATTTTCCCAGAAGCTATATATCAGTTGCTTGTATCGTAGCTTTACAAAGGAGTGAGATAAAATGAGCTGGCTCTAGGGATGTAATCCTTCAATGTTAAGTCATGTTCAGTTTGACCCACCCCAAGAGTCAGGGGCTGAGGAAATAGTTACTGTGGAACAAATCACGCCATAGCTCAGTGGTTTTGGTCTCTGGCTGCGGAGCCAGAGTTTGGGCGTTCAATTCCCCACTGTGCCTCCTTGACAGGGTCTGGACTCAATGATCCACAGGATCCCTTCCAGCTCTGCAGTTCTAAGATTATTATTAGATTATATCCTCTATTTAAAAACAAACAAAACATCAATGCAGAAGAGAGTTTGTGACATAGGAAAAGTTACTACAATTGAAAGGATGAGTATCCATTGCATGTCCTCTAAAACTTTTCACAAGATTTACAAAAAGTGCACTTACGTACATAGTTAATTATGTTAGTCGTGCACCCAACTGGGGTAGCGGAGAAGGATGCATAGAGGAGAAGAAGAATTTAAAAAAATGGATTTTCATTGTGAAGCTGCCTGCTTCCTGGCATTCATAATAAAAAGGAAATTATCCTATAGAGACTCAGAAGAGTTTTTATTGCACAGCCAGAGCTCCAGCAATGCAGATCTATTTATTGCAAAATGATTGTACCACTTTGGTCCAGAAATTTAGAGCCTGACTTACCTTTAAATGCAGACTATTTCCTCACTGGTTTAAACACCGTATCTTGGGGTGATTATAAATGCCTATGTTTGTATTTTATTCTTCTCTTGTACTTACATTAAAATAAGATTTTAAAAAGTTAACCAGCAGCTGGCAGGAACATGTGGAAGTGCAGTTTCAGGTCAGCAACAATACAAAGCAACAGGGTTTTGTTTTTAAGTTTTGGTTACTTTACCTTTCAGACATTGTGTTGGTTCCAGATTTATCATCCTTAGAATAGACCAGTTCAATCTGTTCAGTATTGTTTTTATATTATTGCAGATTTAAGACTATATCCCTGTACATTTCTTGATTGTTTAAGAACTAGTCCTATATATTTTTTCTCCCTGAGTCAAGGATACAATGACACCCCATCCTTCCATGTAAAGAGAGCTGTGTGAAGGAATGTTTTACTGCAAATATAATACAATTAGTGCAAAATGACATTGGTGGCTCCTTTTTTGCATTGGTTTTCAAGGATTAGAGGCATCAGATAAATTGTTTCCTTTTTTATAAATGATCAGCCAGTCATTTTGTATTTGGTGGTTGTTGTAGGTTTTTTGGGCTGTTTGGCCGTATTCTGGAGGTTTTTCTTCCCAATGTTTTGCCAGTCTCTGTGGCCGGCATCTTCAGAGGACAGGAGTTAGAACTCTGTCTGTGTTCTGGTGTAGTGTATGGGATAGTTGAGTGTTTGTAGCTGTGGCATCAGATTTTTGTCATTTTCAGGAGATTGGGTGATTATGGTGATCAGGGTGTTTTTTGTTATGGGTGTATTGTTTGATAAGGAGGGGGGAGATGATCTGTCACTGTGATTGATGGGTGTCATTAGCTAGTCTTTTGTGTGCAGTGATCACCGGTCCTTGTGGCTGGGTAGAGTTTGTTGACCTTTTTGCAGGCTGTATTTTTCAGTGCTGGGAGCCAGGCTTTGTTGAGTTTTAGACTTTCTTCTTTTTTGTTGAAGCTCTGCTGGTGTTTGTGGATTTCAATGGCTTCCCTGTGTAGTCTAAACATAATGATTGCTGGTGTTGTCCAGTACTTCTGTTTTTGAAATAGAATTTCATGTCCAACGTTAGGAAGAAAAAACCTCCAGAACACGGCCAAACAGCCCGAAAAACCTACAACAACCATCAAATCCCAGCTGTGAAAGCCTTCAAGAATATATTTTGTATTTGCTGATTGTGTTTGCTTCGTTTTTGACAGGGAAATGGTACTAGTTTTACCCAGAGACAGTCTGCACAAATTACAGAGTGGGGGAAAAAATGGAACTGGTAACATCCAATAGATTCAATTATTAAAAAGTCTCAGGAGGTATTTAAAAATATAGCTTCATTATGATTTTAAAAAGGGTCCATCTTGTTTTGGAAGAACAAGTTTATGGCTGAAGTTTATGGCTGTCTTCAGGTGCGGTACAAAGGAAACAACTAGGAGCAATACATTCAGTGGACATTGTGATAATAACATTCAAGTCCTGTGTCTCATTTTACCATTTTTACATTACATACAACCACCTGAAACTTTAGTATACATTGATCACAATGAGAACATTCATTAAGAATATCATTAAGCCCATTTAATTGACAAATGTAGCCACTATGTAATAATAATCATCTTAGAACTGCAGAGCTGGAATGGACTCTATGGATCATTGAGTCCATACATAGTTATTTTATTTATTTAAAATATTGTTACCCTGTCTTTTTCTTGAAAAGGATCCAAAACCATTAATTTGTAGTATGCATTGAATCCCTCCCTCCTTTTTTGTCTGTTACACAGTTCCACTAGACTACTGGTGGGTACTGGGGTTCTTTTCTTGATCGCACCATATACTAATCTGTGAATTTTGGTTTCAGTGCTGAACTGTCTTCTTGAATGTACTGTCCCCAGCAAGCCTTACTGGGCTCCTTCTTTAATACCTTCATGATGAGCAAATATCTTTTTATTTTCTTAGCCCTCCTCATCAGTTTTCAGGCTGATCTTTGTTTTGTTTGTTTGTTTGTTTGTTTGTTTTGTCTCTGCTGAAAATTTTTATTCTGCTTTCATTGATTTTGTTCTAACTTCTTTTTAAGTGGGAAATTTTATTCTGCTTTAATGAACTGTTAATTCACTCTGTTTTTTAAAACTGTTTTTAATGTTCAATTTTTTTATAGTTTATATTTTATTTTATTTATGTTGGTTTATTTTGGAGCACTTTGCTATATTATATTTATGTTTTATTACATTGTGAACCACCCAGAGTGACTACACGTCAGATGGGTGGTATACAAATTGAATAAATAAATAAATAATAAATACTTATGACATAATGGGAGAAAAGTCCCCTATTTATGGACTGACTACAGCTGATGTCCAGGTTCACTCTGATTAATCCACAGACAACCCGCCTGCAAGGCCTGAGGAATGTATGCAAGAACTGGCACTGCTGAAGAAGGGGGAGAAAGTTTAGTTCTTCATTTAGACCTTCGAGAGCCAATGTACCCAGTCTCAGTATCCAGTCAATCTCCTTGTTCAACAGCTTTATCATTGCTTTTGTGGCTAGCATCTGTAAGCCCCAAACCGTAAATCCACTACAGAATGGTTTTCCACGAAATTACTGACCAAAGGGTTCCCAGATCTTTTTATTCCTGAAGTTTCCGAGATGCTCCCCTACATGTATTTTAAGGGCCCGTATGTTTTTCCTATATAGAGCTTGTTGAAGGGGCATCTGATGGTGTATATTACATAGCTGGTGTTACAGGAGGCCATTTTTCTTAGATTATGCCTCTTGCCACTACCTGGTCGTTGTATGTGTACATCGGCAATAAATACAATGTCTAAAAGGATGTTGACCATGTGGGGGTGTTTTCCTTCCAAGGTCTTAATAAGGGGTCTCTGTCATATTTCCCAGAATGCACTTCTGCTGTTCTGGGTCCTTTTGAGGAGAAAACAGGAAAAAAATATTTTAAATAAATAAAAATATCTACAAGATTTTGTATCCTTTTAAAAGAAATCAGAGGTCTTTCTTGGAAACCACCTATATCTCTCAAAAGATATCAGCATTTTGTGTGTGTGCTGCCTTGTAACTTGTTAGTAATGTAATCAAAAGTCAAAACACAGCCAACTTGATTTACAGGTTCATTCTTGTGCTTTTTAAAGAGGTGCCCCCCTATGGACCTGTTTTACTTAAAACATGAGAGAAGGTTGAATAGATACATTTACCAATTAAAGCCTCTGTTTTCTCTGCTCAGTCAGGGAAATTCATGTGCATGTGTGGGGTGGTTGGGAGTGTAATTTATTTATTATTTATTTATTATATTTATATCCCGCCCATCTAGTCATTCGACTACTCTGGGCTTCGTACATCAAACAAAATAACCAGATTAAAATAACATCAATATCCAAAAATAATTAATCATTCAAGATGGTAAAAAAACAAAGAAGATAGATCAAATAGTGCCCGGAGGGAAGGCCTGCCTGAATAGCCAGGTTTTTAATTGGCTTTTGAAAATACCCAGCGAAGGGGCCATACGGATCTCTGAAGGTAGATTATTCCATAACCGAGGAGCCACTGCCGAGAAGGCCCGGTTTCTTGTTTTTTCCTTCCACTTACATGTCACCGAAAAGGAGGACATGCATCACCAGAAAGAGGACAGCTCTTCAGATGGAGGACTGTCTTCCCTAAAGGACACATGGCCACCCTGCTCAGAAGCTTTTCCTACTAGTTAATTTAATCAGATTACTGGAATGGCCATTTTAATGAATAAACTTTGTTCTCGTGCTGAAGTGACAAACCATGGTGGACACTGTCGCTACTGTTCAAATAATTCAAGTTTTTTAATAGATTGCTAAGTTTAATTTGCAACAGCCACAGAAAACAATAATATATGTCCTATGATTTCATCATCAACTTAGACAAGCATTGCTATAAACATAAATAACATGCAGTCTAATCCAGTGCCCTAATTTTGTAAGAAGGTAGTTTTGGCAGAGCAGTGAAAGCATGGTAGTACAAAATGTATTTATTTATTTATTCAATTTTTACAACACCCATCAAGCAAATTGCTACTCTGGGCGGTGTACACAAAGTAAAGCATTTTTGAAACCATTTCTGAAAATATTATAGTGCGTGCTGTGTCCTTAAAAGTAGTAACGCAGAGGGTACGAGTGTTTGCAGAAAAGCCAAGGGAGGATAAACATGAAAAAGAGCTAAATGTGTAGCCAAGATGTGTCATTGATAATGAACAGAAGGTACCCAGTTAGTGTTAATTTTAGCACAGCAGGAAAATATTGGCAGGAAGCCAGCAGTGGAGACATTTGGAGTAGCATGTTTTGATCTCAAGTTTGCTTGCCAATTAGAAGCCCTAAAACTCAGTGAGAGAAATATTTATTATAATGTTAATATTAATTGCAGACGCCTTTCCATCACGGTTTAAACAACCACGATAACATATGTTGAAACGGAACTCCTTGTGGATAATAGCCATACACATGCTGTGATTGTTAAATTCTATTATGGTATCTTTTAAAAGTCACTTGGCTTAAGAGATGAGAGACCTATTTACTTGTGTTTCATTTTTCTCTCTCCCCCTAGACAGAAATTATCATATTGGAAATGTGAATAAATCCCCCATGTAGATCATCCTATGTGATTTTTGTAGCTGTAATCACTACTGTCTTAAAGTAGGTGGCGTCCTGTGTTATCGCTGAAATCCTCTTGCTTGGAATAAGAAGAGTGTGATCAGATGGCGAGAAAGGATCACTTTGCAGGGAGTGGTCTTCCTTAAAAGTGACCCTTCCATCTGTCAGAGAATCATTACAGCCCAAAAAATAATAGCACTACGGCTGGACCAAGAAAATGTAGTTTGAATAAGGATTGGGATTGGACTGGTACAGTTCTTCATATGTCATATGATCTTCTGGAAATAGATTGCATCAGACACTACACAAGTGTGATCTCCTTCCCTGTGTGACCATATCCTTAGTGGCAACTAGAGTGAGCCCACTGAATCAGTGAGGATTCGTGGAGTCAGAGCTCCTGTGTAAGTTCCATTGGTTCAATGGCCCTACTCTAGTTGCAGTTTACTAAACTAAGCTACAGGATTTCAGCTGCTGTTTCCTCTCCATCCTAGATTTTTTAGAAAGCTTTAAATCATTATAATATGTTTAGATTCGTTTGATTATTTGAAAGTAAGTACTTTAGTAATGAAAAATCTGTAATTTTAATCATTTCAAATTAGGGAGGTGTATATAGAAATTTTCAGTTGGTTGCATTTTATTATGTATTGCAGGAGCTGCCAAATGGTATATATTTGAAATTAAAATGTGCTTCTGAGGACTGGGATGAGGAGAGAGGGACTCCGAGGAAGCTTCCACGGGCCTGAAGGGGTGGGTGGGAGGGGGCGGAGTGGCAAAACCCCCTGCCCTTGTACAGAAGCTCTTCTCTTCAATGAAAGAGAGGGATGGTTTCTCACTAATCCTTATAATAAGTGAATACGATTCCCATTTTTTCCCTTGCTATTCAAAGGAATAGCATAAATTCATAAAGATGTGGTTAGCCATTTTCTCCTTCAGATTAATTCCAGTTTAATACAGTTTGTTGCCCAGCGTCTGAATGGCACCCTCCCTTGTGACAGTGCACAGTTGTCAAAATTCCCATTGCATTACTTCAGACATGAGATCCCGCTTATGGTGCTTTGAGGCTGATCACTTCACCTGCCCTTCACGGTAAGGCCTGGCACTGCCTCAGGTATGAAGTGCAATCCTTGACACAGGAACATCTTCTGGAGCTAAGACCAGGGTGTTTCTCTCAGCCTCAGTGTGAGACGTGAGGCGAGAGTGTAAAGGCTCTCGCCGGAGTGTTGTCCTCCCTCAAAAAGGAACAAGAGGCACAGACATACCCGCCTGCACCACCCATCGAGACCAAACAACGGGGAGTTGACACCTGGGAATTGGAGCGGGAGCTGTTACAGATGACAGTAGCCACCCAGACGGGATGAATTGGCGGGAAAAGAGAAAAGGGGGAGGTCCGTAGTGGAGGCGGGAATGGGAGATATAAAAGGAGAGGTGGACTTAATACCGGGGGGTTGGGAAATGATATGGGTAGAGGACCCTTGGACCGGTAAATGGGAGAAGGTGCGGGTCCCCCGTGAGGAAGCGGATTACCGGCAGAGAAGGGGTCTACCGCAACGCCCTTCCTATTGGGGAGAGTTGGAGGCCAGAGAGTGGCGCAGACGACTAAGGGAGGAAAAGGAGGAAGTAGATAGGGAGGAGAGAGAGCGCCGACTATGGCGTCTGGAAGAAGCCCAGAGGAAGAGCTACTTAACGGACCGTGGACTCCTCTACAAGGAGAGGGAGACCATTATGGGACGGAGGTGCGAGATGAGGAGACCACCCCGCTACTAAACCCTGAGATAGAGACTTGTGAGTTGGAAAATACTAATCCATTTTTGAGAGGACCTTGGGACGAGTTGAGTTATAATCCATTTGTTAAAGACGTTTGGATGCCCTCGCCGGACCCGTTGGCGACGAGAGAAACCACAGAAGCTGAGTGTGGACAAAAAGATTTATTGTTGCATTTTCCAATAAAGACCAGTTATGATTTTTCAACACGAGTGTTTCCAGAGTCTCAATTAAAAATAGGGGAGGCAAAGTACGAACTCTCACACTCAGGTTTTGACTTTTGTATTTCAGTATGGCCCCGTAAGTATTAACATTGAATTCACATTGATACAAATAGCACTAGCAAGGTTATTGATAAGAGGAACGAAAGTCTTGTTTGTATTTTTGTATATTTGTGCATAGGTTCACTGTATCTATATTCTTAAATGTGTTGGTATGTATTTTCATGTGTATATTGGATAGATCTTGGCAAACTGCTTTTTAAATACAAATTTTATGTAAATTTATTTATTTATTATTTATTTATTTACAAGATGTTTTAGCCGCGCCATTACCAATGGTCTCTGAGCAGCATACAACAATATTAAAACTTTAGAAAAACATTAAAACCATTAAAAATACCCAATATTATAATAATACCCTATATTAAAACAGTCAATTTATCATTAATAAATCCTGCTGTTCATACGGCCAGCTAAAGCAGGGGTCCCCAACCCCCGGTCCGCGGCCTGTTGCCGGTCCGTGGGCTTCCTGGAACTGGGCCGCGGAGATGGCTCTCCGCCTTTCCGCCCGCCCGCACGGTGGGCGTGTCACACTCGCGGAGGGACATGTTGCCCTCGTGGAGGGGCGTGTTGCCCTCGCGGAGGGGCGTGTCACGCTCAAAGAGAGGCGTGTCACGCTTGCGCACATGCGCGCAAGCATGACATGCCCCTCTGCGAGCGCGACACCCCCCCCGTGAGCGTGACACGCCCACCCGTGAGCGCAGCCCGCACCCCCCAACTGCTCCGCGGTCCCAAAAAGGTTGGGGACCGCTGAACTAAAGGATAATATTTAATTAAAATGCTGGCTAAACAGAAAGGTCTTTGCCTGGCGCCGAAAAGCTACACTCTTTTTTTTAAAAAGAGTGTAGTAATGACCACGCCCATAGGTGATGGGTTAATGTTACATGGAGAGGGGGCAAGTAGTTGTATAGTTTATTTCTTGATTTTCCTTTGTCCCTCTTTTTCAGCTCAAATCCCTTTTTGCAGTCAAAAGCATTTTGTCCCTCCAGTAAACAAGAAGTAACACACAAGCAAGAATTAATTGTTACATGAAAGAGTATTGACATTACAAGGTTTTCAGTGTTTTTAAGAGAATGTTGTTACACTCTTATTACCCCAAAACCTACACATTGCAGGTACGTTGTTGTTCCTTGTAATTTCCAAGCTTTAATACTGGACATGGTGACACGGTGCACTGTGACATGGTGCACTGATGCACTGTAGGCAGGTGGACTAAATTAGATGTCTGATGTTTATATTTAGGAAGGTATAAAGACTTTCTTGTTTATCTGACAGGATACTTATCAGTTGCTTATTTAGCAGTGGAAGTCAAACTGAGCTTCAATTCACTTTATTTCATTCCAGCAACAGTTACTGATGTGAACAGTAATTTTTTAAAAAAGCTTGTAAGGCTGTCAGTTCCCTGTTATGCCCTTTTCAAACTCTAATTTACAAGAACATTATAATTTAATGTGTATACACCATCAGACTTTATCAGGTTTAGTGACTGAAATCCTGTTCTGTTCCAAATGCAGCACATCACAGTTAGGACTCCCATGTATATTGTAATTAGGACACTGTTATAATGCTTGATTGTTTCCATCACTTAAATGTAGGATGGAGGCCATGCTCCTTTCAAAGTGCTACACAGATTTAGTAAACGGACACCATTACAAATCAATACATTCACCAATCAGTGAAATGTGAATGTCCTTTTTATAGCAGCCTGTTTACTTGTCACCAGTAATGGCCATTATCCTATTGGTTAGTTAGACTAGATAACTGCATCGTATAAATTGCAACAGTGAATTGCTCCTAGTTAACAAGTCATTGGCCAAAATCCTATTGCTTAGCATAGTAAATTGCACTAGAGTGGGCCCATTGAATCAATAAGGATTTGGTGAATCAACTCTTCTGTAAGTTTATTTATTTATTATTTATAAGATTTTTTAGCCGTGCCATTACCAGTGGGCTCTGAGCGGCGTACAACAATATTAAAACTTTAAAAAACATTAAAACCATTAAAAATAGGCAATATTCTAATAATACCCTATATTAAAAACAGTCATTAAAACAGTAATATTAACAAATCCTGCTGCTCATATGGCCAGCTAAAAATACTATTTAATTAAAATGCTGGCTAAACAGAAAGGTCTTTGCCTGGCGCCGAAAACCCAAAAGTGTTGGAGCCAGGCGGATCTCTATAGGGAGGGCATTCCAAAGTTGGGGGGCAACTTTGGAACGTCCATTAATATGCCCATTGATTCAAATGGACATATTACAATTGTGACTTACTTTAGCATTAAAGTAAGCCCAGTTGAATCATATTTTCCACATTTTAAAAAAGAGTGTAATAATTTAATGCTACAGAAGTTTATAATTAAAAAAAGTAAATTTTTAGCTGTAGAACCATTAGCAAATAAAAACAAGGCAAGAATTATGAATACTTTGAAACAGCCCACTGTGTTGCTTGATTGAAGTGTCATGTTGCCTTCCTCTTAACCAATTCATATCAAGAAGATTATGTAAAATATGGAAACCGTGTGCCCCATTTCAAAGGAGCATTTATAAGTTTTAACATCATCTTTGTTAATTACCTTGCATTAGTGCTCTGTGCTCTAATTTAGAGTGAAATTGCTTATGTAAGATATTTTGATAGCCAATTGCCTAGAAGTGGAAATATTTTATTTTGTTTGGTATGTCCTGGCTATTTTCTTTCATATGTGGATTGTTGGTGTCTAATTAGAGAGGCAACAGTCCTTTCTGAAGATCCCCCCCTTCATTGCATTCATCTTCATGTAGTGTGCTCTCATCTCCCACCATTGTTTTAGGTGCTCAGCAACACTAGTGAGCTCTGTGAGAATTAATAGGAAAAGGCCTTTCTCTTGCCAGCACACAGTTGAAGAGACAACTAGCAACCTCTGACTTCTGTTTGGATCACAGGTGACCTGATAGTTACCTGCCACTGTGGTCAGCAAGCAAGTCTGCTTATGCAATTCCACAAGAACAGTTCTCTGATATCAAGCATCCAGCTATTTCGTGTATGATGATTTAAAAAAAAATCTTTCTTCCAAAAACTTTATAGAACGGTAAATTGTATTACAAGGCAAGCTGCCAAATGGCACTTATGCTAACTTGCCTTTCATCTAAACCTGCATACCTAATGGTTTTTTTTTCCTAAAAATTTCATACTCTGCATTATTAATTTTTTCCATTTCTACTGCAGAAGATAAGCATTTGCTGACTTGGTTAAGTTGAAACAGGGGCAAACAATTTTTGCTCAGTTTCCTGACTCAGACTTAAGAATAAACCATCAAACTGTGTTTTTAGCCATGAGATATATCTAGTTATCCACATTGTCATTACTTTCTCATATACAGTCAACCCCACCCATCCCCCAAAATGTATATTATCGTTAGAACTGGTTTTCTGTTTTCTTAGATGACTCTTGCAACAGTTTGCTGCCTTCCATTCTGCACTCAATACATTTTATTGTAAAAAAAAAAAAAAAGGGGGGGGGAAGGTTTCCAGACTACATAAGGGAAAATGTGAATGAAATTCTCAATATATTTTGAACAGCAACTAAGACCATAACCTGACTAAAACTATTAATGTCTGCTGATAAGGGGAATAAATAATAGATAATAAGTAATAAGGTATCCCCAGTGTGGTGTAGTGGATAGAGTAATGGACTAGAGATGTGGGTATTCCTATTCATATACGAATACCCCCTCACAGGTGGCAATAACGAGGGCCCAGCCCCCTGGGGCTGGACTGTCCACTCACCCGTCCACGGCTGCTGCGGGCTCCGCTCTCCCTTCCAGTCGCTCCGGAGCTCGCGGTCGACTACCCACTCCTGGCAGAAGGAGGGAAGACGAGTCTCCCTGCCAGGCTGACGAGCGGATACATGACTGCGAGCTCCAGATACCCCCATCTCTAGTAAGGACCTTTTAGTGATAAATCTGTAGCATCCAGTTTCCTCGTGGTAAGAGCAGTTCGACAGTGCAGTGGGATACTTCAGGAGGTGGGAGACCTGGACCTCCTTTGCAGGAAGTTTTTAAATGGAGTAAAAATGTTTCAAATAGTAAAAATAGTCATTTGTCAAAGATACTAGATCTCTTGCATTTGCAGGAATTGGAATGGATAAACCTCGGGGTACTTTGCAACTCTTCTATTCTATGGTTCCAAGTCTTTGCAAATGCATGTTATACATTCTGAAATTTGCCTTACCCCTAATATGTCAAATATCTTGCAGAAACAAGACCTTTCCTTTTTTTTTTTTAAATGTCCTGTGCCAGACTCTATCCATTTGAGTGTGTGACCAAGGTTTCCATCTTCAAGGAAAACAGCTCAATCTAGTTTCTCCTGCCCTCAAACCCTTGGTTTTGCTTCCGGCTTTTCAGTAAGTAAAGCTGATACTTAGCTTTAAGTTTGTGGTTTGGACAACAGGGATAATTCTAATCTCAGAGCCTGCCCAAGAAATGACACTGAGCTTCTGGCATTTTTATCTGCTCTTGCAGAGGCAGAGAGGTCTGTGCTGTGCATCCCGTTGTGAGTTTATGGTTTATTTCTTACTTGCAACTTATTTCTGCAGCACCAGCACAGATAGTTCGGCCTGGACAACCCATTATGGACTTATTTGTCGGCCACCTGCTTAAACCTGGTGTTGTGTTGGCATTGCCTGGCTTATGGTCCATGCCCTCTTAGAAGTGCCTTTTTAATGTGCCCTGGAGTTGACTGGTTTGGACAGGTAGATTTCAAAAAGAGATCGATCTGCCTCACCACAACAACACATCTATAATTCATTTTTGTCAGTAGATTTCCTCTCCACAGTTACTCTTCTGTGTTTCGGTAGAAATAAGGCTGAAACGTGATTAAAATGTTGCTCTCTCAGGCCTCTTAATTAAAAATAGTGTGTTTCAGCAATTGAAAGATGTACAGAGGTCTCCCTGAGGCTTCCTCGTGCTATAAAAAGAGCTTCTATTTTTGCTTTATTCTCCTCTGAGACAGAACCACCTACTCTACTCATTCATCCCCATTCGGAATGTACTGATCCATTTACAAGTCTGTGCTGTTTAAAATTAGCAACCGTACCGGATCACCCTTTAGGGTTTATTACTTAATTTAATAAGGATGCTGTCAACTTGGTGTGTTACATTGCTAAAGCACTCGGCCAGAACAAACCTTAAACCAGTGTCAGTGCCTTTTTATTTTTAATGTTTAACTTCCTCATGTAAAAAATGGCTTTTGCCAATGAGAAATAAAGCACATTCTATATTCTTTTTTTTTTCATCTCTAAGTTAACTTCTTTCTTTTCTGCTTTTTGAAATGATATGCTGGCTTTCTCTGATTTTTCAAGCTGTGGGTATTGGGATGTGTAAAGATAGTCCCTTACTAGTGAAGTATCCAGGGATAATTTTGCATAGCAAATTGAACATCTGTCAGATTTATACATTTGCATCGTCTATCTTGTTCTATTAAGTAATGGTTGCAATTTTGATCTGTGGAGATCTGTGTATTTAAAGTCATGATAGTGGGTATACAGATCCCTTAATATGTATTTTATATGTTATAATTCAACTCGTTCCGTCCCAGAATGGGCATAATGGGTACCGATTACAATTTGACAGTTTAATGGTAGAAGTAAACTGTATTTATGGTTAGCATTACAACACATGCAAGACAGAGTGAAGCAGTCTGAGTTTATCTTTAGAACTACAGATCGTTAGAACTACAGTTAGAACTACAGATGGGCATGAACCACCTGTTTGGTGGTTCGTGCCAGTTTGGCCAACAGCTGCACAGCTGTTCCAGGGTTTGGCACCCCACCCCTCCAGTGGGTGCTCACTCAGAGGTAGTGCCTGGAGGAGGCAGGGCAGGAAATCCAGAGCACTGCCTCCTAGTGGGGGGCCTCTGGAAGGAGTGGGCCGCTGAACCATGGAACAGCTGTGCATGTGACGGCCAAATTACCATGAACCACTGAACTGGCAGTTCGTGCCCATCTCTAGTTAGAACTTCTCAAAGGATAAAATAAGAATAGTACCCCAAACAGGGGACGTTATCCAGCATCTTCACATGCATAGTTTATTTTCCCCATACAAATAAATTATATCCTATCATTTTGAAGAGTTATATTAACAGGATGTTTTAGAGACCCATACATGGAGGTGCAACTTCTGGGAAGGGGAAGAGGATTTTTTTCTCTCCCTTGCCTCAGCATCTTATAGATTCACCCCTTCTGTTAATAGAAAGCATGGAAAATCAAGCCTGTCTGAGTTATTTTTCTTTATCATTTTTGGGTGTGACAGAGGCCTCATGTCTGTCTGTCTGTCTGTCTCTCTCTCTTCATGTGCAGTACTTGCACTAGCACTGAGGTGGAGTGCTATCCCCAGATGTCATCTGTTGGTGCATTGAGTAATCGATCATTTAGGGGACACATGACCTATTATATAATTTCTTGGTGCAGCTCCTTATTGCCAGGCATAACACTAGGCACATTTGCACTGGCATAACTTTAGATCATACCAGCATGAACAGGATACTGGCCACTGATAGATAAGGGTTCTCCATACTGCTTATTCTTGTACACTATTACACTATATTCAGGCCTGTTCAGAAAAGGAATAAAAGATTCCAGCCTATCACTCATTCAAAAGAAAAAACGTTATCCTTTTCAGTATCTTCCAGAGTGAGAACACATTACAGGTTTTTTTTTCAGTCCTGGTTTGTGATCTGTTGCTAGTAGTACTTCTATATAGTTAAGGATAAGAACTTGTTTGGAACTTATTCTTCTTTAAGAGAGTATATAGCAAAAGGAAAGATTTCACCTTGACAGTTGGGGGACCGAAAATATAGGTCAATGAAATGTGTGCTTTTAAGGTATGATGTGCTGTAACTTTCAGAGCAGAACCTGTAGTTCTGCCTGTATCTTCTCTCACTACAGTACACTGAATGTCTAGAGCAGGACAACAACAAAAACAACACACCAAATCTGTTTCCCCTCCTTCTTCAGTTCACTAGATTGTCTCTTGGGATTGTCCTGGGGAACATATGCTTCCAAACCGTCGTTTGTTCCATCCCACCATGCCACCCACATCAGGAATGACGGCACATAGATAGAACCTCAGATAAGGCTGTGTAGTTCATAACCTGATCTCACAAAGCTGAGACGAACCCTTGGCCCTTTTATACTTTTCTGAGAGATTAGAGAACATAGCAGATATGAGCGATGTGTGAAGAGTGGTCACCTATGAGTGAAACATACTGCATTAGCAGTTAGCAAGTGAGATTGAACTGAAACAACATTGGAAAAAGAAGAAGTAATCTGCTTCCTTTGCAGATTTTTTTAGATGTGTGGCAAGTGGAGATGTTTTAAAAAGTGGACACATGTTAAATAGTGTGTTTGTTCCATGCTGGCTGGACAGCAGGTGAGACAATACACAATGTGCACCAGAAAACTGTTTATGCTTAAGATGGTTATGTGGACTTGAGTTCTGAGTCTATCTATGGGGAGAAAAGCAACATAGAAAGTAAATTAATAAGTAAATCAATAAATATATGGGAAGAGGCTAATTGTCACTTACAGCAACTGAATGATGGATGATAGAATTCAATTTAGTTTGGTATAATTTCCTTGCATTTTCCTTCTGTTTGTAAATAAGTGCCTATTGATTTAGGACCTTAGCCAGATGAAGCAGCAGAGATAAATAGTGTTATGAAATAGCTGATCAGAAAGCTCAGAGATGTACATGAAAAGCAATACAATTGTCTGAAAACCAACTCAATTGTCATTTCCGTTTTATATTTCTAGATATGTAATTTGAGTGGTGCATGATGGTTGTATTTAAAGCCAGACCTAAAATACTAAAAATTGTACAATTTTTGTGCCTAGTAATATGCATATATTGTAATATGATTAGTACAAGCTTTTTTCCATAATGGAAAAAGAGAAAAATAGGCATCTTTCCTCATTTGATTTTAAAATCCCAGCAGCTGTAAACATCAAGTAGAATTATACAGCAAACCCTTCCTTCCTTCCTTCCTTCCTTCCTTCCTTCCTTCCTTCCTTCCTTCCTTCCTTCCTTCCTTCCTTCCTCCCAACAGTGTTGGCCAAAGCCTTTCCGTCACACCGGTGCTTTGAGCAAATAGAAACAACAAAAATCTTACCATATTAACAAGTGAAAACTTTTATAACTTCTCTGAAGGGTTATAGCTAAATGCCATGTTCATGGCATTTAGCCATGAACATAATATAGTTCATGGCTAAATGCCAATGTTTCTTTGCCCATTTGGAAATGTTTCAAATGAATTCAGTTTAGGCATCAATGCTAGTGTATGCTTGTATGTGTTGTGGCTAAAAGGGTACCTTGTCCTGGCCCATAATTTGTTTCCTCTGTACCTTAATTCTAAAAATCTTCATTGGGGGATAGGGGGAGATTGAACTAGCAGAACGAACATAGTCTAGGTTTTCTTTATTAGTCCAAGTAAGAGTAGTAGTCTTCACACTCTGTACTGTAGGCAAGGTACTCCCAGAATATATAAAGGCCTGGCCTCTTTCCCCCAGTTATATCCAGTTCAGGTCTTGCAGTGCTAATACAATTGATTATTCAAAGCCCTAAAGAGGAAAGGTGCTACAGAAAAAAAGCTTGCAGCTGTGATAGCCTGCCAGAATCTCCCAGAGTCTTCCTATAGCCCTCGTTGTTTCTGTTGGCAGACTTCCTGCCTGTCTGAATTTTGCAGCTCCTGCTTGGTGCACATCATGAATCATTGCCTCCCCTTCTTTGAATTCCAGACAGAGTGATAAGGAAAGGTTCCGCCCCTCTTTAAACTCCTTTTCTGTCATCTTTCCTTAAGTGGTACTGAATTCTCCTCCCTTCTTTCTCTCACCTCCTGTAAAGCCAAAAACGGCACATAGCTGTGCCGCTCACCACAATACATGCTTCTCTCCCTTTTTCTCTGGAGAATCTCCTGGGTTAATTGTCTAACTGCTATTTAGTCATATTTCTCCTGATTTCTTTTTAAAGCAAATGTTTTCTGAGAAGGTATGACACAGGCTAAATTTGGAACGATACAGGATCAATATTGTGCTAAAGCTTGGGTTGCTTGGATTCTATACTTCTCAGTTACTCTTCTTTCCTGTCTGGTTTGTCAAGATACTTACTCTCTTTGTGATCTTAGTCCAATCACTTCCAATCTATTTCAACTGCTTCACATTTTTTCCCCTCCACAATATTGTAATCATCCAGTTATTTCAGTACTATAATCCTAGACTTATCTTGTTGCTTATTCACCCTCAGTTCTGTTGTGACACATAATGAGTCCGTCTGTGTTCTAGACTGCAATAGGTGTGATCCAGCTACATGGATCAGTAATTGAATTCAATATATAATACGATATGATATGATATTGTATTATATGATATTATGTTATTTTATTATACAATATGATATGATACTTTATGAGAGTCATGGTGCTTTATGAAAAGAAGCAAGATTTTATGCAGAACATACGGATTTGGAAATGTTGCGATTTCAACTTCAGCCCCACCCCACCCATAGCCTGAATGGAGTTAAACGAGTCGGTTCTATGCCAGTGTAGAAGAAGGTATGTTTCCAAAGAATTATGTGCCTTGAGTGTACAATATCTGACAGGTTGCCGAAGTTGTGAACATCAAAAGAACAGGTGTCCTGTAAGGGCTACGAATGTCAGCTGGGTTGTTTCCATTTCAGATTTCCATTCAGTCGTATAATAGGCCTTAGGCAAGTCACTGTTCTGCAGCTTCATTCCTCCATCTGTAATATGTTATGAAATGGATGGTGGGAAAACCACACATAAGAATTATTAATAATTTCCTCCTACTTCACTGGCCAAGTGAACTTACCAGCCACTTGGATAGGCGAATGGGGAAAAGCCAAGGACATTTTAAAGTTAATAAAAGGCAGAGACACAAATTAATCAATTAGATACATATCAGAGATATTTGTGACAGATCAGGGGCAGTAGGGAAGTCTGCTGATCATGGTAATGTTCAAACCGCCAGTATAACCTAAGATTTTTGCCCAGTGGGTGATGAGTAAGTCATTTGGCTGAATTTGTTGATGTAAGATTCCTATTTAGATTTTATGTAGGTGGTAATACCAGCTAATATAAAATGATATACTTCATTCTCCTCTCCCGTACTGAGGGAAACGGAACCCAGAATGTTTACTGCTATCAGTTTCTAGTTTATGAACAGCTCTTTTAAGTATTCAGCAGTTGGCTAGTGGAGGAAGGGTAGTGTATGCTAAATGAATTTCAAATGAGCTTCAGATGCTTTTTAATGGCATCTCGACAGAGGAAAGAGATGATACATCTGTATTTACTGTAATGCCATCTGTTAATAAAGTACGCTTCATAAGTAATAAAGAGATCAGAGTTTTATGACTTATGTAACTATTAATCTATTTGCCATGGCAGCTTTTAATGTTTTGTACAAGAAAATTGAGCAGAACATATGTTATAAAAGCAGATCACATTTAACTACCTTTTGTTAAGACACCACTTTTATGGAGCATTACTCTGATAGAAATGTTTGCTCCATTTTGTTTACTATAGCTTAACTAGTAAGTGCAAATCCAAGCATTCTGACATAAATATGCACTCCATCACTGTAGAAGTATATGCTTTGCCTCTCCCTCTTACTACATGTTTGTTTCATCATGTTTATATAACACTCTTGATTTTCAAAACCGAACAGCGATACAACAATTAAATAATATTATTAAAAGGGCTGGTTTTTGGGCTCATATTTTTAAAGGGGCCTTTTTTCCTGACATCAGAATAATGAAAATTCAGTACCAGATGAGCTTCCTTGAGGCATCCCACAGAAAGGATGACCTTACTGGAAAAGTTACCCAGTCAGTAACCACCTAAGCGTAGTAGGGGGAGGCATTTTGCTGTTTGAAGTATCTAGCTTTGTGTCTTCTGTGGCATCTGCGGAAATAACGAGGGTCCGGTGTCCACTTCCTATCGCGCTGTTCTCAGCAATGGATTAGCCACTCTGCGACCTGGCAGAGAGGCTCGTCATCCCGCCTCCTGCCAGGAGTGGCTAATCCATTGTGGACAATGGCGCGATAGGAAGGCTCCGTCAAGCGCGCGTCTGCGGCGGAATGGTGAGTGGACCCTCGTTATTTCCACCTGTGGGGGCATATTCGTATTCATATATATGAATATGAATACCTCCATCTCTAATCATAACTCTTTAAAGACTAACAGATTTATTTCCGTGTGAGCTTTTCTGGATCAAAATCAACTTCTTCACACTCAAGGAGTGTGAATACATGCCTGCATATCCCCATACAATCCAGGATGCCAGACTATTATAATATGATCTGTTTCAGTGTTTCCCAATCATTTTTTTGACTTGCAACCCCTTTTATGATCTTAGAACTGCAGAGCTGGAAAGAACCCCATGGATCATGGAGGCCAGCCCAGTGAGGAATTGCAACTCCCAACCTCTTGCACTGCTGCCAGATACCTAAACCACTGAGCTATCCAGCAGTAAATTGCGACTCCCTGCTCCACCATTGGTTGGGTTTTTTTGCTGGTAGCTTCGACATCTCTCCCTATAAAAATAACTCAGGATCAACTCTGCAGGTCTGACTTTTCCAGTAGCAGGGAGTACTAGTGCCTTCCCTTCCAGAGCAAATTGTCTAATACTTCCCAGTTGACTGCTGGCACTGCCGTCGCCGCCACCTTTCTGATGACAGCCCCAAAGAATCGGGCTTTACCACTTTGGGTGGTATTTAAGAGGGCTAGACCACAAACAGTGTTGCTCTGGCTTCTTACTGCCTGCTCCAGCCATCCATGAAAGAGTGACAGAAACAGCACCACCACCACTACCACCAAACTGCTTTCTTTTCCTTTCCTTTTTCCTTTTCCTTTCCCCTCCTCCTTTCTCCCCAGGCCAGTGGAGAAGGAAAGGGTTTAAAAAAAAAAAGGAAACTGGAAAGGAAGAGTTGAGTGAGAAAGCGGAGGAGGCAGTGGAGGAGACTGTAGGAACACTGACTGCCCTTCCTTCAGCCAACTCATAAGGAGTGGCGCCATTTGGTTTCACACACACCTCGTGCCTTGCCATGTTGGATTGTACAGCTGGAGCTGTGGAAACTCCCCAGAAACCACTTTTCCACCCCCTTGGGGGATCATGACGCACATGCTCTATTTAGTACTGCCTTTGTAGAGTTCTGAAGCTGCATCTTGTAGGCAATGTAGATGCCGGGCTGTTGATTTAATTGGACAACAGGGAAGATACTGTATGATAACAACTTAAAAATTCTAGTTGGTTTTCCGGTACAGTTCAGGGTGCTAGTTTTGACCTTTGAGTTCCCTTACTTTCTGAATACTTTGCTGATGCCAAGAGATTCCTCATTTTATGTGTAGGCCCTCCACTGATCGATTGACTCCCTCAAGGGAGCCACAGGCTTGAGTCTGCAGGAGCTGAGCAAGATCATGTTGAGGACAGGAGATGTTGGAGATTGCTCATTCATAGGGTCGCCATTAGTCAGAGGTGACTAAACAGCACATAAGAACAGCCCTCACTTACAAGAAAGGCTTGTAAGTTGAACATGTTAGTCATACGAACAATGATCACTAGCTCTACTTGCTAATTTTTCACTTTGCAAGATAACAGCTTTATCAATTGCATTGTTGACACCTACAACAAATGACTGATCTTATTCAGAATTTGGAATGTGCTCCCAGTAGAGCTGTGCCTGGCCTTCTCCTTTGCAACCTTCAAGACGATGCTCAAAACAAAGCTTTTGAAAGCATCTTCTCAATGTTTAATAGAATGACAATCTTGATTATTCCTGCTTGCCATCGTTTGGGTTCTTTTTTGATTTATTAGATTACTGTTGCTTTATTTGTTCTATATGGGGCTTTGGATATTATTTGAGATTTTTAAATATCTGTGTCACTTTGGATGTAAACCACCGAGAATAGTGCCTAGCACTAATCAGTGTGGTATACAAGTGCAATAAATAAATATTCAACCAGATAAATTAAATTAATACAGAAACTAGTATTTAGCATGTTTTCATAATATTAAAATGTGGCATTTAAGAGTTTCATGATGAAATGGTAATATAATTATCTGTGTAACATAGATAACATTAATGATTAAATGTGAAAGAATGATAAAACTGGAAAGGTTTAAATGAAATTTGCATTAATCCCAGTAGTCTAGTAACTGAAAAATTACGTTTCCTAGATTTACTTTGATGTTAATGCAATATGTATAGTTTTATACATGAATAATTTGAATGAATTACTCTGATTTCTCAAAAATGAATTTTATTCTAATATGTTCAAAGTGTTAAGAGATTGTAGAGATCTATATAAGGCCATTTCCAACAGAGCTATCAACTGTGCAGTTTGACTGCTGTTTCAATAAAATCTTTTGTGATGTGAAATGCTGTAGAAAGGAATGCTATTTATCCAAGCTTTGCTCTTTGTTTTACTGCCATCTTGATACTGCAATGGGAACAAATTCTCCTTGACACTGATATGGTTTGTTAGCATCTAAGAACTTGGAGAAACTACTAATCAGAAAATTAGCTTTTGGAAATACTTCAGCTATGAATATTTTTCCACTGTTTACTTCCTTCACTGGAATGTATAACAGTGGTGGTGGTGGTGGTGGTGGTGGTGGTGGTGATTCTTCTTCTTCTTCTTCTTCTTGTAACTGCAGAGCTGGAAGGGACCCCATGGATCATCGAGTCCAGCCCCTGTCAAGGAGACACAGTGGGGAATCAAACTCCCAACCTCTGGCTCTGCAGCCAGATGCCCAGATATTAGTAAAAAGAACAGAGAGGGAAAAGAAAATAATGTTCTGTTGCAATAGATGAGCTGAATGTAACTGCCAGCATCCAGCATGGTGACCACTGGGAGGCACACATTTATCATTACACAAATGCAAGAGTAGGTGATGCCTTTTATTGGACCACTAAAAATTGAAACAAATAGCAAGCTTTCACAAATAAAATCAATTTCCTCAGGCTCTGAGCACACACCCTTCATGGATAGTGCAGAAAAATTGTCCAGAAATTGATGTTACATATCTGAGAGAGATGATCAGTTCTTCTTGTGAGGCTGAGTCTCTACCTTCTCTAGCAAGGTTTGGAATTTTTACACCTTGGCTCTTGAGACCAAAAGGCTGTGAATTACCCTGTGATCACTGTACTTGGGGACCGGGTTTTCCAGCATCAATGCCTGAATATTAAAAAAACGACCCTCTCTGTCGTAGGGGTATGCTTCCTATTATACTGGTGTCTCTATTCCAACCCTGTATGGCTAAGAGATAAAGGAGCATTGCCAAACAGTAGTTACAATGTTGTAAAAACTACATATGCTCAAGTAACTGTCATGACTGTGACAGTAATGACCAAACCTTCCCTGAAACATATATACTGCAAGATGAACCTATCTATTTTTAGATGCTCTCCCCTGAAGTATACTAGCCACATTGAGGTGTGCCAGATGACATTTTGGGAAAAGGCTTGCCATCTCATGTATGGGATGCTCAGCTGGAAAGGATAATTTGGTGCTCACTGGGATATCTTTCTGTTGGCAGGTGAAAGCCTTTTGACTTTCCAGGCATTTAAACTCTTTTAGTGCTTGAAGGGATCCATTTTTAATCCTGCTATCTATACCTTCACTTTTCATTAGTGCTATATATCTGTGTGTGCTCTTAATTTTCTCCGTCTCTTTCTTTAAAGCACATTTGAAATATTTTTATGGAAGGGCAAAGGCATAAAGAAATAAACGTATCAGATAATTCAATTGAATACACAATAAGTCATATGTAGACATTAATGTAGATGAAATTGGAGCATTAGTATTTGTCTGAGTTTATTAGTATGAGGAGGATATAACCACTCAGGGCTAAGAATGCTAAATGTAAGAAATTCTTAACTTTGCATATGTTGTCTTTTCGTGCAAGAAGTGAAGGAAGTTTGTATTTTTTCAGAAATGAGTTATTTCCTTTGAAATCTCATGTCAACAGTAAAACGAACCAAGTACAATGTTTCCTTATAAACAATGTGCATGAATGTCCAAAACTGCTGTATTATTACTAATCTCTTTTTTATTCCTCGTATTCGTACCACGACTGGAATAACAGCATACTGTGCTGTGACTCTGTTTGCTGCTCTTTCACTCTGTGAATCTATGTAAGAATATTGATGTCTGTTGTGAAATACTTAGACTTGGGCAAAATATCTCCTAATCACTGTGTTTGAAAATCAGATAACTCCTTTTCTGAAGGATGGTGTACAATACTATGCAATGACTCCCACATATACATACATAAACTTTATTGTTTCTGGCCATAGGCCTTTACAATGTACAGACTACTGTAATATATAAAATCCAATTAAAAACAGGTAATTGCCGTAAAACCAATAAAACCCGGTCTAAAAATATTGTCATGACATATGATGTAAGTCCACTGTATTCAGCATTTATGTGGCATTATGATCCTTGACAAATTGAAATCTCAGCTTCTTAGCTGCCAGTGCAAATTGTGCTACAGCATATGTAATGTACAACTGTGTATCGGCAAGCAGTCAAACTACTGTTTCAGTGGTGGTACAATTAAGATACATCTGAATGATGGGTGACAGAAATCTTTCTCTAGGATTTTTATAGAGAGGACAGAACAGTAAGTAGTGAGTTAAATCCTCAATCTGGTTGCAGCCAAAAACACATTTTCGTTCCTCAACTGGAATTCCTTTATACCTTCGAGGTATGCTGAGGCCATCTGTCCAAATCTAAGTTCTGTAAAAGCTTTGCGAATCTGGGGAAAAGTCAATGACTCAAAATATTTTGGTTTTGCATGGTTCAGCTGAAGTTGGGGGTACCAGGTAGAAGAACGGGACCCAACAATAGCCACCCTATCCTGATTGGCATCAAAGTCAAAGATCCAGTTCCTAAGGTCACGGGAGCTTAAACTAAGGAACTTTTCCATCAGACTCCCACATATAACATTTGGAAGAATTAGTAATCAGAAGCAGACCCAATGAACTGTCACCATTATCATTTTGTGACAGGTTTTTTATTTTTGAGCCAAATACTGATCAGATATACAGAAACTATTCAGAAAGCCTTGTTTCTTCCTCCTTACTTACCCAAACTGTCCGAAAATCTGTTGCACGGTCCCACAAATAGTGTAACTTTTAGAAGCAAATTTTAGAAGAAATTTCCGTAGACATTGGCTGAAATCCAGTAATAAATGCAACTAGAGTAGACACATTCAATCAGCAATTTGGTGAGTCACTTTGTCTGTAAGTTTCAATGGGCCTACTCTAGTTGTAAGTTACTACTATATTTTAGTCATTGTGTGTTGTATACTGAGTCATGAAACTCAATGTGCAACATATAAGGTCCACTGAGATTTTCGTACCTTACAGCAATTTGCCCCTAAAAATTATGCTGCTTGTTTAACTGTGCAACAGGATTTCAGCCACTGTCTGTTAGGAATACCTCATACATACAAATAGCCTGTAAGTCTCACTCTTTAAGGATTCTAGTCCACACTGTAATGGAGGGCAGCAAAAGGGATCCCTACCAAACCGGAATAGGAATAGGAAGAAGGAATTTAACTCATAACTTGTTTAACAAGCAGAAAGGAGGGATAGGATGACTAACAGCTTTTTAAGAGAATTGCAGAAAACAAAGTGAAGAGAGTGATGCATTTTCATTCCAGTCATCGAATTAAGAATTGGCCCAGGAATTGTTGCTTCATGCAATTTTAAAGTGTTCTGCGTTTAAGCAGAATACAGACCTTAGCAAAATCAATCATTTGTGTAGCTTTTCAAAATGGTTTTGTAGGTAAAAAGATTGTGGCTCAAGTTATTTAACAAAGCTGATTGCAGGAGGTAGGCGTCATGGAGTTGACACACACCATGAAAGAGCAAAGCAGTGACTTCTAGGGGCTGCCTATTTGTCGATTGTGGACTACGGTCTCTGTTCTGTTCTTCCACATTAAGCTGAGCTTCAGTATTTGAATTCCTGTTTATTCGCTTTCTTTCCTCCTCCTCTTCCTCCTTAAAATCTTTTTTTTTAATCTACTGAAATCATGGAAAGATAGCTGCATTCTTTTCCAAAGTGAAATTCCTTTGAAAGGTGGATGGACTTGGTTTTAGTAAAAGGCCAGAATTAGTGGCCAGAATCCTATTGGTTATTTATACTGGCAAAAATGCTGTGATGTAAATCACCATGGCAGATTTCCACTAGGTGAAGAGTCACTGCTTTTGGTCCTCATTGCATGCCAAGGCATGTGATACGGAATACAAGGAATGAGGGTGTGATCCCATACGGAAATAGATCACATTTTGGACCGCCTGTGGAATGGTCCAGTGCTATCTATTGCACAACAATCACACAACATACACTCCAGTCTGATCCTTTTCTATTCCCAAGCTAGATCCTTTTGATCCAGCTGTAGGGCTACTGATTTTTGGGACCAGGCTGAAGCAATTCCCCAGCAGATGAAAAGGTTGCCTTTAGGGAGATCACCCCCTACAAAGAGACCTTTTCAAATATTGCAATTTAACATGCGCTCTTCCTGCCATTGGATCACTTATTAATGATTGACTTATTAACAAATAGCAATATACTGTACTGCTGTGGTTTACACCACTGCATTAATGCCAATACAAAAAACAAAACAAACTAGTAGGATTCTGGCCACTGATTTGAATTTCCCTTAAAGGTACAGTTGTAGGGTGTGGACAAGTAAGGGACAGTAAGATTCTTTGCTTGCCTACCGTGTTCAAAGGAGCAAATTTTCACTCAGAACTATTTGAGAAGTTGCCACCTCTGTTTCAGTGCACAAACAGAATGACTGCAAACAGTGGATCAAAGTTTAAGGCCTTCTGGCAGTAATAATTTGAGGAGCAGAGAGGTTAGCGTACAATAGTTTTCTATTCCATTGATGAAAGACCAGTGTGAAACTTTCATTCCAATTCAAGTTTCCTTGTTTTGGTCCTTGTTTCATATCTCTGTTGTATTTTTCATACTAAAACACCTAATGTCTCTTTAATACCTAGTACGTAGCTCCTTCTTCCGCGCCTTCTCTACCTCAAAGTACATGAGAATCAGTATGATAGTGCTAAAGTAAATAGTGGATCCTCTTGAAAGATATGTGTTAGGACTAATTTGATCACAGTAATTTAGACACTGTAATTTCAATTTAAGCCTTACATATCTTATATCTTAGCTCACAAATGCAATACAATCATACACATATCTATTCAGACATTAGTTCCTGTGCAGTTCCTACACAATGAAGCAAGTGCTTGCAGTTGTTATAGGATGGAAAAGACATTCTTATAGGGAAATGAATAAGGAAAAGGTTACACCAGCTCTAAAAGTCAGCATGGTTTTCTTGTAATAATAATAATAATCATCATCATCATCATCCTGTGCCATCAAGTCAGTTCTGACATTGTGATCTTTTTCATAGTTATACCAGGTAGAGAATACTCAGAAGTAGCTTACCGTTCCCTTCTTCCGAGGGCATCCTGGGACTGTGCAGCTTGCCCAAGGCCACACAGGCTGTCTCTGCCTATAGGAGGCACAGTGCGGAACTGCACTCCCAACCTCTGACTCCACAAGCAGATACCTAAACTTTGAGCTGGAAAGAGTAAAATCTCTTTTCAGCTATTAAGTTAATTAGGTAACTTAGGGTCAGTCACTGTTTTATACATCCTACCTACCTTAGAAGACTGTTGTGAGTATCAGAGAAATAATGTATACTGTCCTGCTCTCCTTAGAGTGATTGCATTATGTAAAATTATCTAAAATCCTGTTGCATAAGTTATGCCTGCCAAAGAGTGATGAATGCAGACTTCCTCTTTCTGTCCTGAGGCTCCTAGAGCTTGCAAGCAGTGAAATTGATTACATGCCAGTTGGACAAGCAATGGGGGAAAAGTAGAATGTCTTTAATTACTGAAAATCTACCCCTGTCTGGAAATCATCACCCTTCCACAAGCTTAATTTAAACAATAGGATTTTGGCCACTCAAAATAAAAGCAATAGTAATAATAAAAAAAAAATCTAAACAATTCTTTGCCAGAATGAATCTGGAGCTTGTATTGGTTCATGAAACATCCGCTGAATTATTAAATCTTCTTACTGATGATTCCAAGTTGCAAATTACAGTGCTGCTCAGATGTGCTTACTGTACACTTTGAAATCTCATGCAAACAGAGAGATTAACTTGACAGTTTATTTTAATATTTTTAAATTGGTGCATGTGTTATAATGAATAGCTAGCCTTTTTTCCATAAAACAAAATCAAATAAATTTGAGTTTCATAATCTTATCAAATATAAAGCTAGAATAAAAATAGAACCTGCTTGCTATACATATTCACATATATCTTTTTTTCCTCCACTGAGCCAGTTAATTCTTTCTTTAATCAGAAGGCGGGAAACACCTGAGACTTTAATTAGCAGATCTCAAAGGTATTCAGATCTGTAGAGAATAGGGCTATTTTTGGCAGTTAAGAAGCTGGAAATGCATTAGGAACTGCTGGAGTCACAAAGCTTTATAATTTAACTGGTGAATTATTATGTGGTGGTGTACAGCATAGGTTATTTTGGTAATTTTATTTTAACACAAAATCCCACTGTTAGTAAGGAAGACATAAAATATATTGAGGATACAGAACACTAGACTCTTGGTAATTATACCAGACCATTCAGTGAAAGACGTGGTGGCGCTGCAGGTTAAACCGCAGAAGCCTCTGTGCTGCAAGGTCAGAAGACCAGCCATCATAAGATCGAATCCACGCAACGGAGTGAGCTCCCGTCGCTTGTCCCAGCTCCTGCCAACCTAGCAGTTCGAAAGCACATAAAAATGCGAGTAGATAAATAGGTACCACCTCGGTGGGAAGGTCACGGCGTTCCGTGTCTAGTCGCGCTGGCCACGTGACCACGGAAACTGTTTTCGGACAAACGCTGGCTCTACGGCTTGGAAATGGGGATGAGCGAGAGTCGGACACGACTGGACTAAATGTCAAGGGGAACCTTTACCTTTACCTATTCAGTGAAACATTATTCCCACCTTACCCGGACAGACATTCAGTTTAAAACAGGCAGAGGAGACAATCAGCCACATCTTTACACTTTAGTTCTCTGTATCCTTTTTGATATCACAGTGGTACTCTTGGAGGAATTTGGGGATCAGGTAGGTAGTCACGAGCTTTTGAATTTTGCCAAGTGAACAGTGGAAGGCTGTAGATAGAGGAAGAAGGGTTTGGCAGGGTGGTGTTCTTACGTCCTGCTTGTCAGCTTTCACAGGCAGTGGTTTGCAACAGTGTGAACAGAAAACCTTGGGAGTGATCCAGGCTAGCTCTTCTTATGTTCTTAGATCCTCATCGTGCCTACATAATACTGTAGAACGAAGGCACAACAAAGCACTCTTTATGTGCTGTTGGAATGCAGTTGTTGCACCTGTGTTGGACTACACAGAATTGGCAAACCTTAAAAAGAAGAAAGGTACAAAATAAAAATAGTGGATGGAATGTTTGAAAACACAGAATTGCGTGTCAGCAGAAGTAAAAGGTAGAAATGAATTACTTCTTTTATTGTTGATTTGTTTTTAAAGTTTGAAGGCTTCACTATACAATAAAACAGAATAATTGATTCTGCCAGAAAGGAATAACCTACCTTTTTGTGCTTTGATCTTGTTGGTGTTATGTGAAAGAAAACAATATCTGTATACAGAAATAAGAGGTTGAGAGAAGAGATATAACAAAATTATTAGCCCTTTGGTAGATACAAAAGCACTATGTGTGCAAACATATGTAAACACTTTGTATTGCAAAAACTTTGCAATACAGCTTTGCAATATTGATCTAGTTGAGTGCTATGAGTTTATTTACACCTTCAGCTTGGCTTAAGTTTGCTGTTGTAATTTACAGGATAGCATAAATGAGTTCTCAGCGGAATCCAGTTTGCCTTCTGTTCAGTTCCCAAACAGAAAGCAAACCGGGTTATGAGCACTGGGGATCTCAATAGCACTGCAAATGGTCAAGTAATGCAATGTGGAGCATGAGCATCTGAAAGAAAATAGACCTTTTCTGTTTTCAGATTTGCATCTGGATAGGAAGGATGAGAAGAATAAAGAAAGATAGATGGAGCCCTGAAATATGTCTTACTGAGAGATCAAGCTAATATTTCTCAAATATTTTTACTTTTGACATTATAGATATATTCTTATTTTCAGGGGTCCCAATCTAGAATGGAGTCTAAAGTATCATATAAAAAGCTGTACTTTGAACCGGAAATTGGGGAGAGTTTATGAAAGTATTTTGGTGACTGTTAGGGCACCATCAGATACCACTTTTCTGGATTATGTATTGTACAGTCTTGTTCAATGAACTGTTGTACACATCCTTCTTTGTTTATTCATATCAGAGTGTTGTACAATTTAAAAGTATGGACTTATATGCAATATAGGTAAAATTAAAAAGAAATTAAAATGTTAAGACAATTAGACTATTTTTGACTAGAAACAAGTTACTTCAATAGTGTTATCTCACCCATTTGCTAGATTTTCCTTTGTACACATGGCGGGGCATACAGTCATGGCCAAAAATATTGGCACCCTTGCAATTCTGTCAGAAAATGCAACCCTTCTCTCAGAAAATTGTTGCAGTTGCAAATGTTTTGGTACTCACATGTTCATTTGTTTGCTTTGCGTTGGAACAACACAAAAAAAACAGAGAAGAAAAGTCAAATCTGATACAATCCCACACAGAAACTCAAAAATGCACTGGCCAAAATTATTGGCACCCTGTCTAAATTGTAAGAAATAATTGCTTTTCAAGCATGTGATGCTCCTTTAATTTGTATTTAGACACCCCTGTCACAAGTAAGAGGTGTGGGCAATATACTAATCACACTTGCAACCAGTTAAGATGGAGAAAAGTTGACTCAATCTTTGTGTTGTTTGTGACACTGAGCATGGAGAAAAGAATGAAGCGTAAAGAGTTGTCTGTGGATTTGAGAGAAAAAATTGTGGAAAAACATCGACAATCTCAAGGCTACAAGTCCACTGTGCGCAATATCATCAAGAGCTTTACAGCCCATGGCACTGTAGCTAACCTCCCTGAACGTGGACGGAAGAGCAAAATTACTGAAAAATTACAACGAAGGGTTGTCCGAATGGTGGATACAGAACCCAGATTAACTTCCAAACAAATTCAAGCTGATCTGCAGACACAGGGTACAACAGTGTCAGCTCACACTATCCATCGCCATCTGAATGAAAAGGGACGCTATGGAAGGAGACCCAGGAGGACACCACTGCTGACACAAAGGCATAAAAAAGCAAGACTGGAGTATGCCAAAACTTATGGGACAAAACCACAATCCTTCTGGGAGAACGTACTGTGGACAGATGAGACAAAAGGAGAGCTTTTTGGTAAAAGGGCATCATGGCACTGTTTACAGAAAAAGAAATGAGGCATTCAAAGAAAAGAACACAGTCCCTACAGTCAAACATGGTGGAGGTTCAAAGATGTTTTGGGGTTGCTTTGCTGCTTCTGGCACTGGATGCCTTGACTGTGTGAACGGTATCATGAAATCTGATGATTACCAAATAATTTTGGGGCGCAACGTAGTGACCAGTGTCAGAAAGCGTCTCCACCAGAGGGCATGGGTCTTCCAGCAGGACAATGACCTGAAACACACTTCAAAAAGCACTCAGAAATGATTACAAACAAAGCGCTGGAGAGTTCTGAAATGGCCAGCAATGAGTCCAGATCTGAATCCCATAGAACACCTGTGGAGAAATCTCAAAACAGCAGTTGGGAAAAGGCATCCTTCAAATCTGAAGGCCCTGGAGCAGTTTGCAAAAGAAGAGTGGTCTAAAATTCCTTTCTCTCCTCGCGTATCTGGGCCTCAAGATCAACAAAGAAAAATCCATTCTTGCCCCTACACAACGGATCACCTAAATAGGCGTGGTCCTCGACTCTACGAGGGCAAGAGTTTTTCTTCCTCCAGAGAGAGCAGCCAAACTTCACATGCTCATCGAACAATTCCTTCCTCACTCATTCGTCACAGCACATTCGGCTCAACGTCTCCTAGGCCTTATGGCCTCCACCACATCGACTATTCAGCACTCCAGGCTACAGATGCGCTCCCTACAATCATGGTATCTGTCCCTCTTCGATCCTATGACAGACCCATCTTCCAAGCTTCTCCAAGTAATCCCCGAGCTCTCTTCTCAGCTCCTCTGGTGGGACACTCCATCCAACCTGTTCATCGGATGGTCCTTTGCTCCTCTCCAACTATCGGTTCAGATCACCACCGATGCAAGCCCTACTGGATGGGGGGCACATTGCAACAGCCTGCATATTCATGTTACCTGGTCCCGTGCCGAGCGAGCTCTTCATATAAACAATCTTGAGCTCTTAGCCATTTTCAAGGCCTTCCGAGCCTTCGAACCCATCATTCTTGGCAATGCCGTTCAAGTCACAACTGACAATACCACCGCGTTGTTCTACATAAACAAACGAGGCACCCATTCCCTTCCACTGCTGTATCTCACTGTCCAATTCTGGGAATGGTGTCTAGAATGCCACATTTTTCCCGTAGCAGTACATATTGCTACTCAAGACAATCTTGTAGCGGACACTCTCAGCAGACTACATACCCAGATGCACGAATGGACTCTAGACCAGTCCGTATTTCACCACCTTTGCAAGATCTGGGGTCAACCACGCATAGACATGTTCGCCACGTCCCAAAACTCCAAATGCGCCCTCTTCTATTCGAGGGCAGGCATGGGACACAGATCCCTCAGAGATGCACTGATGGCAGACTGGACCACACATCTCATCTATCTCTTTCCCCCCATTCCTCTCCTTCTCAGAGCAATAGCCAAGATCTGTCACGATCGCTCCAACGCAATCCTCATTGCCCCTTAGTGGCCAAGGCAACCACTGACCTTTATTGAGCCATTACTCTTGAGAATATGAGCCACGATTCATACAACTTTTCAGTAGATCAGTTCATCCTTCATTTCTGGCATGAGGTTCCCACCAATCCGTAACTAAGCTGACCATTCCTCTGTATATGTGCGACACAGAGTCTACAAGGAAAAAGAATAGATTGCTTATCTGTAAGTGTGATTCTTCTATTGATCATCTGTGAACTTACACAGCCAGCCCTTATCCCCACCGTTCATTCTGCTTCTTCAGTAATTTAGAAGGCTATGGACTCTCTACTGAGGTAGGACAGTTAGGCTGCTCCTGGACCTGCAGACAAGGGAGGGAAAAACTACTGGGAAAGCTATTGTACAGGTGAGTACTCAAAATAGCCACAGTTACAGGTAAGCAACCTGCTGTGTTGAATTCGGGATCTTCTCAGCAAAAAGTATGCAAAGAATATATTAAGGGTATGCTGTTTCATGTGGCACTTCACTTACTCAGGGTTCCATATCGTATCTACCTTGATGACTTTTAGAAGGCTGTTAAAGTACAGCTATACCTTTCCTTGTGTATTTCTAAGTTTCATAAGTATATTATCTTTCAGCTATATCAGTGCATTTGCTGTTTCTTTTTCTGGTAGTCCTCTCCCAACCCCAAACGTTGTGAAATGAGGTTTTAATTGCTGTTATCTTTTGCAGGGCATTTGTCTGCATAGTATGTATACTTAGAAATGTCAGCTTTAAAATTTAACAACTTTACTAAAGCTTATAGCTAAATGTTGTGCTTAGCTTATCCTTCATGCATTGTCTAAGTCTGGTGGCTTGTCCTCTGCAGATGAACATGAGGTTAGCACATTATGCTATGCCAGTCTAGTCTAAAAACGGGGCGGGTGGCAGAACCTGTTGGCTAAAATGAAAATCAGTGTATGTGCTCTTTGGATCTCTTGCAATTTTAAATATTTTACTATTTCAGGAAAACAACCAAAACATTATATTGATTTAAAGAGCTGAATCCTGAAAGATACGTAGGCCTACTTCCAAAAGTACACTTAGCAATATTGAAGCACATTTATGCTCCAATTCATTACGTGAAGCTGAGTCCACGGTTCAGCACTTTGCCAGGTGGGAGTCACAGGAGAGCAGTGCCAAATCCATGGACACCAGTGGGATCTTCCAGAAAAGTTGCAGTGTACCCCCAGGTGATAAGGCACGCGCTCCTACTCAGGAGCAAGCCTGAAGCATTAGCCTCCGACTCAGGAGAAAGCATGAAACAGAAGGCTTTTTCAGGCCTTGCAGGGAGTCAGATAATTCTGCTGGGAGGGAGGCAGAAAGTACACACATCACTTTTCAGCCCCTGAGACATTCCCCTGTAGTAAAAGGGTTAGGCGGGATCTAAAGTGAGGTGAAGATGGTCACTGACATTAAGAGAAAGCAAAAATGGACCATATGCACAAATAATCTTACCCGGAATGAAGCAGCTTACTATGTTCCTGTAATGCTCAGGTTTGGGGCAGGCAGTACATTTTATAGCTATGTAGCAGAGGTAAGGTAGTCTGGAGAGTGGGGCAAGTTGCACTTCCCTGCTTCTTGACATTTTTCTGTACGGCACACTCCTCCCAATCATAATCGTTCCTTCAGGGTAGTTACTAATAAGCTGTTCCTGCCTTGAGCAGGCTAACGGGCATGGGAGTTTTAGATTCTTTGGGCGACAGATCTCATCATTCTCCATTCTAGGAGTTCCATTTGACAGGCCCACACCTACAGACACCTGAATGTGGCTCGCCTAGAGAAAAGGCCTAGCGTGGACTGAGCTCGGCCTTAGTTTCCTGTTCAGAAAGAAAGCTGCCCCACTGCTAGCTGGGACTTCCTTACTGAACAGGAAACTAGGCCACAAAGAGTTCCCAGGCCTTTCGCCCGCTGAGATATTTTAATGTGTCTATCAGATGGACCTCCCAGAATGGAGAATTATGGGGTTTGTTGTCCAAAAAAATTGAACATTGCATGTCTACCGGATAAATTACATGCCACTGCTTTGTACAGCATGCAGACTCACAAGTTCTTCTTTAGCTCTCCCCACCCCCATGTATTTAATTTATCAGTTTATACTGTACTTCGTCATAACTGCATAGTTCTTAAATCTGCAGAAACTACCTTGTTTTTAAAATGGCCTTGTTTTATTCCCAAACTCTATTATCCAAGTTTAACCGTGAATGGGAATAATGCTACCATTTGTAGTTTTTTTTCTCTTCACAGTTCACATGGATCCTTGCTTCCCAATTGTTTTTGAATAGTGGCCTATAAATCAGTGGAAACAAGGCAGCCCCTGCTTTCATGTGTACTGTCCAAAAGACATGACACAAAGAGACGTATGAATGGAGAAGGGGGAAAAACCGAGAGAACAGGTGTGAATGTTTATGTTATACAGTAATAACAGTGACCAGTTGTTATGCAGGTGGAAGCTGTAAGTCTTATTCTCAAGACCAGCGGGAAACCGTTCAAGGAGAATAGCAGCCAAAAATTGCTCATCTAGTAATCCAGTGTACTTTCTTTCTTTCTTTTTTTTAACATCTTTATTTAAGGACAAGGTAGGGTGTACAGAATTTAAGGGGAGATAGGGAAAAGGGAAAAGAATTTGGGGGATAGGAAAACACCGAGTATACAGTCATCTTATCTATTCATATTACCATAACAAATCAATTTTCTGCTTTTTCACACTTTGATTACCCTCCTGCTTTCACCTTATAATTTCATTTTAGTTTAATTCTATGTTATTCCAACATTATCTGGTAATTGCAGCCATTTATACAATAAATCCCATTCAGTTTCCTTTTGAATTGGACAGTCTTTCAGCCCATCTGACAGGATATCCTTTTTTATCACTTCCCATATTTTCACAATAAATTTCTCTTGTTTCAGTATCTCTGCTTTCTTAAAATTTTTAACATAATGCTTTTTAGTTTTAGAAGCTGCGTTGGTCACTGGATAACTCTTTATCCCCTCTATGTTACCTGGTGTCATGTCCAATAAAGGCAGTTCTAGAGTTTGTACACCTTCATTTAACTGTTGTTTGGGATCTAAAGTCCCCTCTTTCATCTCTTTCATCAGATCTTCTATTTTACTAAGACCTTCATTCACTTGCTGAAACCCTGTCATTATTGTCTTTTGCATAGTACTCTGCCATTCTATTTCCATTTCTTGTGAAACTATTCCAAAACTTTGAGATTAGACAAACCAATTCTCCAACATTTGATGTCTTAAATTCTTGGAGGTCATCTTAGATTTTCCAATGAATGGGATTTGTATTTGTGATACTATATCCTTAACCAAAATGCTCACCCCCTAAATGTCCTTCAGCAGATTCCACAATTTTATCAACAAACTAGACCCATAATCATAAACCTCCCCTTAAATCTTCCTCAGATCTTTGTCCAAATATTATAATATAGAAGACAATTTTTAGTCCAGCCCATTCAAATAGAACTGTGGCAGTTATTTCTTCTTCTCCCGAGTCCAGCAAGTTACTATTATCCAAATCACGGGTTGTCCGACAGAGAGAAAAAAAATCCAGACCAAACAACAGTCACAAGGTCTCAGACTCTCCAGCAGTTGTCCTTGTAGTCTTATGTTCTTTCCATTAACCCGTGATCTTCCACAGTTCAGTCTACCACGTCAGCTCCTTCTTTCTTCTCCAAAAACAAAAAAAAAACCAACCAGATTCTATTATCAGTAAGTTCACAGAGTCCAGAAAAGGGAAAAGAAAAATACATCCAAGCCAAACTGCATTCACAGAACTCAGTCTCTTAAATCCTGTCCAGTGGTATTACCGTCTGAGATTTTTTTCAGAAACACAAGATTTATTTTTCTCGTCTCACTCTCTCGGCTTTGAAACCAGCCTGCTGTATTAAGAGTTAGTTTTGCTTTCAAGCAGACTGGAATGAGAGGCTCGCCGCTGCTTTTCTTCTTTCAGCCAAATATTTTCACTCTTTTTTTCAGCTTAATGAGGCTATTTCATAGATCAAAGGCTTCAGCTTGCTTAGTTGTTGTTATATATTTTTGATGCTATATTGGTTGTCTTCCTCTCCCCCGGTAAAGGAGTTACTCACGGCTCAGTGCCAATATGGCTCCCGTCTCCAGTCTGTGCTCGGTGATTTCTTCAGAGGGAAGAAGTCCGGGTCTGCCTCCCTTTCTTCTCCTTCTGATGCTCACCATCTGCTTCAGAGAGAATTCTCCTATACTCTCCTTCGGTCCCCATTTCAAAAGGGGGACCCCAGACCGGACGGTTCCAGTTTTTCCAGAGAGCTCTTCTCTGGAGCTGCTGGCAGCGCCACAACAAAGCTCTGCCTCCCCAATCCAGTGTACTTTTAAGAGACTTTACATCTTTCCCTCCACAAGTAAAATGGGAAATATTAAATATGTATTGCAAAGATGTATTGCAAAGATGTATTCATGTACCAACATGAATTTGACCAAACTCCGGGAGGCAGTGGAAGACAGGAGGGCCTGGCGTGCTTTGGTCCATGGGGTCATGAAGAGTTGGACACGACTTAACGACTAAACAACTACAACACAAGGAAAGATGTGATGGGGGTCCCATGGCATCCCAAGGGTAGCAGACCCAGAATTTGGAGAGAAACCTATGATGTCTACCAAATGTTGTCCAAGAAGGACCAAGTAAAATACAGCTGTCACAAGAGGCAGGCATGGAAGGATCTGACACAGACAGGTGGGAGGAAAAGACCCTGGTGCTGGGAAAGTGTGAGGGCAAGAGGAGAAGGGGACGACAGAGGACAAGGTGGTTGGACAGTGTCATCGAAGCGACCAACATGAATTTGACCCAACTCCGGGAGGCAGTGGAAGACAGGAGGGCCTGGCGTGCTCTGGTCCATGGGGTCACGAAGAGTCGGACACGACTTAACGACTAAACAAAAAAATTGCTGCCTGTATGCTTCCAGGCCAAGTTCAAAGTGTTTATGCTAACATAACAGTTTAGGACCTTGCTACCTGTCTGAGTGTCTCTCCCTCAAAACATCTACCCTTACCTTATACACTGGGATGTCGCTGGTGGTGACCCCGAGGGAGGCCCAAAAATCTGCCACTCGAAACCGGACTGTCTCTGTAGTTGCTCCATCACTTTGGAACTCACTCCCACCTGAGATACGACTAGCCCCATCCCTCCTTGGTTTTAGGAGATAAGTTGAAACTTGGCTTTTCGCAGAAGCCTTCTATGGCCTTACCCCAGAGTAATCTTGCCGATTGATGGGGCTTCCCACCCACCCCTCTGTTTATCTACTTGCCCTGTTTTTGCCGCCTAATATTGTATTTAATATTTTAAATATTTTATAGTCTTTAGTTTTTTTACTAGGTATTTGTTTGTTGTTGTTATGTCTCACATTTAGTGATTATGTGGGTGTTATTGGTGTTGTTTGTATTGTGTTATTATGATATGTTTGCTGGCCAGAGTAATGTATTTTAAATCCATTTTAATCATTGATTTTAAACCAATGATTAATATCAAGTCTCAGCATTTCTCACAACCATCTACTTGTTCTCTTATTTATCAGCACCCATTTCTGTCTGGGGGTCTAAAATGGTGATATGATTGTGTATTTTCTATTTTAACTGTTTGTTAACTGTTTTATTATAGTTAACTTTATTAATTTTTATGTGGAGCTAATTGGACAGAATTTGCCTTTAGGAAATAAATTAACAGAAGCACTGGGAACCATAGAAATCCAGAAAGTGAAAGGACTACTACATCACAACGTACAGTGTACAAGTCCAGTTGATCTGATGGTTTGTGATATCTGATGCTCTCAGTAGTTGGCCTATCACAGTTTGCAGACTAAGTGTTTAAGCTTGGAATTGCTTGCCTCCTTGAAATATGGAGTTTATTGGTCAGAATTTTATCAGTGTTCATTTAAGGTTTGCATAACTTGATGCAGCTGATTTCACCTTATTGCTGAGTGCTGGGGAACACCCCATTGCCTAGTTGGGTGCATGACCAGGAACAGAATGAGACACATGCTGGCACTTCACTGGTTAGTTGCAATTAGCCAAAGCAATTCATACAGTTTGTATTTCTGTAAGTTTAACACAAACTTTATACAAACAACTATAGCATTCCAGCCATGGTGTTTAGTTTAGCTATGCACATAAGCTGAAACAAGAAGAACTCATATTTGTTCAACAGTTTCCTTCGTATTATATTCTATTCTGTTTTCTTATGTCCTATGACAGTTGTCAACTCATCAGTGTTTCAAGTTATTCTTACAGGATCCAGTACATTTTTAAAATGTGATTTAGAGTAGACATTAGGTGTTTTGAATGAATGTGAGCAAAACAGTCCATATTAAACACATCATCTTGATTACTCAGGTCGATGTATCAGAAACACAAGAATAACCTTGGACAGGATCATTCTTCCTACTTAAAAGTGTAGTCTTTGTAAGTGCTTTCAAAGAAAGTTAACATTGTATTTTCTGTGCTTTAGTTTGATTTTTGTCTGCAGTAAATGAGCTGGTGAATTTCTCATTTTGGATAGTACTTTTAATTAGGGAGGCTTGTTCAGCTCTATTGAAAACTGAAATATGAGTAATGGTTAAGCTTATTCCTTCTTGACTCATAATACAGTAGTTCCACAAAAATCAGCTATAAACCAGGATTTTGTTTCTGATCATAACCAAATAAAATCACAGAATAATGAAGTTGGAAGGGGCTTATAAGGCCATTGAGTCAACCCTCTCCTAAATGCAGGAATCCTGATTAAAGTATATCTTGGATGGGATATAAAATATAAGGTCCAAAATACTTACTGTTTTACCAGAAATTCCATCTCCTTCTGTGCTTTTTGAAGAAGCTTTCAAAACTGACAATGTGTGGACAAAGATTATAAATGCATTCAGTGGTAGGCAGCCTGCTGGCAGAGCTGCATTTAAAACAAATCAGGATAGCTGAAGTCTGCTATTACTACTATAGCCTTCTTTGAATGTGTGGCAATCTGATCTAAAAGGGCATAATCCAGCTCTTCACTGTGGCTTGGACATCTATAGGAAACCCTCCCACGATGTGTTGCGCTTTTTTCCCCCTTTGTTTTTTTACCCAGATGTTCTTCACTGGTGCCCCATGTTCTAACTCATGGGTTGTTTCACAGCTGTATGCATCCTTTACATACATCACCCTCTCTGGCAGACTTCTGTTTACAGCTTTCTTCACAAAGTTTGCGAGACTCCGGACAGGCACACTCTTCCTTGCTTCTCTGTGGTGGCACCCACTTCTTTCTAGGAGTGCTTCATAGAAATGCAGCTCATGGTCCAGAAAGCTGCAGCTTTACTGATGACACCATCTGCATGACTAGTTATCTAATCCCAGGATTGTCTTCTTTCTTCCTGAGCCACAACCTTCAATAGGAATGAATGAAGAAATACCCATCTGAGTCTAAACGTCTTTCACTTTTCTATCCAGAGCCTCACAGTCATTTGTAATATGTGGAAGGTTGTGCCTCCCACTATCGACTCTTCCCACTTGCATCGGAAAGAAGGAGTGATTGTCAGCGGGCTTGATGAGTCATAGCAAGCTCTCTGTCATGTCCTGGACCTTTGTGCTAGAGAGGCATTATATTTCCTGTCAGAAATGTTGCTCAGTAGACTCACTTCTCACAGAATATGTCTTCTCCTCTTACATCTGTACACTGAACCCTCCATGTCCACATCTGTCATGTCTGTTCATACTTCAGTGCTCAGAATCGTTGTCCATGATAAGGACCTGATATTAGTCCTGTAGCACCAAAGACACAACATGCTTCCAGATTCTCTGGCTTTCCTTGTAGTGGAGAAAAGACAGGCTGTCCCTCCCACTTGCTTCTGATAGGCAGGAACTAAATAACCTATCAGAGCTCTCCGGGGCTCCCTGGAGACAGTTCTTTGATTTCAGACCCAAATTCAACAGGCATGCTTCACTAATATCTAAGCTCATCTTCTCAAAACAATAGCCCTTATAGAAAAAGTTGACCACGCTGGTCAGAAGCTTGATTTTTCTTGTTTTTATTTAAAAAAGATTACTTGGAAGCTAAACCTGTGAAGTTTTTTGAGCCAATTCAGTCTGTTTGACCAGGATTGGTCAACTTTTTCCATGATGCTCCAAGAAAGCAGAAAGGTTTTGAAAAAAACGTTTCTGTTTTGCTCTATTTCTGGAGTTCTCTGTTCACGTCTCTCCTCCAAACCTAGACTTACGTCTGTGGCAGGGAGAGCTTTGCCTGGGGTTTTCTGACAGATATCGCTCACTCGTGACGATGTTGCCTCAGACCTGGCCAATTTGAGCTGAAGCTAGGGTGCTGCTGGGAGAGATTATTCCCCGCTAAGAGAGTTGAGAGACCCATCAGGATGCTGCTGGCTCTCTTCAAGAGTTTTCATACCTCATGGCCACCTTCAGGTACAGATGGCGTATAATGGGCACAGAATCTCAGAGGGAGAGTACTGACTCTGTGACTGTTGGCCCTCTCCAGCTGACAGATTGCTCCCACCGTCCAAAGCCTTGAGTTTCTCAAAGTGCTGTTTTAAAGACTGTCCAAGGGGGGGAGTCTCCAACTCATTTTTTCCCTCCACACTAACTCGGCAACTATTTCCCATCATTTCCTTCCATTTCTCCCTGTTCCCTCCACATCTGAGTTCTCAATGTCCTGTGGTGCACTGGTTAAAGTACAGTACCATAGTCAAGGCTCTACTCACGATGTGAGTTTGATCCTGATGGGGTCAGGTGGCTGGCTCAAGGTGGACTCAACCTTCCTTTCTTCTGGGTTCAGTAAAATGAGTACTCAGCTTGCAGGAGGGCAAAGTGTTCCTTGCATAATTATGCCGTAAACGGCCCAATTGTGCTCTAGCGCTATGGGGCGGTATATAAAGAGAAACAACAAAAAATGTCTGTGCCTCTTTCTATGTTTTGATTAATCAAGCCAAGGCTGCTGTGAGAGGAGAGCTTCCTGGCCACTCCAGGCAGGGAGCAGGAGGACAAGTCTCCCCACGTGGCTGCTGAGTGGCCAGAAGAGCAGGGAGACAGCAGAGCTAATTCTGCAATTGGCGCGTGAGTGGATGGGCTAATTCCGAGGGCCAGACCCAGATTAGGTGCATCTGGGATGGGGATATTCGTATTTCTGAATACGAATATCCCCATCTCTAATAAGAACACTTCTGGTATTTCCCAGAAGCTTCATTTGCTTTTAACTAAGGCTATAGAGGATTTGAAAGTCCTAATAACTGATCATCACCTGGAACAGCTTTCCTCCTGATGCTGTGGGTGCCCCATCGCTGGAGGTTTTCAAGAAAAGATTGAACATCCATCTGTCTGGGATAGTATGAGGTCCAGGATGGTAGTATGAGCTTTCCTGCCTTGGGCAGGGGGTTGGACTAGAAGACCTCCAAGGTCCCTTCCAACCCTACGACAATTCTATGATTCTATTACAGTCTTACCTTCAGACGCATTATCTACTAAGGACAGGGAAGGATTTCTGAAAGAGCCAAACGAGAACTGTTCTGATCTGACTCACAGTAATGTACATGTGGCATCTGTTTTAGTCACTCAAGACTCTTCTAATGCTTTTATTGCTAGAGCCTCACACTTTGGGTGGAAGGTCTTTATTTGTACTGTACAAATCCTTTGTTTGTGTAGCAGATGCTATACAGGACTCTCTTACTTTTGCATCCAGAGTGATCTCAGCAGTTCAATTAAGGAGAACTGGTAGCTGAAGCTGATACTTCTTTGAGATTGAATTAGGGCACAGTTTCCTATAAGGGAAGCTAGCTGGATTGCTCAGAGGTTTAGGTATCTAGCTGCAGAGCCAGAGTTGTGAGTTTTGATTCCCTACTGTGCCTTCTGGGGGAAGAGCCAGCTTGTGTAGCCTTGGGCAAATTGCATAGTCCCAGGGTGTCTCCAGAAGAAGGGAATGAGTACTCACTACCAAGAAAATTCTGGAAATAGTTGCCATAAGTCAGAATCAACTTGATAGCATGCAGTTATTATTATTATTCACATAGAATCATAGAATCACAGAGTTGGAAGAGACCACAGGGGCCATCGAGTCCAACCCCCTGCCATGCAGGAACTCCATCAAAGCACTCCCGACAGATGGCCATCCAGCCTCTGCTTAAAAACCTCCAAAGAAGGAGACTCCACCACACTCCGAGGCAGCATATTCCACGGCCGACCAGCTCTGACTGTCAGGAAGTTCTTCCTGAGATTGAGGTGGAATCTCTTTTCCTGTACTTTGAAACCATTGCTCCTTGTCCTAGTGTCTGGAGCCGTGGAAAACAAACCTGTCCCTTCCTCGACATGACATCCCTTCAGATATTTAAACATGGCTATCATGGCCCCTCTTAACCTTCTTTTTGTAAGGCTAAACATTCCCAGCTCCCTAAGCCGCTCCTCATAAAACATGGCTTCCAGACCTTTGACTATTTTGGTCGCCCTCCTCTGGACACGTTCCAGGTTGTCAACATCCTCCTTGAATTGAGGTGCCCAGAACTGGACACAATACTCCAGGTGAGGTCTGACCAAAGCAGAACAGAGTGGTACTATCACTTCCCCTGATCTAGACACTATACTCCTATTGATGCAATCAAGAATTGCATTGGCTTTCTTGGCAGCCGCATCACACTGCTGACTCATGTTCAGTTTGTGGTCTACCAAGACTCCTAGATCCCTTTCACAGGTACTGTTGTCTATTTTTTAAATTTTTTTTATTAGATTTTTTATCCCGCCCTTCTAGACATATGTCTACTCAGGGCGGCTCACAATAAATTATTCATAAAAACAATTAAAACGACGATTTACATTGACAATATTAATCGTCAATTAATATTGTCAATTATTAATTGACAGGTGTCTTCCATCCTATATCTGTGCAGTACATTTTTTCTGCCTAGGTGTAGGACCTTACATTTCTCCCTGTTGAAATTCATTTTGTTAGTTTTGGCCCAGGACTCTAATCTGTCAAGGTCATTTTGAATTTTAATCCTGTCCTCTGGGGAATTAGCAACCCCTCCCAATTTGGTATCATCTGCAAATTTAATCAGCATACTCTCTATTTCTTCATCCATGTCATTGATAAAGATGTTGAATAGCACAGGGCCCAGAACAGAACCCTGAGGCACCCCACTAGTTACCTCTCTCCAGGATGAAGAGAACCCTTTGGGTTCCTTCAGTCAACCAATTACAAATCCACCGAACAGTAGCACTGTCTAGCCCACATTTTACTAGCGTCCTTGCAAGAATATCATGGGGAACTTTGTCAAAGACCTTACTGAAATCAAGATATGCTACATCCACAGTGTTCCCTTCATCTATCAAGCCTGTAACTCTATCAAAAAAAGAAATCACATTAGTCTGGTGTGACTTATTTTTGAGAAACCCGTGTTGACTTTTAGTGATGACAGCATTGCTTTCTAAGTAATAACACACTGTCCGTTTAATGATCTGCTCTAGAATTTTTCCAGGAATTGATGTCAGGCTGACTGAGTGATAATTATTTGGATCTTCTTTTTTCCCCTTTTTTCAGATAGGGACAACATTTGCCCTCCTCCAGTCTGTGGGGACTTCTGTTCTCCAAGAATTCTCAAATATTATTGCCAATGGTTCTGAAATTACTTCTGCCAGTTCTTTTAATATCCTTGGATGTAATTTGTCTGGGCCTGGAGACTTGAATTCATTTAGAGTAGCCAGGTATTCCTGTACTACTTCTCTACCTATTTTGTGCTGCATTTCCCCCACTACATCACCTGCTCTTCGCCCCTCAGGTTGAGCACTGTTTTCCTTTTTGGAGAAAACTGAGGCAAAGAAGGTGTTGAGAAGTTCAGCCTTTTCCCTGTCCTCTGTTAGTAGTTGGCCATCTTCTCCACACAGTGACCCTATCATTTCCTTGTTTTTCCTTTTGCTGCGGGCATAACTAAAAAAGCCCTTTTTATTGTTTTTAATCTGTCTGGCAAGCCTGAGTTCATTCTGCACTTTTGTTTTTCTTACCTTCCCCCTACATATACTGGCTATTTGCTTGTATTCCTCTTTGGTGTTTTCCCCATTTTTCCATTTCTTGTACATGTTTTTTTTAACACTTAGTTCAGTTGAAAGTTCTTTAGTCAACCATTCTGGTTTCTTTAGACATCTCCCATTTTCCCTTCTTCTTGGAACAGTTTTAGATTGTGCCTTTAGTATCTCCCTTTTAAGAAATTCCCATCCATCCTGAACTCCCTTCTCTTTCAGTATCTTTGTCCATGGAATTACAGCCAGTAATTCCCTAAGTTTACTGAAATTGGCCTTCTTAAAGTCTAGAATGCGTGTCTGGCTGCACTTGGCTTTCCCTTCCCACTGTATAACAAATTCCAAGAGAGCGTGGTCGCTCCCACCTAAGGATCCCACCACTTCAACCTCATTAACAAGGTCATTCCTGTTGGTTAAGATCAGATCTAAAATAGCTGATCCCCTTGTTGCCTCTTCCACCTTCTGGACCATGAAATTGTCTGCAAGGCAAGTGAGGAATTTGCTGGACCTTATGTTCTTGGCAGAGTTTGACTGCCAACATACAGTGGTGCCTTGACTTACGAATGTCCCGACATACGACCATTTCGAGTTGCGACCAGCTCCGGCCGCAAAATTTTGCTTCGACTTGCGGCCAGAGCTTTGAGTTGCAACCAGAAAAGAGCAGGAAAAAAGGTGGGGAATTCAAATAACCGTTGGGGCGAAAGAGCTGGGGAATTCAAATAACCGTTGGGGCTCTTTCGCCCCAACAGTTAGAGTGTGTGCATCGGAGGAGGCTTCGGACTGCCTGGTGCTGCTTTCTGCTCCTGGGTGAGTACATTTACAGGGTTTTGCAGGGTGGGTTTGGGCTGGGGTTTTTTTATGTTTCTGTGCTGTGTTGTTGTTTTGTTTTTTGGTGATTTATTATTATTATTTTTGCAGCTCCATCGCATTCCGATGGGGCTTGCAGTGCTTTTTTTGGTGTGTGTGCTTATTTTTTGCAGCCCCATCGCGTTCCGATGGGACTGGCTTTGTTTGTTTGTTTGTTTGTTTGTTTGTTTGTTTGTTGATTATTTTTTGCAGCCCCATCGCGTTCCGGTGGGGCTTGCAGTGTTTTGTGGGGGGTTTTTGGTATTTTTTTTAATGCTGGAACGGATTAATCCCATTCCCATGCATTCCTATGGGAAATGGTGCTTCGACTTACGACCATTTCGAGTTACGCCCATCTTCTGGGACGGATTATGGTTGTAAGTTGAGGCACCACTGTATATCGGGATAGTTGAAATCTCCCATTACTACTGCATCTCTCCCTTTTGAGGCCATCTGCTCCAGGAAGGCATCATCCAACTCCTCGGGCTGGCTTAGGGGTCTGTAGTATACCCCCACAATGACATCACTCTTGTTTCTCCCCCCCCCCCCTTAATTCTTACCCAGATGCTCTCAACCTGGCTTCCTGGATTTAAGTCCTGGATCTCTTCACAAGTATAAACATCCTTGACATATAAAGCTACTCCTCCTCCTTTCTTGCTAGGTCTATCTCTCCGAAATAGTTTATACCCCCCAATAACTACATTCCAGTCATGGGTTTCATCCCACCAGGTTTCAGTGATACCTATTATATCATATTTATTTTGCTGTATTAAGAGTTCCAGTTCATCTTGTTTATTTCCCATGCTCTGTGCATTAGTGTAGAGACCTTTAGGACCATGTGTGTTTTTCTTCCCCTTGTTGTTCTCTAGTACTACTTGCCCTAATGGGCTTTTCTCGCCAGCACTTGCTGAATTTCTGCCCTGAAAACTATTGTCTCCCTCCCCCCCAGAACTCAGTTTAAAGTTCTCCTGATCAGATTTATGAGCCTCTTAGCAAAAACATTACTGCCAACAGCTGTGAGGTGCACCCCATCCCCTGCCAAAAGACGATCTTTGTGAAATAGCAGACCGTGGTCCAAGAAGCCAAATCGTTCCTGGCGGCACCATCTGTGGAGCCAGTTGTTCACCTCCATTATTCTTCTCTCCCTTCGTGGGTCATGTCCTTCAACAGGGAGGAGAGATGAGAATACAACCTGTGCACCCAGGTCCTTCAGCTTCCTACCCATAATCCTTTATGATGTCCTGGAAGCTATGCCTCACAGTGTCATTGGTTCCCACATGAACCAAAAGGAAGGGGTAAGAGTCAGTGGGCTTAATGAGTCTTGTCAGTCTCTCTGTTACATCACGAATTTTGGCTCCAGGGAGACAGCACACCTCACGATTCATCTTGTCAGGCTTGCAGATTGTGGCTTCTGTTCCTCTGAGCAAGAAGTCCCCAACCATCACAACTCGTCTCCTCTGAAGCTTGGTAGGGGACACTTAATGTACAGATTGTTCCTGGGTCCTCTGG